>WOVY01012110.1:0-720000 GCA_013436015.1 Rhipicephalus annulatus | reverse complement strand
TAAAAGAAATACATCGGTAGAGCACGTGCCCGGAGTGACCTCTTTCCAAAATTTTCTTGGACACGTTTTAATAAATGACGGCAATTTTTCGTTAAAATACTTTTCTTTGTCACGAAAAGATTTTTCTTTAATTTCTTCACGTATATTGCAAATAATTGTTTTTAAATTAGGACTGTTAGCCTTGTTCGACCTTTTTTTTAACCGTTTCAACTTTCGCTTCAGCTGTAACGTCTCTCTTGTTATCCAGGGATTGCGATTCTCTACTTTCTTTGTAATTAAAGGGATAAAACGCTGCACACAATCTTCAATCATTCTCTTAAAGCAAAGCCACAGTTCTTCAACGCTACGATTACTTGCATTGAAATGATCATATTCAAAGGCCAGAACATCAATTATAGATTCATCACCTGCTTTTGAAAAATTGGGAAATTTCTTCACCATCCTCTGCTGACTAAGTTCAACTCCCTTTAGCTTTAGTACCACAGCCTTGTGATCCGATATACCATTTGTGACGCTGCACAACATGCTTTCTTTTATATTGCCACTTACAAGATATATATCTAGGATAGATTTCGTCCCCTGATCTATTCTGGTAGGGTCGGTGACTATTTGCGTCAAATCATATCGAAACATGATATCGGATATTTGAGTATCCGCAGCTTGACATGGGTCTGATATAAACGTTTCCCAATTCATATTTGGCATATTAAAATCTCCCGCTATGATTAATTTATCTTCGGTTTTTACGTGACAATGAAGGTAATCCTTAAGCTTTGCGATAACATCAAGGGAAGCATTTGGTGGCCTGTAAACGACACCAAGAAGATATTTAATATTGCCAATATACACTTTACAGAAGATGCTTTCTATGTCTTGAACGTCTGGCATTTTTACGACACGTGTATTATTCCTAAAAAGAATAGCAACGCCCCCTCCCCTCCCATTTCGATCCTTACGGAACACTCTGTAATTTTTCGGCACAAACTCACTATCAAAAACATCATCTCGTAGCCATGTCTCAGTTAGTAATACAATATCTGGGTCATGTGCTAAAAGCATGCCTTCCAACTTCTCAGCCTTATTAACAATACTGCGGCAATTTACATTTAACACCACTAAACATCGTTCATCTAGTTTCCCCGAACCTTAATTTGGTTAGATAACTTATATCTTGTATTCTTATTATCATCCCAGCAAAAAAACTTTCCATCAATGCTTATTTTGTCAAAAACTAACTTCACTTTAGATCCACTTGCACGCTCGCGCGACGAACTTTGCCACAACTTTTTTCTGATATCACGTACACGAGCGGAAAAGTCTTCACTTATCGACAGCTCGGTGCCCTTCAGCTTGGAACACCTCTGCAGAATAGCTACCTTGTCTCGGTAATCGAGTATTTTTATAATTACTGGGCGTTTTTTGCCATTCTTTTTTCCCAATCTGTGACATCTTTCTATGCCCCTGACATTCACTCCCAGCTTTCCTTCAAACAAGTCCTTTTTTTTATTGTTTCAGTAAGGTCAGCAGTCGTTTCATTAGCTTCTTCCCCTAGGCCAAAAACAATCAAGTTATTTCGTCGACTTCTGTTCTCTAACTCGTCAATTTTTTTGACCGCGAATTCAAAGTCTTTCTCAAGCTGTGTTGCTCTTTGCTTTAAGTCGTTTACATCTGTTTTCAGTTCAATCAAAGGTTTTGTCTGTATTTCGACGGAACTCATCCTTTCAGTCAAGCTAGCAACTTCTTTTTCGATTTTTTCTTGTTTTGATAAGACACTGTTCATCATATCAGTGATGTGTTTTTGTCCTGAAAGAAGCTGCTGCAGTATTTCTTTATCTGAAGGGCCTGGGTTTGCTTCAATATCCCCGCAAACTAACAAATCCACGCCAAAAGCACAAATGCATGAAAAAAAGCTACCAAGTGGGCGTGGCAGCAACACTAAAAAGCGGTTTTCACTGCGGTAACATGGCGAAGGCAAGTAGGAACTAACCTGCACCACAAAGACGAATGGTTTGGTGAGCATTTCGCCCTGAGTGCCGCTGCCTGGCCCACTGAAGTTCGACGGAGGTACGTGGCTTCTTATAGCCGTTGGAAGGTCCGAGGTTGCTGACGTCACCGATGTTGGCGCATGCGTCGGAGTCGGGACTAAGGAAAGGGCGGCTTCTTCGATAAGACAACGGTGACCACGCAGCGGAATCTCGATGCCGTGAAGCTCCTTCCAGTCATGTGATGGGTCTGTCAAAACGGATTTATATTCAGCAGCTTCCGTTCCGAAGATGGTCGCCACAACCTGCACCACAAAGACGAATGGTTTGGTGAGCATTTCGCCCTGAGTGCCGCTGCCTGGCCCACTGAAGTTCGACGGAGGTACGTGGCTTCTTATAGCCGTTGGAAGGTCCGAGGTTGCTGACGTCACCGATGTTGGCGCATGCGTCGGAGTCGGGACTAAGGAAAGGGCGGCTTCTTCGATAAGACAACGGTGACTACGCAGCGGAATCTCGATGCCGTGAAGCTCCTTCCAGTCATGTGATGGGTCTGTCAAAACGGATTTATATTCAGCAGCTTCCGTTCCGAAGATGGTCGCCACAACCTGCACCACAAAGACGAATGGTTTGGTGAGCATTTCGCCCTGAGTGCCGCTGCCTGGCCCACTGAAGTTCGACGGAGGTACGTGGCTTCTTATAGCCGTTGGAAGGTCCGAGGTTGCTGACGTCACCGATGTTGGCGCATGCGTCGGAGTCGGGACTAAGGAAAGGGCGGCTTCTTCGATAAGACAACGGTGACCACGCAGCGGAATCTCGATGCCGTGAAGCTCCTTCCAGTCATGTGATGGGTCTGTCAAAACGGATTTATATTCAGCAGCTTCCGTTCCGAAGATGGTCGCCACAACCTGCACCACAAAGACGAATGGTTTGGTGAGCATTTCGCCCTGAGTGCCGCTGCCTGGCCCACTGAAGTTCGACGGAGGTACGTGGCTTCTTATAGCCGTTGGAAGGTCCGAGGTTGCTGACGTCACCGATGTTGGCGCATGCGTCGGAGTCGGGACTAAGAAAGGGCGGCTTCTTCGATAAGACAACGGTGACCACGCAGCGGAATCTCGATGCCGTGAAGCTCCTTCCTGTCATGTGATGGGTCTGTCAAAACGGATTTATATTCAGCAGCTTCCGTTCCGAAGATGGTCGCCACAACCTGCACCACAAAGACGAATGGTTTGGTGAGCATTTCGCCCTGAGTGCCGCTGCCTGGCCCACTGAAGTTCGACGGAGGTACGTGGCTTCTTATAGCCGTTGGAAGGTCCGAGGTTGCTGACGTCACCGATGTTGGCGCATGCGTCGGAGTCGGGACTAAGGAAAGGGCGGCTTCTTCGATAAGACAACGGTGACCACGCAGCGGAATCTCGATGCCGTGAAGCTCCTTCCAGTCATGTGATGGGTCTGTCAAAACGGATTTATATTCAGCAGCTTCCGTTCCGAAGATGGTCGCCACAACCTGCACCACAAAGACGAATGGTTTGGTGAGCATTTCGCCCTGAGTGCCGCTGCCTGGCCCATAATAAAAGTTTTCGTACGTTTATCTGCTCAAGCTAATGTATATTTATCACTGGATCCACAGAAGACACTCGCTTGATATATAGAATGAACTTGCAGATAGCACATTTGAAAAGAAATTTGCCTTTCCTAACGTTTCGGCCGTGGCACGGCCTTCGTCAGAGTAAGTAGGTATGATACCATGCAGCCACTTTCATGGGCTCTCGTGATGAATGAACTAATATATATATATATATATATATATATATATATATATATATATATATATATATATATATATATATATTGTTAAGGCGTTTACTAGCCGGCAACGAGCGAGAATATACAATGGCGACAGTCACAGCCAAGCACGGGCTATCAGCGCGAGCGGCGTCCTTGTTGGGTAGCCCCACTAGAAGGTACTCAAGAGTTCGACCCATTTCAGCGTTCGGAGGCTTCGCTACAATTACCCCGGGGTCGAAGAGGGAGCCGCCTGGCGACCTAACAGCTCGTTACTATGAGCGGGTCATAATAAGCCTTCAGGCGCTCCACGTTGACGATGTCTCGCCCACGGCGGCGCATGTCCGAAGATTGTTCAACGGGTTCGATTAGATAGTTGACGGGTGAGGTGCGCTCGACGACACGGTAGGGGACTTCGTATTTGGGACGTAGCTTAGAAGAGAGGCCAGCTGCAGAGGTCGGGATTGAGAGCCATACAAGTGCACCAGGAAGGAACGTGGGCTCAGAAGTGGTGGAGCCATCACGAATACTCTTCTGCCGCTCTTGCTCTTGCGTCGTAAAAGTCTTGGCAAGCTCGCGACACTCTTCAGCAAGCCTGGCTGTCTCGGAAATCGGTGTACACTCAGATGGATCCGGCGTGTACAGGAGTATCGTGTCCATGGTGTGCGACGGGTGCCTTCCATACAGCAAGTAGAAAGGTGAAAAACCAGTCATGCTCTGAGGGGCGGTGTTGTAGGCGTAGGTGACGAAGGGCAGTATATTATCCCAATTAGTGTGGTTGGCAGCGACGTACATAGTAAGCATGTCGCCGAGGGTGCGGTTAAAGTGTTCGGTGAGGCCATTCGTCTGTGGGTGGTAGGCAGTATATTTGCGGTGGACAGAATGGCACTCCGTCATAATGGCTTCGACGACTTCCGACAAGAAGACACGGCCTCGATCGCTGAGAAGCTCTTGCGGTGGTCCGTGGCGCAGTATAAATCGATGCAGCAGGAAGGACGCAACATCGCGCGCAGTAGCAGCAGGGAAAGTGGCGGTTTCGGCGTATCGCGTTAAATGATCAACGGCAACGATGGCCCAGCGGTTACCAGCCGACGTCAGAGGAAGTGGTCCATACAAATCGATACCTACTTGCCCAAAGGGACGGTCGGGGCAAGGTAACGGTTGCAGACCGGCGTGCGACATGTGGGCTGACGGTTTACGGCGTTGGAAAGTGAGGCAAGAGCGAATGAACTGCTGCACATAGCGGTACATCCCGCGCCAGAAGTAGCGTTGTCGATTGCGATGGTAGGCCTTGAATACCCCAGAGTGCACGCATTGCGGATCAGAATGGAAGGATTCACATATTTCTGACCGCAGACTGCGGGGTATCACGAGTAACCACTGCCGGCCGTCGGCGTTGTAATTGCGTCGGTGTAGAAGGCCGTCACGGATGGTGAAATGGCGAGCTTGACGACGCAAAGCACGCGTGGACGGCGTTGCGGATGGATCAGAGAGCATGTCGATGAGCGGGCCGATCCAATTATCCATTCGCTGTTCGGTAGCGATGATGTCAACATCAATGGCAGAAACAGCAGCCGAGGATACTGAGCAGAGCACATCACCTTCAGGCAGAGGGGAGCGCGAGAGGGCGTCGGCGTCAGCATGCTGGCGTCCGTTGCGGTACAGCACGCGGATGTTGTAGTCTTGTAAACGAAGAGCCCAACGGGCGAGACGGCCTGAGAGATCCTTCAATGATGAAAGCCAGCATAGTGCATGATGGTCGGTGACGACATCGAATGGGCGACCATACAAATAAGGTCGAAACTTTGTAAGAGCCCAGACGATCGCCAGGCACTCTTTCTCCGTGACGGTGTAGTTTTTCTCGGCTCTCGTGAGCGTACGGCTTGCATATGCTATGACATATTCAGGGAATCCGGGTTTTCGCTGCGCCAGGACAGCGCCGAGGCCTACACCGCTGGCGTCTGTGTGCACCTCCGTTGGGGCTGTAGGGTCGTAGTGGCGTAGAATGGGAGGCGACGTCAACAAATGGCGGAGCTTCGCGAACGCCTCGTAGTACTCGTATGACCATGAATTGAGGGGCCCGTTACTTCCAAGGAGCTTCGTCAGTGGTGATATGATCGTGGCAAAATTTCGTATGAAGCGTCGGAAGTATGAGCACAGGCCCACGAAATTACGCAGTTCTTTGACAGATGCAGGTTTGGGGAATTCGGCCACGGCCTGAAGCTTGGCAGGATCAGGAAGAATGCCGTCTTTGGAAACGACGTACCCCAGTATGGTGAGTTGCCGTGCTGCCAAGCGGCGCTTTTTCAGATTTAGTTGCAAGCCGGCATTGCTCACACGTGCAAAAACTTCTTTCAGACGTTGGAGATGCGTGGAGAAATCCGGAGCAAAGACAATGACATCGTCGAGGTAACACAAGCACGTGTACCATTTCGAGTTGCGCAGAACGGTGTCCATTATGAGCTCAAAGGTTGCAGGTGCATTACATAGACCAAACGGCATGACGTTGAACTCGTACAAGCCGTCTGGCGTGACGAAGGCGGTCTTTGGTCGAGCGTCGTCAGCCATGGGTACTTGCCAGTACCCCGAGCGCAGATCGAGAGAAGAAAAAAATCGGCTGCATGAAGGCTGTCAATCGCGTCATCGATGCGTGGCAGTGGATAAACATCCTTGCGAGTGATCTTATTGAGCCGTCTGTACACACAAAACCGCACAGAACCGTCTTTCTTTACAACAAGAACAACAGGAGACGCCCATGGACTGTCCGAGGGCCGAATAACATCGCGTCGGAGCATATCGTCAACCTCATCATTAATTACTCGACGTTCAGCAGGCGACACGTGATATGGACGTTGCCGTAAAGGTGGGTGGGCACCAGTGTCAATGCGATGCGTAACAATGGACGTGCGACCGAGAGAACTTCGCCCGACATCGAAAGAACAACAATATTCTTGCAACAGGTCCAGAAGTTGGGAACGCTGTACAGCCGTAAGGTTGTCAGCGATGGAGGGGCCAAATACATCAGCAGATGACAAATCAGAAGTGGAAACAGCATTGATGGTACACGACCTGAGACCGCGCGTGTCATCGGGTACGTCCAGGACTTCTGCGTCGTCGACTGGTTCCACTCTGCCGAGACATTCCCCTCGAAGCAAGGAAACAGCATACGGGGACGGGTTGGTTACAAAAATAGCAGTGTTGCCCTGGTTGATCTGCACGGTCGCGAAAGGTACTAGCAACCCTTTCCTGCTGCAAGCGCGGTCAGATGGCGAAACAAGTCCAATGGTGTCGAAGAGACCAGCGCAGTAGACAGACACAGCCGTCGTCGAGTTTGGAGGCACTGTTGTATCGTCTTTCGTTAGAATCTTGCTCAGTGTCGGGGGACTGTCTTCTGGCGTCAAATGCGAGAAGGGTGAGAGCTCAATTTCGGCGGCGGCACAATGGATGACGGTGTCATGACGGGAGAGAAAGTTCATCCCAGGATGACGTCATGAGAGCATGCCTGAATGATGATGAACTGGCGACATACAGAACGTCCTGCATGACAACGCGAGCTGTGCACCCTGCTATAGGATGAATGCAGTGCAAACTTGCAGTACGGAGGGATAACCCAGACAATGGCGTCGTCGCTTTTCGAAGTAAGCGGCCGTTTTTCGTCCATAACTGATACGGCAGCTCCAGTGTCAATAAGAGCCGATGCACAAACACCGTCCACAAGCACGTCAATGACATTCGAGGGGCTGCTCTGAGGGCTTTCACATTGCGATAGCGTCGCAGTCTTCGCCTCGGTGACTGCGATGACTAGTTTTCCCGCTCATGAGCTGCCGCACTTGGCCTCATGGGGGACAGGGAACGACGTCGTGGAGACGGCGATCGTCGAGATGGACCTGGGCGAGATCGAGGTGGCATAGACGGCGGTTCTTCGCGATAAGGACGGCTGAGTTGGCCAGCAACAGGTGAAGAAATTGGAGCCGGCTGTACGCGATGGCAATAACGGACCACGTGACCGGCGTAACCGCAGGCAAAGCAGATGGGCCGGTTGTCGGCTGTGCGCCATCTGTTCCCTGGGGTAGGTCTCACCCATGTCGCAAGGGCTGATGGACGGAACGGTGGCTGCATGGTGTACTGAAGCTGAGGCTGAGGGGTTACGTCAACATACGTAGCGGGCACACCCGCTGCAAAGGACGGAGGTCGAGCGGCAGCTTTGGCGTAAGTCAGAGGGGCGGTTGCTGGAGCGACTTGGGGTGGCCTGGCGACCACTTGCGCGTAATTCAGGGGCGCAGGAGCCGGAGGCTGTGGGGGGTGTTACGCAGGCATTACCTCCGGTATTTCCTGTTCAATCGCTCGACGGATGGGAGGGAGAAGGGTAGTAGGCGATTGTTGAACAGTCGGTTGGTGGGCAAAGGGCATGAGCGAGAACTGACGCGCGATTTCCTCACGGATGAAGGACTTTAGGTCTGCCATCAACGCCACTTGGTCACAACTGGCCTCCAAGCCAGCAAGCGTTGCAGCTCGTGGTGGGGAGCGTCGGGTCATCGAACGCTGCCGGCGGAGCTCCTCGTAGCTCTGGCACAGTGTGATGACCTCAGCCACTGTGCCGGGGTTTTTGGCGAGCAGCATCGTGAAGGCATCATCGTCAATGCCTTTCATGATGTTCCGGATCTTGTCAGACTCTGACATGGTGGGATTAGATTTGTTGGATAGGTCCAGGACGTCTTCAATATAGCTGGTGAATGACTCACCAGCCTCCTGAGCACGTTCACGCAAGCGCTGCTCGGCTTGCAGCTTGCGAACAGCGGGGCGGCCGAAGACGTTGATGATTGTCGTCTTGAAATCGGACCAGGTGGCAAAATCGGACGCGTGGTTGTTATACCACAAACTGGCAACACCCGTAAGGTAGAATACCAAGTTGGTCAGCTTGCCATCCTCGTCCCATTTGTTGGGGACGCTCACGCGCTCGTAAATGGCGAGCGAGTCCTCCACGTCAGTGCCATCAGCGCCCGTGAAGATGGGTGGATCGCGGATTCTGGGGACACCGAGACAAGGGGGTGGCATTGGAGGAGGCGTTTGCTGAGAAGCGTCGTGGTACATAGTAGATGGCAGGGTACGTGATCGTAGCTCTAAAGGCATAGACAGGGATCGCAGCACTCTCCACCATATTAAGGCGTTTACTAGCCGGCAACGAGCGAGAATATACAATGGCGACAGTCACAGCCAAGCACGGGCTCTCAGCGCCAGCGGCGTCCTTGTTGGGTAGCCCCACTATAAGGTACTCAAGAGTTCGACCCATTTCAGCGTTCGGAGGCTTCGCTACAATATATATATATATATATATATATATATATATATATATTGTACGCCGATCTTTGCCAGAATGTAAAGGCGCAGCGCACAAGAGCCTGACCACACGGACGCGTCGCAGCGTGTCGGTGAGTGGCATTATGACGCGGCGCCGCGCCCTCTCCCTGTGGAGAGAGAGAGAGAGGGCGCCCAGCTACGACAATCTGCGTGCTGTTTCTCTCCGTAGAAAGAGGGCGTGGTGTCGCGTCATAAAGTAGAGTGAGCGGAGGTGAACGAGCGCATCGAGGCACTCTAGCTATCATAAAGCCACTCGCTTACACTCTGCATTGAGTACATGCGGTAAGCCCTATAACGTCGTGCCGGGTTATTCGAAAGCCGTGTTCGGTCTGCTTGTCGAAGAAAAGAAAATGCACTACGCAACAGGTAAACTATCTTTAGAGGGTGCCACTTCGTGTTCCACGGGTGAACAGTGTATGGGGTCTATTGTTGGATGCCGCCTTGTATAGGTGCTGCCGTCATTGTTCATGTAATTCGATCTTCTCGTTTCTGCAGACGCGCCGAAGAAGAGCCCCATACTGAGGCACCGAAACACGGCCAAGGTATTCCTTCTGGAAGCGCAGTGAGTGCTTTATCATGGCTCATTCACTTAAAGAGGCCATGAAACATTTTTCGGTAACCATGAAATAATTCACTATAAAAGCGTTTTACCTCACATAGTGAACGCTGCAAAAATTTCAAGAATCTGTCCAGTACCAGCGGAGTTACAAAGATTTGTCACACGCTGCAATCACATTCTTCGCTCTTCTGTCGTCCCGATGGAAGCGCTTCAAGTTGAGCAGGGAGGGATGGGAGGGGTAAACAAAAAACGTAACTCGTGCCTCGTGACCTCGAGCATTTTTTTTGCTTTGAATACGCGGCTTTCTCAGTGCGATCGCGTGCGCACGCGTGGACAAGTAGCGTCCTCTCGTGGTGACCTCTGTAACAACTGAGCGTGCCATGTTGAAATCAGCCAATGGCTGACAGATGGGCTTACTGGGCTTATTTTCCGAAAAAAGAAAGCTACTTCTAGCTGATTTTGATAATATAATGTGAATTCCAGGCGGCGTGCTGCGCTATAATATTTGGCTCGCGTGTTGTCGGGAGCTTCTACTACCGATCGGCGGCATTTTCTGGCTTTGCTTAAAAAGTGCTGCAAGGCCCCTTTAACCGATATTCTATCTCACCGCTACCATTCAGCGCTGCCAATGCTACGGCTAGTCATACGCTTGCGCAGCGAAACGCACTTTCATATGTAATTTACACAAACTAACAAGGTAATACATAATATTTGTCCGTTTATATAAAAGATACTTGACTGAATGCTAAGCAAAAGGGCAGGTTAGACTAGTTGCTTCACCGTTCATGTTCAGGCTCTAGCAGATCTTGCACCGCTCTGGCGTACAGACATAAGGAAACACTTCCCGAAGGCGCAGCCAGATTTTTTCTATTCTTTATTTTCTTTTGGCGGTGGAAGGAGCAGAGGAGGTGCAGCTATACTTAACCCTTGATATTGTATGCATTTGTATGCGTGCGGGTATGCATACTGAAACTGAAACAAAAACGAACATTCAGAGAAGTGGCCGGGGGCGGGGGGGTTGAACTTAGTCTGTGCTGTGTGTCATTTCAGGTCATTTTGTTCTTCGGAAGTCTTGGTTTTCGCTTCATATGCTTTCATTGTACTCTTTTATGTTCTGGTTGTCTTTATTGTGTTCTCTCACGTTCTTGCTCTTTCTTCTTTCAATTCAACTTGAGGCGTATATCTTATAATCGTATTGGGCAATCCATGTTTTTAATGCGTGTCGTCAACGTTTAATAATAATAATAATAATAATAATATTAATAATAATGTCTGAGTTTTACGTCTCAAAATCACCATATGATTATGAAAGACGCCGTCGTGGAGGCCTTCCGAAATTTCGACCACCTGGTGTTCTGAAACACGCGTTGATATCGCACAGTACACGGGCCTGTGGCGTTTACCTGCCGTCAACTTCTTTTGTTGTTTCATCCACCTTTCTTCTTTTTCTTCGTTCGTTATACTTGGCTTTTTGTTTCGTCACCTTCTTCTCCTTCTTAACTGAATTATTTTTGCTCTTCCATCACATCGACAATATTGGCGTTCATCTTCATTTTTCTTTTGTCAGCTGTTTTTTATTGCAAATCTTCTTTCATCGTCATGCTCATCTTTGTAGCCGGTTCCACAAGATCAAGAAGGCCCTGCTGATCAACGTGGCGCACACCAGCGCCGTCGGTTGCATGGCCACCATCCTGGGAAGCGCGTCGGGCCTCTACCTCAGGGACTACTTTCACTTGTGAGCCGCATCCCTGCTTCATACATACCGGATGTCTCAGATGATGTGCCCTGAAATCTTGTAAAATTCGCGCATTTTTCGTGGGATGGCCCAAGTTGTCGAGAGCGGCAGAGACTTTTTATTGAGCCACGGTCGAGCCGCTTCTTGTCAAGAATAAGCTGTGCCCGCTAAATCGCACGTAAAATGTTTAGATGTAAGGGCAACTGTAATATTAATAATTGCATATTTATGTTTATCACACGGATATACGTAGAATTACCATCATTTGTTATTATATAATCGCGGTGGTTAAACGGTCGCGAAACCATGATATTTTGAAGAAAAATGCACTAGACTACTCCGGAAATTTCAACCACCTGGGATTCTTTAACGTTCACATATATCCAAGCACACGGACCTCGAGCGATTTCGCCTCCACCTAAAATGCTGTCACCGCGGCCGGCATTCTTTCCTGCGACCTTCGGCTCAGTGGTCGAGCACTGCCTACGGCGTCTTTCGTAATCATATCGCAATTTGAGGGAAAACGCCAGCTACTATATTACTGAGTCGTACTAAAAAAATTAACTGACAAAAATACGTAAACTTGAACCGTATGCCGATCGAGTCTGAAGGCGGAATGAAATTTCTTCACACAGAGGAGCTATCGTCATTTAAGGGTGTGAAAAATGGTGAGGCCGCGGTCGATTTTCGCAGGCAGATGAAGTATGGCTAGTTTGACGCAGGAAAGACGGACGCAGAGGATGCATCATTCAGGCGGACGCAGAGGTGTAGTTGAGTTGTGATTAGTGACTATTTATGAAATGTTCACCTCGTTGTGAAACGAAAGGTGTCGAAAACAAAAAGACACTGCTCTCCGCGTTATTGCTTATCGCGCACCGTTGCTTATCAGCCACATTCGCCGACGGAGATAGTCCACGCAGCCGCCGCGCCTAGTTTGCTCGGTCTGGCGCGAGCCGAGTACGAGAGATGAAAGGCCGGCGCTTCGACCGTGCATGCCACAGCCAGCTTTGCAATTTAGCTATGGCGCTGGAGTTGGGACTTTCTCGCGTGTTATGTGTCGGCAGGTGTTTTAGTTTTATAGCTCATTTGTTTGCGCCAAAAAAAGACATAGCATCAGCCAAGAAGGCCACGTTAGACACTAATACCAACTAGCTTCGTTTTTTTCGTAAGCTTTACACGGCTTGTGTATACTTCGCCTTTTTCTATCTATCTATCTATCTATCTATCTATCTATCTATCTATCTATCTATCTATCTATCTATCTATCTATCTATCTATCTATCTATCTATCTATCTATCTATCTGTCTGTCTGTCTGCCTGCCTGCCTGCCTGCCTGCCTGCCTGCCTGCCTGCCTGCCTGTCTGTCTGTCTGTCTGTCTGTCTGTCTATCTATCTATCTATCTATCTATCTATCTATCTATCTATCTATCTATCTATCTATCTATCTATCTATCTATCTATCTATCTATCTAGTTGGTGTTCCCGAATCTTTTTTTTATTGCTGGCTTGCTAAAAAGCGTGAATTAGTGATTGCTCTTGAGTCGTTTTTCTATTGCTGACATAAAAAAAACGAGTATTATAGGGTGACTTCGAGTCGTTATCTTGTTGCTGGCTTACTGAAGAAGCGTGGATTAGTGGGCGTTTGTGAGTAAGTTTTCTCATTCCTGGCTTCCCCGCAGCACGTATGGCTACGACGCCGTGACTGCGCTGTCGTGGACGCTGCTGGGTCTTCCCGTGGCCGCCGTGTCCGTCCTGCTGTGCGGATTCATCACCTACTACCTCTTCCTTCGCTCCTAGTGAGTGTGTCCGGCATGAACGATACTTTACACGCGTACTCCGCCATGCTTTTATCCCTATCATTCGGGCAGCCTTGACCTCGGTTAAGCTAACTAAAGTCAAGGTAGGTATACGCGACGGATTTAATCGCAGTTAGTGTTATAACCGTGTTCGCCCTGTCGAGATGGCGGACCAGTTGCCAGTGTATCAGCAGTGAACCGGTGCAAGTACTATAGGAAGCCAGGGGAATTTTTTTTCGAGTGGGCGGGGAGAGGGACCATTTTGTTTTCGGTGGGGAAAGAACGCCTTGAAATGGTCATTTTGCGTTGTGTATATTATGGCAAAAAATATATTCGAGTGGGCAAGGAGAACACGGGTGTGGTGTGCCACCCTCGGGCTACGACTCTGTCCGCAGGTATACTTGTTGTTTCAAGAATTTTGGCGAACGCGAATTCAGTCGCTGGACAATAGTCTATAAAGACTCTGGAAGGAGACTCGCTGAGGAGCATGGCAAACAACAGATATATCTGCTGCATTTCGGTCCTCGGAAGAAGGAACGAGAGAGGGCAGCCATATCGCTGCACGTTTCTTCAGGTGAATCTCCTTGCGCATTGTTCCTGTCTAGCGTCCTCTTATTGTGGCGAACGCTGAATACGCGGAAGCATGTGAGCGTGCCCAAGTGAAACCGGGTTGGCACACCGGTCCCTTGCTCAACCTGATTTTTTTTCGTTCGCCATGGCATACATACCAAAGTCAAGGTCTATCTTGACTTTGGTATGTATGCCATGGCAAACCTATACTAAATAAATTCGGTATTACGTTACGTGAATGGATGACGAACGTATGTGTCTGGTTCAAGCATAATAATCATGTACATGTAATGACACTCGACCACATCTGCCTGCCTGACCCCCACTTCATGAGCCTCCCCCCTCCCTCCTGAAAAAATATCTGCCTCCGCCCATATAGCCTAACAAAGCCCATTGAGAAATGACAAGCCAAGTTTTTGCCAACTGTGGTTTAGCCTGCAAAGTACGGTTAAGCATAACCGCAGTTAAAGCTTTCCGTATAACAGGGGTATTAAGGGGAAAATTATGCTTACCTCATCACAGAGCGTCAGAACGATCATTACATTAGCATGCCGCTCCTTGCGCCTCGTCCATGCAGCGATATCCAGGAAGACAGCGACACCCTTAACGTCATCACCGAAATCATCAAGAAGAAACGAAAGTTCTTGGGCAAGCTTACGTGAGTAACTTTCTCTTTTAGAGTATAATTTGTAGAACTACGCTCTTTGTTGTGTAAGACCATGTTTTCATGAGCTGGTTTGTGCTTATCCACTGTAACTTTGGCTCAACAAGACGACAGAAGATCTTAACCGTCTTTTTTGCGTATAAACGATGTGTTACGCAATGAAGTGACGTCACGTCACTTCAAGGTAGCCCGGTGCCTTGTCGTCTATCTTGCATCGCCTTGTGGCGCTAAATGTGACTGCGGTCTAATTGTGTTTCTTGCTTTGAGGCAAGCAGTGCAGACAAAAAAATTGCAAATATATCGTTAATCCTCTAGAAACATCATGCACATTTAGGCATGGCCCTAGCCTTTTACGGCTTATATACAAAGGGTGCCTGCCCACCGGTGCATGGAGTAGAATGCGTAATGCGTGTGCACATCCAATGCGCCCTCTTAGTATACACAGACAGCGGAGCTTCGCTTCGCAACATGTTTAAGTGTTCCTTGCTCGTCGCTGAATCTTTTCGCTAGTTGACGTCCAGGTTTTAAACTATGCGCGTCCTTATTGTACTTTTAATGATGCTATTTTCAATATTTTCAGTTTGTGCTACATTTTCTTTGTATAACTTCTTCCACGTCGCTGACATTGTTTTACCCCCGTATTCAAAAACGCCCCTTGGCATGAGCTTGACTTGAAACCACCTTCAATGCAGCGTGTTTGAAACGCGTCTGTGCGTTTGTGCTGCCTTGGTACCGCCTAAGGACAGCGCGTTCGAAACATGTTTGTGCTGCATTGAAGTCGGCGGCAAATTAAGTTCATGTGAAGCAGCGTTTCTGAATACGGGAGTTAATGTACTGTAGTACATATAACCCACGTCATCTCGCAGACAGAAGGTTCCCCTTAGCTGATTTTTGTGGAACCTTCTTATCTAAACTTATGCATATGTAAACATGTGTGCTTTATATGCAAATAAACTGAAAACTGGAAAATATAGAAACTTTAAAAACAAACAACATTCTCAGGTGTAAGGAACGAATCCTTATGGCGGCGCTCACCCTGCTGTTTGTTTGCTGCATCACCATCAGCGGCATCAGCAGCCTGTTCGGACTCCAGGAGCAGCTGTCAATCAAGTGAGTCGCATGCATAATGTTAGTCAGGTCTGCGTCTATTCTGGTAGGCATCTGCTTGATGCACTGTAGTCTCCTTAGTACTTTCGCACAGGTTATGAAGTGTATTCCAAGGGTGCTTCAAGGTAGACTTACAGTGATAAGAAACTTTTCAAGGCCAACTATCCTTTAAACCAACGCTTCCACAACTGAACCTGTCTTCGTCAGTGCGGCCACTGCCTTCATTTACCGGCATGTTTACGTACATGCTCGTCCTCAATTTGGGTGAAGACCTCATTAGTGTTGAAGGTATCATAAAATGTAATGTTTGGCACATAATTCGAAAAAAAATATAACTACCTTTATCGACACCATTATGAGACATCACGTAACGAACATTTTGCTCGTGAAGTAAAATGAGTGTTATAGTTTTACCAGCTTCATTAGTAACTATAGGTGTCCGACCATGTACTAGCTCACCTTCCTCCCATCTCAAAAGGGGCAGAGAAGGGTTACCTTGGGCGTAAATAAAAGAAAGGACGGCGGATGGTGGCTCTTCACACATGTATGTATGTATGTATGTATGTATGTATGTATGTATGTATGTATGTATGTATGTATGTATGTATGATGTATGTATGTATGTATGTATGTATGTATGTATGTATGTATGTATGTATGTATGTATGTATGTATGTATGCATGCATGCATGCATGTATGTATGTATGTATGTATGTGTGCATGTATGCATGCATGCATGCATGTATGTATGTATGTATGTATGTATGTATGTATGTATGTATGTATGTATGTATGTATGTATGTATGTATGTATGTATGTATGTATGTATGTATGTATGTATGTGTGCATGTATGTAAGTGTATATGTATGTATGTAGGCAATTATATGCGTGTGCATCTCCCACACTAGTTGGCGCTTAGATGCCCGCAGTGATGTCTTACGGATGCACTGTACTACGCGCAACGATACTTTATGCGGGTTGATAACCGCAGGTATAGTACGCAGCATATAATAATACCAGTGTATAGGGGCAAACGGCAGCGTTTACAACATATTGTGGCAAGATGAACCCTAATATACTAGCAGTTCGTTCGAACAGGAATGACATATTTGTTAACAGTCTAAAGAGGACATTTAATATTCAGGAATTGAAACAGGCCGAATTGTCATTTGAGTCGGAAAGGTAATTTGTTGTTTAATTACATAATATATTGCGAAATGAACAAAAGGCTTGCGTGGCATCTTTTTTTTAGAAACTGAGAAAATATGCTGTTTTTCCGAGGAGACAGCAACGAATACAAATGCTGCACTGTGACTTACAGCACGTAAACTAAGAATGACTCTTTGGTATCACGCAATATATGCTTGTTGCCACGTTATTTTTTTTTGCTTTCAGGGCTACGCGTTCAATAGTTAGCTCACGGCGCACCTGCTACACCATAAGTTGTCTAATCAGAAGAGAATGTCATCACTCACATGGTCCCAATCATGACAACTGAAGAAGAGGCTTTATTGTACATGTAACTTGTACATAGAGAAACGAAACTAGTAAAAAAAGAGCATATATTAAATGCAAAGCATTTCTTAGCGAATTTCGGTGACTTTGAGCGTATCTATCTATCAATCTAGCCGCCTACGACTTTTAGCTCTCCTGGCCGTTTCAATAATAATACCGATACCAAACTTGGTATGGCTTAAGATGACTATATGAACAACATATTTGACTAGTAATAACGTGAAAATCATGACACGTATGTTATGAATGTCATGATTTACATTTTATGATCCTACAGCTCTTCCGGTGGTTTACTTCACATGGCCTGTTGCAAAACTGGTACGGTATGACATGATTGCATGGCGAACACAGGCGACGGACCCTAACATGAAAATCATGACATACGTGTCGTGTAACAACATGACTGCATGCCACGCTCTTGATGCGCTCGCGGCCATTTCGCCAGCGTCACATATAACAAATTCGGTATTACGTTACGTGAATGAATGAAAAAGGTATGCGAATGGTGCAAACATGATAATCATGAGATGCGTCTCATGTAACAACATGACTACATGACACGCTCACGATGCGCTGGCAACCGTTTCGCTAGCTTCACATGTACCAACCTCGGTATTACGTGACGCGAACGGACGACATAGCTAAATGACACATCCAAACATGATAATGACGACATGCGTGTGATGTAACATGACTACATGCCACACTCATGATGCGCTCGCGGCCGTTTTGCTATTGCTTTACATATGCGAAATTCCGAATTACGTGACTTAAATGAATGACGAAGGTATGTGACTGGGGCAAACATAAAAATGGCAGCATATCCACGGAGTGAATGATGGAGAGTGGGGCGAAGCATTCGTCCGTCCCAAGGAGGTTTAAAAAAATGCTGGAGTGGAAATGATTGCGCAGAAGTGAAGCCGTTCCTCTGGCAAGATGGCGACTGTGGTGGCCATCTTACTAGGGGCATGATAAGTTATCGCCGTTCAGCGAATAAAAACGAAGCGTTTCCCTCGAACGCCCAACGAGTTTAATGTGGAAACTTTTCTGGGTCACATAAAGCTCCAAGTGCGTCTTACAGTTACTAGTTTTCCTTAGTGAGCCTCTAATAGGAGGCAAAGTTCTTTAAAGATTCAGTCATCCATACTCGTTTTTGTGTGTAATTTCGTCGGGAACAACCATCTTTTAATATAGAACTGATGTAGCATATACATAACATATCAAAACCACTTGATCTTTAAGTAAGCACTATGAGAAAAAAAGCATGTTTCCGCCATCTTGGCAGAGGCAAAAGCTGGCTTCACTTCTGCCGGCAAGGCGTTGCAGGAGCTTCCACTCCAGCAATTTTTTCTTTAATCCTCCTTGGTCCGTCCATGCATCCGTCTGTGTGACCATCCATGCGTCTGTTTGTGCGCCCGTCCCTGCGTTCTTTCATGCATCCGCCCCTGCATCCGTTCATGCGTCCATCCATGCATCTGTTTGTGTGTCCGTTCGTTCATCTATTCAACACTCCAAGTCCCACCATCTCGAAACTTTTTATCATATATTCCCCATATAGAAGCACCGCCATCCAGCGGACATTCCAAGGACTAAACGAGAGGTGGCACACGCACACTTTCTTACGGCCTGCGCTTTGGGTCCACTTCCCACCTTTAACCACCTCGAGTTCATGGTATATTCTAGTTCACTGTATTCATGGCACTGCGACCAAACGCTCGCGAAACCTTTCGAAAACCAAGGAGGTTACGCCCAGCGAGTATAACGTAGCAACCTTTCCCTGTCAGATAGGGCTAAATTTACATGCCAATGGCTGCTAATGAGAAATGAGAGACAGGAGAATTCGGCTTTTACTTTCTTACGGCTTAGGCTTCGTATCTACTTCTCATTTTTAACCACCTTGAGTTCATTCATGGTATATACAAGTTCATTGTATTCATGGCACTGTGGCTCAACGCTCGCTAAACCTTTCTAAAGCTAAGGAGGTTACACCTGGCGAGTATAATATAGCATCCCTTTCTTGTCCGATAGTGCTCAATGTACATGCCAATGGCTGCTAATGGGGATCGCAGCGTGCGCGTTGGCTAAAAGCCGAATGCTCATGTCTTTCATGCCCCATTAGCAGCCATTGGCATGTACAATGAGCACTATTTTTTATTGTTAAACAACGCACAGAAGAAATCTCTCACTGTCATCACCTTGGAGGTCAAGTGTTATACCTATTTCGGGTATGTGCCACTGGTGGTTACATACGAGGGACGCCCAAGCCACGCCATACGCGTCTTAGCCGTGCATGGCTATGACATAACGATTCGTGTCTCGTTTGCTCCCGGGACGGCTCAGTGCTCTCCCATAGTAGAGTACGCTGTACTCTAAATCGTTACCCCCCTTTTTCTAATCCCCCCTTAGCGTCTCACGTCGTTGTTAGCGTCTCACGGCGTCTCTGGGCTGGCGGATGCCCGTCATGGCAAGCCAGCCCCCGAAGAAGGCGCTAGCCTTCGACGTAGTCGTCCCCGAGGGGACTAGTCCCGAAGACGTCGTTGACGCGACGTCTTCAATAGTAGGAATTGAAGAAGTGTACTGCGTTCAGCACTTTGGAGGCCGGAACTACCAAGTTACCGTCAACAGTGAGGCCGCACTGGCCCAAATCGTAGACGCGTCGCACCTTATCATCCGAGGAGAGCGCGTCGCCATCGTACCCCTGGGACCCCAAGTGACCCAAGTGACCGTCCTGTTCCTGCCGTGCCGCGTACCCAGCGAAGTCCTCGCACAAGCACTCTCTCCCTACGGGAAGGTGCTGCACATCACCAGAGGACTCATGGGATCGCGCCCAACCGTGACCACTGGGACGCGATACGTCCGCATGGAAATGAAGGCTTCGTCACCGGTGCCTAACTACCTCAAGGTCGCGGGCCATCGAGTGACCTGTGACTATAAAGGCATCCAGCGAGTGTGTCGTCGATGTGGAGACAGTGGGCACTTCCGCATGAACTGCACAGCTCCGTTTTGTGGAAGGTGCGGCGTTTAAGGCCACGACGGGAAAGGCTGCTCGCTGCCGTGTCGCCGTTGTGGGGACCCGCATGCCACCGTGGCCTGCACCATCAGGCCATCGTATTCTGAGGCGGCATCCAAGGATTTCCCTCCACTTCAACCAGGAACGCCATCTAAGAACAAGTGCGACGATTCGTCGGCGCGAGCCGTGGTGGCCGACCACGACCAGGGTGTGCCAATCGCGGCGCTGCACCAGACGCCCACTGCGTTCCCAACGATTCCGGGCCTGGTAATCCCTCCAGGTACTGAAAACTTAGGTTCCCCGCGTCCTGTGGCCATTTCTGAGGAATCGCAGGCCAAGCCCTCGTCAGACGAAGCGCCTCGTGAGGAAGTCGTCTCGGATGGGAATATTGCATCTGAGGCTCCTCGCGTTGCTGCTCTGTCGACAACAAGTTCAGGTGTCATCGAGGAGTCTACATCTCAAGACGACGACGCCTGCATCTACGAGGACTCCAACAGCACCGCGAGTGAGGCGCCCCTACAAATTGACGAAGACACCAGCCCCAGTGACGTAAGCCAGGACAGTGGAGACGTCTTTGTACCATCCTCGCTCAAACACCCGGACACCAAACGCCCCCGGATCACTACTCGTGACTTAGAAGCCCCCACCAGAGACAGAAGTCCCCTGCGGACTTCGACGCGACCCCGGAAGCCCCGAGCCTCCGGTGAATCGCCTGGCCGGAAAAAATGACTCAGCCACTTGCGGGGCATTGGCTCCCGCACCTGATAAAGGTACCCCTGCATTTGCGTGATCCGATAGTATGTTTTCATTTTCCCCATGGCTCTTACTCTAAAAGTTATTACTTTTAACGTTCAAGGTTTCCGAAATCCACAAAAACAGGCTGAGGTATTGGCTTTTGCACGTTCAGTGCACTGTGATTTGCTGTTCGTGCAAGAAACAAATTTTTTCAAGCTTTCTGATGTACTCTCTTTCAAGCGCGCGTTCAATTTTGATTGTTTCTTTTCGTACGCCAGCACGCATTCGACTGGCGTCGGAGTCGTTATTTTTAACCGAGGTCTTTTACGTGACCATCATGTTTCCTTCGATGCCTTCGGACGCGTGCTGGCGTTCGACTGCACCTTTTTTTCGTTAAGAATAAGATTTGTTGCCGTGTATGCCCCAGCGACACGCGAGAACTCAAACGCGTTCTTCCAATCTATCGATGCGTTCCTTTTAAATTCCCGACATGTGGTACTTTTAGGGGATTTCAATTGTGTCTTAGACTCACACGCAGATGTTCGAGGTCCGGGTCGCGGCCGGTCAAACTGGAATGCCAGAGAACTCGAACGTCTAGTGCAGCAATTGGCATTGAGTGACATTCATCAAATTGTGCATGGCAGTAATTATGCCTATACTTGGCGTCGAGCAGCGTCGAGCAGCCGAATTGATCGCGTGTATGCATCCCCCAGTCTCATTACCTACGTTCACGACACCGGGGTAATGTCATTGCCACCGACACCGGTGTACATTAGCGACCATCGGCCGGTTATGTTATCTCTCCGCCTGCCAGCGGGGACGCCAACGGTTCACAGACCATGGCGTCTCGATTGCCGCGTCCTCCAGGACTCTCAGGCTACGGAGAAATTATCCCGAGCGTTACGCGCATCGCTTATTGGGGCCGATGTAGCTGATTGGGATCGCCTCAAAGAACAGTGGCGGCATCATTGCAGTGCGTCGGGCAGAGGACTTTGCACCCGTATATCGAAAGATGCGTCATTGTTAATCCAGAAGATACGCATTGCCAATCGAGATCCCAGTCCTTCCACTGTAATGCGGGCATGGCAAGAGGAGCTCATTGAACGGTACCAGCGTATTATGCGCGCTTCTGCACTATCGGCTGCAGCTTGGCGCTGTAGACGTGCACCCTGTGCGCACCCTGAGGTGCTAAGGTATGCACGCAGAGCTCTGCTTCGTCCATCAGGCTCGCCTGCCCACTCGCTGAACTCTATCACCCCAGCTTCATCGGGTACGCGCGACTTTCAGGAATTCACCCAACACTTTGAGTCAATAGCTAAATCTGGTACTAATGTCTGTTACCCAGGATCCGTTTCTTCGCATCCTCTACTAACAGATTTACCTCATGATTCCAACATGTCAAATGACGTCCTCCTAACACCGCCATCCGATGACGAAATCAAAGGCGCATTAGACGCAATAAAAAAGGGATCGGCCCCAGGGCCTGACGGACTTCCTGCAGAGTTTTATGTACAGTTCTGGCCTATCATTGGTCCAACTATGTCACGCGTCATTCGCAAGTGTTTCCAAGATATTACACTTCCAACTTCTTTCCACAAAGGCCGTATAACTCTAGTTCCCAAAAAAGACCCAATGTCCACGCGACCAGAAGATTGGCGCCCTATTACCCTGCTCAATGTAGATTACAAGCTCTTGGCTAACATTTTCGTGCGCCGAATCAGTCCATTTCTTGCAACATTAACCGCTCCCCACCAGGTCTGTTCTGTTCCGGGCAGAGAAATACACACCCATGCGTGGTTAACGCGTGACATCATTCAATACACCATTAGCCGATGTGCGCAAGGACTGTTGGTTTCATTAGATCAAGAGAAAGCTTTCGATTTCATAGAACATGGCTACATACTAAATGTTTTACATGCATATGGATTCCCGGATAAGTTCATTGACCTTATCAACGCGATGTACACTAATTTAGAAAGTACCCTTTACTTAGATTCCCGTGAGAGTCACGCATTTAGAGTCACGCGTGGGGTCCGTCAAGGGTGTCCCCTCTCCCCAGTGTTATTTATCCTTGCAATAGAGCCCTTCTTAAGGGCCGTTGAACATCACCCGCAGATTCGTGGCTTACCTCTACCCGGTAACACTCAAGTAAAAGTCGCTGCATATGCAGATGATATCACTCTATATGTACATAATGAACAGTCGCTGCAGCATGCTCTTGATACATTCCATGATTTCGGTATTATCTCCGGTGCAAGGTTAAACTTTTCTAAAAGCCAGTATTTTTTCATTGGCAACCCCAGCGGTCGTATCAACATCACGTCGCCTTTACAGTGGTCTCCTGAGATTTCAATACTCGGAGTTACTTTCACTGTACTTGGTATACAGGATAGCATCTGGTCATCCGTTGTACAAACTCTTTTAAATGATATCAAAGCAGCCAGGTACTTCGAATTCCCCCTCTTGGAACGCCGATACTTAACACAAACGGTGTACCTAGGAAAATTTTGGTACATTTGCCATTCTGTTAAACCACCGCTCCACGTCTGCAGGAAAGTGCAAAGCTGCATCAGTTCATTTTTTTGGTCTGGTGGCACAGAATTGTTATCGCGTCCAGCGTTAGCTCAACCGCGAGATCAAGGCGGTTTTGTATTTCCCGACGTTTCCGTCACGGCTTCTACATTGTGCCTCCGCACTCTATTGCGAATACTAAGCAATGATGACGTGCCCGCTCAGACACTGGCTCGTTACCATCTGGGGCCATCACTACGTGTCTTCTTGCCAGATAGCCAAATAAACAAAGGTCCCCAATCAACTGAATTACCATCTTTGTATCGAGCCCTTCTGGCATTTCACCGACGTTTGGAAGCTACGTGCCCAGAGATAGAGGTGGCCGATTCTAAAGTTGTGGACACAATGGCCGCCCTTCTACGGCTCTTGGTGCCCCAGCATCGTCAATCTGTATTGAACCGTGCTTGGAAACCAATAACTGCCGCGGTGTTGCCAGGGCATCTCAGAGACTTTGTCTGGAGGTTGGGCTGGGGCTTGCTCCCCACGCGAGATCGGTTGCAGCGATGGCAGGTGGTTCGCACTTCCACTTGCCCCAACTGCGCCATGGTAGAGACCAATCGACATGCGACATTTGAATGTGTGGTTTCCCGCCTTTTTTGGCGTGTGGTTAATGCTGGTTTTCGGGGACAGGGTGTGCGAACTTTCGTGTCCAACGGCCGATTTCCGCGTAGCCGCTTCTCCGCTCTCTTAATAGTTGCGGGGCTGTTCAGCCTTTGGAGAAACCGATGTGAGGCCGTAGCTGCCAATTGCCGCCGGCGTTCCTTGTGGCCGATACTGGGGAGATTGAGACGAGAGATCCTCGCGTTCCTCTCCGAAGAGCTTTTCTTCCTCGGGGAGCAAGAGTTTCTGCGGCATTGGTCGTGCCCTTTCGTCAAGGTGGAACACGAAAGGATACAACTCATTTTTCGACCGACTTGGTGCTAAGCAGCGCTCGCTGAGTTGTTATATATGATTTCATTTGTTACAAATTGTGTTTCAATTAGATCTATTGCATCGTTATACCCTTGTATCGTGATATCACATTGAATTTTTGTGTACATGTATGCCAACATAATCATGTATATTAGAGCACATGCCTTCACTGTAACGTAGTGATCTTAGTCGTGAAATATAGATGTGCCGAAGTGTATGTGCCCTGTTACTGGAATGGTATGAAGCCTTTGTGTTCTGTACATGCTGTAAATAAACTTTTTCTAAACAAGGAGCTTCGCCCCTAATAATCATGAGATGCGTGTCACGTGAGAACATGTCTACATATCACAGTCAAGGCGCGTATACATTTCCGCGTGACGCGGTGTGCGTGCTCGCCGGCGTTCATTACGTCTCGTCACTCTGGTGTTGCCACGCCAGGTGCCGGCCCTGCTAATATTCGCAGGCGCGCAACGCACTGCGTTGCTTTGACGCATGCACGTTTCAGCGAGTCCAGCGTCCCTCCACCAAGAAAAAAGGGAGACGCAGTGTTGTCTGGGTAACGCATCGGTGAGAAATGATTGATTGATATGTGGGGTTTTCCGTCCCAAAACCACCATATGATTATGAAAGACGCCGTAGTGGAGGGCTCCGGAAATTTGACCACCGGGGGTTCTATAACCTGCACCCAAACCTGAGCACACGGGCCTACAACATTTCCGCCTCCATCGGAAATGCAGCCGCCGCAGCCGGGATTCGAAACCGCGACCTGCGGGTGAGCAGCGGAGTACCTTGGCCACTAGACCACCGCGGTGGGGCTACAAATGAGTACTGTGTATCTCAATGTGAAAAGTTAAACAATAAAATCAACCGATTTGTGCAAACCTAACAGAATGTCACGCACGCATATGTTCAGTAAATTAATGATTTACAGTACTTCACGCTCATATGCAAGAGCAGAAAACCGCCTGGTCTTGTGTTGTGAACACATTGTTATGCCTGCGAGTCGACAGCGAACGTACGTGCCTCTGAAAAAGGCAATCTGTGTCAAGGCCAGCCCGCAAGTCCGCCTGACGCGAACAACTCAACGGCGTCAACAGGCGACGGCGCCTTTCTGGCGTGCACGTGCCGTGAGTCACCTCAGTAAGCGAGCCCATCGAGTAAAGAACCGGCGTCTTCCTGTCTGCGGGTCTGACGCAATGCGCGGCGACGTCACTCGTCCTTGGGTGCAGCCACCTGCAGCGCAGCCTCGCCAGATTCGATGAGAAAGAATGACGCGGCCCAGCGGCGACCCCTATTGGAGGAGTTTGACCTGACGACCAGCGGTGCTTTTGGTTGGACATTTGGGTTGGACCCGGTGCATATAAAAGAAGCCCTGCGGCGCGTCGCGAGCAGGAGACCTGTTGGAGAGCCGACATGCGTGTCGCAGCAGACCCGTTTGAGAGCAGACCTATGTGTTAGAGAGGAGAGCTCGGCTCTTCGAGTCTCGGTCGGCCCCAGTGCCGAATTTGTAACGCCTCTGTATATACGCTGTACATAAACCTTGTTTAACTCACCGTCGTCTCGTCCGCTCGGCTATCAGCTCTGCGCAGAAGCAGTCGCGAGCTGAGAAACCTACGCTACCAAAACGGCTGGTGAACTTCCCTGCGGAGTTCGGAGCAGTGGTGCCTTCGGGACCGTGTTGGCGTCGCCGTCTTTCGCAACATGTTTGAGGATTAAGAATAGGATGTACTCTTATTATAGCAGTAAGCTGTGTTTGGAAAAAAGATGTTAACGATTTAATGTACCTGGAACTACTATGAGAGAGCAAAACGCCATCCCGTGGTGTTCACCACAACGCATCCATAGCGGTACGTTACTCTTCACATCTGTGTTTAGAAAATGTTGTTATCGATTCAGAGTACTAGGTACTCTACTATGGGAGAGCATAAAGCCGACCTGTGGAAAACACTTTCGCCACGGCGATCTACCGTTGTTCAGGGAATCAAAAACTTCGTGAAAGCACATTTGCCGTTCATATGACCGACCACCGTTCTTGCCACACTTGTAATTAGATGGTATATACATTTGTGGAGTGAATATAATGTACGAGGCCAAAATTCTCACCCATGTAAGTGTTCCGTCGTCGCGTGTGTGACATCTTTTATCAATATAGCTACGAGCAAATTTTAATATTGAGCAGAGAGCTCGAACCATACGCGTTCGAGTACTAAAGACATCATGAAAAAAATGTAGTGATTCTGACCATTTAGTGTGTATTCGTCGGCGAAAGCTGTGAAAACGTACCCCCGTATTCAGAAACGCTGCTTGACTTGATCTTGAGTTGCAACCGACTTCAATGCAGCACAAACGCGTTTCGAACGGTTTGTCTTTGTGCCCTGCGAAGGCAGCACAAACCCACAGACGCGTTGCGAACACGCTGCATTGAAGCCGGTTTCAAGTCAAGTTCAAGTCAAGTCACCTTTCTGAATACAGGGGTTAGTGTGAAAGTTTTAGATTTCTCATAGACGTCAGACTCTGGAGTTTTGCATACACGTAGTGCCACCTGTTGGAGCAGTATTGGGTCGTACGAAGTCCCGATTCCATTGCACAGTTCGCTGTGCAACCAATCTGGTTGTCCGTAGACAAAAACAATGAATTCTATTTGGAATCGTAAGTTATTCAACGAGAAGATCGCGTTTAGCCCTTCGTAGTATTTATTCGTTCCATAATTCCCCATGAAACTGAGGTTGTTCATCGTGAGATAGCCAAAACAGACTTTGTAACACCCGTGAAGGTATTAACATTCTCGCTGTGTGTATGGCTCCCATTCGACAAAACGTTCCCAAAGATGCCACGCAGTCTCGTGCGATCAAAGCACTGTTATATTTACATGTCTTCCACTTGAGTGTAGATTTCACAGAACAGCAGCCAGCAAGCTTCGAGTCTAGGCACGCACATAAGTAAGGGAAAGCCCATCCCTCTCCTCTACCCACGAAATTTTTTAAGTTGGCTACATTCCCGGGCAACCTTTTTTTTCCTTGAAAGACTTTCTTTTGAACAGTTAGGTCTTGCCCCCTCTGCCCTCCTTACTAGATAATATCCTGGATACCATGCCGAAGTCGAGGTAAAGAGTGTGCGCATGACGTCATCCGCGACGATCGCTAGAATCGGGGCCGCCAATTTGGAGGACCGCGCGCTCACTGCAGGCGCCGTTTACGAGATCCGCACGAAAACGTGGTTGCCTTGGGAGCTTCAGAACACTTCCTGCTCGCCGAAGCACGGACAGCAGGACGGCGCGTATGAACGCACCTTCAAAATGACACAACGATCGTTTTGGCCCCTTGCGGATCAAGACTTAGTGCATAAAATGCGATGGTTGCATTTCTTTGATCCTATGGCCGCAGGTATGCCCACGAGTCGGTGAACGTGATGGTTGTCGTGGTGCTGCTGTCTTTCCTGCCGCACGGTCGACGGAAAGGATCGGGGCTCGACTGGAAGAACGTGTCCGGTCGCATCTCCTGGCGAGCCTTGCTGTCCGTGGGTGGTGGTCTCTCGCTTGCCGGAGCCGTCGAGGTGAGAGAGTAACAAACAGAAAAATCGTGGGCAGCTCTATTCCAAGTGAATGCTGGGAAATCGCAATGCGCGTCCCGGGCCTGTGTTTGTTTTCGCGGCATTTTTTTTCCGCGGCCGCAGCTCGATATCCACTCGATACCGGGGTTTAGCTTGTCTTTTAGCTGCTGTGCCTTGTTTTTCTTCAGTAGGGTTGAGCAATCGACGTAGTCGTTGTCTATTGACGGCGGGACAATAGACTGATTGTTGGCCTATAGTTGGTATTTGCTTAATTTACTCTGTGTGATATTTCACGGCAAAATTATGTCACTAAAGCGGGATGCACTCTTCGTCGGCACAGATGTTCTCGGGCAAGCGCGCATACTGTTCTTGGCGAGCCTCCCTAGAGTGGCCTCTATGGCGGGAAAGACTCCCCGACAAACGGTGCCTTCCTGTTTACTGCTACGGTTACCTTATATGCTACAACGGTGCCATATACAGTGACGCTATTGGCTTCTGCTGTAGCTTCCGCGTAGGAACGCTGGAGGCGTAACCATCACAGACGTTGGAATAATTGTACAGTGGCGCTTTCTTTCGACCTATCGCGGTAAAGCTCGGCGGTTGTTTAGGTTGAAAACTGCGTGACACCGAGCACCGTTCGCCTTTGGTCTATAACTGCGTTGTACTTAAAATGCAAGTTCGCTTTTTAAAAGAACGTACTCGCCACTACTCTTTTAGAAGTGATCAGCTTATGGCGGAGTTCATTCCTGTGTGCCGAATGACCACACGTTCTGCTTATGCGCCACCTCTCCCCTCTCCTGGCGTGAGCGCCAGGATGTGGGAGGACCTGCTCTTTCAGGCTCGCGCGAGGAGAGGAATGAGAGGTTGCGCATGCGCAGTGAAGGAGCAGACGGTCACCGAGGGCCCTCTCCTCGCTTGAGCACGAGGACGTGGGAGGAAGTGGGGTGAAGGATGTGATAGAGTGCTGCCTTCCGCTTCGTTCATCATCTTCCGTTTATTTGTCCGTCACCGCTGTGCGCTCGTATATATTGCTGCAAGCGCTCGCTTCTTTAATTAAGGCCTGAATCCACATAGACGTTGCAGCGCGTCAGCGCGTCACTTCTTGAGGCGATGCCGTGCCCTCTCCCCATGAAGAGAGAAGGCGCGTGGCTACGCGAAGCTGCGCGCTTCGTCTCTCCACATTGGAGAGGGCTTGGCCCCACGTGTAGAAGACAGGCGCCGACACGCAGCTACGTCTACGTGGATTCAGGCCTTTACACTCTCCTAGCAGCGCTGCACACATATGGGGATACACAAAAATGGGAGGGGGGGTAACATAATCAGTACACAACATATGCACAACTCCACACACATACGGTGCATACACTGAAGCATACAAGTGGAAACCCAAGTGAACGCCAGCGCTGCTTTGCATCCCCACATTGGTTCTCTTTAGTAGGGAATGGTGTAATTTGTTTCTTTTTCCGAATGCTCTGCTGCACAGCCCTCAAGCATGCGTGCAAGACCGAAAAACAATAAAACAGTATTTTTAACCAGCCATAAGTCTGTAGTCATTCTGATATATGGCCACGGTAGGAACGTTGATTTGCCGATCCCGCAACTTATGCACAGTGTCAATTTGATAACAAGGAAGCACGGGAGGCGTAGCCAGCGCGCTCCGGTGGCTGCTGGCAGCGCGTTCAAGCGGGAGCGATAGCAACCGCAGTCTCTTTTCGCGTCATCTCGCGACGAGCAAAACAACGACTTGTTGCTGATATGAACCAGCGGCAAGATTGCGACCCCCTTCAAGGCGATTACCAGCGAGAGGCGAGTAATCACGAAGGGGGAGGGGGTCGCAATCTAGCCGCTGGTTCATATCAGCAACAAGTCGTTGTTTTGCTCGTCGCGAGATGACGCGAAAAGAGACTGCGGTTGCTATCGCTCCCGCTTGAAGGCGCTGCCAGCAGCCGCCTGAGCACGCAGGCCAGCCGCTCCCGTGCTCCCTTTCAAAAAAAATGTCACTGTACATACATTTCATCAGCAAATTCTTGAGCCACGTGTTCTGCAATTTTCAGCAAAATGCACGCGCTCTCCAGCATGTTTCACACGTGCGTTTCTTGCAGTGATACCGCAAGTGAAACTTAGTATTCTGCGCCATTTCAGACAGTCGAGGCGTGCTCTGATAAAAGGCCGTTAAAGCGGCTTGTTTTCTGGGTGCATTGCTTGCCCCAGATAGGTGGAATTTCGCGCGCGCAATTCCGCTGATTTTTGGAAAGACACGCTCCACTTTCCTTCTTATTTTTTACACACAAGATTTCTTCGATTGCTGAATTAAGCATTGAAACGAAAGGGAAATTGTGAGAAGAAATTCGAAAGAACTGGGAACTTACTCGGGACTAATTCTAATGTTTAAATAACATAAAGCTGAGGTAGTTGGTACTTATTAATTTTGAAAAACACAGGGCGTGCAAAGACTGACTCAAGAAGGAAGTCAGGACATCACTAACTGAAGATGCGGTCAACGGCGGAAGAGAAAGAAGATACGAAAACTCATTTGCGCATCAGAAAGAAGACAGGATAGAGCGCACGTCCCTATCCTATCTATTTTTTGTATCTGGAGTACGCCCCTTGCTATCTGTCTTTTTTCTGAAACGTTCCTTGCGCACTAACAAAGCGTATTATCTGCACATGCCCATGCAATATGCGAACTTATCAATCCGGCATGCGCGGCTTTCTACGGGAAAGATAACTGTTAAGGCATCTGATTTTATCTCTATACATAGAGTTAATCGTCCTTTGACTAAGGCATACGCTACCGCTATTATTTATAGACTATTTTACGAAGAGGTTTCAGTGCTGCCATGTTAGGCTGCTAACCTTTGTGGTTTGTACCTTTAACATCTAAACGAAGATCGTTACGGTAGATGCAGACACATGAAAACGGTAGAGTTGATGCATACGACGCTTTGTGGCCTTATAAATTTACGTCGCATTATAAAGAAAACAAGAAAACATCGAGTTAACAGGCCAACATGGTGGCGCCCATGTGTCTTGCGTAAAATAGTCTACATTCCTTGCCTCAGTCATCTATAGTGTTTGTGATGTCCTGACCTCCTTATCGTGTCCGTGTTTGCGTGCCCTGCTTTTTTTTTCAGAATGATTGCTATGTCATTTGTTAGCTGTTAGTGTGAAACACACAGGCACAGAGAGCTTTCAGTGGTTAGTGCCTGTGTGGCCACGCTACCAGCGTGACTTTGGCGTATTTGCGCGGAACTCGAGACGTGAAGCGCGATCGCGTTGACGCAGTGGACGGGTCTGTCCCGGCGCATCACCGAGGAGCTGAGCAGCCTGGACTTCCTGACGCCGCTGCAGACGCAGGTGGTGCTCATCCTGCTGACCACCGTGCTCACAGAGGTCAACACCAACGTGGTCATCGCCAGACTCCTCATACCGATCGCCTCGGACATTGTGAGTGACTATCTCCAAGCGGTGCTCTCTAGAAATCAGATGATGCGTGTGAATTGCGGTGACGCCATGCCGGATCAATACTCGAGATTATCGGGCTTGTGCCTAAAAATAGGAACATTTATATGGCGATCAATTGTTTCGGAGGAAGGCAAGAGGCGACAGTACGTTCGATTGTAGCAATACGTGTGTAGCCTTCGTATTCAGTGGGAGGGAACAACTGAACACGAAGGTCCTGCACTTGAACAAAAAATATACGCTTACTCGTACATTGGTGTACAGATGAACAAACAGAACGTAAAACGGCAGTTGAATGTTGACAGTGTATCACTATATTCAGTGTTTCGAACCACAATAGCTACTGACATTGATATAAATTACTATCACCAAAGTAGGATGCATATATATTGCTGAAAATCAAAATTATCAATAGTATTATACACCTTTCTAAGACTCCAAAGTGGCGTCGGCATCGTTAAATGGTTCGCTTTGTTGTTGCAGTCTCCAGTGATGCATTGACACATAAAAGCCTTCCACAGTCATGGAACTTTCTATGAACTTCCTCTTAACAAAAGCCCTCAGTGGCTTCTTAATAATAATCGCGTTTCATGCGGCTTTTGAAGCAGGCAAGCCTTTGAAGTATTCGCATATTCACAATTAAGGGCGCACATGCATGCACCGCAGGGCGTGCTCACCAACGTGCACCCTCTGTACTACGCCCTGCCCGTTGCCATGGCATCATGCACGCCCACTGTGCTGCCCACGGCGGCTCCCAGCATCGCCGTCGTCACCTCGTGCATGGACATTCAAATCGTCGACATCGTGAGTGCATTGCTGTCTATATGGCGAGGAAGACAAGCTTTAGAGGTATGGACGTGTTACGTCATGCAGCCAATGTTCTTAAGCAACTCCCCGATTATACCCAAGGCAGAAAGCCCTGTATCGTTCCCGAATAAAAAGGAAACTGTAGCCTGGCGTCGTATTCAACACAAATCGTATTGAATTTCTCGTGTCGTTAAACACGTGTGATGACTCCGAGTTACCAAGAGTAAAAATTTAAATATATCATGGCATATCGACGAAGTTAATGATGATGAGTGGGCGAAGCATGGGAATAGTTCGGTGTTACCGCAAATAACCCGTGGCATTGATCACTAACGCATGTAAATGAGTGACATACAGCTACTACAATGCTTATTGGTCATAACTTGTATGTTGTCCGAACCTTGCATCTGATGTGCCGTGATAGCGGGAGAAGAAAGTGGGGTCTGGAACGCGCTTTCTCTTCATCGTCAACGGCACCATCGCCATCGTCAGCAGCGGCTGCTGCGCGATAGAGGACAGGCCTAGTTCATAAGCAGCTTCACATTCAAAAGAAGTGGTGATAAGTGCGGAATTGCAGCCCAAACAAGGAATGAGGAAGCGAATTAGGTGTGGTGAAAACGAGCGCTCAGATGGTTGAGCATGAGAATCTTTGTCTCACGGTCGTTGGTTCGAGCCCTACACAGCTCTCATATTAGTAACCGTTTCGGTTCCTCAGTTTTGTACTTCCACACTTCTTTTTTTTTCGCTTCTTATCAGCACATTGAACAAATAAAGAAAACGTAAAAGTAATCAGCGTACATTGAAGTAGATCAAGCCAATCGATTGGGAAAGAACAGTGAACCTGATGACATAAGTTTGAATGAAATGTGAGCCCAAGTGACTCAGTTGCATCAATATGAATCAAGAGTGAATCAACGTTCTTACAAAACAGAGGCTTTTGCCTGTGATCTCCTGAGCCGAAAACGAAGTGGCGGATCCCCCCCCCCCTACATTAATTTGTTGTACAAAAGCACTGTACGGTAGGACGATTAGGTTGATTGATGCTTTTTTGGCATAAAATTGCACCGATAAATCAATCCATCATTCAATCAATGAAAAACCGTCAAATCAGTCCAGTCTAGTCTAGTCCAGTCCAGTTCAGTCAAGTCTAGTCTAGTCTAGTCTGATTCAATTCAGTTCGTTCGTTCGTTCTGTTCGTCAGTATACTTCAGTAAATTGGGTTCAGTCAGGTTCATTTTGCTTCGCCAGTTCAATCAGGCTCAGTTTACATCAGTTTGTCCATTCAGTCAGGCCCTGTTTATTTCAGTTCTTCAGCTCTGCCATGTTCAGTTTAAATTCAGTCAGTCCATCTCACGCGTGCAGCTGTACCCGGGCCTGGCCGTGAAGCTGAGCTCCATTATCCTCGTGCTCGCCACGGTGAACACAGTCGGCGTCTCGCTGTTCTCCCTCGGCGACCTGCCCGCCTGGGCCGTCGCCAAGAACAGCATCATGACGGGCGCACTCGCCAACGCCAGCAGTGCTGCCTAGCGGCGTCGCGTCACAACACTGGCGTGTCGCCCCAAGACCGACGGGAGTGAACGTGGCAGGCCGGGCCTACGGTGTCGGTCACCATGACTCGGCAACTTTATGCCTCGTCCTGATGCCTCCGACAATTTGCGGACATAGTTCGCAAGAATGATTGTTTTTACTTTTGTGATCCTTATATTTGACGTTCTTCTTTCTTCTTTTCTCTGCTAAGGTTGTGTTTTTTCGTTTAATATAATGTTTTATCACGCTAATCGTTATGAACGGCTCACACACACACAAAAAAAACGGGACACAAATGAAGCAAAACTTAGATATGGGCGCCATCTGTTAGCGGCACCACTTAGCGCTTATTCCTGGTTTTGTGCTGTCTGATATTTTTTTATCATTCGTGACCGACCAGCTGCGAGCTTGCGCAGGCACGTCAAGCTTTAGAATAACAGTGAGGCGAACTACTTGGTGTGCATTCATCCTAAAAGACAGGTCGCGCAAACACGGACACTAGAAGGAAGTCATTGAAGGTGTCTTGATGTCTTCCTTGTGTTTGTGTTTGCATGTCCCATTTCGATGGTGATATTTGGGGTTTTACGTCCCAAACCCACGATATAATTACGAGATACACCGCGTACAGCGAAGAGCTCTGGAAATTTTGACCATCTGGTGTTCTTTGACGTGTGCTGACAACGCAAAATACACGTACCACCACGATTCCGCCCTCATCAAAAGGCGACCGCCACAGCAGGGATCAAACCCGTTAACTTCGGATGAGCAGCTAAATACCCGAGCTGGTGATCCACTGAGGTGGACAATGTCGAGAGCTCAACGTTCGGGTGATGTTGTTATTAAAACTAATAAGGGATTGGCTGTAACGCCCCGAAACTACGATACGTTTCTAAAAGACCCCCGTTGACCATCTGGTTTTCTTTGACGTGCGCTGACAACGCAAAATGCAGGGACCACCACGATTCCGCCCTCATAAAAAGGCGACCGCCACAGCAGGGATCAAACCCGTTAACTTCGGATGAGCAGCTAAATACCCGAGCCGGTGATCCACTGAGGTGGACAATGTCGAGATCTCAACGTTCGGGCGATGTTGTTATTAAAACTAATAAGGGGTTGGCTGTAACGCCCCGAAACTACGATACGTTTCTAAAAGACCCCCGTTGACCATCTGGTTTTCTTTGGCGTGCGCTGACAACGCAAAATACACGTACCACCACGATTCCACCCTCATAAAAAGGCGACCGCCACAGCAGGGATCAAACCCGTTAACTTCGGATGAGCAGCTAAATACCCGAGCCGGTGATCCACTGAGGTGGACAATGTCGAGAGCTCAACGTTCGGGCGTTGTTGTTATTAAAACTAATAAGGGATTGGCTGTAACGCCCCGAAACTACGATACGTTTCTAAAAGACCCCCGTTGACCATCTGGTTTTCTTTGCGTGCGCTGACAACGCAAAATACACGTACCACCACGATTCCGCCCTCTTAAAAAGGCGACCGCCACAGCAGGGATCAAACCCGTTAACTTCGAATGAGCAGCTAAATACCCGAGCCGGTGATCCACTGAGGTGGACAATGTCGAGAGCTCAACGTTTGGGCGATGTTGTTATTAAAACTAATTAGGGATTGGCTGTAACGCCCCGAAACTACGATACGTTTCTAAAAGACCCCCGTTGACCATCTGGTTTTCTTTGCGTGCGCTGACAACGCAAAATACACGTACCACCACGATTCCGCCCTCATAAAAAGGCGACCGCCACAGCAGGGATCAAACCCGTTAACTTCGGATGAGCAGCTAAATACCCGAGCCGGTGATCCACTGAGGTGGACAATGTCGAGAGCTCAACGTTCGGGCGTTGTTGTTATTAAAACTAATAAGGGATTGGCTGTAACGCCCCGAAACTACGATACGTTTCTAAAAGACCCCCGTTGACCATCTGGTTTTCTTTGCGTGCGCTGACAACGCAAAATACACGTACCACCACGATTCCGCCCTCTTAAAAAGGCGACCGCCACAGCAGGGATCAAACCCGTTAACTTCGAATGAGCAGCTAAATACCCGAGCCGGTGATCCACTGAGGTGGACAATGTCGAGAGCTCAACGTTCGGGCGATGTTGTTATTAAAACTAATTAGGGATTGGCTGTAACGCCCCGAAACTACAATACGTTTCTAAAAGACCCCCGTTGACCATCTGGTTTTCTTTGCGTGCGCTGACAACGCAAAATACACGTACCACCACGATTCCGCCCTCATAAAAAGGCGACCGCCACAGCAGGGATCAAACCCGTTAACTTCGAATGAGCAGCTAAATACCCGAGCCGGTGATCCACTGAGGTGGACAATGTCGAGAGCTCAACGTTCGGGCGATGTTGTTATTAAAACTAATTAGGGATTGGCTGTAACGCCCCGAAACTACGATACGTTTCTAAAAGACCCCCGTTGACCATCTGGTTTTCTTTGCGTGCGCTCACAACGCAAAATACACGTACCACCACGATTCCGCCCTCATAAAAAGGCGACCGCCACAGCAGGGATCAAACCCGTTAACTTCGGATGAGCAGCTAAATACCCGAGCCGGTGATCCACTGAGGTGGACAATGTCGAGAGCTCAACTTTCGGGCGTTGTTGTTATTAAAACTAATAAGGGATTGGCTGTAACGCCCCGAAACTACGATACGTTTCTAAAAGACCCCCGTTGACCATCTGGTTTTCTTTGACGTGCGTTGACAACGCAAAATACACGTACCACCACGATTCCGCCCTCATAAAAAGGCGACTGCCACAGCAGGGATCAATCCCGTTAACTTCGGATGAGCAGCTAAATACCCGAGCCGGTGATCCACTGAGGTGGACAATGTCGAGAGCTCAACGTTCGAGCGTTGTTGTTATTAAAACTAATAAGGGATTGGCTGTAACGCCCCGAAACTACGATACGTTTCTAAAAGACCCCCGTTGACCATCTGGTTTTCTTTGCGTGCGCTGACAACGCAAAATACACGTACCACCACGATTCCGCCCTCATAAAAAGGCGACCGCCACAGCAGGGATCAAACCCGTTAACTTCGGATGAGGAGCTAAATACCCGAGCCGGTGATCCACTGAGGTGGACAATGTCGAGAGCTCAACGTTCGGGCGTTGTTGTTATTAAAACTAATAAGGGATTGGCTGTAACGCCCCGAAACTACGATACGTTTCTAAAAGACCCCCGTTGACCATCTGGTTTTCTTTGCGTGCGCTGACAACGCAAAATACACGTACCACCACGATTCCGCCCTCATAAAAAGGCGACCGCCACAGCAGGGATCAAACCCGTTAACTTCGAATGAGCAGCTAAATACCCGAGCCGGTGATCCACTGAGGTGGACAATGTCGAGAGCTCAACGTTCGGGCGATGTTGTTATTAAAACTAATTAGGGATTGGCTGTAACGCCCCGAAACTACGATACGTTTCTAAAAGACCCCCGTTGACCATCTGGTTTTCTTTGACGTGCGCTGACAACGCAAAATACAGGGACCACCACGATTCCGCCCTCATAAAAAGGCGACCGCCACAGCAGGGATCAAACCCGTTACCTTCGGATGAGCAGCTAAATACCCGAGCTGGTGATCCACTGAGGTGGACAGGGTCGAGAGCTCAACGTTCGGCCGATGTTGTTATTAAAACTAATAAGGGATTGGCTGTAACGCACCGAAACTACGATACGTTTCTAAAAGACCCCCGTATAGTGGAGGACTCAATAAATTTCGCCCGCCTTGGGATCTTTAACAGTGCACCTAAATTTTAGTACACGGGCCACGAGCACTTTCGCCTCCATGATAAGTGATCCCTCCGCACTTTGGATGCGATCCTGCAACCCGCGAGTCAGCATTCGAGCACCTCGTAACCACTGGACCGTGCACCGCGGCGGGTGGAGCGATATTTTTAAACTTTTGCTGGGGCGTACCTTGCATATTGGAATAATAGGGGTCTGAAACACACGACCCGCGGGCCTTTCGTTCGTGGTCCGCGACTTCGCTAAATAGTGGTCGCATTATTTTTCTATTCTATTGCAGTTATAGTTTTCTTTCAGGAAGGTACAGAGACTGCACTGGTATCAGACCTTTTTTTTTCTTCTTTTGCGAGGCCCGCCATGTGGTCACCGAGTTGAAAGATCACCGTATAACGAAAGCTGTATCTCTGAATCGGCGTCCAGATTTCAGACGTTGTGGATATCAGTATCTATGTGTTTTTTTTTCTTCAAAACTCAACGTCTATATCGCCTTCATAAATGACCCATATATGGAAAAAGCACTTTTTTTTCAAATGGCGACGATAAAGGACGTTTTGCTACAACTCCCCCACAACCCTACGTTCTTCACTGTCCCGGAGTTTGTTGGGTTAACTTTCCTGAGAGAAAAAACAAACTTTATTTAATGTAGAGAGGTTTCGGGGGCTGATGTTGGCAGTCCCTGACGGTTACTGCAACGCGCTTGAGACACCATTGATTTATTGATTATCCTGGACCATGAAACGAGTGGTATAAAATAATTTGTTCATAATGTCTAAATGTTCGCAATAGATATTTGAAATCACCTGTTGGAGTAATTCACAAGAAATTAAGGAAAAAATAGACAAATGTTTTATTGTGTATGGTTGATTTTGATAAACTTAGAATTGAAGTTTCAATAAATAAAAGGAAGATGATAGGCTATGTTTTTGAAAAATATGTTGGATTTCGATAAACTTAGCCTTTGATTCACCTCGTCTCACGTAGCAAATCGCATACGGCCTCGCAAACAATCCAATCTTGTGGCTAAAACCCAGCCCGGTAACCCCATCGGAAGGAACCACCGGAAAAAATAATGATGTATTTTGAAGCTGGTCATCTATCGGTCATTTCATATTACCGCGAGATATATATATATATATATATATATATATATATATATATATATATATATATATATATATATATATATATATATATATATATATATATTATAATGAGGCGTTTTAGAGTGGCACTCTTTTATAAAACAGGAGAGCGGTCACGACACGTCAAGCGGTAATGGCGGAACTAGCCTGAGTCCCCAGTTAACAAAACGTCGTCTTCTTCACCGATTGAGTCATACCCCCTGCCTTTCTGAGTAGCCTCATCTTCTTCACTACATTTTCCTCCCCTCCGGAAAAGAGCCATCCTGGCGACTCATGGGCAGGAGACAATAGAGGGATCGTAATACGGTTTTAGGCGATCTATGTGGACGGTCTCACGTCCACGGCGTCGTTGATCATGGGGCTGCTCCAGCGGCTCCACGATGTAATTGACGGGTGAAGTTTGTTTAACTACACGGTAAGGTCCGTCATACTTGTACATCAGTTTCGTTGAGAGACCAGGGCTGGTTGAAGGGATGCGAAGCCAGACAATGTCATCTGATGCATAAGAAGCCGGAGGCGTCGGGCTATCGCGGTGGTGTTTCTGGCGTTGATGTTCAGTGCTTGTGAAAGAACGGGCAAGCTGACGACACTCTTCCGCGTATTTAGCAGCCTGTGACATCGTCGTTGACTCAGCAACATTTGGGTGGTAAGGAAGGATGGTGTCTAGCGTGCAAGAGGGCTCGCGACCATAAAGGAGGAAATATGGAGAGAAACCAGTGGTTGTCTGGACAGCAGTATTATGCGCGTAGGTTACAAAAGGGAGAATACTGTCCCGATTGGTGTGATCGGTTGCGACGTACATTGACAGCATATCTCCTAATGTACGGTTGAATCGTTCTGTAATGCCATTAGTTTGAGGATGATACGCGGTGGTGGTGCGATGAATGACTTGGCATTCTTTGAGAAGCGATTCAACAGCGTCCGACAAAAACACACGCCCTCGGTCACTCAAGAGTTCACGTGGTGCACCGTGACGTAAAATGATCTGATGCAGTATAAAACGACCGACGTCACTGGCTGACGCAGAAGAGAGTGGTGAAGTTTCTGCGTAGCGCGTAAGGTGATCGATAGCGACGATTACCCAGCGATTTCCAGCCGGTGTAATCGGAAGAGGTCCATACAGATCAATACCAACATGGTCAAACTGTCGAGCAGGACAAGGTAAGGGTTGTAGTGGAGCTGGAGAACTTGGAGTGGGATTCTTCCGGCGTTGACAAGCGAGACAGGAACGCACGTAGCGACAAACGAAGCGATACATTCCATGCCAGTAGAAGCGGTGGGACAGGCGGGTGTAGGTTTTTAACACTCCCGCATGGGCGCATTGTGGGTCGGCGTGAAAGGAGGCGCATATGTCTGAGCGGAGACGTCTGGGAATGACTAGGAGCCATTGGCGTCCTTCGGAGAGATAATTCCGTCTATATAGCAAACCATCTCTGATAACGAAGTGTTGTAATTGACGGCGCATACCTCTAGGGATATTTTGCGAGGGAGTTCGACTCAACAAGTTAATAAGTGAAGCGATCCAAGGATCTTTTCGTTGCTCCTGTAGCATGTCGCTGACACTAAGTGCAGACACGCCGGGGGCAGGCGAAGACGGTGACTTGTCACTGCATCGTAGAGGTGATCGGGACAAAGCGTCTGCGTCGGAATGTTTTTGGCCAGATCGGTAAACGGCGTGGATGTCGTACTCTTGTAGCCGAAGCGCCCAACGGGCGAGCCGGCTGGTGGGATCTTTTAACGATGAGAGCCAACATAATGCATGATGATCAGTAACGACGCTGAATGGGCGCCCGTAAAGATAGGGTCGAAACTTGCCTATGGCCCATATGATGGCTAGACACTCTTTTTCGGTGACTGAATAGTTGGCTTCTGCTTTTGTGAGTGCACGGCTGGCGTAAGAGACGACGTACTCATCAAATCCAGGTTTACGCTGGGCGAGCACAGCACCGAGGCGAACTCCGCTAGCATCCGTGTGTATTTCCGTCGGGGCAAGAGGATCAAAATGTCGCAGTATAGGAGGTGACGTAAGAAGGTGGCGGAGTGTGGCAAACGCATCATCACAAGCTGACGACCAACTGGGAAGGTCGTTGTTGCCGGCAAGAAGGTCAGTCAAGGGCGATATGATCGAGGCGAAGTTGCGAATAAAACGTCGAAAATAAGAACATAAACCGAGGAAGCTGCGAAGTTCTTTTAAGGTCTTCGGCTTAGGAAATTCGGCAACGGCACGGAGTTTCGTCGGATCAGGAAGAATGCCATCTCTAGATACAACATGGCCCAAAATTAGAAGTTTTCGAGCGCCGAAGCAGCACTTCTTCAAGTTGAGCTGTAGACCGGCGGCGGCGAGGCAAGTAAGCACTGTCTCGAGCCGCTGAAGATGCGTTGAAAAGTCGCTTGAAAATATCACGACATCGTCTAAATAACACAGACATGTCTGCCATTTCAGGCCACGGAGGATGTTGTCGATCATGCGCTCGAAAGTGGCAGGCGCATTGCAGAGCCCGAATGGCATGACGTTAAATTCGTATAAGCCATCAGGTGTAACAAAAGCCGTCTTGGGGCGATCAGCCTCAGCCATGGGAACCTGCCAATAACCTGAACGCAGATCTAGTGACGAGAAGAACTCCGCGCCTTGTAAGCAGTCAAGGGCATCGTCTATGCGAGGTAGCGGGTAAACATCTTTTCGCGTGATCTTATTCAACCGGCGGTAGTCGACGCAGAATCTTATTGAGCCATCCTTTTTCTTGACTAGAACAACTGGGGAGGCCCACGGGCTGTTAGAGGGCTCAATAACACCTCGCTTCAACATGTCGTCAACTTGATCCGCGATTATGCGACGCTCAGATGCAGATACCCGATACGGACGCTGACGTAAAGGAGCGTGAAGGCCAGTGTCGATTTCGTGAGATACTGTGGAAGCACTGCCCAAAGTCAGTTGCTGGTGGTCGAAGCTGGCGCGGAAGCACTCGAGGAGGGCGATGATGTCGGTGCGCTGCTGAGCCGTAAGGTTGGTGTCGATGCAGCGCGAAATTGCGTCGGTGAATGATGGGGAAGAGGATGACGTGCAACAATCAACAGCGTCAATAAGTAGCGTAGTCGGGTGGTCAGGAACTACACGTGCAGTCGAGGGATCAATGTCATCGGCAAAGCCCAGGCACTCTCCGCACAGTAACTTGGAAGGCGAGGGAAACGGATTTGAAACATAAATTGCACTTGATCCATCGAGAACATTCAGAACGGCGAAAGGAATCAGGAAGCACTTGCGGCGAACAGCGGTTTCAGAAGGCGTAAAAAGAACAGTTGAGCTACTAGAGACGTCACAAGAAAGCGGAACTAGGGCGGACGAGAACGGGGGTATTGAAGTGTCGGCGGCAACGAAAACTTTTGCAGGTGAAAGGGACGAGTCGAGTGAAGCAGCGTCGCATAACGGCGCGAATTCCACTTCGGCGCGAGCACAGTCGATGACGGCATGATGAGTGCAGAGAAAGTCCCAGCCCAATATAATGTCATGGGAACACTGCGGGAGCACTACAAACTCGACGACATAAATATTGTCAGCAATAACGACACGTGCTGTGCATGCAGCAAAAGGGCGAATTCGTTGCTCGCTCGCAGTGCTCAAAACAAAGTTGCGAAGAGGCATTGTGACTTTTTTTAGTCGACGGCAAAGTTTTTCAGTCATTACACACACTGCGGCGCCAGTATCAACCAATGCAAAAACAGGTATACCTTCAACGGAGACAGCAACGACGTTGGACGGCGAAAAACAAGGTCTTGTGGAGTTCTTGCCCCCGCAACTGTGGCTCCTAGTTTTCCTCAGGGACAGGGCGAGGTCGACGTAGCATAGGGGAAAGGGAACGGCGTCGGGGTGAAGGCGACCGGTGTCTATTGAAGTTCCGGCGAGGTGAAAATGTGTCCATGGTGGCAGTGTCGTCATATACAGCAGGCCCCGATCGTGCTGGGAAATCGTAATTGTTGGGCCTGACGTCACCACGCAGGAAAAACTCGCGCCGTCGACAAAATCGTGCTACGTGACCCGCAATTCCACAGGCGAAGCATATGGGGCGGTTGTCTTGAGTGCGCCAAGGGTTCTGAGAGCGTGGAGGTGGTTGTCGGGAGAAAGGACGGGCAGTCTGGTACATAGGCTCCGTCGGTACGACAAAGGGGTGCGTGGACGTAGGCGTTCGCGACAAAGAAATGTGGCCGTTCGTGACAGGCGGACGTCGGGTTCCGTTCAGTGCTTCGGCATAGGTCAATGGAGCAGCCACCGGTGGTGCGTGAGCTGTTGGTAGCGCCTCGGACACTTGCTCCTGGACTACTCGCTGTATTGATGGCGCTAAAATAGATGGGGCACCTTCGGAGGTATAAGGCACGAGGGACAACTGGCGTGCGACCTCCTCTCGTACAAATTGCTTGATCTCGAGAAGCAAAGTGGTGTGGTCTATAGCAGTGCCAGCCGACGTTAAAGCGGAGATTGTTGCACATGGCGTGGTGGCACGACGAGTGGTGTCACGCTGTTTCCAGAGCTCATCATAGCTTTGACAAAGTAGGACCACTTCCGCTACCGTTTGCGGGCTTTTGGAGACAAGCATCTGAAATGCGTCGTCGGTCACGCCTTTCAAGATGTGTTTGATTTTCTCGGCTTCTGTCATGGCCGAGTTGACACGCCGGCATAGGTCGACCACATCTTCGATATAGCTGGTGTAATTCTCACCATTCTGCTGAGCCCTAGTACGCAAGCGCTGTTCGGCCGTAGTTTGCGAAGCGCTGGACGGCCAAACAAGTCCGCAAACGCCGTTCGGAAGGCCGACCAGGTGGGGAGGTCTCTCTCGTGATTACGGTACCACAAACTGGCGACGTCGGTCAAATAAAATTGGACGACAGTAAGCTTGTGCGCATCGTCCCACTTGTTGTGCTTGCTCACCCGGTCGTATTCGTCGAGCCAGTCTTCCACGTCTTTGTCATCGGTTCCACTGAAGGTAGGCGGGTCGCGTTGCCGAAAGGAGCCGAGACAGACAGGAGCTGCAGTAGTTGGAGCCGAGGCGGCCGCCTGCTGATCGTCGTTCGTGGACATCGTAGCAAATGGAGGCAACGTACGGTTTCGCAGTTCCAGGATTAGGCGTTACCCAGCACTCTCCACCAATTATAATGAGGCGTTTTAGAGTGGCACTCTTTTATAAAACAGGAGAGCGGTCAAGACACGTCAAGCGGTAATGGCGGAACTAGCCTGAGTCCCCAGTTAACCAAACGTCGTCTTCTTCACCGACTGAGTCATACCCCCTGCCTTTCTCAGTCGCCTCATCTTCTTCACTACAATATATATATATATATATATATATATATATATATATATATATATATATATGGGATATGGCACAACGGGAGCGTTGTCAACAAGGATAAATATATTTATTTCCCAACAGTTTCGGGAGGGGACCTCCCTTCATCAGGGGATGAGTTATACTGACATGAGCTTCCAAACTTCCTTGCTGCCGCGTCCCTCTCGCCTTGAAACACGTTTGCGAGAGTGAGAGGGAACTGGAAGAAGGAAAAAAAAGAAAAAAAGGGGGGGAGAAAAAAGACGACAAAAGAAAGAAAAGAAAGAAAGTAAAAAAGAGGAAGAACCACTGGCAGCACTGAGAACGAAGCCAACTGTCCGTCTACATCCACCTACGGTTCATATCACGTGCTGTTCAGTTCTTGGCGTGTGTCGGGCCACCCAAGATTGTCGCCGCGGTGCCGGGAGGGTCCGGGACGGCGTGCCTAAAGAAAGGGGTTTCCCCGTAATTGGTCGTTCGGCGGGCGGTGTGTGTAAAGCAAAGGTTTCTCGTTAATGGGTCGGTCGGCTATTTACCTTTAATCTTCGTCCGTTTCCCTTCAACGGTCATGAAGTGGTAGGCGAACGTAAACACTTTGTATGTGCATGTGGAAAAAAAAAGAAGAAAAGGACAGTGTACACGTACGAGTCAGTCAGAAAAAAGCATGGTCTCCAGCTATCAATCTTTGTCACCAATTTTCTCCTGGCTTACTTCTCGGAGGCAGTTGAGTTTTCCGGGGTCCTCGCTGATACCGGCTGCTAATGTACGAAATTTGAAAATAAAATATGCCTCACGCTGTTCGCGCTCGCGTCTGTTTGAAAAACCGGACTGCAAAAGGGTTACGCTAATATTTTCAAAACTGTGGTTTGGCAGGCGCAGATGTCTAGATAAAGGTAGCTTCGGCAGTGAAGTGGCGTGGTACCGGTGATTATTGAACCGCAGCCGAAATGGCGTGTCTGTTTGGCCGATATATTCTTGTCCGCAGATGTTGCAATGTAGCATGTATATTACGTTACTGGAGTCACAATTAAGGCTTTCAGTTATGCAGAATTTGAAATCCGAAAAGTTCGCTTTGGATTCACGTGTTGTGAGCATCTGTGGGCATACCTTGCATCGAGATTTTCCACAGGGATGGCACCCTGATTGAATTTTGGGGGTGTTTGTTTTTGCTCTGACAAGAATGTCCTTCAGATTTTTATCCCGGCGGTACACCACGTGAGGTGGCTTCGCGAAAATAGAAGTTAGTCGTTTGCTTTGCCTGATTATGTTGAAATGGCGGGAAAGTATGTTGTTTATTCGTGGCGCTGATGAGGAGTAAGTTAGTACAAGGTTCGTTTAGGAAGTCGTTTTAGGTACTCTGTTTGGTCCCTTAATTATATCATTCCTGTTCACGTTGCGAGCACGTAGTACGGCATCGTCAATAATGTCTTCCGGATAATTTTGTTTCAATAAGGAATGCTTTAGGTGTTCCGCGTGTCTGTCAAATTCCCGCATATCGGTGCATATTCTTCGGTACCGGTAGGCCTGAGAATATGGAATACCCGTTTTGCAATGCTTTGGGTGGCTGCTGTTGAAATGTAGGTACATTTGACGGTATGTAGGCTTTTTGTAAAGGTTTGTTGACAAGCGGTCATTTTCGACCGTGAAAGTAACGTCCAAAAAGTTAATGCTAGTTTTGGAAATTTTGTGCGTGAATTTTATTGACGGGTGGCATTTGTTAAAATCCTCTATGAAGCGGAAAAGACTTCCCTCATCATGGTTCCATATCATAAAAATATCGTCTAAGTATCTTCTGTAGTAGAAAGGTTTCAAGGTGCGTCCCTCAATGAATGGGATTTCAAGTGAAGCCATAAAGGTGCTCGCGAAGTTTGGGGCCATTTTCGTGCCCATTGCAGTGCCACTGACCTGAAGGAAATGCTTGCCATTGAACTCAAAATGGTTATAATTTAGTACAAGTTCAAGAAGTGTAAACAGTACCTCACCACTTACACTAGTTGATGAGTCAGATTTTACATATTTAGAAACCATAGCCGCTATTCCGTCATGGTGGGGTATGTTGGTGTACAGTGAGCAGACGTCCATGGTCACCAGAAAACTGCCGCCTGGGATGTCGAGACTTGAAGTTTCGCAGATGAAGTGGTTTGTGTCTTTTAGGTAATAGGAAAAATTTGGGGGGATGTTTTTTATTAAGGAATTGATGAATTCTGATATATTTTCTGTTGATGTGCTGTTACTGGATACTATCGGACGTCCCAGGTTACCTGCCTTGTGTATTTTGGGGAGCAAATAGAATCGACCGGGAACAGAGTGGGCCGGTAACATTGCTTTTAACATTTTGCCGGTAATTTTCTCGTCCCGGCGGAGATTGTTTAGGGTTACTTTTATCTCCCTTTCAAATTCGGGAGTCGGGTCCGTTGGAAGTTCTTTGTAGAATTTTGTGTCTGATAGCTGTCGTTCCCCTTCCTTTAAGTAGTCCGACGTATTTAGAATTACTATGCAGCCTCCTTTATCAGCCGGTTTGATAGTAATTCCAGTGTTTTTTCGTAGTTCATCGAGTGCCCTTCGTTCTGACTTTGATATGTTGTTTCGAAATGGCCGATTTTTTCCATACGCTCTGATGATATCTTTTTGAACTGCTGATATATACATATCGAGGTGTTTGTCCCTCTGCTCACCCGGACACCATGATCTGTCACCACCAATCACTCTATTTTCGTTCGTACAGTCCTTGCGATCATGAAAGTATTCACGGAGGCGGAGGTTACGCGCAAAGTTATCGAGGTCTTGGTACAGTTCAAATTCATTGAATCTACCGGATGATGGACAAAAGGTCAAGCCTCTCGACAAAAGTTGAAGCTGAGCGGGTGTGAGTGTTGTGTTTGACAGATTGAGGACATTTTCCTCATAAGTTTTCGGCTGCTCTTGGCTATCACGTGGCACGGGAGTGTCAGCGTTATATTCGAGAGTAAGGATGTTTTGATTAGGATTGCACTGTGGTTCTGAGTTCCCATTTTTCTCCTCAAAGTTAGGTTGTGGTACGGGTGGTCTCTGGTGTTCTTGTACGGCCTCATTCCTATTTTCCTGTTGCAGAGCAGTGGAGCTACTGCAGTCCCGCTTGAATTTTTTATCTTTTACTACTGAAATTTCGCCTCTCTTCTTTAGTTCATATCTTTCCAGTTCTCTTGCCTCATGCTCTCCGAGGTTAGATACCAATTTCTGCGTGGCCTCCGTGACACTGTGTTCGGCGGCCTTACGCTCACAATGGTCCGCAATGACCCGAGTCAATTGCAAGGACGCTTCTAGTAATATTTTTTCCCACTTCCCCCTTTCTGCTTCACTTAGTGTAGACATTGAGGGGTTGCAGGCTAGGCGGAGACCCTTAGGTGCAATTTCGTGAGATAGATATTTGTTTAGTTGTTCTGCGTGTTTTTCGTATTGCACCCGCTTTTCAATGATTTTCCTAATCGATAGAAATGAGTGGGACCATGCGTGTTTAAGACTGCCCGTACCTTTTGTTTCCCCGTGTCATTTGGAAGCCGCCGCCTTGGTCTTCGCCGCATTCGTCCGCCTGGTGTTGTAAGGCCTCGCTGGTGGGAGTGGCGACGTCGTCACTGCTGGGACCCTGGATGGCTCTTTGTGTCCCTCGGCTCTCTGTTGTTGAGTGGGTTTAGCACTGGAGTTTGCCGTGCAAGCCGTTGCCGCCGATCTCTGACTCACTGGTGGGACCCGCTGGCTCGCTGGCCTCGCTGGTGGTAGTGGCGACATCGTCACTGCTGGTGCCCTGGATGGCTCTGTGTGTCGCTCGGCTTCTTGTTGTTGAGGGGGCTTGGCACTGGAGTTGTCCCTGCAAGCGATTGCCGCCGATCTCCATGCCGCCGACGTCCATTGCAGCTGCACCCTCGTGTGCTGTGCCAGCAGCGCGACCCCCTCGAAGCTTGCATGTAAGCCGTCAGCAGCCAGGAAGCGGCGCAGCGGGAGTGTTGAGAAACCATGTTCGACGTAATAGACGCCTGCTCCCAACAACCCGTAGTGATATATATATATATATATATATATATATATATATATATATATATATATATATATATATATATATATATATATATATAAAATCAGTCGCTGATAAAGGCCGTGCCACGGCCGAAACGTAAATCTGTAAAGGAACTGCTTGCTTTCTCGTATACGTGTACCAGCTTCTTCTCTTATACGTACTAGACCCACTGAAGAAGGCTCTTTTTTTGGTTTTCTTCACGTTCCGTTAACAGTATCGCGCTCCTTCACTATCACTGACATAAGCTCGCAGCATCGCATCCGAACGTTGTCTGACAACCGGGCTGTTCACCTTGACGCCGCAGAAAGGGAGGAGCGCAGAGGTCGTTTAATATCGTGCGCGAGCACAGGTTGGCGTGCTCTTCCGCCGACGTCGGACAGCACCATTGAACTTTCCGAGGTTAAGAGTTATGGCCCGCGTTTTTCGTATAGGCGCCAAGAAAAATTACCGCTACGCTCTTTATATCGTTTTAGCGCCATAGTTGTTGTTTTGTACGCACGTATTAACGTGATAAGCAGCTTGCTTCGCAGAGATTCCGGTATCAGTGTCGGCAGGCGCAACCGAGTGGTGACATGTATCTAAAAGAACAAGAAGTGGTGCGTGCCGTTTATTGCAATTATATCCCGAAGTCGCGCTGAGATAGGGAAGTAGCGTAGTTAAATTGAACTGCGTGTATTGTCGCCGATAAACTTACGCTGATAGTTATTCGGTATACTTGAAAATTATTCTTACTTCCTTTTATGGTGTTACACGATGTATAAACGCAAAACCCACGAGTGGAATTTTCTTTTTAGACATGATTCACCAATAGCATTTTGAAGGACATACGGTTTTCATATACGTATCTTGTTCAGGTGGTTATTAGCCAGACTTTTTAGAAGAGGTTGCTTACGCGGTTTCTACTTTGAAAGAAAGGAGTACACTCCCGGCTCTTGTGTTCAAGAGTGCTGATGACCAATTCGTTCTAATTGAACATTCGCACTTTAGTGCCGTGACCCCTATTCACTCATTTTCATCAAACTCGTTGCACGTCACTCGTTTTCGTCAAACTCGTTGCACGTCACTCATGATTTTAGTAAGTAAACCTTTTTTACGTACCTTTCCTGCGAATATTTCAAGTCTCTACGTAGAATAAAGCATAATCTCTAACCTAATTTTATATCGTGACCATTTCGTGATAGGTGTAATTTTAAGAGACAGCAAAAGATCAGAAGGGGTGAGCGAGAAAAGGGGGGGTCAAGAATATCGTAGGGTTGAATTCAAAAATAATACGCATTTGCCGGGCACGTAGCGCGTAGGCAGCACAACCGCCGCTTGTCATTAAGGATAACTGACTGGATTCGAGGGGAAGGGAAAAGTGTGTGAGGTAGACAGAAAATGAGATGGGCAGATGAGAAGTTTGCTGGTATAACGCGGCAGCAGAAAGCGGAGGACCGGGTCGACTGGTGGAACATGGCCGAGGCCTTTGCCCAGACAGCGTGCGAGGTTAGGATGATCATGATATTGCGGCCTAATGCTCTTCGGCGGTCACTGGTCCTCGCGTCGTAAGGCCTTATACATCTTCATCAGCGACAGCATCTTGAGTTCGTGGCATGGCGACTACTACGTGAGTAAGTGTGATACTTCGATCACTACCCAAAGAGAGCATATGCTCTCATACTTTTGTCAGCTTTTTCTCGGCAAAAGAAAGAATGTTCTCGGCCGCAAAATTTGGTGAGCTAGGCAAGAAGAAGAATGCCACGCTATAATAACCACTTTCTCACGGAAGAGTCACGACACACGTGTCAGCGTCGCCGTGACAATCCACTCCATATCACACCGCCACCTGCAGTGGCGCCGACAAACGAGTGGCAGCATAAGTGCTTAACCACGCGACTCAACACACCGGTTCCTTCTTTTTTGTCTTATTTCTTTTCTTTTTGACACGGATGCGCGGTGTATTCTTGCCTTTCGGAGCAGGCCGGCCTATTGGACGACGCTTGCCTTTTCACGGACCATTCTCGCGACCACGGGGATTCTTCGTAATTGTAGAAGGCAAGCGAGTGCTCGCTCTGCGCCGTACGATCCCCTCGTCGCGGCTGCCAACGCCCCCATTGCCAGCCCTACATGCAGCGAGACTCCGAGACTCCAGGTGTGGCACCGAAGATCCCCGATCTTAGAGGCCGACGCACGTCGGTGTCGGTGATAGCGTTGTCGCGTTACGGGCGTCCATCGGCGCGCGGATGACGTCGGCTCAAACGTAGTGCACGAGACGGGAGTGTCGTCATCGTCGTCGCCGTCGTTGTCCGAACACGGGGAGCGAGATTGGCACACCCGCAGTTCGCTTAGTGCTAGCGATGACGACAGTACGATGATGACGAACAACTTCCGGAGTCTTCTTTGCCTTGCGCTCAACAGCGGGGCTGCTTTGCCTCGCACCTCTAAGAAGCTTCCACGTGCCGTCGTGTATGTCCTGTTCGCGTCGGTGGTGACACCCGCGAAAGTGTGAAACTAGCGATGCATGGCAGCGGTACATGGGCGCGCACAGAGTGCGAAGCGGCCGGCGGCAGAAATCCAGTGCCAAGGAGCACAAGTCGTTCAAGGCTGAAAATGCAGCTAGAGTTCTTCGTGCAGACAATTCTTTTTTTGTTACATTATCTTGCTTTAGTATCTTTGTTTTGGTTGCATATTTTATGAAGTTTGTTATGTTGAATAAATATTCGAATCGAAAACAACATTTAGTCGTCACTGTATGCGGCACGGAGTTAGAGCCTACTGTTGAGGAAAGGACGAGCCACCGTGCCTACGGCGAAGCCCACCCGTCAACCTCTTCTTTATTCCGAACACCGGTCTAATGCCCTTATGATGATAGTGGCTGTCTTCCTCGTTAACACAATATTTAACATACTCCGCGCCCCTGCATTAACAATTGTTGATGAAGAACACCAACACACAAAGTTCGAAGCACTGGCTGTTCAAGAGTACTTGTATAAGTCCAGGTCGGTTCATGTGGGAAAATCCGTGATATCAAATCGCGTTTGCTTTTCCAGTGGTGCTTTCGGCGCTTGTTCCACACTCGTGCTTCTGAACGCGTTGACCTCGATGAACCTGCGTTGTCGCTGAGCAAGCTTCCTTGGCATGAAAATTCTCAGATAAGACTCTTCCAGGAAGATCTCTTATGGCTATACTTGATGAGCCTTTTCCTTCGCTTTCAGTTCGTTGCTACATTTATGTTATAACCTTTCTACTCCCGCCTTCGTCTGGTCTCTCTCATTCGCCGTTGTTGCACTGTTTCCCAATTTACCAACTTTGCGGAAATACGATGTTCAATGCACACCCTCTTCAATATTGACTTCTGTAGCCTTGTCGAAGAACCTAAGCTTTCAGCAGCGCAAGGGGCTGGCCTTTGTGTCGTCGTGGCCTTTTGTTTCTTCTGTTTCTTGTCGCTTTGAGAATTGACCTTAACTTTCTTCCATAGGGCATTTGTACGCAGAACGATGAGGACTTTCATCATCATAATTCAGCCTGAATACGTACACTGCAGGACAAAGGCCTCTCCCATGTTCCGCCAGTTAACCCAGTCCTGTGCTTGCTGCTGCCAATTTATACACGCAAACTTCTTAATCTCATCTGCCCACCTAACCTTCTGTGTCACCTTAACACGCTTTCCTTCTCTGAGAATCCAGTTAGTTACCCTTATCGACCAGCGGTTATCCTGTCTACGCGCTACATGCCCGGCCCATGTCTATTTCTTCTTCTTGATTTCGGCTATAATATCCTTAACCCCCGTTTGTTCCCTAATCCACTATGCTCTCCGTCTCTTAAGGTTACACCCACCATTTTTCTTTCAATTTTTCGCTGCGTCGTCTTCAATTTAAGCTGAACCCTCTTTGTAAGTCTTCAGGTTTCTGCTCCGTTGCTAAGTACCGGCAAGATACAGCTGTTATATACCTTTCTCTTGAGGGATAGTGGCAATCTACCTGTCATATTTTAGGAGTGCTTGTCAAATGTGCTCCACCTCATTCTTATTCTTCTAGTTACTTCAATCTCGTCGTTCGGCTCCGTGGTTATTACCTGCCCTAAGTAGACATAGTCTTTTAATATTTGAAGTGCACTATTACCTATCTCGAACAGCTGCTTTTTTCCAAGGTTGTTGCACATTACTTTCGTTTACTGCAGATTAATTTTAAGACCTACCTTTCTGCTCTCCTTGTCTAACTCCGTAATCATGAGTTGCAATTCGTCCCCCGAGTTACTCAGCAATGCAATGTCATCGGCGAAGCACAGGTTACTAAGGTATTCTCCATTGACTCTTATCCCTAACTGTTCCCATTCTAGGCTTCTGAAAACCTCCTGTAAACACGCGGTAAATAGCACTGGGGAAATTGTGTCCCCCTGGCTTACACCCTTCTTGATTGGTATTCTGTTGCTTTCTTTATGAAGCACTATGGTAGCAGTTGATCCCCTGTAGATTCCTTCCAGGATGTTTATATATACTTCATTGACGCACTGATTCCGCAGTGTCTGCATGACGGCTGATATTTCTACTGAATCAAACGCCTTCTCGTAATTTATGAAGGCTATGTATAGTAGTTGGTTATATTCTGAGCATTTCTCTATTGCCCTGATTGATAGTATGAATGTGGTCGATTGTTGAGAAGCCTGTTCGAAATCCTGCTTGTCCCATTGGTTGATTGAATTCTAATGTTTTCTTTACTCTGTTAGCAAATACTTTTGTAAATGGCTTGTATACTTCAGAGAGCAAGCGAATCGGCCTGTAATTCTTCAACCCCTTGTCATCTCCTTTCTTATGTATTGAGATGATGATAGCGTTCTTCCAAGACTCTGGTACACTTCTCGTCAGGAGACACCACGTAAACAGGGTGGCTAGTATTTCTAACACAATCTGTCCTCCATCTTTCAGCAGATCTGATGTTACCTGATCCTCACCAGCAGCTTTGCCTCTTTGCATGCTCTCCAAAGCTTTTCTGACTTCTTTTATCATTACTGGTGGGGTGTCATCTGGGTTACTGCTAGTTCTTATAGTATTAAAGTCGTGGTTGTCCCGGCTACTGTACAGATCTCCGTAAAACTCCTCTGCTATTTCAACTATCTTATCCATATTGGTAGTTATTTTGCCTTCTTTGTCCCTTAGTGCATACATCCGATTTTTGTCTATCCCAAGTTTCCTGTTTACTGCTTGGACACTTCCTCCGTTTTTCAGAGCGTGTTCAATTTTCTCCATGTTATACCTTCTTACGTCGGATACTTTACGTCTATTATTCAATTTCGAAAGCTCTGCCAGTTCTATTTTGTCTGTTGTACTTGACACTTTCATGATTTGACGCTTCTTAATGAGATTATTCGTTTCCTGGGAAAGCTTGCCAGTGTCCTGTCTAACTACCCTGCCTTAAACTTCCACTGCACACTCCGTAATGATACTCGTCAGATTATCATTCATTGTATCTATGCTAAGGTTAAACACTAAGAGCCGAGGACCTGTTCTGAAGCGAGACTCTAAATTCCTGTACTTTCTTTCTCAGTGCTAGCTCTTGATTGGCCTCTTCCGTATTAGTTTCTGTTGTTCCTTTCTCCAGTCTAGGCGAATTCGGGACCATACCATTCTATGGTCACTGCATCGTACCTTGCCAATCACTTCCACATCCTGCACGATGCCGGGGAGTGCACTCATAATAAAGCCTATTTCGTTATTTTCGCCATTAGGGCTCCTTCATATCCACTTGCGGTTCCTCGTTTTCGGTAGAAGGTATTCAAAATCCGTAAATTATTGCGTTCTGCGAATTCTACTAGTAGCTCTCCTCTGGTGTTTCTAGTACCGATGCCATAATCTCCTACTGCCTGGTCTCCAGCCTGGTTCTTCCCTACCTTTGCATTACAGTCTCCCATCAGTATTGTATACTGTGCTTTTACCTTACTCATTGCCGATTCCACGTCTTCAAGCCTTCAACTGAAGCGTCATCATGGCTGGATGTAGGCGCGTAAACCTGTACCACCTTCATCTTGTATCTCTTATTCAGTTTCATTACGATACCTACCACCCTTTCATTAAAGCTATAGTATTCCTCTATGTTGCCAGCTATGTTTCTGTGAATTAGGAACCCCACTCCCAGTTCTTCTCTGTCAGCCAAGCCACGAATGCAAAGGACGTGCCCATTCTGTAGCACCGTATAGGCCTCATCTGTCCTCCTAACCTTACTCAGCCTTATTATATCCAATTTAACACCCTCTAGCTCCTAGAATAGTACAGCTAGACTTCCCTCACCAGATAAGGTTCTAGCGTTAAACGTTGCCAAGTTCAGGTTCCAATTGCGGCCTATCCAGATCCAGAGATTGTTAGCACCCTCTTCTGCGTTGCAGATCTGACCGCCGCCGTGGTCAGTTGCTTCCCAGCTGCTGGAGACTGAGGGCCGTGAGTTATTTGACGTATGCATGTGGGAGGTAGTGGCCAAATACTGCACCAGGGTGGCCAATCCTTCTCTGGTGAGGGAGTGTGTTCCCGGTGGTGGTTACCGATGAGGCCGCACCCCAGGCTTCGTAATGCAGTTCCATAACCACGCGGATTTTTTTGTCCGGTTGGGAACTGCGTGGCACCGGGATTTGAACCACAGACCTTTTGCATGCGAGGCGAATGCTCCAACCACTACGCCGTCGCTGCTTCTGATGAGGACTTTACAACGTTTAAATCTGCTAGCCTTAGCTTGAACGTATCCTCAACATTTAGCGGGTGGCCCTTTGGGTCTACAAAGACTTACCCCTTTTCAAATATGGGAATGCCTTCCACTTCGAACACCGGAGTTGTTGTACATGTCTTTACAACAGGTTTATGGGTATGACATGTTGACGACAGCTCTGCAGGCGTGGGCCAGGTCCTCATAAGTAGCGGTTGTTCTGCGCAGGCTCCTTCCATGACTGTTACTTCGGTGAAGGTCCTGATCGATTGGCTTCCACCCCGCTCAAAAATATGTCCTGAGGCTGACTCGAGCGGCATCTGTGTTACAAGATTGCTGTCTAATATACCTTGGCTGGATGGTGGTGACGCAGACGCAGAGAGTGCCTTTCTGTTTCCATTTTAATCTGTAGTCTTGTTGTCTCCAAACGAGCCTGTCGTAGCTTTAATGCGTCAGTGATTTCATATTCTGTTGTGACTTTCGCTGGAATTATCTGACGCTCCTAAACTTCCGCCTCCTCCATATCAGCTTCCGAATCATTGATGTCAACTGCATCCTCAATGTCCTGGTCTACTCTTCTGCAGAAGCGTACGCATTTGGGCTGGTTGGTTCATGTTCACAGAAGTTAAAAAAACAGCGCTAAAAAGACGGGACAAGAAAGGACAACAGGACAGGGCGCTGTCCTGTTGTCCAGCGCCCTGTCCTGTTGTCCTTTCTTGTCCCGTCTTTTTAGCGCTGTTTTTTTAACTCTTCTGAGTTTCTTATATTGCTCAATCAAAACTCGGGGAATACGTCGTATTTCACAAATTGGTGGGCAATCCTATTGCCAAAGACGTTCGACGTCCGCGATGACCTGCATGACGGCCTTGCGTGTATGACTCCGCCTTTCGTAGAGGGCCTCCACGATTCGGTCCAGTGTCAGAACCGTGAGAAGTCACTGGCCGGCCGTGTCACGAGGCGAAGTCGGAGTCGTCATGGCATCTAATGCAGAAGGTTCGCACAACGAATATATCTCACTTGTCGGACTGTCATTCTTCGTAATCTTGTGCATATTGGACCATCGTCGTGAAGGGTGAGTCGGTACTGAGCCGGAGAAGACGTGAGGGCTCCCGTGTCGTGGGCCTCCAGACGGTGCTTGTATTCACGGGGCTGCACTGCCAAGATGTACTTCGTTTACCTATGGACTGCCTTGCCTTGTGAATATCGGGCTGTCCTCGTGAAGGGCGAGTCAGCACGAAGCCAAAGTAGACGTTAGGGCTCCCGCATCGCGAACCTCCAGACGATGCCTACTAACGTCAGTCCATTAGTGCTCCTAGTGGTCTCAGTTGCAACCGGAGTCGCGCTCCCAGGTCTCGGCGGTAGTTAGGCCTCGCACATCAGCTTTAGCCTTGGCGGCTTCACAGAAGTCCTCGAGGGTATGACTGCGGTCGAAATTCTTGAAGTCCACTCCGTCTCACCTCCAAAGGTCCTTCCTTCCAGGTTTCACGGCACGAGAATGTTGAGGAAAGGACGAGCCGCCGTGCCCATGGCGAAGCCCACCCGTCAACCTCTTCTTGTCTTGTTTTGTCTTGTCGCCTAGGATATTTTGGCTCATACCCACATGGGGGATTGGCCACACTGTACCTCATAATAGATAATTTTTTACAACGCTTGCTAAAAAAGAAAAAGAAATTAGGAACAATAATAATGTTCCTTTAAAAACACGTGAAAAAGTGCAGAAGAATGCGATAAACCAGAATAAATAAAACAAATAACAGGAATGAGGAAGGGGGACAAAGAATCGGATATATCTGGAAGTACCACTAGAAGCGTATCCTTCCGGTTGCCTGAATAAATTTATGTAGCACTGACAGAATAGCACTGTGGCCCACACCCAACTGACTGGCTCCAAACGATAATAGGGTAGATGTATTGACTGGCAATCCGAGCATACCAATCGGTCTTTCAAGAATTATTTGTCGCAGTGAGGCGAAGCGGCGGCTTGTGAGAAGAAAGTGATCTATTGCTTCCGGTTCATTGCAAACTGCACATAGGTTAGTTAATGAAAATCCTGATTTGTTGAGATAAAAATTTCACCGAGGAACTCTACAGCGAAAGCTTGTGAGGGTCACCTCACATTGACGGGAAAGGCATTTTGCGGTGTTCCATGTGATTTGCAAGTGCTGAAATTCTTCAGATTGCAGGAGAGACGTTTCATTGATTTTTAAGAAAACAGGCGTTCGTTTGAATCGTTTGGCAGTAATAAAAGGAAACTGTGGGGCTACTAGCACCAGCGTGAAATTTAAAGATGCCAAAGCGAGCGAATCCTCAATTTCATTTAGTACAATTCCAGCATGCCCGGGGACCCAAATAAACCGAACTTCTTATAAGCTATGCGGTACGAGAGACCAAAATATTCTGAGAATAGAAGACTGCTTTGCGGACGTTATATTTGTACATACAGACAAAGAATCCGAAATAATGATAGCTTTTGATTGCTGATAATTTAGTTTTCGTAGAGCCATTGTAATAGCCAGGAATTCTACGAGATAAATTGGTGTGAATTCAGGCAATCGGAGCGAAAAAGACCAATTAAGCTGATGAGAAAAAATACCTACTCCAGCCTTCTGAAGATTTGCGTTGCATTCATCGAAATTACTACGTATTTAGGAAAATGACTGAGATGGTATTGAAGGAAGCCCTCTGGAACATGCTTTGGAAAAAACTTGGCATTTTTCGGAAAAATATCATCAAAAATTAAGTCAACTGGCACCGAGCATTGGGTTTGGGGAGTTAAATGCTGGAGGGAAACGTGAAGATTTGATAACAGAGACTCGACGAAAATGACTTGGGGTCTTTGATAACGAAAGCATGGGCGCTGAAAGAAAGAAACTGAATGTTTGATGAAAACTGTCTGTGAACAGAAGAGGGACGCATCGTAAAGTTTTAAAAATGTTTGTACCGCAAGCTGTAGAAATGTAGCATCAAGTGGAATGATTTTAGCTTCCAAATAAAGCACGCCATTCGCGACACACCTAGGTAGCCCAAGACACAGCCGCAGAGCTTGCCTTTCTAGCAATATAAAAGGTCTTAATTTGTACTCAGCACTTCCGGAAAACAGAACACAACCAAACTCCGGCATTGGGCGTAAAAAAGTTTGTATATCATAAGTAATGTATCCCTGCGCATCCCCGGATTCTTATTGCAACACATGCGTAGCAATCCTAGGGCGCTTTCTGCTTTACGGGTGTTTGATTCTATTTGTTGCTGCCAATTTAAATTGTCCACGTAAACAATGTCAAGATACTTTAGCGCTGTTACTTGTGGAATGGGATCATTTCGATAACGCAGTGAAAGAAATACAGGAACGGATAGAGGGAATACAAGCAGAGCACATTTGCTAACATTAAGTGAAAAAGACAGCCCGCCAAGCCATACCTCAAGCTCACTCAAATATGACTGCAAGATTTGATACAAACTATTGATATCTCGGGATGACGAGAAAAATGCAATATCATTGGCGTAGACGTAAAGAGGAACCTTTTTGTGAACGGGAATGAATGATAATATTATAATAAATAAAAGAGGTGACAGGACAGATCCTTGCGGAACACCTCTTGTTTGCTTATATGAGGCAGAAGCAATTCCCTCGTGGCAACAAAAGAATTGTCTCTGAAAGAGAAACTCCTGAACCCAAGATATAATGTACTTGGGCACCTCACAGACCACAAATCTTGAAATGAATGTACTGTGTTCCACACTATCGTAGGCTTTTGCGATATCTAACGTGACTAATGCAGAAAGCTAACCAGATACTTTTGCAAGGCGAATTCGGCTCTCCAAATGAACATGAGCCGACCATATTGAGCACCCCTGTCTAAATCCTACTTGCCTTGGTGAAAGGATGTCCTGACGAGCGATGAATTCATCGAGCCTTCCATAAAGAATTCTTTCAATTACTTTAACTATGTTTGAAGTAAGCGAAATTGGTCGAATGTTATCCAGGACATATCCGAGGCTTGGATTTTTTCGCAGCAACACAACTTTAGAAATTTTCCATGCACTTGGAATCCATGTGTCCTGTAAAGAGCAGTTAACAAAAAGTAGACAGTGCTTCTTTATTGAGAACACCCGTCAACCCCCATGCGGCCAAGTGCGGCAGCTCATGAGCGGGAAAACTAGTCGTCGCAGTCCCCGAGGCAAGGACTGCGACGCTATCGCAATGTGAAAGCCCTCAGAGCAGCCCCTCGAATGTCATTGACGTGCTTGTGAACGGTGTTTGTGCATCGGCTCTTATTGACACTGGAGCTGCCGTATCAGTTATGGACGAAAAACTCTGCCGCTTACTTCAAAAAGTGACGACGCCACTTTCTGGGTTATCCCTCCGTACTGCAAGTTTGCACCGCATTCATCCTACAGCAGGGTGCACAGCTCGCGTTGTCATCCAGGACGTTCTGTATGTCGCCCAGTTCATCATCATTCAGGCATGCTCTCATGACGTCATCCTGGAATGGGACTTTCTCTCCCGCCATGACGCCGTCATCCATTGTGCCGCCGCCGAAATTGAGCTCTCACCCTTCTCGCATTTGACGCCAGAAGACAGTCACCCGACACTGAGCAAGATTCTAACTAAAGACGATACAACAGTGCCTCCAAACTCGACGACAGCTGTGTCTGTCTACTGCGCTGGTCACTCCGACACCATTGGACTTGTTTCGCCATCTGACCGCGCCTGCAGCAGGAAAGGGTTGCTAGTACCTTTCGTGACCGTGCAGGTCAACCAGGGCAACACTGCTATTTTTGTAACCAACCCGTCCCCGTATGCTGTTACCTTGCTTCGAGGGGAATGTCTCGGCAGAGTGGAACCAGTCGACGACGCACAAGTCCTGGACGTACCCGATGACACGCGCGGTCCCAGGTCGTGTACCATCAATGCTGTTTCCACTGCTGATTCGTCATCTGCTGATGTATTTGGCCCCTCCATCGCTGACAACCTTACGGCCGTACAGCGTTCCCAACTTCTGGACGTGTTGCAAGAATATCGTTCTTCTTTCGATGTCTGGCGAAGTTCTCTCGGTCGAACGTCCGTTGTTACGCATCGCATCAACACTGGTGCCCATCCACCTTTACGGCAACGTCCATACTGCGTGTCGCCTGCTGAACGTCGAGTAATTAATGATCAGGTTGACGATATGCTCCGACGCGACGTTATTCGGCCCTCGAACAGTCCATGGGCGTCTCCTGTTGTTCTTGTTGCGAAGAAAGACGGTTCTGTGCGGTTCTGTGTGGACTACAGACGGCTCAATAGGATCACTCGCAAGGATGTTTATCCATAGCCACGCATCGATGACGCGATTGACAGCCTTCATGGAGCCGATTTTTTTTTCTTCTCTCGATCTGTGCTCGGGGTACTGGCAAATACCCATGACTGACGACGCTCGACCAAAGACCGCCTTCATCACGCCAGACGGCTTGTACGAGTTCAATGTCATGCCGTTTGGTCTATGTAATGCACCTGCGACCTTTGAGCGCATGATGGACACCGTTCTGCGCAACTTGAAATGGTACACGTGCTTGTGTTACCTCGACGATGTCATTGTCTTTGCTCCGGATTTCTCCACGCATCTCCAACGTCTGAAAGAAGTTTTGCACGTGTGAGCAATGCCGGCTTGCAACTAAATCTGAAAAAGTGCCGCTTTGCAGCACGGCAACTCACCATACTGTGGTACGTCGTGTCCAAAGACGGCATTCTTCCTGATCCTGCCAAGCTTCAGGTCGTGGCCGAATTCCCCAAACCTGCATCTGTGAAATAACTGCGTAATTTCTTGGGCCTGTGCTCATACTTCCGACGCTTCATATGAAATTTTGCCACGATCATATCACCACTGACGAAGCTCCTCGGAAGTAACGGGCCCTTCAATTCATGGTCATCCGAGTGCGACGACGCGTTCGCGAAGCTCGGCCATTTGTTGACGTCGCCTCCCATTCTACGCCCCTACGACCCTACAGCCCCAACGGAGGTGCACACAGACGCCAGCGGTGTAGGCCTCGGCGCTGTCCTGGCGCAGCGAAAACCCGGATTCCCTGAATATATCATAGCATATGCAAGCCGTACGCTCACGAGAGCCGCGAAAAACTACACCGTCATGGAGAAAGAGTGCCTGGCGATCGTCTGGGCTCTTACAAAGTTTCGACCTTACTTGTATGGTCGCCCATTCGATGTCGTCACCGACCATCATGCACTATGCTGGCTTTCATCATTGAAGGATCCCTCAGGCCGTCTCGCCCGTTGGGCTCTTCGCTTACAAGACTACGACATCCGCGTGCTGTACCGCAACGGACGCCAGCATGCTGACGCCGACGCCCTCTCGCGCTCCCCTCTGCCTGAAGGTGTTGTGCTCTGCTCAGTATCCACGGCTGCTGTTTCTGCCATTGATGTTGACATGATCGCTACCGAACGCCCCGCCGCGGTGGTCTAGTGGCTAAGGTACTCGGCTGCTGACCCGCAGGGCGCGGGTTCGAATCCCGGCTGCGGCGGCTGCATTTCCGATGGAGGCGGAAATGTTGTAGGCCCGTGTGCTCAGATTTGGGTGCACGTTAAAGAACCCCAGGTGGTCTAAATTTCCGGAGCTCTCCACTACGGCGTCTCTCATAATCATATAGTGGTTTTGGGACGGTAAACCCCACATATCAATCAACCATCATCGCTACCGAACAGCGAAAGGATAATTGGATCGGCACGCTCATCGACATGCTCTCTGATCCATCTGCAACGCTATCCACGCGTGCCTTGCGTCGTCAAGCTCGCCATTCCACCATCCGTGACGGCCTTCTACACCGACGCAATTACGACGCCGACGGCCGGCAGTGGTTACTCGTGATACCCCGCAGTCTGCGGTCAGAAATATGTGAATCCTTCCATTCTGATCCGCAATGCGCGCACTCTGGGGTATTCAAGACCTACCATCGCATTCAACAACGCTACTTTTGGCGCGGCATGTACCGCTATGTGCAGCAGTTCGTTCGCTCTTGCCTCACTTGCCAACGCCGTAAACCGTCAGCCCACATGTCGCACGCTGGTCTGCAACCGTTACCTTGCCCTCACCGTCCCTTTGGGCGCGTAGGCATCGATTTGTATGGACCACTTCCTCTGACGTCGGCTGGTAACCGCTGGGCCATCGTTGCCGTTGATCATTTAGCGCGATACGCCGAAACCGCCGCTCTCCCTGCGGCTACTGCGCGCGATGTTGCGTCCTTCCTGCTGCATCGATTTATACTGCGCCACAAACCACCCCAAGAGCTTCTGAGCGATCGAGGCCGTGTCTTCTTGTCGGAAGTTGTCGAAGCCACTCTGACGGAGTGCCATTCTGTCCACCGCAAAACTACTGCTTACCACCCACAGACGAATGGCCTCACCGAACGCTTTAACCGCACCCTCGGCGACATGCTTTCTATGTACGTCGCTGCCAACCACACTAATTGGGATAATATACTGCCCTTCGTCACCTACGCCTAGAACACCACCCCTCAGAGCACGACTGGTTTTTCACCTTTCTACTTGGTGTACGGAAGGCACCCGTCGCACACCATGGACACGATACTCCCGTACACGCCGGATCCATCTGAGTGTACACCGATTTCCGAGACAGCCAGGCTTGCTGAAGAGTGTCGCGAGCTTGCCAAGAGTTTTACGACGCAAGAGCAAGAGCGGCAGAAGAGTATTCGTGATGGCTCCACCACTTCTGAGCCCACGTTCCTTCCTGGTGCGCTTGTATGGCTCTCGATTCCGACATCTGCAGCTGGCCTCTCTTCCAAGCTACGTCCCAAATACGAAGGCCCCTACCGTGTCATCGAGCGCACCTCACCCGTCAACTATCTGATCGAACCCGTTGAACAATCTTCGGACATGCGCCGCCGTGGGCGAGACATCGTCAACGTGGAGCGCCTCAAGGCTTATTATGACCCGCTCATAGTAACGAGCTGTTAGGTCGCCAGGCAGCTCCCTCTTCGACCCCGGGGGTAATTGTAGCGAAGCCTCCGAACGCTGAAATGGGTCGAACTCTTGAGTACCTTCTAGTGGGGCTACCCAACAAGGACGCCGCTCGCCCTGAGAGCCCGTGCTTGGCTGTGACTGTCGCCTTTATATATTCTCGCTCGTTGCCGGCTAGTAAACGCCTTAACAATATTGTAGCGATGCTGAGGCAGACAGGCCAAAAGAAAGAAGCAACTTTATTAGGGCGAACTTGTGCCCACAAGTCTAATGACTATGGTCGTCGGGTCCAAGTAGCCGAGAGGCACAGTTGTTGTTGTTGTTGTTGTTGCCCCTTCGCACTGGCACATACCCACTATGGGGGATTGGCCATGAAATCTAGAAGTAGCCTATATGAGATCTACTAAAAGGTTTATCCTAAATGAAAAACTAATGATATAATAGAAAAGAATAATTAACTAGAAAAAGAATATTAAACTAAACAAATAATTGAAGATTGAATCAAGAAGAGTAAAGGTGAGGTAATACTACAGTGTAAGACAGAAATTTTGAGTAGACCAGACAATCGAGCTTATCTCACCCGGTCACAATCAAATGAATATGCAAATTTCATTCAAAATTAGACAAGTGTCGTCAGAAATATATTTAAGCAGGCATTATTATGACATGCGCTTTGATTCTCGAATGAAATTGCATACAGCATCGAATACGCTCCTGTGGCAATGTCCCAAGCTAAAGGCACCGAAACTTAGAACATTATCTGCAGTTAAATTTAATCCTACTGCGTGAAACGGAACAATTAAAAGTCTTTTCCTAATTAATGAATAGTTTTTACATGTTATAAAGTAATGCTCTATTGTTTCCGTTTCTTCACAAAATGGACACAGAGTCAACTAACTTCCTCTTCCTCGTTGTTGGAGCGCACGAACGCGTGACGCATGCCAGCCGGGTCTTGCTGGTGCTCTTGCCATGATGATTGCGGCGGCTACTTGGACGTGGCTAACCTGGCGCGGCAATATATATATATATATATATATATATATATATATATTGTCACGCAGTTTATTTACGTACAGACCTACTGGAAAGCCGAGGAACGCCAGAAGAGCGAGGAACGCCAACAGGCGGAAAATACAAAAACAAACGCAAGCTCGGGTCGCGCGTGCATTAACGCTGTGGCTTGCCGTTTCATGCTGCTTCGTCGTCGTTCGCAGTTTCTACATTGGCCCCCGGTGAATAGCGTAGCCAACCTGGCAACTTAAGGCGTAGTCACTATAGCGGGGTCGTAATACGGCTTCAGGCGACTCACATGCACAATTTCTCGGCCACGACGGCGTAAGTCATGAGACTGTGTCAATGGCTCAATCTCATAATTGACGGGTGACGTACGGGCGAGAATGCGGTAGGGCCCGTGGTATCGTGCCAGTAATTTCGACGAAAGGCCAGGAGTGCTCGGTGGAACCCAGAGCCAAACGACAGCACCAGTCGTGAAAGTAGAGAGATGTCGGTCGGTGTCAAGCCGTAGCTTCTGGTGGCCTTGGTCCTCGGTTGTCAGAGAACGGGCCAATCGTCTGCAATCTTCTGCGTACCTGCCAACATCAGAAATTGCAGTGTACTCAGAGGAGTCGGGCGTGTATGGGAGGATAGTGCCTAGCGTGCACGATGGTTCGCGTCCGTACAACAGAAAGAAAGCGGAGAACCCTGTTGTCGCGTGCGTAGCGGTGTTATTCGCATACGTGACGAATGGAAGGACAGTGTCCCAATTAGTCTGGTCTGAAGCTGTGTACATCGTCAACATATCACCGAGAGTGCGATTAAATCGTTCTGTGAGGCCATTCGTCTGTGGGTGATATGCTGTCGTCAGGCGATGAACCATGTTGCACTGAGCGAGCAACGTTTGAATGGCGTCAGACAAGAAAACACGCCCCCGGTCGCTCAAAAGCTCGCGGGGAGCACCATGGCGAAGAACGAAGTTGCGCAAGATGAAAAACGCAAGTTCCCTCGCGGTTGCTGCGGGTAGTGCTGCTGTCTCCGCGTAACGCGTGAGGTGGTCCACGCCGACAATTATCCACCTGTTTCCAGAAGACGACGTGGGAAGTGGTCTGTATAAGTCGATACCGACGCGGTCAAACGGACGCGCTGGACAAGGCAGAGGCTGAAGTGTACTGGCAGGGCGTTGAGGTGAGACTTTACGTTGCTGGCATGCAGTACAAGCACGTACGTACTTGCGGACAAATGTGTACATGCCACGCCAGTAGTACCGCTGACGTGGACGGTTGTACGTTTTGAGAGCGCCAGCGTGAGCGCTCTGCGGGTCGTTGTGGAAAGCAGTACAGATTTCGGAGCGCATGTGGTTGGGTATCACTAACAGCCACTTCCGACATTCAGACATGTAATTCCGCCGATAGAGTAGGCCGTCTCGAATAGCGAAATGTATGGCTTGACGGCGGATAGTTCTTGAGACTAAATTAGCTAACGGATCAGTCAGAAAGGCGAGGAGTTGGGAAATCCACACATCTTTGCGTTGTTCCGATGCCATGTCTGTGAAGTCGATTAGTGTTATGACAGCTGAAGGTGACGAGGAGGCTGGGTCAGCCGGTAACGGCGAGCGGGATAGCGCATTAGCGTCGGAGTGCTTGCGGCCGGATCGGTGTACAACACGAATGTCGTATTCCTGTAGGCGAAGCGCCCAACGACCAAGGCGACCCGACGGGTCTTTGAGCGATGATAGCCAGCATAGAGCGTGGTGGTCCGTGACAACTTCGAAAGGGCGGCCATAAAGGTATGGGCGGAACTTCGTCAAAGCCCAAACAATTGCGAGGCACTCTTTCTCCGTGACGGAATAATTACACTCGGCTTTCTTGAGGGTTCGACTCGCGTAAGCGACCACATATTCTTGGTACCCTGGTTTTCGTTGAGCCAATTCAGCACCAAGACCGACACCACTGGCGTCGGTGTGGACCTGCATAGGCGCATCAGGGTCAAAATGACGTAGTATTGGAGGTGATAATAATAACCGCCGAAGCGCGGTGAAGGATTCGTCGCACTCTTTTGACCAAGCAGAAATGCTTTTGGAAGCTGTCAACAGGTTGGCAAGAGGCGCGATGATGGAAGAGAAGTTGCGCACAAATCGACGAAAGTATGAGCACAGGCCGATAAAACTTCGAAGCGTCTTGATGGAATTGGGCTTCGGATAGTCGGCCACGGCGCGGAGTTTTGCCGGATCAGGGAGAACACCCTCTTTGCAGACGACGTGACCCAGTATAGTGAGCTGACGTGCGGCAAAATGGCACTTCTTGATGTTAAGTTGAAGGCCAGCAGAGGTGAGACACGTGAGAATAGCACGAAGACGAACAAGGTTAGTGGAAAAGTCGCGAGAAAAAATGACGATATTGTCTAGGTAGCAAAGGCACGTGTTCCACTTGTAGCCACGAAGGATGGTGTCCATCACCCGTTCGAAGGTAGCTGGGGCGTTGCAGAGTCCAAACGGCATGACGTTAAACACATACAGTCCATCAGGTGTTACAAATGCAGTCTTCGATCGGTCAGGATCAGCCATTGGAACTTGCCAATATCCTGAGCGTAAATCTAAAGAGGAGAAATATTCTGCCCCTTGCAAGCAATCGAGAGCGTCGTCGATGCGTGGCAACGGGTACACATCCTTCCGAGTTATTTTATTGAGCCGGCGGTAGTCGACACAGAATCGGATAGACCCATCCTTTTTGCGCACAAGTACAACAGGGGACGACCAAGGGCTCTGCGATGGCTGGATGACACCACGCTTGAGCATATCGTCGACTTGTTCGTTGATAATATGGCGCTCTTCCGCTGAAACTCGATATGGTCGTTGGCGTAAGGGAGCATGAGTACCAGTGTCAATGTGGTGCGTGACGTTCGCTGTGCGACCCAAAGATGGTTGAGCGCAATCGAAGGCAGAACGGAACTCTCGAAGAAGGGACAAGAGTTCGCTTCTTTGTGTCGGTGATAGCTCAGCGGCAACAGGGGGCTGGAATGAGTCTGGCGCGGGCAGTGTGGCCACAGGTGGCGTCATAGCATTGAGCTGGAGGTGAGGTGCGTGTTCGGCGAACTCTAGAGGGCGCAAGAGGTCAACGCCTTGTATGTTACCCAAACATTCTCCGCGAAGTAAGGTAACTGGCGACGATAGCGAGTTCGCGACGAGCATGGCGGTAGCACCGGATTCCACGGTGAGTACGGCAAAGGGCAGGTGTAGGCTACGGCGGCGGGTAAATACGTCAGACGGAGTGAACAAAACAGTTCTGGCAGGAGCAGCCGTACAGGTCAGGGCTACAAGGGCGGATGTTCTCGGTGCTATTTCCGTGTCTGCAACAACGACAAGTTTGTAAGCTTCAGAAAGAGAATCCACCAAACAAGAGGTTGGCAGCGGTGTAAGGGCAACTTCTTCACGTGAGCAATCAATCTATGATGGCCCGATGACGCGAAAGAAAGTCCCATCCAAGAATGACGTCGTGGGAGCAGGATGCCAGCACAAAAAATTCAATGGCATATAGTTCACCTTGGATAATGACACGTGCAGTGCACACAGCTGTGGGTTCTATGCACTGCGAGTTGGCCGTGTGGAGCATCAGGCCCGAAAAAGGCGTCGTCACCTTTTTCAACTTGCGGCATAAGGTCTCACAGATTATGGAAACGGCGGCCCCTGTGTCGATAAGCGCTTGTGCGGCGGTCCCCTCAACATTGACGTCAATAACGTTTTGCGGCGAGAAAGATGGAGGCTTTAAGCAGTTCGAATTGTATGCAGCTGTTGCCTCCGGAGCTGCAGCGATCAGTTTTCCTCTTCCGTAGCAGGTCGGCGACGCATAGGTGACAGGGAGCGTCGTCGTGGCGATGGTGACCGATGGTTTGCGTAGGGTCGAGGACCGTCAGTGGTGTACCTTGATGGCGTCCTAGACGACGACGCCATTGGCCTGCCCACGGTGTCGAATGGAGGGGGATCTCGGCGACAGTGGCAGGCGACGTGTCCAGCGATACCACAGGCGAAACAGATGGGCCTATTATCCGGCGTCCTCCAAGCGTCTTAGCGACGGTAAAAAGGAGCTGAAGATCTCGCGCAGGGATACGGCACCGCAATTGGGGTTGTAGGCACGGCATAGGGTGGCGTGGCATGCTGAGCATACGGCATACGCTGTTGCGTAGGCCGAGCAGCGACGGCGGCGTACGTGAGAGGCGTTGTGACTGGTGGTTGCTGATGCACCGGCGGAAGGACTTCAGCGACTTGGGTTCGAATGGCGTGTTGGAGGTCCGGTGCCAAAGCTTGCGTGGGCTCATGTGTCAGTGGCAGCAGCGACAGCTGGCGCGCTACCTCTTCGCGGACAAAGTCCTTGATTGTCGAAAGCAGCGGCTGCTGGTCGGTAGGATGGGCAGCTAGGTGCAAGCTTGCGAGCGTGTCTGGCGTCGTGAGGGCTTGACGAGCAATTGCGCGCTGACTACACAATTCATCGAAGCTTTGACAGAGGGAAACGAGGACAGCAATGGTGGGGGGATTTCTCGCGAGCAACATCTGAAAGGCGCCGTCGTCAATGCCTTTCAATATGTGCCTGATTTTTTCTTCCTCAGGCATGGTAGAGTTGATGCGGTTGCATAGATGCAACACATCTTCAATGTAGCCCGTGTAGGTCTCGCCTGGTTGCTGCGCACGGTGACGTAAACGGTGCTCGGCTTGAAGCTTGCGTGCCGCAGGTCGTCCAAAGACGTCCGTAATAGCCGTCTTGAATGCAGACCACGTAGTAGTGTCAGCTGCGTGGTTATTAAACCACAGTTGCGCGGTGTCCGCAAGGTAGAATGTGACGTAGCCCAGCTTACTTGGGTCGTCCCATTTGTTACTTGCGCCGATTTTGTCGTACCTCGCCAACCAATCTTCGACGTCCGACTCAGTGGAGACCGTGAAGATAGGAGAGTCTCGTTGAGGATACAGGGCACCGCAAGTGACATGGACGGTCGAAGGTCCCACCTGGAGAGGCGTTTTGGTGGCCCTGTTCGTGTCGCGTAGAGGGGGAAGCGTACGGCAGCGAAGTTCCAGGTTTGTACGGGAGTCCACACACCTCCACCAGATGTCACGCAGTTTATTTACGTACAGACCTACTGGAAGGCCGAGGATTGCCAACAGGCGGAAAATACAAAAACAAACGCAAGCTCGGGTCGCGCGTGCACCAACGCTGTGGCTTGCCGTTTCATGCTGCTTCGTCGTCGTTCGCATAGTTCCCTACAATATATATATATATATATATTTATATCATCATCATCAGCCTGACTACGTCCACTGCAGGACAAAGGCCTCTCCCATGTTCCGCCAGTTAACCCGGTCCTGTGCTTGCTGCTGCCAATTTATACCCGCAAACTTCTTAATCTCATCTGCCCACCTAACCTTCTGTCTCCCCCTAACCCGCTTCCCTTCTCTGGGAATCCATATATATATATATATATATATATATATATATATATATATATATATATATAAAAGTCCTGCAGCGTCTACTCATCTGAATTCCTTGAAAGATTGCTTTAATTTCTATTTTGTCTTATGAACACTATGCTCTTAGCTGGTTCGTCGAAAAATATGTGTGTGCTTCTGACGTAGCAGTAGCAGGCATACAGTATCTCGTGGACACATGAATTAGCTCAAAATAAGATGAAGCCTGGTACGCTTAATTGAATATACGTGAACGCACTCAGTACCGCGGCGTTTGGAAAGAGCAAACAACGTAGGCTGTCAAACTGTTTCTAGAACCTCATCATCAACAACGAAGGCTTAGAGGTTGAAATCGCACATCGTTTAGTGCGGAATATCGGCCTAGTTCCCGCAGCAACGATGAAATCAACAGGAATCCCGACAATGTGGCCAGCGTGCGCTGCTGTCACTCGTGGTGTGGTTATATAAGACGCTCCTCAAGTGTACGCGCGTGGGTGAGTTGCTGCTCGCGCACGAATGCAGCGCTGGCCGCATCGCCATGCCATGACTGTACGTTCGTCCGGTGTTTAGAATTTCGTGGCCTGCTTTTCTCTGGTGTTCCGGCTTACAAGATCCGGCGGCTAATTCTTTTGAAAAGAGAATCACTACGCATTACGCCTTGACCTTCCTGCAGCGGTTTCTAGCTGCGTTTTATACCCAGAATCGAGAGTTTCTTCTCTTTCGTGGAGGTCACGTAGCTTAACCTTTCAAATGTTCTCAAGAATTTACGAATCACCACTACAGCAGTCGGAGACGGTATACTTCATCCTTTCCGGAATTATTTTTCATTGTTAGGTGGCCATGACTTCACACCCCATTAATTATATTTGTGCAACATTTACATGAACCCGCGGAAGATACGTATCTGCGAGATAACACCGACAAGCGATAACTTAAGCCATCTGAATAACCAATTTGACATTTTTCCTAATAATGCAAAGTTACTCCCCACTGACACTGCCGCTGGTTTAATACATCACCCGCGCAATATTACAATTGTTGTTATTGCTACAGACGCATCACAGTGTGATGGAAAGTCAGGTGTAGTATATTTTGCCCAAACGTGAATTATGCGTAGTCCTTTCGACTACCGGATTTCATACCTGTTTTCGTGGCTGAGTTTCTGGCAGTGGTACTCCCCTTGCAAAGGTTAAACACGGAAATTATAACGACTGTTACAGAGCTCTGGCTGTCTCTTCGCGCTGCACTTTCTGTTGCTGCTCACTCGCTCATAATAAAGACGTTGCGTGCATTACTAACCTCACATTTGAGAAAGGTTTGATTAGTATAGGTACCTGGTGACAAAGAGCTGCTCCTAAACGAAATGGCCGATTCGTTAGCGAATTCATCAATAAGTGGGTCAATTTTACCATGTTTTTCACCATTTATTTATGTGACGGCTGTGTGACTTCACAGAGGTAACATCATAAAAAGCTTCGCAGGTACAGTATACCGAAAAATTCCACAGAATACCTGCACTTGATATAGCCGCATTGTGGTGGTCTAGTGGCTAAGGTAGTCGGCTGTTGATCCTCTGCATTTTTGATGAAGACGGGAACGTTGTAGGTCCATGTGTTCAGATTTGGGTTCACGTTGAACAACCCCAGGTGGTCGAAACTTCCCTAGATCTCCACCTCGGCGTCTCTCATAATCACGTGGTTGTTTTAGGATGATAAACCCCACATAGCAATCAATCAGCACTTAATATACCCCTTAACATATCCCCTTAATATATATGGCACTGATAATTTTGCGGAACACGTAAACTATAAGCGGCAATCACGAGGCTGCGCTATCGGGGGCTGGAACTAAATTTCTACCAACACAGGTTTAGTCAGGCTGTTTCTCCAACGTGCGCTTAATTTTTGTGGCGAGCTAGAAGCTGCAAATAATTTCTTTTTGACATGTAGGCGGTTTACTTCAGCTCGACGATCCAAGTTAGAAAGTCATTGGAATGAATATATCCGCGTCTGTGATTCGGTCCTTTGGAGCCTCTATTTCCGGGTTTGCCTGTGCGAAGGCTTGCGTGGCTGTGCGGAATTATTTAAACGAAACCAAAAGGCTAACAAAGTATATCCGTCTGTGTCAATACACGCACAAGTTCTATCTTATAAACTTTTTATTAGGGTGTTCATTGAATTTATTACCTATCATGCTAATAAAAAGACTTTAAAGTTGGTACATTAAAGTGAGCATCGAAATTTCATTTTGAAATTTGCAATATCTTTATTATGTAACCTCTATTACTCTAAAATTCAATAAGATTTTATAAGACCACTCAATTCTTGATTGAATTCTCACAGTTGGTAAGAGCCACAAGAGAAAATGAGCAAAAGCAAGAACAATTTTTGGGCAGTCCCCCTGAGTAATTATGAGCCATGGTAGAGGCACCATCATCATCATCATCATTTCAGGCACGTACCGTGATGCCAGTTGTGCCATTCATCCAGGAAACGACAACCGTGAATCCGGATTTGCCGATACAACACGGGATCCAACATGCACAAGCATCTCTTCGTTTCCGAATTCGATCGAGACGTACCTGGTTCACTGGACACCGCTCTTGCGAATCTACAAAAAACCACGTCCCGCCCGGCTCCCATCCTCGAACCGATGCACGAGCTCCTGGTATCTCTGGTGCCCAAGCCTTTAGTGGGCGCCTTCGAGGACGTGAGCGAGGCCGTCGTCAAGGTAGAACCGGTTCAGGACGTCGTCGGCCGCCCCTATCGGGGTACGAGGGCTACACCACGCGCGGCCAAAGCCCCGAGAGATGTGAAGGTTGTCGATCATTGGCCCGGCCACAAAGCGAGACCCACGGCATCCCAACGGCAGGCTGTCAGAGGAAGTGGCGTTGCCTACGCGGACGAAGCCCGAAAACCCAATTCCACTTCAAAGCCGCCTGCGGTTGCCGATCCCGATGTGATTTCGCCGTCATCCGGGACCTTTGAACCAGTCCAGGAGTCTGGCTTCTCGGCGGAGTCCTGCGAACCACCGTTTATGGCCAGCGTGTTCGGCGCAGACTTCGCTACCGGTAGCGTCCTGAGATTTCTGCGCTCCGGCTACGCGCGTCCTCAGAAGCCGGATGCGTCCACGTTAAACCTGAGTCCTATTTCCGAGTCTGGTAGCTCCTCCGAGCTTGCTCGCTGGACTCCGGGACTCATCAGGGGCCGACCAACGGCGCCGCCGCAATCAACGAAGCCACTGCCGATTAGTGCAGGATTGACGATATGGGACAGGCCACCTACCGTCGAGGATACCATGACACCCGCGGAGGAGCCGCCGGACCTGACCTGGGTATTCTTGGTGATGGTAGTGGTCGCCGTCTTCTTGATGGTCATGATGTACGTCAGCTACGTGGTCAACATGACTCGCTGGGAGAAGGCCAGGGCCACAGCTATGTCGAAGCCCACCTTCCCACCAGACGAGGCGTGGTGAAATTGCGTCATTATGATTATATTATTTCTATCGCTTCGGATCTCTTATGGAAAAAAATATGGAACTGGGCACAAAAAAGAATATTTTGGTAAGCAAAGGTAGATGCTTCGGCTTAGTTCATTTATTATGTGAATGTGTTTATATGTCATTGTCATTCTTTTGAACTATTAGTGCTGGAAGAGGAGGTCAAGAAAGTTGGAACTTTATATCCCTCTCTCTTGATTTTCTCCGCACTTTGTATATCTGCAGTTATATACAATACATTACTATGTGAATTCAATCGGCTATTTACTCCATTGTACTGAAGATTCAATACATTTACATTCAATCTTCTATACCCTATAATGTCCACTGTGCCATATTTGATACATTTATTATGATACCTCAATGACGCTACTAAAAGATACTACAGGTGTCACGATAAGCAGCTATTGCAGATTTGGCATGTTATGAAAAAAGTACAGTGACTTACATACTATACGATAGTAAATATTTCTCATTAGTACCAATCACATTATGCCTCAACAAACGAAAATCATTCATGTGTTATTTTAAAATGAACTGTTTAAGAAGAGTTAATGCAGCGTTTTCTCGCACTTTCCCTGAACGCATGACTGTCCCTGGGCGTTACAGGGTTAAGGAAAGTGCAACTTCAAAAGGCCAGTTATATAGAATAAGTGGTAATGTCATGTCAGTTCTGCCGTCACGACGTGTGCCCAAAAGCTTGAGTTGTTCGGAGTTGTGCGACACCGATGCTGTCATGTTCAACGAACCGAATTTCTCGCCTTTCACTCGGTTCGATGTACGCGCAACGTTGATAAGTGTTGTAAGGCACCAAAACAAAGTAGTTGCAGTATAAATCTGATCTTATAAGAGCAAGGCAATAGCGTGAACTGCTTAGCCATATATTACCACTAGACAAGCATTGAAAAGTTATACGGATGAGTGTTTCGTTTCGAATGGTGTGATGCACATTGGTGTCAAAAAAGCAACGCGTAAACAGCTTATTTGACGAGAGCGCTTAATATCAAGTTTTGTTTTACTGAGGAATCTAAAGTACGTGGCGCTTTATGAAGATGAAGTTGTGGGGCATGAAATATTTTGTTTTATCGGGAATGTCGTGACTCTGGAGTTCCTCATACGAAGCTTTGACTGTGTATACTCCCTTCCAATCAAGGCTGTGCCCTCTTTCGAACTTGCAGTTCTGGCACTCTTGTTTGGAGCCGATTTGAGGGCAAATCGTGCATACCTACATGTTCTAGAGCTTGGACGAAGATGGATTGATGTGACTAGAAAGTAGTATGACCAGCGCATATAGCCTGAACTTTATATTGATTTTATATTCAACGTTTCATCGAAGTGATAGTAGTTTTCAGGTATCTCCATGGTTATATTAAAGAACATGTAAACAAGTTGCGGGCTTCATAGCGTGCTTTCGAAAGCGTGTTGCCAATGCTTCATAATACAATCAACAAAAAGTGCCAATGAAGTTTAAAGCTTAAATGGGACTAACCCCCGTACATAAATGCTCCTTGACTTGAATTTCATATGTCACTGCCTTCAATGCAGCACAAACCTGTGTCGGACGCGCTTCCTTTAGGCTGTGCCAAGGCAGCACAAAAGCGTTTCAAAGGTGCCGTATTGATGCGGTGGCCAGTGAAGTTCTAGTCAAGGAGCGTTTCTGAATACCGGGGTAAAACTGTCGTGAATCATCATCGGCCTGATTATTCCCAATGCACGGTAAAAACCTCTCCCATGTCCTGCCAATCAACCTGGTCCTACGCTTTCTGCTGCCACGTTATACCTGCGAACTTCGCGAATCTCATCCGCCCACCTAGTTTTGTGTCTCCCTACCACATGTTTCTCTTCTCTTGGAATCCAATCAGTTACCTTTGATGATCAGCGGTTATCGCTATTACGAGCTATGTTGTTGTTGTTGTTGTTCTCCTATTGTCAGTGACGCATACCCACTGTGGGGAATTGGCCAAAAATCGAGTGGTTTTAAAATTTACTGTTTAGATTTGGAATGATGGAGGTTTAACAGAAAGATTACCAATAGCCTAGGATAGTGTGGTGCTTAATGTAATGCATACAAATATTTACATAAACGAACTTATTCTTAGAATAGAGCAATAATCTGATTTTATACGTATATAATTATGTGGACCTGTTAGGATAATGAAACTGGTTAATTAGTCAACCTATAAGTTTCATCAATATAGTCCCGGGCGGCCGCGCATACTGTCGCATTAGAGAAACCAGAAATCGAAGCTCCAAAAGACAAAATGACAGGCAGAGATAAGTCCATACCAATACCAAGTAAAGGTATTTCTAATAGGGTTTTCGTATTGTGTTAAACCGCCTGCAGGTCAAAAAGAAATGGTCTATTGTTTCCAGTTCATCACAGAGTGCTCACAGTGGCGAAGGTGCCTGAGCAGACCTGTGTTTATAGAAATTTAGATTTGGTACTCGGCAACGTAGCCTTGTGATAGCTACTTCTTGTTTTCGAGTGCGACAAAAGTCTCTTCGCCACGGATATAATAAATGGCGATATTCTGTAGAGTTTGTTAGTGCTGAACCTTTAAAGACTTGCATAAGCGTACGTCTGCGGAATCGAGCAGCAGTCACATAAGCGAATGATGGACAGAGCGGTAGAATTGGTTGGCTGATTGATGACTTAGCTAAGGAATCGGATATTTCATTTAGAAACAAAACTTTATGTCCAGGCACACAAAATAATCGTACTTTTCTCAAATGCGCAGGTTCTAGTGCACGGAACGCCTTTGTTACGTGATTATCAGCACCAACAGAAAGTGCCGCACAGAGAGATAGAGAATCTGTTATTACGACAGCTGATGTAATTGCTGTGTCTAACTTGCGTAAGGCGAGCACTACTGCCAGAAACTCAGCCATAAAAACGGGTATGAAATCTGGTAGTCGAAGCGAATAAATACAATTTAAAATCGGGCTGAAAATACCAACCCCTGACTTTTCGTCGTATTGCGATGCGTCTGTAGCAATAATAACGTTCGTTGTAATACGGCTCAGGTGATCTTGTAGTAAACCATCCAAAATGTTATGGGGAAGTAATTTGGCATTATTAGGAAAAATGTCGTCGAATTGAATTTCCACCGGGGCTCAATTATCACGACTCGGCATGATGTCGCATATACGTAAGTTTAGAGGCTCCAGTAAATTTTGCACAAGTATAATTTGTGGCGTGTGAAGTCGCCGCCATCTAGCAGCAAAAAATGATTACGGGGTGGAAATAAAGGCTGTTTCTGAATGTCGTAATGGTGATTCATAAATTCGTAAGAATGTCTGAACAGTCAGAAGGCGAATTCCACAAGAAAGCGGAGGGACCCTCGATTCGAGATACAATACATTGTTAGCAACTGTTTTGGGAAGGCCAAGGCATAAGCGCAAAGCTTCTCTTTCCAGAAGAATTGGAGGCCGCAACTTGTAAGCTGGAACTCTAGAGAAAAGTACACAATCAAATTCCCAAATGGGACGAACGTACATGCCATATATCATTACCAATGTGTCTCTTCTCATACCTATGTGGTAAATGGTTAGCCCACGTAATATGCCAATGGCCCGCACACCTTTTCCGGCGATATATTCGATATGAGGTCGCCAGTTAAGCGATGCGTGATAAATTACTTCAAGGTATTTAACAGATTCCACCTGTGGTATATCCTCATGATGGTTAGACAGATAGATGTTCACAGGGTATTGCAGCGGGAAAACAAGGAGGGCACATTTACTCGGATTAAGTAAAAAGCTGTTGCCATCGAGCCAGCTCTCCAATATATTAAGGTAAGTCTGCAGCCGTTCATATAATGTCTGAATGTTATCTGCCATTGCAAAAAATGCGATGTCATCTGCATAAGCATAAGTTGTTATATCCTGTTTACGTGGAATGGTGCTCATTAGTAAATTAAATAGCACCTGGGAAAGCACGAGGCCTTGCGGTACTACTCTCGTTTCGGTAAGAGTAGATGATGAAAACCCATCTCCCATCTTTAAAGCAATGAAATTTCCTGTCTGCGAGAAAATTGTGAACCCATGCTACTATGTATGATGGAAAATCAAAGCATTCTCATCGATCTTTCAAAATACAGTGCTCCACGGTATCATATGCTTTAGCGATGTCTAAAGTAACGAAAGCTGCATATTTTTCATGTAACCAAGCTAATTGAAGCCGACTCTCTAAATCAACGTGGGCATCCCAAATTGAACAACCAGCCCTGAAACCAATTTGACAGGGACTTCGAATGGACCTCATGGTAATAAGTTCATTAATTCGTATATTGATGATTCTCTCAACCAATTTCACTAAGTTTGATGTCAATGCGATTGGCCATATATTATCCAACGTGTATGCATCATTTTTATTTTTTAGCAACAATACAATTTTGGCAAGTTTCCGTTCTGGAGGTATCCATGCGTTCCCTAACGAATAATTCACTAGTTCTAGCAAAAGATTAGGCGATTTCTGGAGTAAACATTTCAACATAGAGTTCCTAATACCATCTGGTCCGGGAGCCGTCCTCGGTAAGCATAATACTGTCTGACTCAATTCAGCTGAAGAAACTTCTGGAAAATCATGCAAGTTTACCAGAACGAACTGAATAGCAAAAAAAGTAGCAGTGGAGCGGCGTTCTAAACCTTGCGCTATGTCTTCTAGAGAGGTGTTCATTTCGTCCGGTGTCAAGACACATACATGACTGCAACGTTAAAGGTGCTGGCAGTACTTTTCTTGTCCGAAGATAAGCGAACAAAGCCCGCTTATTTTTAGATTTAGAAAGATAATCAAAATGTCTACTGTCGTATGCTTATTTCGCGCGGTAAACTGTACGCTTAAATACGCCAGCAAGGAATTGATAGTCCTTCCAGTTTGTTGGGCTTGTTATGACCGGCACAGCAAGGAGGTGGCTTGCAAGGGACGCTCATCGGCGTAATGGTCAAACGCTGTCCACGTCCTGCAGGAACGCGGGAGGCGTCTGTGTGCGCCGCAGGAAAAGCACATCAGCGTCGCTGGGACACACAGACTGCTTCTGAGAAGATGCACGTGCATAGACGAGGGGTATAAAAAGCGCGTCGCGTGTGCGGTCGGAGCTCTCTCTCTGGACTTCGCTGGCCCGCTCGTCTCGAGTGCGCTCTGGGCCCTTGTGGTGGAAAGGCGCGTCTGTACGCTCTCGTTGCCATGTACTTCTCTTGCAAATATGTAAATTAAACGCATCTTCTACTTGTTCGTGAGACGCGTCGCAAGAGTCGTCCTTCGCCGGATCCTGGGTGGCAGCCTCGACCCCTTCCCGGGCATATCAACTGGTTGGCAGCGGCGGGATTGGTTCGTGTTCTTTCCTGGTACCGATGCTGGTGAGTGCTCACTTTCCGTAGAGATTCTGTCAGGTGTTTTGGATAGATGGTGATGTTTATCCAAAAGGGTAGATTAGTTGCTGCTTTTTGAAGGATTGGGTTTATTAGAGGTACCACCAAATTAGGTCAGTACAAGGAAGAGCTGGTATTTTTTACCAGCTCTTCCGAGGTCAGTCCACCGACCTCGATGCCATTCCCGCCTCCTCGTGGTGCCCCACGGGACACGTGAGAGTTCTCCTCTCGCGGATAAAGGGAATGAAGATTTCCTGGGCGTTAAGTCCTCACGCCTGAGCCCAGGATCTTACGGCGGAGGCAAAAGGTGATATGGGGCTGCCTCCCCCATATTGCTTAATTTGGCTTGGCACGAGCAAGAAAAAAGAATACAAGAAAAATGTGTGTCAGCAGACGCCCGTCCCAAGCGGGAACTTACAGTCTTGTGTTGGTGCCGGTGCTGTCCCTCCTGGTGGTGGTGGGAGTAATGCCTATCCCCCAGGGGAAATGTGTTCTATTTGCGAGAGAAAGTTTACAACCAAACGAGGGTTGAGTGTTCATATTGCAAGATCGCACAAAACTCGAAAGGGTGCACGACAAGAGATAAAACCCTCGAATGATAATGCCGGATCTCTGGGTAAGAGCATACCTTTGGAGGTTCAGGAACTGGGTGGAATGCTCTGTAGTGCTGTAGATGCTTCTGGTGGACGAGAATCTGTTCCTGCTGTACCCACTGAGGTATCCCCCCCTCGATCAGATTCTTCAAGGTCTGTTCAGGGATGCCGAAGGGATGAGCTTAATGCTAGTGCGACCATAATAACTCAGGAGGTTTCTCCTGTCCAGGATAAGGCTAGCCCCGTGGTGACATCAACGGGTGCTCGACCTAAGGTTACCGACGTACATACTACTCAGATCGCTTCAGCTGTTGCGTGTCTTAGTATCGGGAAGATGGTTAGTGGTTTGTCACCCACTGTTGCTCCAGATTTTGTGCCTCAGGGTGATGATTCTATGGCTCAAGGGGATAATCTTTGGAAGGTTCTTTGGTTGACTCTCGAACTATTGCCCTTGAGTCCCCAGTCAACAAACATTCCTCTACAGGGATGAATGCAGAGAGACCCCGTCCACATAGGCTGATGGATTTAATGTCGGATTCATCTGATGAGGATGGAGAGCCACAGCACCATACGTGTAAGGATTGTGGCAGGGCTTTTTCGTCACTTGTTGGCTTTAGTCAGCACAGACGGCATGCCCATTTCAATGTATATAATGCAGACATAGTTATTCATCGAGTCAAGCCTAGGTGGTCTAAAGAGGAATCGTACCTGTTAGCAAAGAAGGAAGTTGAGCTCATCAGAGGCGGAGTCAAAAACTTGAACCAGGAGTTACACCGATACTGCAAGGCACGAACCTTCGACTCCATAAAATCACATAGGCGTAACGCTGGTTATAAAAATCTGGTACAGGAGCTGCTTGGTGACTCAGCAGTCTCAAAGCCCCAGAGTCCACACATTCATACTCCACCGCCTGGCTGGGGTGTTGAGGAGCTTGTGGACTCGCGTCAGGCTTGCCTAAACGAGATTCGTAGACTCGTTAGCACTGCCAGTCCACGTAGTTTCTCCGCCCCAGTACTTTGGGAGATTGCGAAGCGGCTGCTTGATGGGAAGAACATTGGGATGGAGCTGAACAATTACATTAGGCAAAACTTTTATAGAGAGAGGAAGAGTCCCCCCAAACATGTTTCTTCAGCAGCCGTTCCCACTTCCAACAGGAAGAAGAGGAAACAGGAGTATGCTCAATTGCAACAGATGTTCAGGAAAGATTAGGCGAGAGCCGCCAGGCAGGTCCTGGATGGCCAAATTTCTTGTCAAGTGTATGATCCTGACTCTTTCCTGAGTGAGTGGAAGCGGGTGATGGAGAGTCGTAGTGACGAACCTCGGCTACCTCGACCGAACACTGACGCACACAGAGACAGAAATCCTATGGGGCCAGTTACGGCTCAGGATATAAAGGGAGCATTTCCGGTAGCCAATTCATCTCCTGGCCCAGATGGATTTACGGTTAAGGAACTCCGATGTGTCCCAGTGGTGATCCTGCAGTTACTGCTGAACATTCTTCTGGTCCAAAAGCGGCTTCCGATTTTATTGTGTTCGGCCAGAACCGTTTTCATTCCCAAAGTTGATGGCGCAACCTCCTTTTCACAATTTCGCCCCATTACGGTGGCCCCAGTAATCCTTCGTCTTTTACATAAGATTTTGGCAAACCGTCTGCAGGCAATGGCCCTACTGGATTGTCGCCAACGAGCGTTCATTCCGGTAGATGGCTGTGGTGAAAATGTTCACCTGCTTGGCACGGTACTACATGAAGCAAGAAGGAAGAGAAGGGCACTGTTTATGGCCTTCGTAGATATCGCCAAGGCGTTTGATAGTGTCACCCTTGACACCTTGGTAGTGGCGCTACAAAGGAAAGGAATTGCTGAGGAGTTTGTCGAGTACATCCGCCAATTCTATGAGTTGGCTACGATAGTACTCAGCTTTCAGGATAGGTCCCTGCTAGTTCGGCCTTCTAGGGGGGTTCGGCAAGTGGATCCTATGTCGCCTATTCTCTTTAACTTGGTGGTGGACGAGTTTCTGGCGGAGCATTGTGGGGAAGAAATTGCTTTTGTATCCGCCAATGCCTTGGAGGAGCTGAATGTCTCGGGTATGGCTTTTGCCGATGACCTTATCGTGTTTGCCTCAACACCGCAGGGACTGCAACACAAACTATTCAGTCTTACCCGTTTTTTTAGTAGGCGTGGTTTAAAACTAAACCCATCGAAGTGCCTATCACTAGCGATGATTCCGGCTGGGAAAGAGAAATTGGTTAAGATAGATCCAACTTTTAAGTTTTACATTGATAATGTGGCTATCCCAGCAGCGGCAGGAGAGACGGAATGGCGGTATCTGGGCATTTCGTTCAGTGCCCGTGGAACACGAGCTGGGCTGGTACATAATGAACTTAAGATGTACCTGGAGAACATAAGGAAAGCTGCGTTAAAGCCACAACAACGCCTAGTTGTTCTCCGTTTCTATCTCCTCCCGCGTTTATATCACCGCCTTATTCTGGGTCCGTTGTCCCGCAAACACTTGATGAGGCTAGATAAATCATCCGATCATCGGTAAGGGACTGGTTAAAGCTTCCGCATGATGTTACTCTGGGAGCATTTCATGCGAGAGTTCCACATGGCGGATTAGGAATGCCATCTTTACGGACAGTTATTCCCTACCTACGCCTACGTCGTCTTAATGCTCTGGCATTGTCTGAATATGGAGCTTGCAAGGAGGCCCACAAGATGAAGTACATTCAAGACCTTGTGCGGCAGTCGGAAGCCATGTTGCTGTACTAAGGAAGTGTGATAAACTCCAAAAAAGCAAATCAAAAATTTTGGACTAAATACTTCCTTGGCAGCGCAGATGGCGCAGCTCTTAAAGAGGTGGATAATGCTCCTGGGGCATCGGCATGGGTTGCAGAAGGAACGCGATTCCTTTCAGGTAGGGAATTTATTATTGCGATCCGAGTTCGTTTTAACACCGTTCCTACCTTGACGTGACTGAAACGGGGCCAGGGCATAACAAAGTTGTGTAGAGCGGGGTGCGCCCAAGAGGAGACTCTTGGGCACATTCTGCAGAAGTGTCATCGTACACACAACACGCGAATCCAACGTCACGATATGTTGGTGAAATACGTCGCTAAAAGGTGTAGGGCGCTAGGATTTACTGTTGTAGAAGAACCCCATTATAAGACGAGCTCGGGGGTTAAAATTCCCGACCTTGTGCTGAGAAGGGATGGCCAGGTCCTCGTTTTAGATGCACAAGTAGTTGGAACAAGGATCAAACTGTCTGATGCCCATGTTGTGAAAACTAGTAAATATATGGACCACGAGTTGTGCTGGCTTGTCTCTAAAGATAGAACCCCTATCGTGACCACGATAACATTATCTTATAGGGGAGTATGGGCAAACGAAAGCGTCAACACTCTTAAAGATCTTGGCTTTATAGCCAATGATTTTAAAATAATTACTATCCGTTGTCTTCAGGGAGGCTGGCGTTGCTTCGCTACGCACCAGCGTATGACCACTGCTTTATGCGGGCGGAGAAGGGGGAGAGTATCGGCATACAATGCAGGAGAATAACGGTCCTACTGCCATTACAGTAGTAAGCTCTTGGCACGGGGACTTTTCTGCGTTCCGTAGGAGAGGATGTTTCCGGATACGGAACACGCCCTTGGACGTACTGCGGCCAGAGAACTCCGTTGCCGAGATTAAAAAAAATGAGCTTGATGGGTGGGGCCCCTGAGCTTGATGGGTGGGGCCCCTGGACTTGGGGCCCCACCCATCAAGCTCATGACCCCTGTCCCAAACCCTTGCAAATAAAGTTTCTCCTTCCTTCCTATTAGAGGTACCTTCACGGCAGCTTGAGCAACGGAAGTCTGCACGGGGTGATTATGAACTTGAACAAATTGAGGAAACCAGATTTAGTGCTGTTGTGCCAGGAGCTGGGGATTGAGTTGGCGACTATACATAGAAAGCCACTTTTGATACAGGCGGTTAAGGATTATGGCGCGGATGCGGAGGAGCTCGCCGAGTGCAGGGAGCTAATTCAGGAGAGAATGAAAAGGGCACAAGAAGTCGAAGAGCGAGAGCGCCTTATGTTTGAAAGAGAAACCTTCAGGCGCAAAGAAGCGGAAAGCCAAGAAAGGGAGCTTGAGCGCTTGCGGCTTCAGCTTAAGATTGCAGAGGCAAAAGGCGCTAGTGATCTGGGAACAGAAAATGCCGAGATTCAGGTAGGCGCACGAGTGAGCATGAGGGACCTCTTGCAGCCTTAGAAAATGAGCGAGGACCTAGCGATGTTCCTTGTAAATTTTGAAAGAACTTGTGTGAGGATGGAATTTGATCGTGCCACGTGGCCTCAAAAGCTACTAATGGTATTGCCCTGCGAAGCAGCGGACACGCTTGCGCGTTTGCCAGCAACAGACGCGGATGACTGTAACAAAGTGAAGGCTGCCTAAAGAAATTCCGGCTTTCAGCAGAAGCGTTTCGCCGCCGGTTTAGGGACGCACAAAAGAAAACGGGCGAGACATTTCAAGAATTCGCATTCAACATGAAGGCCAATTTGGTGGAGTGGCTGAAGGGAGAAGGTGTCTACGAGGATCGGAATAAGCTGGTGGGCTTGATCTGCCTTGAGCAATTTTACGGAAGCTTGAATGAGGAAATGCGCCTGTGGATTCAAGATAGACCTGGGGAGAGGAACATGGAACGCGCGGCTGAGCTAGCTGATGAGTACGCCGTCCATCGCCAGTCAGAAAAAGCACGCGTTCGTCCATTCAGCAAACGGCCGCTCAAAGAGTGCTCTGTGCGTAAGAGCGCCAGCTCTGCAATGAATGCGCCCGAGATCGAAGCAAAGGAAAACTCGGGGAAGGAAAAGAGTTTTGAGGTGAAAAAGTCACTTTTGTGTTTCTGGTGCCAAGAGCCAGGACACATAGCGGCTGGCTGTCGAAAACCGAAGGTAGTGTTTTCTTTTACGGGCTCAGTGACGGGCTCGGCGACGGGCTCAGTGACGGACGGTGCCCTGGCGAACCCCATACTTGCCGCCTCGAACCATAAGCTCGCTCCGGTCCGACGCAAGAATCGGCAGCACCTCCACAGGCAGAGCAAAGCTGAGTGCGGGCCACAAGCACCAGTATCGATTAGTGCGTCGAAGTCGTCGATGACTCAAGACACCCAGGCAGACGAGAAGGTAGTGGAGGGCGGGGTCCAAAAAGGTGACATCCCAAGCGCCGCAGGATCCAAGGCCACAGCAGACGGTCCCGATAAGCCAGGCGACCTCGAACTTGCCCACCTAGCAACTTCCGAGAACACCAAGGCTACAGCCTTTACATCTCTACCTGGGTCATCCGAACATCCTCCTTCATCTTCAAGCGATGCCGCCACGCCAAGAGCCTTTGCTAACAAGGGCAAGAGGGGTACGCAATTGCTGAATGCCTTGATCGCAGTGCTCGACGTTCGTGCCGAGACACCCTCTTGTAAGGAAGAAAAGGCCAGCCTGCATTTGTGGCGCATTGTGAAGGTGTTGCTGGTACTGTTTGTCATAATTGTCGTCCTGGGATTCATAGTTTTCTGCGAGCCCGTGGAAATGCGCAGCGCGAGAGGTTTTGTACCACGAAAGGCTGCGAGGAACACAAGCGTCGCATCGAAGGTCAGCTGGACAAAAGTGTGTGATCCTTGCGACGATTTCGGCGCTCACGTTTGCGGAGGCTAGGCATCTCGCAAGGAGTTCTTGTTGTCACGCTCCCAGATGACCGATATGCACTTGGCCTTGCTGTACAAGCTCCCAACGACACTGGAGGCGTGCGTGGCACGTTACCCGTCGGCATGAAAGTCGACGCGATGTTCAAGAGCTGCATGACGCCAGGAAAGTCCCAAGCGATTCACGGCAGCAAGTGCTACTATTTAGCCTTGTGCGTGTGTGCGCGCGTTTTTATTTCTTTGTTAGAGCTCACTTGCTCACCGCCTCAGTGTAGTCTTCTGTTCGGCAATAAACAATGAAAGGAGATTCGCCCTAACTTGAACTTGGCGAATCTTAGACGGACTGAGTGCTCGCAGTGTCAGTGTTCTGTTTGTGTGCTGTGCTGTGTGGTGTGCGTATATGGGTAGTGGTTGACAATCAGTGGAACACCCGAGAAGAAGCACAACGGCCACTTCAGGGAACAGCGCCACTGCAGCCCTTTCCTGACCTCTCGGGACGGCGGACGGGCTGTTATGACCGGCACAGCAAGGAGGTGGCTTGCAAGGGACGCTCATCGGCGTAACGGTCAAACGCTGCCCACGTCCTGCAGGAACGCGGGAGGCGTCTGTGTGCGCCGCAGGAAAAGCACATCAGCGTCGCTGGGACACACAGACTGCGTCTGAGAAGATGCACGTGCATGGACGAGGGGTATAAAAAATTGCCCGCAGCTTCCCTCGGGGGAACACTGAGGAGGATGCGGAGCATATAATTGGTTATCGGGGTGTTAAAGTGCGACTTACTTGGGTCGATGGCTAAATTGGTTAACGTGGTTGTGAAATGGGGTGTTAAATTGCGACTTACTTGGGTTGATGGCTAAATTGGTTAACGTGGTTGTAGGAGGGGGTGTTAAATGAGTGAACACGTACACACGTATGCGAAAGGGCGGCGCTGGTTGAAGGGACGTCGATCATTGTGTTTGTGGATTCGTTGGAATTCATTTCACCGCGACCTTGGACGTCGACGCGCCGTACAAACCAACCGACGAGCGGCAACTGAGCCAGCGAGCGCCGACCTTGAGTATATATACAGCGCGACGGCGCATGCGCTGTCAGCTGTCGAATGTTCTCGAAGGAGAAGCGCGCGCGCGGTACAGATGGCGACGGCGCGACGGCGCATGCGCTGTCAGCTGTCGAATGTTCTCGAAGGAGAAGCGCGCGCGGCACAGATGGTGGGCGACGGCGCGACGGCGCATGCGCGCGCGTCAGCTGTCGAATGTTCGAGAAGCGGTGCGGACAGCGCGGACGGCGCACTACAAGGCGCGAGTATAAGATGCTTCCGCATCTAAAAGCGCGTCGCGTGTGCGGTCGGAGCTCTCTTTCTGGACTTTACCGGCCCGCTCGTCTCGAGTGCGCTCTGGGCTCTTGTGATGGAAAGGCGCGTCTGTACTCTCTCGTTGCAATGTACTTCTCTTGCAAATATGTAAATTAAACGCATCTTCTACTTGTTCGTGAGACGCGTCGCAAGAGTCGTCCTTCGCCGGATCGTGGGTGGCAGCCTCAACCCCTCCCCGGGCATATCAGGCTCTGATTAAGAAGAAGTTTTTTCCAAGCGGCTTTTCGTCTTCTATAATCGCACGTACACTCATCATTCCACCAACGAGAGGAGGATCATTTATTGGATGGAATAGAAAATTCAGAATTTTTTCTAGATCGCTCAAGCATTGAACCAATCGTAGATGCTATCTCCTTAGTACTGGCATTTCCAAGCTTGGAAATGGCAGAACGGAGGCAGGTTTGAAGTTTGCTGTGGTTGATGTATGTGCGTTTTGGCTGATATAAAGTTATTGTTGGACAAGAAATGTCAAAAACTAATAGAAGTTGGTCGCTGTTAGTTGCCGAATCCAGAACAGCCCACGACAAAACCTTGATTGCATTGGAGCAAAACGTTAAATCCAATACCGAGCTAGTTTGACCTCAGACAAATGTTACATGACCTTTATTCAGACAGGAGAAGTTGTGATCAATAGTCCATTCCCATAGTCGCCTACCACAAGAATCTGTCCATATACCCCAAGACAGATGATGTGAATTAAAGTCTCCTGTGAGTACGATTTCCTTTCTACATGCTACCAAAATGCTGTCAAGATAACGTGTACTTTGCACACCGGAGGGGAAGTAACAATTTACAATTGAAAAAGGGTGGTATCCGGGGAGAAACAAGTATAATGCTAATATTTCACAATCTAAGTCTAACATTCTGAAAGAAATTTTTGCCCTATGGCATAATTTACTTGATACAAGGATCATTAAACCACCACCACGTGATGGGCGATCTAATCGAAAAGAACGAAAACCTTCAAGATGGAAATTTTTATCTGGTGTGAGGCAAGTTTCTTGGAGAATTATAATATCAAGATTAAAATTATTGCAAACGTAATGTAAGTCGGTTGAGGCTGAGAATATAGAACGGCAGTTCCACTGTAGTACCCTCAACTGACCTATGGTGTTGAGCGCACCACAGAGGCGCATGTCGCGCCCTTGTTAGCATCTTCACGCGAAATAGCTGATTCATTCCGTTTAGATTTGGACTTAATATCGGTGAAGATAGGGGATCAGGGGCCGAATTCACAAAGCTTTCTCTTTGGCTACGCATTTTCTTAGCCGAAAATTCTCTTATCTGGAGGGATTACTATAGCGCGGGTATGAATTTAACTTATTCGGCATTTAAGAGGGCAAGGAGGACACACGATAGCCGATGAAACGACAAGGAAAGAAAGAAGTGTGTGCCGATAATATCAAGGTAGCACGCAAAGCGTATAGCATCGAGAGTATACGATGATAGCCAATGATTTGCTGCATCTAAGCTTCAGTTCCGCGAGCGTCTACTACAGCGCTTGCGGGATGCCGCGTACGTTGTAATAGACGTTTTGGTGGGCTGTTCAAAGCCTAGCACTCACCTTTAATCAACGACTGTAACTAAAAAAAATAATTTCTCGATGGCCTTAAGCCACCGAGCAATCCATGCATTATCTCGCCAAGTACAAGTAAACAACACTCCAGGTGCACCACATAAATGAAACCACACATAAATCGGTGCACGCAATGTTTTAAAATGCATTTCCGATGGAGGCGGAAATGTTGTAGGCCCGTGTGCTCAGATTTGGGCGCACGTTAAAGAACCCCAGGTGGTCGAAATTTCCGGAGCCCTCCACTACGGCGTCTCTCATAATCATATGGTGGTTTTGGAAAGTTAAACCCCACATATCAATCAATGTTTTAAAATGTGCCTCGAATGCCTTCCCCTATTTAACGCGACCAGTTACCTTACATTTCATTGAAGCTGCGCTGCTACTTAACTAATTCGGTGCAATCTAGCCCGGTATAGTGGTGAACGTAAGGGTGTTTTGTACCTATAGTCAAAGGTAGCCTTTGTTACAATATTCTTATTACAAGACACGTGAGCGACTTTGGTGCCTGCAGACGAATTGTGCGAAAATAAATAGCAGCAGTGATCAAATGAAATTGTGAGCGCGATTTCGCTGGTTCCATGCACCGTAGCATGTTTATAAAGTCGGAATGCGAGAACGTGCATACGCTTACGCTTAGGTATATGTCTACGTAAAATGAGGGAGGCTCGTCGGGAGGTGTCTCCGTGCTAATGCTTTTCACAAAACACGGTGCAAATATTTCGTCCAGCGTTGTTTGAGTGCGCAAACAAAGCAAGGGACGTGTATACGAGTCTTGAGGTCGAGAGACGTTATCACACGTGCGAAAAGGATGAAAAGAGAGAGAGAGAGAGAGACTCTCGTTTTGGATTCGCGAAAGCTTGAAATTGATAGATAATAAAGACAATTTTCTGGCCCAGCAGACGTCAGGGAAAGTCTCCGCAAAGCAGCGTCAGATGCTCGGAGAGCATAAAAAAGCGGAGTACGCGTTATATGAGCGTGACAGCCACTCAGAAAGCGAGATGAAGTGTTACTGTCCTTAGATGTGAGAATCAATGCTAATTAGGAGAGTTGAGTTAATGAGCCAAAACTTTCCTAAATAACGATAATTGAAGCAAACTGAGCGTTCATCTAGTGAAAGTGACACTAGTGACAGTGAACTCATAATAGTTGATTAGCGTTGTCACAGGCCGATATATATTTTTATTTTCTTATTTATATTTGGCAAACTATGAGAAGGTAGCCTACGTTAGAGCCGGCTATCCCAACGTCATGATAGTAATGTACAAGAATAAATAGCGCACGGTTATACATTCACACGTGGTGGTTTCTATCTTCTGGTAACCTTGCGCAAACGCATTCTAACTATTTTTTTTATTTTTGACAAAGTTTCACCGGACGTTTTTGCATTTGGCTTCATTCGAAGGAATGACAATATATCAGTAATAGGGCGAATGTAAGCACTGCTGCAGTGGACGAGCGCTTACAGCTCTCAACTGCAATCTAGGAGGTACTTGGTTCGATTCGCAAAATTACTGAGCACTTTTTTTTTCAAGAAGTTGCCCGGCCTGACATTATGCGTGGTGGCGGGTACTAATTTTTTGAGAAGTAGGTATTCGCACTTGCTTCTTTCACTTCCCTTTTGTTCCAAAAGCGCTGTACTGTGCTCCTTCAAAAATTAAACAATTCAGGGTTCATAATTTTCTCTTCCGTCCTCTCTTATCGCAAAAGTGTCCAGTACTGAAATACCAATATCATACCTGGTATATTACTTTTCACGTGTTTGAATATTCGACCAGCAATCAGTCTTCACGGTGTTTTGAAGAAAATATACACATGCAGTGAGCTAACTGCTTGCAGCCAAGTTGACTGCCTTTGTAGGGACACGATTTCGTGCCACATTTCGTGGGATCATTACATGCAGCAAGACCAAAGAGCACGGACAGTTAGAGCTGATGCAAACAGAGTGATTAGTTTGTGTCTTCTCTCCCGCTATTTGTCATGCTGCACGCTTCAGTGTAATGTCGCTGTCAATGGTTAAAAGGAACTATAGCAGTTAATCGAGTTCTGCTGAGAGGGTCCCCTATTGTCCAGAATGGAACAGAACAATGGCAATTTGATTTGTGTGATAAAGAGATACCCTGCTTTTGGTTACTAGAATAAATTTCTAAACTGAAGTTTATTTTTTATTAACAACAGTTCCAGTGCAGATGAAAGGTGGATGAACAAAACTCGTGTATTCAGCTTCACTAGGTTTGTGACCTTAATTGTAATTGCGAACCGGTATCGCAGTATGCATAAATATCACACACATATACAACCACGGGTGATAGCTTGCTTATTCTGATTAAAATTGAAAGGTTGAAATCGACATACTCAACCAACGCAATGTGTACGAGATATGCCATGTAGAGTAGCTATGCTCTAAACTAATCTTCGCAGGTTCGTTCCATTTTACCCAATTTCTTGCCCATGACTGTAGGTTGGTAAATGAAACAACTTCTTCGAACACACATATTCTGTGTAAGGTTACATTTATTTTTATGCAGTACAAAACAAATTGAAATGTATAATGGCTCAATAAAGAAATAACTAGAAACAAATTCAGCCAAATCATTACCAAACTTACTCACCAATAATAAACGGATTCTCATTTAAACGATACATACATACATACATATCCACACACACACATATACATATGTACACCCATACATACATACATACACTCAGGTGTAAATAATAAAATGAATGGCTATAAAACAATTCTAATACACTCATTTTGAATATACTACAGAAAGTAACTTACGAGAGAAATCCACCGGCACTGTTATGTCTGAACACGGTGTTTCTTGAACCATCTCGCAAAAGCTTGATGCATAGTTTTCCGCTGCTGCCCAGTGACAAACAGTTTTTATAAAAAACACAAGAATAAAGCCCTTGACAATGTCATGCTAAAGAAAAGGGCTGTGCATCAATATTTTGCACATGTCTGCAATATCACTCTGTTTATTTACATAGCTTGGCCCATTCACAACCCACTAACAAAGCATGTTAGGACACTTGGGCTGAAAGTTGGCACAGCGCGAGTAAATTCTAGACAATACATGAATTGGTGCAAACAGTGTTTATATTGACAGCTATAGGTGCCATTTCGTTTCCCCAAAACACTTCTCAAAAGTAGAATCAACTTTATTTAGCTAAAAGTTTCTATTCTGGCGCGTCGTGGTGGCTCAACGGTGGAAGTGACTCTTTCGGCCAAGAAAACAAAGACCAATTATTTTTCCAGTTCGTGAATTCACCCCATGCTAACATTGAGGCAGCTGGTAGGAGTGCTTTTTGAGACAGGAAACCACCACATTCCCACCAGTTGTGGCCTTGGATAGCTACTTCACTTGGACAAAATGATGAAGAACACTCCCCAAGGAGACTTCAAAGTTTGCACACCAACACAGTTCCCATACAGCTGTCTATTAGTCTGCTTGAAAAATATTGAGTTTGCTGGTGAGGAAAGACTGTACACTATGTGAGGTGATGCTCCAGTGCACTGCATGTATGTCTTGCTGCTGGCCTCAACTGCAATGTTGCTCAGCACATATGTATAAAATAACAACTAATACTATGCCACTGCAAAGTAATTATGTGTCATTTGCATGAAACAGGGACCACAATAAAAGAACATAACAACATTTGCCTTCACAACGTTCAAAAACTGTAAATAAATTTCCACAGAATTTTCCCAGTTCATCTGAGGATAGTAATATTGGATGTAAACACAATCTTACTTCCACTAACAAACAATTTTAAGATGCCAGATTCAATATTAGAGTATACCAGCAATTTTGTAGGGCTAAACAATTGTACAGGCACCTAGAAAAACACAAGTGAATACATGCTATAGCTACATATAAAAATAAATACTTTTATTTCTAGTCTGAGTAGAGCTGCATAGATGATAAGTCACTTGCATTACATTATGAACAAACCTATCCGAGCAAAGTATACATTTAAAAAGTTACACTTACACAGTAGATAAGTAGACTGTTGAAGGACGGACAGGCAGTGGGATAATACCCAAGCACTAAAATCTACTGTTAAGATATACTAGAAGTAGTGATGATCCTCTTCCTTCCAAATAAAATAATCCACATGGATTGACTTCTCAGAGCTTATACACTCATGGCATCATTGGTGCTATACAAATGAGTGTACACTGAAGGATTACATCGACTAAGTACGTGATTTTTGCCTCCATGGCTTTACTTCTTGTACTACAAAGAATGCAAACACAGTTACGATTGGCGACCATGGATGCTGTGATTTCTGGCATGCAAATGTAGAGGCACGCAGGCACCTAACACACATGTTAAAAACTTCAGCTCAAAAATATTTGCCCACTAACACTACAGCAGCCTTTAAATGAGTGTCAAAGTTTGGTATCTTCCATGCAAAATTTGAATAATTTCGAATGCAAGCAAAGGAACTGCTGAATAATGCACTGCTAAGAAGTTAAGCAGCAGCTGCTCTTGACATCACAATGTGCTCTTTCTGCTGTTGTAAACTTTGAGCAGGAGAACAGTCACTGGCAGTCCCTTTATACTTGTTGGTCTTCTGTGCTCTGTTCTTGATACACTGTATATGACCGTGGAGCACCGAACCCCTTGTTACTGCTGGAATTTCGAAAAATACAGATCATTGTTACAACCATGCTACATGCAAGAGTGTGTAGTTGTCAGTTATGTGCTCATATTTACAGATATTGTATTTTCAGAAGCCAATGACAAGCCTCAACACACACACACACATACACAAACAGTGAAGGCTGAAAATATATTTCATACGATACAAGAGAAAAACCACAATGTTATAGATGAAGGCATGAAACTGCTGACAGGCATAAAAAGCCAATAGAGTTTCTTTTATTTCGACTTTACACTAGGTGCGAGAAGTAGACCACAAATAAGTTCACTAAAAACACAAGTTAGACTGCATTACAACACAACAGCCAATGTTGATAACTTTAAGACTGTCTAACATAGCCAGCTAACCATACTGCATATAGGAGCAAATGGGCAGTCTAGAAGACACAAAGAACTTGTGGATTATGAGCGTGCTTGTTACTGACATCTATTATTCTAAATGAAGAAAACCTTTCAAAAATGCACTTAATCAGGGGAAATAATCATACGCAACAAACACAACGGGCTCCTACAGGTGCCACCCAAGGAGGATTAAAGAAAAAATTGCTGGAGTGAAAGCTCCCGCAACGCCTTGCCGGCAGAAGTGAAGCCAGCTTTTGCCTCTGCCAAGATGGCGGAAACATGCTTTTTTTCTCATAGTGCTTACTTAAAGATCAAGTGGTTTTGATATGTTATGTATATGCTACGTCAGTTCTATATGAAAAGATGGTTGTTCCCGACGAAATTACACACAGAAACGAGTATGGATGACTGAATCTTTAAAGAACTTTGCCTCCAATTAGAGGCTCACTAAGGAAAACTAGTAACTGTAAGACGCACTTGGAGCTTTATGTGACCCAGAAAAGTTTCCACATTAAACTCGTTGGGCGTTCGAGGGAAACGCTTCGTTTTTAATCGCCATCTTGCCAAAGGAACGGCTTCACTTCTGCGCAATAATTTCCACTCCAGCATTTCTTTAAGTCCTCCTTGGTGCCACCAACACTCACAATTATTGTTGATACCAGTGTCTTGCCGGATGGATATGCTGTGTCCTGTACATAACACCAAAGGAGCGCTCCATGACTTGGATTGCATGTTTGCTAGCTGCATCGCTCTGCTGCTGAAATAGGCTAGCCACAGACAGAGAAACGAGAATCCATGGCTTTGAAACACACTGAACGTCACCTTTAGAGATCAACAATGCATACTTGGGTCAGGTACAATTTGTAGAAAAATATATATCACTATGCAATCGTGGTGAACACGTTCGGCTGAAACACAACAAGCCGCAGCACTGAGAGAGAAAAAGCTACATGAAGTAAAAGATGCAGTTACTGGCCCTATGTCTTCTGAGGCTTGTTCAATAGGCCTTTCTCCTTGCAAGTCATGAACAGCCAGGCAATTTCACACACTTGCTATTTCCTTCCAGAGCACTTGATCCACAGAGGGAGTCACAAGCTCGAGAGCTCAATAAGGAATCAAAGTATTTGTGCTCGTTTCAAAGCACAAGCTTTTGAATCTCAGATAATTGGAGTTTCATTCATAAGCTGCAGGCTTTCAGCTTTCAACATTCTCAATAATCTCGTAATTTAGTTCTATGAATGTTGAATAAGAATTATGTGTAAGAATATTACAGATATCCATTGAAAGCAACCATGCTTGGGTTTTCAATTTGTGCACAGTAAGTGGTGTTCACGTAATCGTATGTATTAAAGAAAAAACTAACTTTGCAGCCAGCCGTTAGGCAGTTTTGTGCCCTCAAAGCTCCCAAGCAGATCGCAGTCCTTCCAGAAGAGGCTGCCATGCATGCTTCCACGCCACATCCGCTGAATGATAACAGTCCCAGCAGTTACATACGCTTGCACGGTTAGGGAGAACGTGTCCTTCCTATTTTTGTACAGGTTCTCCAAGTAATGATGAGGACTGATGTGCCAGAATGTGCAACCGATGCATCACAGGACCTTAACAAACCAATCTCTGCAATCTGTGAAGAGCCAAAAACGAGATATTTAAAAACAATCATTAAAAGCACTCACTTCTAATACTTATTTGAGGAAGCTATCACTTCGTTAATGTGACAAAAATCGGCTATAATCACTTTGAAATAAACTGAAGCCTCATGTAAAATTTACGTACCGCAATATATATGTCCTACTGAAGTATAGTACTAGCACAGTGGTAATTGTCTATAGAACAAATTTTCCAAAATAACCTAAATTTTTTAAGTTCAGCCTGGCTCCTGAAAAATAAATTCACATTAACTTTCCAACTATCAAACGTGGTCAATCGACAGGCCCAACCTCATAATCAAACAAGAGCTCACTTGTATCAAGTCACAAAATACTTTTTATGTATTTGCTCCATAATATATGTATTTATATAACAGTATTAATAAATTTTTCATGCTTCAACTTAACATAGAGAAACATTACATCTGATTTGCTGAAAAACTTGCACACGTTATAGAACTGCGTGAATTATAGTACCGGTGAAATTTAGTTCTGCAACGTGAACTCACCGATGGCAGCATTTAGTAGCCGTCAGTGTCATAAGGAACCAAGTACGGCCAACAGGCAAAGGGCATCTGCAGACTGGAAGCTGCCAATGACAGCAATGAAGGGCTGGCCAGGCGTGCACGTCCATTGATAAAGTGTAAGAACTGGCCATGACCGGCTGTTGTTAAGGCTCTAGTGCCGTGCAAAACGATGGCCAGACGAACTCGGAAACCTGTAGTTAGGCGATATTGGCCTACAACTTCATCTAAAGCAAGGCACCGGTGAAATCTTTGCTTTTTTGGGGGGGGGGGGGGGGGGGCTGGAGGGAAGCTTGACGTTCACGGGCTCTCGCTGCGACATAGAACTCTCAATTTGTTACCGAAGAAGAGTCTAGGCGCGCTTCCAAAGTAACACGATCCACAACAGAATGTAGCATCTCGCAGTTTTGGTTGCTCACATCACAGCGCTAGGACTATGGTTATCACAAAAAGGAGAAGTGACGACTTGACAAACAAAAGCGCCAAGCTGCCCCACCACGACTTCGCAGGGCAAAACAGTTATCAACGCTGTCTTTCAATTTTCGGTCACTCGAGCACAGCTTGTTCACAAGTCTTGGAACGTCAACACAGCACCACTGTTCACAACGAACATCGTTTCACTCCCGAACAGTACATTGCTCTCAAGTAAATAGAAGCGTACGGGCTAACTAGTGGCGAAGCAAGAACCGAGCGCGTAGTTCATACGTTTCCGTACGTACTTGGGGTCACTCAAGTAACGTGTCAAAACGCTGTCAATCCGAAATGTCGCACAGCACCAAACTGAGAGACTGGAAAGTCAAGCGAACGAACTGTTACCGGCACACGAACACACATTGCAGGCTTCTCGACTGCTAGTTGCCATCAATACATCGACGCCGATCCCCGCTTGATAACCACACCGACGCACAGGCTTCGCTGCGCTTCACCGTACACCATTGCACTGCCACAGCTTTCCGCACTGCTTACATGCACCGAAAGAGCTGCTGTAATCACAACACATCCGGTCAAACGCTGAAGTAACTCGTGCGAGAAGCGTTTGCTGAAAGTCGCACCGACTGATATGCTGTTTACGACGCCATGTTGTTTTCGACAACTGCGCAGCACATAAGATGATAAGAGAGCTCTTAGAAAGTACTTGCACTATTTTCATGGCGTGACAAAATTTTCTCTTATGTGCGAGGGGGGTGATATGACGAACATGACAGGCGTGGCAGATGAAAGAAGTGTTTTGGCAACGTCACGGAGTGAGCTGATGTAGAGGGTATTGCTTCACAACCAATCACAAGCTGTGCCTGTCGGCCAAGCCGTCGTCTGTTCGCGTTTGTCGTCTGCTTCGATCAGAGCATGCGATAGGGGATTCGCCTTCGCAACGCTATTATTCTCAGGTCAAGTGGTCGCTACGTCGCACAAAAGACATGTCAGTGGCTCGCTTTACCTTTGAATGATGTTTGTGCGCCAAGTTAAATGGCTGGTAATTGACGCAGGGATTAATTCAGCCAAGGTTTGCTCCAGAATCGTGAGGGTTTGCATATTTCTGGTGTCATACAAAGTTACTAGAGTCATTTCATTCCGATTGCTTGCCATGACATCACGGTCCATATCGGTGTCTGAACAGTGAAGGTGAAGATGCATTATTTGTTTTGTAGTTCCATGCGTAATCACGCGCACCCCTAATACGCTTTGGTTTACAAAGTACGCTTTGTTCCAGATCGTCCCAAAGTGTATCGACAGCTGTATTTCAGAGATCGCAACCATTAGACAGTTAGAGCCAATGAAAGTACACTAGAGCACAAACTTTAGGAACCACTCACTGAAAACTTCCTCTCATTTTTATTTCCAATAGCGTGCAAAGAATGTGCTCCCATTAACCTCTTTGGTGGTAATTTCCACCAATGAGGCAAAGATCTCGAGTCGCATTTTTAATTGGATGAGATGGGGCGCAACACAACAACATAACAAATAAGGTTGATCCTATGCCATGTCGCGTTCGAATGCACCGACCATTCACGTATCACATTGGTTTTCATCCAACCACAAATCTTTACATGCGTAGTTTTATGCCATTGACGCCCAATAGATTTCTTCAATTACTGCGACTTCGAACTTATTGGACGATGGTGGTTGTCAACACCATCCACTGCGTACAAGGGAAACAACACGCGAAGCTCAAAGCGCCGAAACAAATAAAAACGCAACAGCAGTCATCAGGCAGCCCTTAATGGGCGTGAATTAACTCAAAACCAGCCAGGGCACCAAAGTATACCGCTGCGGCAGCAGGTTCTAAGTAGCCACATCGTTCCTAAGAGTAGTCCGGACCACTCTTAGGATTTTCTCTCAGCCATGCTGTTTTTACGAACAATTTCGCTTCGTGAATCCACTTACGAGCACTTTTCGGTGACGTAAGCAAATATAGCAACTGCATCACCATCGCTGACATGTTACCGAGCAGTCACAGCTCGCTTTATTTGCAACGGCCGATGTGACAACTATGGCCTCTTACGACGTTTTTTCGTTTCGTGAATCGACTTACGCAACAAAATTTCTCTTGCGAAAAAATATTTTCGTAAGTGAGTTTTGTGAATACGGGCCCTGGTACGTTTATTAGTTCGTATATCGAGTTCCATATCTGTATCAGTACCTGTGCTCGGCTGAGGCAAATGTCGGTCTAAGTGCACCTGTGTTCGTGACTGCTTAGCCTTACCTGCAGATGCAGAAAGTTCGTCCAATACTACATTGCGTAGCTGTGTGGCATCGCTGGTAATGTCTAATACTGCAGGTTCTGTACTAGTCTGTACTGTTTGTCCAATCTGACTTAAAAGAATTTGCACCAAACAGTCGGAAAGGTTAGATATGAGTTTATTCATTGCCTTACTCACTGCCTTTTTCACAGCAGTTTCAATAGCCTGCGATAGGTTTGAGTCCATACTGGAAGTGCAGCGCGCTGTAATACCAGAGTATGCAAAAGCCCTGTCTCTAACTATGTCAATGGCTTCCCTCCGAGAACAGCGGCGGCGGTCAATAACTTCTAGGATTTGAACCTCCCGGGAACGAGCGGAACAGTCAGAGTTGTCGTCGCAGTCACCATCCCCACAAAGACAACACTTTTCCGCTGTTGCAGTACACTTGCTTGAAGGATGGCTCTCTCCGCAGGTGCTACAACGAACGTTAGATTTACATCCTCCCGCACTGTGGCCGAATCTCCAGCAGTTATTGCACTGAATCGGACGGGAAGCGAGGGGTTCTACTCGGAAGATCAGTGGCCATAATTTTATTTCTGACGGGCATTTTGTGCCCACAAATGGCACGATGACAGATTCGGTTGGTACCCTCGCGTTGTCGACTAGGCGATTACACCGGTAAATAGAAATTACGCCTGCTCCAGAGAGCCTGTCTAGGGTCTCAGCTGGACTCAGCTTAGAGGCGACTCCCCGTATAAGGCCTTTGGTACATGCAAGGTGCAGCGGAATAAAAGCACTCACCGGGGTAGCAACAAATGAGGTGCATTTGAGAAGATCCTGCACGCAGGTCTGATCCGGTGACCTACGCACAATACCTCCTCGCCCAAATGGGCGTACATCTGTGAGAGTCTGGAAATGGTTTTAAGTTGTCTTAAGTTACTTTTGAACCGCCTAAGGGTTTGTAAGTCTGATGAAGCCTCCACTTGTAGGTACTAGTGCCACGGGAATACTGTCGATATCACTGCGGAAAAAGGAGTCGAGCGGTAATTCATTAGACAGCAGGGACGCTGACCAGGTGGATCGCGCCTGGCCAGGAGAAGTAGTCGACATGAGCACTAGAGATATGGTTAGACTCAGAAACAGATAAACTATAGAATTGGACTCTAAGACAGAAAGTTAAAACCACTCAATCCTGAGCCAAGAACACCCCAGCAGGTTGAGCACGGGCAAGCCAGGCTCCGAAGCTGACGTGGCACGAGTTCGACTTCTTCTGAGCTATGTGCTCGGCCCATGTCCATTTCATCTCGATTTCAACTACGATATACTTAACCCTCATTTGTTCTCCAATCCACTCTGCTCTCTTCTTGTCTCTCATAGTTTCATTTGCGAGAAAATGTGATGTAAATACGATACCATGATTCAGTCACATAACAAAATGTGACATGGTGGCGTCATTGCATGGCATCATCGCGTTGTCATAGGTGGGCCACATGGGAGGCAGGGCAGAACCAGGCGGGCTCTAGAAAGCTCACAGTGCCTGCGATCGTCAGTGAAGAACCACCTGAGATGCAGGTAGCTGGGAGGCAGGGGAGGATCAATGCTTCGACTGAGAAGGAAAGGAAGACGAATTTTGCCTTCAAGTAATCGGGGTTTAACGTCCTAAACAACAATATGAATATCAGGAACGCCATACAGTGGAGGGTTCCGGCAATTTCGACCATCTGGTGTTGTTTAACGTGCGCTCACATCGCCCAGTGCAGGGGCCTCCACCATTCCACCTCCAGCGAAATGCGGCCGCCGTGGTCAGCATCGAACCCGCGACCTCCGGGTTTCCGCCTACGAGTCTTCTTAGGCAAATGAATAATGCACTCTAAGGCTTTTTGTAATGTTATTCTTGTATTCGTATATGCTCTACGTATTTTTTAAGATTGTTAGTATTTTTATTTTTACTCTGCCGCAGGTTTGACAGCCGAGTTTTACCTCTTCTTCTTATTAACATTCAATGAGAAAACCACAATCACCGCTGTAAAATTTTCTGTGTAATGATGTCTAAAAAGTATTTCTGTAGTATTTTCTTTCTTTTTTCACGAACTATACTGTCGCGAAATTCACGACCGAGTAACCAGTGTGAGAGTGCTGTCGAGAATTGAACACACATTTCCGAAACAACCAACTGATGAGATATCTATGCGTTATTGAAAAGGCTGTCTGGGTTGAGAGTGAAATACATTAATCGAACCTCAAGCACTACTCCTATCAAGGCTTACCATATAACTGCGCGAAAGTACAATGGATTCTCGCCACTGACAGTTTGAATAATACACTAGAGAAAACACGGGAAAAATTGACCTATTACCCGGCCAATCGCTTCTAGTGGGTTTAATCTATGTTTCTACGAAAAGAACAAGAAAATCTCCGCGTGCTGCTAGTGAAATATCGGAGTGAACAAAGAAAAAGAGTTATTTTAAAACTGCATATTGTTTTTTAAAGTTTAGTTTATGAAATAACCTCCCCTAAATATTATAAAACCATTCCGCAGTAACACGTTCGCACGATTCAGGAACCTTTGTCTACACGAGGAACAGGCTAAATCTTCTGTACTGAACGACACAAGTTTCCAGCTCGTTAGGTATCCGTGGAATAGCTCATGGTGCAGCCCAAGACAATCGGAAGTTACGTTAACAAATTTGCGATGCAAGCTATAACGTCATAAAATTCTTACTTGCACAGGCGTGGATTCGTTTCTTCCCTCCAGCGTAACTCTCGTGAAGAAGCAGTAACGATCGAACCCTTCTTTATGCAGTGTCAAAATTATCAGAACCTATATATAGGCAAATATTTCTGAAACCACCTTTTCAAAAAAAGGAGCCTCGAGCTTTTTACATCAGCATTGCTCTCCCTAAGGGCGTCGGCACTAGGTCACTGCAACAGGGTCATTTATGATGCTATATTTAAGTATTTAAAATAATCAAACTTAACGCCATGTCAATACTATCACTGCATCTAAAACATAATCTTTAATCTATTCGTTGACCTTAACTTTATCAACGGGTATATGTTTAACTTTAAGTAGCGCTGCATTAAAAACACCGAAATTGTCACAAATATTTTTGTTTCTGCTGATGTCATCTTTTTCGCATATTCTCGCCCTATTTTTCTCCTGTCCCTTTCTGATTTTTAGTGTTTATTCATTTTGTATCACTAATTTTACAACCGCATGCCTCGTGGCCGATACTCTGTGGTGTGTTGTGCCATCATTACAGGAATCATAATCATTCTTTATAAAACCACTAATTTCTTGGCCAGTCCACCACAGTGGGTTTGTGCCACGGGCAATGGGTGAACAAGAACAAGGAGCCACTAAATTATTGGTCAATCCCCCACAGTGGGTATGAGCCTGTAGTGTAGGCTAACAAGAACAAGCCCGCCAAGCGAAGGACGGTTCGTGGAGTTCACCGTCGAAGAATCATGTACTTTCAGCGCTTTTCCCCAGCCCCTCCTACAGTTCTTCCGACAAACACTGTTGGAAACCTACCTGGCCAGCGGCCGCCGGTTCCCCCACCTGGCAGTCCGTACGCCCAGCAGCCGCAGTTTGTCGGACAGCGTCCACAGTTGGGTCAGGCAGCTGCCATTGGGGTCGCGTATCCAGCAGAACCAGTGCAGCCCATCGGCAGTCCGTATGCCCCGCCGGTGCAGCTTGTCGCCGGTACCTTTCCGCGGGTGCCTTCACAGGCCTCCGCCACTGCTGTGGACGTCGGTGCGAATCAGGGCTTCAACGCTGCGCTTCCAACCGGTGTAGCAGTGCCAGAGCCGTCTCTTGCTTCCTCTACTGACACTCTGGTAGAATTCCCGGCCGGGCCGGTGGCCGCCGGTAAGGCTTCAACATTACAATGTTATGTAAGGTTTTTCGCACGCAAAGAAACATCGGATACAAACACACCGTTGTAGATACAACTGCAATGGAGGCCATAAATTTGCAGCCGACGCGCTCCAATTGAGGGCAGGGTTACCGTTTGCGGCTACTTTGCACGAAATCGGCTAATTTATGAACCCTTTGTCGACGAGTATTTCCAGTTGGCACCATGGCTGTTTCCTTGCTGCTTTTAGGATTCTGGTTTTATTTATTGAAAATAGTTTCATCCATTCGTCAATGGTGGCAACTCTGCTTACAATACCACTCCACTTCCATTGGGCCATATTTCTGGTGATAATATAAAAACGACACGGATACGTGGGCTACCTTTATCTTAAATTTTGGCACCTTTTCAAATGGACCCAATGCAATCATGCTCGAGGGTGCCTTTTACTTGATATTTTATTAATTGATTTATTTCAGTAAACTGTCGACCCTAGAAGGGGCTTTTTAGGGGTGGGCACACTTAAAAAAAACAAGCAGGTGATGCCACTCTAATGTTACAGTGCAGTTGTAGGTGAAGACGAAACAACATACATCAGTAGAACTTGTACGTAGGTGCCTAGACGTAAATAATCAAGTATATATAATAACGTACATCAGAAACACATGAATATATATCGCTTGCAGATATATTTACATAGGTTATAGCATCGTAGGTTACGTGAAACATTACAGTTGATAGGTTACAGCATCAAACAAGCAGCAAGTTACTTCATTTAGGGAATCATTGCGACAATGTGAAGCGTTTAGATCAGTGTTACAATGGACAGTTTATCAAGTTATGGGATTTTTTACGGCTGTTTGTAACACCGTAGAAGTGTCTATAGCATTCCGCTCCCGCACAGATAATGGGAAAAAATGAATAGAAAAGTGTTGTTGTTGCATATGAATTCATCGGGAGTGAGTGAGTGTTAGGGTCGGGTGATCTTAGAATGACATATATTGATGTAATCTGATGTCCTCATTATAAACGAATAGTGCAAAAGTAAGTAGATAAACTTAAAGTGATGAGGCTTCGGTGTACTGGATAGAGGAGCGAGCCCTGTGTTTTTGCAGTAACTAAGTAAATGAATCTGTGTGCCGGTGTTGGTTGCAGATGAACTGTACTGCTTTACGCTGGAACCTTTCAAATGTTGATGCGCAGGTAGACACGTAAGGTGACCACAGAATGTTGGCATACCCTAAGCCCAAGTTCATACTGAAGTATTCGCTTTCTACAGCGGCCGGAATGCCCCTGCCGCCGATACGCAGCGTCATTCACGCTGGACGCGCCCCACGACGCCGAATATGCCATCTACTATGGGGCGAAAGCGGGACCGATGCGCTGTCACCTGGTCATTGTTGCGGCTCGCAAACGCCACTACACTATCCGGTGGTCTAGAATTCGATAATTCTTCTACGCAGGAAACAAGAACAAGCAGTAGTGCTTACTTCGGTAACAAGTCGCCATCTTGTAATGCATGAAGTGCAGAAAAAACCGCCGACGTCCGCGGCGTTGGTGGGTTCGTCTTGCTCAGCGAGACCGTGACTAGCTCAGTCACCTCTTTCATGAAATAGGAACCTGAAAAAGACACAGGGCTGGCTAAATTTCCGTTTACAATGTTCAGTTACGTGCACTGCAGACGCCGCAATAATTGGCCCGACAGAGATTGGCGCGGGAAAGGACCTTTCGGTGCATCTCGCCGCCGCCGGATCGGATTCGGCGCACTTTAAGTGGCCCGAACGCTCAGAGTGAACGCACCCTAATATCGGACATTTGCGTAAGTGAAATATAAGCCAGAAACTTTATCTCGGAGGGCGTATTTTTCAAGGCACATTTTAGAAAGAACATGTTGTTCATGGCTTTTTCCTCGCTACATATGCTGAACCTGCATAATCGAGTTTAAATGAGACTTAATGTTGATACCCCGATACGCGCTATTCTTTGTCAAAACGCCGTGCATTTCTGTCGGAACCATAAGGTATTTTGAGCGCATTGTTTGTAACTGAAGTGTGAAGGCTTCTTTTTCGTTAATGGTCATGTCCCAATTACGACAGCTCTGAAATATATACACTGTTAAGAGCACTGTCAAGTTGTATTTGGGGAGAATTCTGTTCGGCCTCGTGGTAGAGCCCGCAGTTATCTGCAAACATTGTGATTTTAACTTCCCACCGGGTTGCTGTATGAATAATGAAAAGTAAAACTAAATGGGGTGCCAGCACGGGATCTTTGGGAACCCCAGGATAGTACGGGAATCACATCATCGGTGTGTCCATCAAGTTAGGCAAATAGGTAGCGGTCAGTCAATAATTGGACAATTCATATTTCGTGACAGGTCCACCACCAAATTGACGTTCAAGTCAGTAGATTAGTTTCCAGTACAATACACGATCGAATGCTTTAGAAAAATTGAGGAAGAATATATTCAATTGGGACTGATGTGGAAACCCTTAGCAAGATGATAAACAAATTCGATAAGCTGCGTAACAGCTTATGATCTGTTTCTAAAACCGTGCTATGAAGGATAGAGTAGTTCATTTTCCTCGACATATTGAGTTAGACACTTTAAAATATTCTCGACAATTTCACCGCTTGTACTACATGTTAGAGAGATAGGCATGTAGATGTTTAGGTATTGTTTATCCTTGAAATTGTGGACGGGAATTAATTTAACAATTTTTCAATCTGAGAGGACTAGAAATTTTTCGATTGATTTCTGCCGTGAGACAAAGGTATTTGCCACAAGGTACCCCGTGACGTTTCAAAAAATCTTTAGAAATGTCACCCTTACTACTGCTTTTCTTCCTGTCAAGGTTTAGAAGAAATTAAAAGTAACAGTCCCTATCCAGAAACTGTAGGGCTAGTCATGAGTTTCTCTTGTTCAAATGATTGCATCAAAGTATGACTAACTTGGCTGTCAAGTGCAAAGCCGTGGAAAAATATGTGAGGTTCTGTCAGCAAAACCTGTAAGTCCGCATTTCTCGCACGTGGAGTTTATTGTTGTATAAACCTGGCCTCTGCGATGGGCTCCTGCTGCGTGCTACGAAAACTGATCGCGAAGACCACAAGAAGACAAAGTCACGCTTGGCGATTAAGCACAAGCTGCTGAGGACCATATAAACAATGGACTTTGTTTTTCGAGACAAGGCATGTCTATTTATCAAAATCATCATCATCAGCTCGGCTACGCGCACTGCAGGGCAAATGCCTCTCCCTTGATCCGCCAATCAACTCGGTCTTGTGCTTTCTGCTGTCACGTTATAACTGCGAATCTCATCGGCCAACCTAACTTTGTCTGCCCTTTGTGCGTTTGCCTTCTCTGAAAATCTAGTCAGTTAACCATAATGACCAGTGGTTATGCTTACTACGTGCTACATGCCCGACTCATGCCCATTCCATCTGTCTATGGTGTGGTCTAAATAAAAAAAAAGGAAGATCCCACGTACAGTGGGAATCGATGACATGTGAAGCACGAATGAGAAGTGTTGATATGTCACTTTAAAATCATCAAAACGTTACGAGGTGAAAGTAAATAATGCCGTACATGACTTCCGTGTCAGGATTATCATGTTTGGATGTGTCGTTTACCTTCGTCACTATTCAAGTTCCGTGATACTAAATTTAGTATATGGGGAGCTAGCGAAATGCCCGCGAGCACACTATGAGCGTGGTATGTTGTCATGTTTTCACATGACACGCGTGTCAGGATTATCGTGTTTTCACCAGTCATATATATATAGTCATCCATTGACGTGACGTAACACCAAACTTGGTATAAGTGGAGCTAGCAAAACGGCGGCGAGCGCACCCTTAAGGGCCCAATATACTCCAGTGTAGCATTGACGCACGCGCACGCTGGGCACAGCGACGCTACGTGAGCAAAACGCGAGCACTCTATATAGTTGGACGCCAGGCGCGACCGACGCGAACTGCGACATGCTGCATTTCGCACCGATGCATTAACCAGATAACACTGCGTCTCCCTCTTTTTGTGACGGGGGGGGGGGGGGGGACGCTGGACGCGCCAGAAACGCGCCTGCGTCAAACCAACGCAGCGCGGCGCGTTGGCAGGATATGGCAGGACCGGCACCTGGCGTGGCAACGCCGGCGTGACGCAACGAAATGAACGCCACCAAGCACGCGCACCGCGTCACGTCAAAATGTATTGGCGCCTTGACCGTGGCATGTAGTCATGTTTCAACATGACGCGCATCCCATCATTATCATGTTTGCACCAGTCACATACTTTCGTCATCCATTGGCGTCACGTAATACCAAATTTGGCATATGGGAAGCTAGCGAAATGGCCACGAGCGCATCATGAGCGTAGCATGTAATGTCATTACATGACATGCATCTCATGTTTATCATGTTTGATCCAGTATCATATCTTCGTCATCCATTCACGTCCCGTAATAAGTGAAGCTACCGAAACGGCCGCGAGTGCATCATGAGCGTGGCATGTAGTCATGTTGTTACATGACACGCATCTCATTATTATCATGTTTGCACCATTCACATACCTCCGTCATATATTCACGTACTGTAATACCAAATTTGGTATATGTGACCCTAGCAAAACGGCCGCGAGCGCATCATGAGCGTGGCATGAAGTCATGTCGTTACATGACGCGCCTGCCACGATTTTTATGTCAGCGTGTGTCGCTTGTGTTCGCCATGAAATCATGCCATACCATACCAGTTTTGCAACTTGCCATGTGAATGAAACCACCGCAAGAGCTGCAGAACCATGAATTGTAAATCATGACATTCATAACATACATGTCTTGATTTTCATGTTATGACTAGCCAAATATGCTCTTCACACAGTCATGTTATGCCATGCCAAGTTTGGTATCGATACTGTTATTGAAACGGCCAGGAGAGCTTAAAGTCGTAGGTTGTTCGATAGATAGATAGATAGATAGACAGACAGACAGACAGACAGACAAACAGACAGACAGACAGACAGACAGACAGACAGACAGACAGACAGACAGACAGACAGACAGACAGACAGATAGATAGATAGATAGATAGATAGATAGATAGATAGATAGATAGATAGATAGATAGATAGATAGATAGATAGATAGATCGAAGTCACCGAACTTCGCTAAGAAATGCTTCGCATTTAGAAAAATATATATTACTTGTGGCAAAGTTATCGAACTATTTCTTAGTGCGTACGTATCTAATGCGAAGGTTCTTGCTAACTTCTAAAGCGTTGCAACTGATCATTAAAACGAAGCCAGCCTGTCCTCATAGGACCATTGTTAAAGTATCTGGCCAGTTGCTCGCGTTTGTGTGCGACAGCAGACCATGCAGCACCGAGTCCGTCACCGCACGCCCACGTGTACGGTCGTCCTACACGGCGACGTGTTGTCCAGCTATGTACGCAGAAACCGAAACAGAATACCCTTCTTATAGATAAAGCGTTTTTAGATCATTTAGTGAGTATACACAAATGTTGCGGCATACATATCACGCTAGCAGTATGAAACATTTTCAACAAAGAACGCACGAGCCACAATTTAGATGACGATACCTCTTTAATGTCAAAGTACACCGAGGCATAATGCTGAACAGCGAGGGCAGGTGTCCTTGATTCTATTCCTCAGCAGCCAAGTGTCAAAACAAGAAAGGTGAATGCATTGATTTCGCACCGAAATGCCAGTAGCCTTTGCAAACGTGTTTTACGCCATATAGGTTACGAGTATAGATTTTTTTTGCTCTGGCACTTCTGGATTTGTAGCAGTTCCAAGAATCTATGCTTATGACACATCTTACGTAGGATACATTGTACCTGGAAACTGTACACTGTACATCGCTACTGTATGCTGTACACTGTTCACTGTTTTATAATATGGTGTACTGTCCATTTTTATCCAGTTAACAGGCCCGGCCAGACGGCGCAGATGTACTTGGTGTAATGTGCAGATTGTAATAATAATAATAATAATAATAATAATAATAATAATAATTTACATGCACGTGTAGTTTATGTGCCTTGCAAGCTGACGACATCCCCATAAGAACGCTTGGCTCAAAGTAAAAAAAATCTTGCATGTGCTTCTAGCTATTCACCGACTCTGTAATACATGAATTGCCACAGTGCTTGAGATCTAGAGGAATCGTTTCTTGTTGATTTCTGAAGTTTGATGCGACCGTACGGCAAATAACGAGACGTCCACACTGCATCTCTCTCTTTTAGGAGAAGCCGTAGGCGCAGACTTCGGACCGCCTCGGCCTGTCGGGCGTCGGCGACGCCGCAGGGGTGTGGCCCCGAACGCGAACGCGACCGACTGGGTTTTCTGCCTGGCGATGACCCTGCTGTTACTGCTGACGGTACTGGCTGCCCTCGCCTACTTATCGTACAAGAAGCTGCTCGCCATGAAACGACGGGGACCACGTCACTACAGGAGCCGATAGAGCTAGCGTTCGATTGGCAGCACTCATTTTGGAAGACCTTGGCATTTCTGAAAGGTGATTGTCGTCGAAAGGTTCAAGGTCTGCAGATTTGTAGGGTGCAATAAAGTACAATACGACAATGTGTGAGGGTTTCGTGTGCCGTAGTTGTCCGTCACCGCCACCGGTGTCCGTAACCACTATCACAATAAAAAATATTCGGTAGTGTGCGTACCTTGAGAATAAACGTTATGCCAACCTTGCAGAGGGAAGGTGACCATGTTGTAATATTGTGAGCGCGACAAGCGAATGACTCTTTATTCTCTTTGTAATCATCATCACCTGTACATCTTCTTCATATAAGAATATCATCACCGGCGTGATTTAGCTCGAGCCTGGCCGAATAAACCGGTTCCTCACAAGTGGTGGACTGTGCTTTTCGTTCCCTCAAGTCCTCTCGCCCGTTCTCGCTGGAGCTCCGCTCGGGTCGTCGCGTACAACCCCCTGTCATGGCGGCCCAAGAAAACCCTGGCCCATCCAACGTCGCCGTCCTACTGCAGCCACCGCCCCCCGCTCCGCCCAACAACACTCGCCTGCGTGATCCACCTGTGTTTTCCGGTCTCCGAGGCGATGATGTCGAAGACTGGATCAAGAACTACGACCTCGTCAGCGATTTGAACAGGTGGGACAATCCACACAAGTTGCGCAGCGTCCCATTTTACTTGTCCGATGTTGCGAAAACTTGGTTCTGGAACCACCACCCGGATCTTCCCGACTGGGACACTTTCGAGCAGCAGTTTCGTCAGGTATTTGGTGCCCCTGCAGTTCGCACTGAGGCAGCAAAGAAGAAACTCGCTCAACGCACGCAGCTGCCGGGTGAATCTTACACCTCTTATATTAAGGATGTCCTTGCACTGTGCAAGCGCGTTAACGCCGGCATGGCTCAAAACGACCAAATACACCACATTATTAAAGGCATTAACACCGTCGCCTTTAACGCCCTCGCCACGCAAAATCCTGCCACCACCCAGGACGTGATAACCATCTGTCAGCGACTTGACGAGCTTCAGTCTCTTCGCCTTTGCTACGATGCCACCGACGTTCCTTTGCCTGCACCCCTCGACTTGCGTGCGCTTATTCGCGACATCGTTCGTGAAGAGCTGCACGGGCGCTGCTCTTCCTGTGCTGTCGAAGTTACTTCACCTCCTGAAAAAGATAGCTTGCGAGACCTGATTAAACAAGAGATCGCCTCCGCATCGCGTGCGACGTGTTCCAACAGTCCCTGCGTGCGCCAGACGCGCACGTACGCCGAAGTTGCCGCGCTCTCTGCCGCACCCACCGTTTCTGTGCCTACAACAGCAGACCATACGCCTGTGGCTTCGTTATCACCGCCAGTGCGTGCACCACTTTACTACGCACCTCAGCGCCCACCTCGGCCAACCTGTTACTACTGCGGCTATCGAGGACATATCGCTCGGTTTTTCGAAGGCGCCAACAAGACGAGCAACGCGGCTACGCTCCCGAAGAACATCGAAGCTTCCGTCCGACCATGAACTACTTACGGCCACCCCCCCCCCCCCGATCGTCCTATTACCGTTCACCGTCACCTACCTACCATACGGACATGCCTGGGAATTCCCGTACGTCTCGCCGCAGGTCGCCTTCGCCAGGTCGCCGTTCAGTGTCGCCTCTACGGCCCGCCTCCCATTCCACGAACGCCCACGCGGAAAACTCCCCGATGCAGTTTTAGGAGGGGAAACTCCATCCCTTGGACAGCTAACAATTCCTCCAGAGCGGCCATCGAATTTGATAGTAGTGTTTGTAGAAGGTGTACGTGTTGAGGCTCTTGTAGACACTGGCGCTGCCGTTTCGATTAGTCGTGCTGATTTTTGTTCCCGCCTTCGAAAAGTCACCACACCTTATGGCGGCCCACCTCTACGTGCGGCGACCAACGCTCTCATTCGTCCACTTGCACAGTGTACCGTTCGTGTCTGCATAGAAGGCATTCGTCATCACATTGTTTTCGCGGTATTTCGTGAGTGCATCCACGCTCTCATTCTTGGGTGGGATTTCTTGTCTTCTGCGTCCGCTTTCATATCATGTGATCAGCGCCTCCTGCATCTAAACGCCACTGACTCTTCTCCGCTTGAAGAAGATGAACGCATCCGCCTTGTCACCAAGTCAGATTATGTACTTCGGCCATACATCGAAGAAATTATAAGTGTTAATTGCACCGACATTGTGGATGGCGACGTACTCATTCTCCCTTACGGTCATACCCTACGTAGGGGCACTGTGATCACACCGGGGCTTATTCGCTTCTTCGATGGGTGTACGTACCTAACCGCCATAAATCAAACGCCCGAGTGTGTACTGCTCCCCTGTGGCTCAACAGTATATTGCGTGGTCGACAGTGAGCCTGTTGGGATTGTTACTCTTCCGAACAACAACCACAACGATGTTCCGAAGTCGCAATCATTGCCATTCAATGCCTCTGCCACACCTGTGTCGGCGACAATAAGCAATGACTTAACACCTGATCAAACTGAAGATTTGCTCGCCCTGTTAAATAGACACCGTTCTATATTTGACGTGAACTCGCCCGCCCTCAGCATGACTACCACCGCTACTCACAGCATCCAGACTGACAGCTCTCGTATTGTACATCGGCGTCCATATCGCGTGTCTCAGGCAGAACGCAAGATCATCGAGGAAAACGTCTCAGACATGCTACGACGCAACATCATACGTCCTTCCTCGAGTCCCTGGTCATCCCCAGTTGTTCTCGTTCAAAAGAAAGATGGGACAGTGCGTTTCTGCGTCGATTACCGTGCGCTAAACAAAATAACGCGCGCAAGGATGTTTATCCCCTCCCTCGGATCGACGATGCACTGGATTCTTTACAGGGCACAGAGTATTTTTCCAGCCTCGACCTTGGGTCAGGCTACTGCCAGATACCAATGTCGGAGTCTGATAAAGAGAAGACCGCCTTTTCAACGCCAGATGGGTTGTACGAGTTCAATGTGATGCCTTTTGGACTCTGTAATGCGCCCGCCACCTTCGAACGCATGATAGACGGCGTATTGCGTGGTTTGAAATGGAAAACATGTCTGTGCTATCTCGATGACATAGTAGTGTTTTCATCCACGTTCTCGCAGCATCTACAACGTCTTGACGAAGTCCTCACATGCCTTGCAAAAGCCGGTCTACAGCTTAACACCAAGAAATGTACCTTTGCTAGCAAGACAATCAAGGTTCTCGGCCACCTTGTCAGCAAAGAAGGAATTCGGCCCAACCCCGAGAAGCTTGCCGCTGTCCTCGATTTTCCTCGTCCACTACGTCAGAAGGACCTGCGCAGCTTTCTTGGGTTATCTTCTTACTTCCGGCGCTTCATACGTGGTTTCGCGGAACTTGCGTCTCCGCTCCATCACCTCCTCGCAAAGAACGTCCCCTTCATTTGGTCCGAAGACTGCGAAAGCGCTTTCACGGCATTGAAGCAAGCCCTCACGTCGGATCCGGTACTGTGCCACTTCGATTCCACTGCACCCACCATCCTTCACACCGACGCAAGTAGTCATGGTCTCGGTGCGGTACTCTTGCAGCGTGAAAAAACTCACGCGAACGCGTCGTTGCCTACGCAAGTCGTGCTCTTACCGCTCCAGAAAAGAACTACACTATCACAGAGCAGGAGTGCCTTGCTGTTGTTTGGGCAGTGCAAAGATTCCGACCATATCTTCACGGCCGTCATTTTACCGTCGTGACCGACCATAACGCCCTATGCTGGCTTTCATCGCTGAAAAACTTATCGGGTCGCCTTGGGCGCTGGGCGCTTCGCTTACAGGAGTATGATTTCGATGTCACCTACAGATCTGGGAAGAAGCATCAAGATGCTGATGCTCTATCGCGCTGTCCTTTGCCCAGCGGAAGCCATTCACCATCGATACTCCAAAACAACAGCACCTCTCCAATCGCAGCGCTAAGTTCATCACCTGCCCCCCTATCCGTCCTTGTTTCACAACAACGTGTCGACCCATACTGCCGCACCATTGTTGACCGCTTGACCGGCTATACTACCCCTAAAACGCCAGACTCCGTCGACAACTTAAACAATTTAAGCTTGTCGGTGATGCTTTATGTCGCTACGTTTACCACATCGATGGCAACGAGTGGGTACCCGTCATCCCACGTTCTCTGCAACGTGAAGTTCTGGAAGCCTTTCATGATGATCCAACCGCTGCTCATCTAGGCTACCACAAGACTTACGACAAAATACGAAGTCGTTGTTTTTGGCCTGGCCTCTCTTCAGCCGTCGCTAAGTACGTCGCCTCCTGTGTCCATTGCCAACGGCGAAAACGACCGACAACTGCTCCGGCTGGCTTAATGCAACCTCTTCCTTGTCCCGCCTCACCTTTTGAAGTCGTTGGAATCGACTTGTATGGCCCTCTTCCTATATCATCCAATGGGAATCGCTGGATTGTCACGGCAGTCGACCACCTTACCCGCTACGCAGAAACAGCTTCTATACCATCTGGGACTGCCAGTGAGATCGCCGATTTCTTTCTTCGCCACATCTTTTTGGGTCATGGAGCTCCACGCATTCTCCTCAGTGATCGTGGCAAAGTCTTCCTATCTTCCATTGTCGAGCAAGTTTTGCGTGCCTCGAACACTGTTCACAAGACCACTTCTAGCTACCACCCGCAGACCAACGGATTGACTGAACGGTTTCATCGGACCCTATCGGACATGATCGCCATGTACATTCACCCCAACCACACGAACTGGGATGCAATTCTACCCTTCGTGACATTCGCCTATATTACGGCTGCTCAACGCACTACCGCCTTTTCTTCATTTTTTCTCGTCCATGGTCGCTCGCCGAGTTTCGCTCTGGATGTCTCTTTCCTTTCGGCCCCTGCACCCTCGACGGCTCCTTTCTCTGAAGAATTCCTATCTCGTCTCGCACACTGCCGTCACCAGGCCCGTGTTAACACCGGCCTCTCTCAAGACACTCGAAAATCTCGCTACGACCCGTCTCGCTGTGTTGTGAGTTTTTCCCCTGGTGACGATGTTCTTCTATGGACTAAACTACGCGTCCTCGGCCTATGCAACGAATTCATCAGTCGCTTCATTGGGCCATACACGGTGGTCGAACAGACATCTCCTGTCAATTACCGCGTTTCTCCTCTTAGCGCTAGTCCTGATAATCGTTGCTGAGGAACAGAGATAGTGCACGTATCTCGTTTAAAGCCTTATGCGCGACGCATTTCATAATACTGTCAAGCGACCAGGCGGCCGCTTTCACCGCGTGGGGGAATTAGTGTGAGCGCGACAAGCGAATGACTCTTTATTATCTCACTAATTATCATCACCTGTACATCTTCTTCATCTAAGAATATCACCACCGTCGTGATTGAGCTCGAGCCTGGCCGAATAAACCGGTTCCTCACAATATGTTTATTGGCCGATACATTATCAAGTGACGCTAAATTTTCCTACAAATTCCGCACGCAGAAACATATGTTCAACAGTGGCAGACGTTATATAACCAGGAACATGACTATTTGCAACACCAGAAGTGATCAGCTGATATAAAGAACTGGGGCTCGCGAGCAGGGTCGGCCTGGACACTGCTACATAAATCGACTTAAGCACATGACACTAATATACAAATGGCGATAACCCGACGTGACGCTGGGCTGTATCGTAGGAGTAAATATGGCAGGTTTCTAAAATTGGATAGTCAGCCCTGCAACTTTGATTGAGCTTGCCCGAACATTAGGGTCTATTTGAAAAGTAGTTCCGATACCTGGCGTCGCTCTGTGGTAGATGGCTTGATAACTAGGCAGAATATGAGCACACACACACACGCACACACACACACACACACACACACACACACACACACACACACACCTTCTGGATCTATCAATTACGGCCTCAATTATGCGTGCAAAGTGCACAAATTAACAATCTGAAAGTTTATTTAGCGAACCGCTGAACGTCTTGAAGAGGTAGACATGCGCTGGCGAGTGGCCTACGTGCGAAATGCCAATAAAGGCCACTTGATGGCGTCATGGGGGTGTGCTAGGCGACGACGTTCACAAACCCTCCCTGTGGCTCAAGTTGAGGTAAATGAGGGCGACGAGCAGGAAACACAGCGCCACCACGATGCCAAGCACAAAGATGGCTTCCTTGGAGAATGCGGACGCCCAGCCGGGTTCACCTCCGTCGGGAACTCTTTCCCGAGCGTCGGTCGTCGGTGGATTGCCTGCTGGTGTGGAGGGAAAGAGAAAATCATGCGTGTGTCCCTTATAAGCCCATCGGCCTAAATTTTTTTACCTAAATTATCTGTCGATGCTGCTATGCCCACCATTAGCCACGCCGTGATGTCTAACATTACCGTTAGAAAAAAAGGAACTTGCTTTGTTTCAAGTATAACTAAATTAAGAAGGGCACTTGACATCAAGATCCGAGAAACATGTCGATATTGATCTACAGAGTGACTAGTAGGAGGACGCCGATTTCGAAACACGGTTTTTATTTCGTTTTAACACAAGGTGACTTCATGACGTGCTTCACAAGAAGTTGAGAAAAAACGCCTGGGAACAGTCAAATCGGTAGAGCTCACGAACACATCTACCCAAATGTTTTTTTTTTGTTATTTTAAGAAGACAGTCATGCATGTACTGGGACAATAAAAAAGTGTTCGAGGGCTTGAGGTGCCTGCTGGCGAAGGCGTATTTGATCGAAAGGGTAATGAAGCCCACAAACAGTGAAGCCAAGGAAAGCTTAGGGTTCATCATACACAGTGATTTTGTTGCGGCATCAATGGATATCAACGAAATAAACTCTCTTGTTCATTTTAATCCTCCAATAAGTGAATCAGTTAAACACGAACGTAAACCGTATCTGTTTCGAAGAATTTGAATGTTCACTGTGCACTTATCCAAGAAATATTACACAATGCCTGTTGGTGTTTGGTAGCTGTAGCAACAGTAGACATAGACACACGTGATGAAGATGAGCTACCAAGCGTTGGTGCTTGGTGGCACAACTCCATCTCGGTGACTAGTGTCTATGATCAAGAATTAAGCAAATATTCGTGGTAGCTGTGGTAAGTAACGGTGGGAACGTAATCGGAGGAAGTGATGCGAAATCCAGAAAAGCGTCACTGACAGTCGTCACTGACATGTCTTGCACCATGGCAAGTGTGGTCAGCCCGCGGCATGTTGAAGGGTTGCCAAACATTACGGTCGTTCTAGGAAACACAACGCGCTTCGTGTCTAGCGTCTAGCCCGTCCATGATTTTTTCTCGGGGTGAGCGTAAGCGGTCAACGCTGTGTTGCACCTAGGTGGGGCTGGTGCGTGTCCAGAGCTATTTTGATATGAGTCGATACTACAGTGGGGCTGAGGCTTGGGCCAAGGTCGCCACGTCACGGACTGTTAACGGCGTTCACATAAGTACGCGGAATGCGGCAGTCAGAACACGTTGGGGGAGTTCATCATGACGTCATTTACGTGACGAAAATACGTAACTGTAGTCTAGACAGACCCCGGCAGAAAACACTGTCGTGTTAAAAAAGAAAAAAACTACCGTTGCAAGGTGAACACAGAATTTTTAAGAATGGTGCAACACAAGTTTTCTAATAATAAATTAGAAGTAATATTGATATATATGGTCGCACCTGGGACCACTGGTGCTGCCGCCGTGCTGGCCACCGACGAGGCCTGTGAGCGGCGCCCAGTGTCGGGATCGCGAAGCGGCTCGGCCAGGTCTTCGTGCCCATGGTCTTGGAACAACGAGGAGGGCTCCAAGTGGCTGGACATCACCGGTTCCCTTGGCTCAATACGAGCTCCGTCGATGCGGTCCAGAGAACCTCTTTCAGTAGGCGTAGGCACTATGCGGCTGGCCGGCCTACCTTGATACATGGCGCCCGCTTTCGAAGATATTCTTCTCCAGGTGGCTTGTTCAGAACGCGCAATGAGGCACAAGAATGATGATATTGCGCATTGGCATTGTTTTTCGTAAAAGCGGAAAAAATAATTTGTCACAAATTGTTGTCCAGAAATTACTTTTGCTCTTCAAACAGAATTTACACTATAATAAAACTTGCCACATCACAAGAGAAAGGGTTGGAGCATATATTGAGCCTTCTCATATTTATTCTGAGAACCTTGATTAATTCGGCGAGTGAACTCTCCACCTGCCCCCCCATTCACATTTTTTTGTCTACTTTACAGCTATTCTTCTGAGAATGGGTTCGTTTACATAGGTGGAAAATAATTTTAGCACATACTATGTCTACTGTTGAACTAGCTAAAATTATGTTCCTGCTGAAACATCAGCACCATTTTCAGAAAATTTGTCTCAGTTCTCATGTTTTTTGCTCCATTATTCAGGCAATTTACATTTAGGCCAGAAAATGATATATTGTTTTACTTGTGAAGTCGCATGAAAAAAAAATGACAATAAGGGGCTTGAGAACAGATGTGTCGTTGTACCCAGTTTCAAGGTTGAATGACACGACGAGAACTTCGAGTCCTGAGGGACTGGAGAGTCAGACCCCCCTCCCCCTCCCAATATATTGAGGGGAATCAGAGCCCCCAAGATGAAGTCGGTGGCTTCACCTACGTTAAGGTCCGAAGCCGAAGTTCAGTTGCGATGTTGTAGGTCCTCTGGACGACCTGGAGTTGAATGTGAAGACTGCTGCTCTTCGCATTCCACATGGATACGCTCTTGAAAGATGCACCTCAAATGCACATAATTCATTTCAACTAAACTTTTTTTTTTCGCCGGAACATCAAAAAGGTGGTCAGGTGACCGCATAACATTTTACAGCAATAGCTACTATAAGATCATAACAAGGGTTACGTGTGGCGTAGTTGTCCACTACCACCACCGGTGTCAATAACCAATATCGCACAAAATAAGAAAATAAAGTAAACAAAAATTCACAGAACCCACGCTTACAGTGGGAATCGATGATATGCAAAGCACCAATGAGGAAGTTTGATATGTCACTTTAAAGTCAGCACAGAGTTACAAGGTGAACGTAAATTATGCCGTACATCACTTACATATGATTATCAGATTTGCGCCTGGCGTTTGGGTTCATCGTCTATTCACGTCAGGTAATACGAAATTTAGTATATGTGAAGCTATAGCGAAATTATCCGAAGCGTGCCAGCAGCGTAGCATGCAGTCTTGTTTTACATGACACGCATGTCATGGTCATCATGTTTGAACTTGCCATTTACCCTATTCATCTATTGACGTCCCGTAATACCAAATCTGTAATATATAAGCTAGCGAAACGTCCACGAGCGCACCTTGAGAGTAGAATGTACTCATGTTTTACATAACGCATATAATGAATATATGTGGACTTGTCATTTACCTTCCCCGTCTATTCACATCCCGTATATTATATCTGGTGCACGTGAAGCTAGCGTAACGGCCGCCAGCGTGCTATGAGCGTAGCGTGTAGTCACGTTTTACATGACACGTTGGTCATGATAATCATTTTTGGACTTGTGATTTACCTTTGTCGTCTATTCACGTCATGCAACACCAAATTTGGTATATATGAGCTAGCGAAACGGACGCGAGCGCACTATAGACGCAGCATGTAGTCATGTTTTACATGACACATGTCATGATTATCATTTTAGACTTGTTAACTTTGTCGTATATTCACGTTACGTAACACCAAATTCGGTAAATATCAGCTAGCGAACGGCCATGAGCATGCTATGAGCGTAGCATTTAATCATCTTTTACATGACATGCCTGTCCCGATTTCCATGTTATAGGGCTTGTTCCTTGTGTCCGCTATGCAGTCATGTGACAGCATACCAGTTTTGCAACATGTCACGTGAACGAAACCACCTCAATAGGATCAAGACGATGACATGTTAATCATGACATTGAAGACATACACCTCATAATTTTCATGTTATGACGAGTCACTTATGCTCGCCATACAGTCATCTTATGCCTCATTAATTTTGGTATAGACCCGCTTATCGAAACAGCCAGAAGATCTAAATGTTGTAGGTGGATAGATAGATAGACAAATACGGACAAGGTCACCGATATTTGCTAAGAAACGCTTTGCATTTAAAAAGAAAATGGAATGTGAGCCCGGGCCCTCTGGGTTCCAGCTCATAATTCTACTACAGAGCCGAGCCGGTACTTTGAAACTCTGTTGTAAACTGGCCTTAGGCAGGTTTGAGGTCGGAGAAAGAAATAACGATAATATGAGAAATAAAGCGGTTTAGGACATGACCATTGTTATAGTGCAAGGTCAGAACGACAATAAAGGGCGCTATGGAGCTCGTCTATTTTTGTCCCTGTCGTCGTGGTTTTGATCCCATGCTATAAAAATCATCATGTCATACAAACCAGCCCAAACCGCCGCACTTCTGATGTTTAAAACAGCAAAGAACCAAACCAGGCATGTACGTACGTACGTAGGTACGTGTGTGTGTGAGAGAGTGTGTGTGTGTGTGTGTGTGTGTGTGAGAGTGTTAATGTGTGTGAGAGAGTGTGTGTGTGAGAGAGAGAGTGTGTGTGTGTGAGAGAGAGAGAGCGTGTGTGTGTGTGCGTGTGCGTGCGTGCGTGTGTGTGTGTGCGTGTGCGTGTGTGTGTGTGTGTGTGTGTGTGAGTGTGAGAAATAAAGGGACCCTTCCCCTATCGAATTGCGACTCTGGTTCACATTAGAAGATGCACTGGCTCGTGATACATAATTTTATTCGCCTATATTATTGCACATTTTTACAAGGAAGCGTGCATCAGTAAATGAACTGCGTGTGAAATATGTGAAATTCACGTGCTACTGGTCCTCAATGGGTCGGGCGGCGGGTGTATTAGCGTATACAAACTTCACATGCCCGCTTTGTGGCTCATGTTGAGGTAGACGAGCGCGACGAGCGCGACGAGCAGGAGGCACAGCGCCACTACGATGCCCAGCACACAGGTGGCCTCCTTGAAGAATGCGGACGCCCAGCCGCATCCTCTAGTGACGGGAGGTGCAGTACCACCGGCTTGCGCTTCGGTCGTCGAAGTGGTTCCCGTTGCTGAAAGGCCAAAAAAGTCACAGAATATTTGCGGAGTGAATGTTGATGAATGAGCCAAGATCCGGGAAGTTAGTCAGGTGACCGTGAATCACCCACTCGGTCTTTCGCGAATTGCCCACTCGAACATGCGGAAAAGAGAATGTGTCGTCTGGAACGCGCTTATTCTTCATCGTCATCAGCCACAGCACAAAGTACACATAATGCTTTAAATATGTGTGGCAGGTACCTCAGTTATCAGTACAATGATAAATGACACAGTGGCACAGTTGGTGCTTCATCGTTGTCGCAATAACGTGTAGTGGTTTGGTTACCTTGCATGTGCTGTGTTGTGATGGCAAAAAAAAACATGTGTGGTTTGAAACGGGTTTGTTCTTAATCGTCATAACTGCCATTGTCATCGAGGGATGACAGCGGACATGGCTCTATCGATACTAAAGAGCTTCACCGATAAAAGAAGGTCCATGACAGTCAGATAACTTCCATAAACAAATTTAGAACATCTCTTTACGCTAATCTTCGCGAGAGTTAACCTAATGACGTGGATTGCACGAAGTAGGACATGAAACAGTGTAACATTGCAGTGATCCGAAAATAAGTGGGTGCATTTCTGGCCTCTGACAAATATTGTGAGTACATCCTGATAATAGATGTGGTTTGTTTGTTTCAGCAAGTAGCGCAACAGTGCTTTGCACCTGCCTTCGTAATTTGCGGCGCTTCTTGATTAGCGGGTATTAAAACTACGGTCACTTTACACAATAAAAGAAGTGAGAAAGAGGGATGAACGAGAGAAGCATTGTCCCACCCAACCTCCGCGCACTCTTTCTCACTTTCTACTTTACAGCGACAGCTATTGTGAGATCTCAAGGGCAGTAACAGTGGGGCAGTTGTCCGTAGTCGTAGGTATCTGTTACCAATATCGCGCGAAATAAGAAGCAAGGATTCCAGGAACGTTGGTCACTCTTCCTGAAAATATCACCAGTAACGCATGAGTCCTCTAGCAGCGGCTAAGGCTCTGTGACCTTAACCTCTTTTATCAAGCTCATGAGTCCATGGCGCCAACCCGGGCGTGAGAAACTCTAGCGGCCATCATCAACGTCATCGTCATCATCATTGTCGTCATCATCATCATCATCATCATCACCACCGCCACCACCACCATCATCATCATCAACCTATTAATTAAGGCACGCTCAGGTGCATGTACACGCCGCTGCGCTTTGTCCCTCGTGCGGCGTGCTCCGCGGTTAGAAAAAATAAAGCTCAGTTCCGCTCCTGCCGTCAACTGAACGGGTTGCTTGGTTTGTCGCTCGCCACCACACGCACCACACGCCACCACACGAGCCGGACGTGAGTACCACAAGGCGAGCACTGCGTAATGGACGAGACTGCGAACGGCAGACCGACGATTGGCAAGGAAGGCATCGCCACAGTGTAGATTCACCTGCCGCCATTTTGGCCACAGAATCCTGTAGCCTGCTTTATGCACATCGAGGCCACATTCGCACTTCGGCTAACCTCGGTCCCTATAGACACCAATGGTGGTGCGCCGTTTTTTTATTCCACTCCCACCTTGCTAGCCATTGATGAGCAGTCACTCTGTGCTCATGACCGTGGTTCTGGTAGCAGTGATGGTGTTTGCGCTTTACGTTATTGCGAAAGGTGCTGTAAGATTGCAACAAGAGCCGATTTTGGCGCCTTAGCTGCCCGCTACCGGTGCCCTGTCACCAGTGTCCGTAACCACTTTCGCGCGAAATAAGAAAAAAAAACGTGGTTTATGCCTCTTTCTAGAAATCGGTATAACACGAAAGTGTAACGGGCCTGCAAAGAGGTAGTTGAGCGCTTATTATGCATTGTTTCGCCACAAGGACGAAGAAATGAATGCTACAGCAACAAATTGCGAAGTTACGTGACGAACGGCACGCAGATCGAAACTTGCAGCGCACACGTCAGGCAGAAAGCAAGCACGAAATTGGCATACACCGGAGGTGCGCAGACTAAAAGCTGTCACAGCTCTACACCTAAAGCGTACTATTCAAATGGAAAGACGCACGAAACGGACGAACGAGTATACACAGGACAGGCCCAAAGAACACCCACAATTCTTGCTTCTTCGTGTGTGAGCAGCGTGCTACTTTCGTCAACGCGGCTGGGGCAGCGAGCGAGTGACATTCATGCTCGCCGGAATGACGAGTCTGATAAGCGCCCGCCCAGGAGAGACCGTATTTTGAGGAGGCAGCGCCGATTGAAAAGCTGAAGGCGACTATGTTTAGAGCGCCTTAAGCGCGAAACCTTTGCGCTATCTCGCTACTGATGACGTAAGCGCGCTGATGTTGTGGAGCTCGGACGACCACCAAACGATGTATAGTGTATATGAGTGGCTTGCCGTCAGCAAGTTTGACAACGTACGTTTCATGGCATAATGGTTAGTTCCAAGCGCCGCAGATCGAGAGGTCGCATGTTTCGACGCCCCGTGGCAGAAATCTTTTGGTCTTGTTTCTTTCTGCGCAGTCTGTTAGTGTGCATTTTACGACGTCATATCCGTGACAGAAATATGTCAGCAGAGCCATGGCGGACCCCGGCGTAAAACACTTTTGTGTTAAAAAGAAAAAAAAAACGCTTCTATTAAGGACGGGATTTGAATCGGATACTTTACCTCAGAGCCGCGCTGGTACTTGAAAATCATTCGCAAGAACACTCCATAACGTGTGGTGTCGGGAAGCGATTGTGCTAAAAAATCTATAGTAATGCGTCGCAGTAGGTTGATACAACAACCAGGTGCCACACAATGTGATGTGCACAACGGATAAGTCGTTGTTTGCTTCCAACACATTTAAAAAAGGCTTAGCCATAATTCTTCCTGTCGTGAGCCACAGCACAAAGTGCACATTATACCTCGCAGATGTATAGCAGTTACCACGCTTCTGCGCACAGGGATGAATATTGGCACAGTAGACGCCGGCCTGCTTCATGAAAGTTTCGATAACTTATGGCATGGTGGGTAACTCGCACATGTACTTGTAATAGCTGCCCCATGAGGTTCTACAACGGGCCTTAGAAAGGAAACTCTTCCAGCCTTCGCTGTTACTATGCTGCGTATTCCGTGGAGACCTAGCGATATTTAGGGGTGAAGCTCTTTTCGCTTGAAGCAAGTTTTTCAGCACGCCGTGTCCACTTGTTCTCGAGGCGAGTGCAAGGCGAACGTTCTTGGCGCGCCTCCTTTGTCATCGCCGAGAGCTCAGTGAGTCCACGCAGCTACTCATTGTGAACCCCTCAGAAGCGAAAGCAGCGGCGCCGAGGGCTCGTAACGCGGCTGCAACGCGGACCCTCCACCAGCACCCCACAGTGACAACTCGCCATACAGAAGAAAGACGACAGCGTCGCAGCAACCACAAGACAGCACCAGCATCGCTCCAATGCGGTGACAGCGGCGAGGGTTCGCGCAGCCAACGCAGAGCGGGAATTTAAGGACGATCCCTTCGTGCTCGTCGGAGTCTTCAACGTGGACATCATGGCGGTTGCCGACTGCTGGCTAGTCTCGCAAATGATCTCTCTGTTACGGTCTCTGGTGCAGCCCGTACGACCACAAACGTCCCACCACAATCACCTATGTCGATACTGCGTTCTTCAATTTTCAACCACAATCTCTCATACGACGATCCTTTCACGTACTTAACCGACAACAGTATAGGGAGGAAAAAATCGCTCCACAGCTCCGTAATAAGTGATGTAATCCTTTTATATAATTTCATCAATATGTATGGGTTGTCCATCGAACCCACGACGTGGCGGAGAGACAAGGTCTCTTTGTCCCGACGTGGGAGTGCCCTGCTGCGCGCTGTACGCATGCACCGAAGGACGATGAAAAAGTTATTCATGCATTCATTCATAAACACGTAACTTATTACATCTTTCATGTAACAAATGGCATATACCTGGATAGATAAGTAATAAACATTGTGTATGTAAGAGTATTAGGTGGGGAATGTTTCATGGTTTCAACGATAAGCATTGCAGTTTCGCCCAACTCATCATCATTCATGTCGGGGAGACAGCGGAATTTTCGTATGCGAAGGAGCTCTTTGACTAGCCTGTGTAACGCTGTCCATCCGTGAATCCGTGCCAACGCGCCACACCACGTTCCTCTGCCCCCCCCCCCCCCCCAAGACAGTTTCGAACGATGGCAAGTCGGTAAAACCACAGCTAAACGTTGACGTCTCTCTCTCTCTCTCACCCACCGCAGCTGCCGACTCATCCAACACCTAGCTAAAGTTGCTCCTCCACCTGCTTGCAACACACTCCTCAATCGCTACACAATCTCCACCGCCCGCAAAGCATCGACCACACATCGAGCGTAAATGCTCTATCGGCTCGTTTATCTGCGATGAAACTTACACGAAATCCAACCCGCATCCCGTGCCTTTGGGTTTCAAAGAAACGTTTACTCGAGTAAAGCCTACACAAAGTTTTGCTTCAAACCATTCTTCCAGCAGTCGCGTCGACGCCTGTTTCAGCCGGGTCAACAGCGTGCACACAACTGCTGCTTCGCATCCCATCATGGTTCCCTTTGGGAAGATCGTCTATATTTTTTTGCACTGTGTCACCATGCTGCCTACTGAACAGTATAAACTGGCGAGCTTAGTTCAAGCGCCCCTGTTGATTGCAACTACATCTGCTATGTAGGGCACGGCATGTCAAATGTTTGAATCTTAGACGTTGTACTTGGCTAGATGAACATGTGTTAATTACAACTCAATACTGTAACCGTGGTAAAAATACGCGAGATAAACGTTCGAACGCACCTACCACCGCATTGGACTTGCCGGTCGTCAGCGATGTCCGGGAGTGGCTCCTCGTCTCAAGCTCGTGTCGAAGATCAGCCGCGTCCTCCTGAAAACAGAAGGATTCCGCATGGCGAGGTGACGGGAGGGTTGGGTGGGACGAGGTCGCTCTCCTCGGGCTCTTGAAGCTTCAAGGAGACTCGGCCCTCGGCGCCCATTAGTGGAAGGTAAAGGAACGACCTACTGTCGATGATGATGATTCTTTTTGAATGAATTGCACTTACCCACTCAGAGATATCAGCAAAATGTCAGGTGGATCATACAGTGTGCGTTTATTATTATTTTTAAGAGCTAACATAGGCTACAGATGTAATGGTAATGAAGCGGTTATTGAATACTTACACCAGGACCGGAACCGTCTTCTTTTCCTTGTGTTACTTTGCGTATGCATATGAGAATGATGAAGTGTGGTTGTTGGTAATGATGACGATAATAAACTTGTATGACTAGTGCACGTTTTTGGTATGCGCTTGAAGATGGCGCGCTTTCTCGCATGCTTCACATAGATTACACAGCGTACCACACATGGACATGGGAAGGAGAGAATATGTGGACCGTATTACATTACAGATTATTCAAACCCCCCCGGAGTGACGAGGGCGCCTTCGTTGACTAATGTTTGCTCCGTGTGAGCACTTTATTGCTACTGCCGTAAAAGTGTCGGTTCGTGGGCGACATAAAATTGGCCGTAGCTCTCTTTCACATTAAGGTGTTGCGGGTTGTCTTAGGAACTTTCCAAGAATTTCGCACCTTTTCTTGAAAGAACCACCGAGAGGTCTTCTAAAGAAGGCGATATCTTTACATAATCACGTACCTACCAGATATGACGTTATTTTAGTGTTCATCAGGTTTTTGTATCATCAACTTTATTTCACATTGCGTTAGTGCTTTAGAAGGAAGGTATAAAAACAAAAATGCGATAGTTATAAGGCATATACACAGAATAAGCTAAGTATGCAGTCTAAACAGAAAAGAAACTGTACAGAATAAACGGGAAAGTCTGGCTGACGTCCCAGAAACACCAAAAGCACACGATGTCTTGCATTTGAAGCACAACAGAAACACAAGAGATCAGAAAACGCCAAACGTCAGATGCAGTACACTTACAGAAAAGGCGCTTGGTTGGATTAAAAGGATTTCTGAACTAATGATTCCGAGATGCTGATCAAGAAAGGGGCCTTACACCTTTTCTAGACCATGAGGTGAAGAGTGTTGAACAACAGGATGTGAATTTTAGCGAGATGGCATTCACTGAGCACAAGAAACGAACAAAAGGTAAACGGTTATATGGGCTTGAGCAAACAAGGTGTTTTATACGATGTAACTGTATTTCTGTCAACTTGTGCAAGTAAACTATCGCTGGGTAGCAGCGCTCCTGATTCCATTAGGTCACTGTAGTTTCAGAACTAGGCCGGCGCAAGCACATCTGGCTTCTTTGTATTGCGAACCGTTTACACGACGTCGATTCTTGTCGCAAAGGTGGACAAAAGAACATTTTATTTGGAATATACGGGCCTGGACAATGCGTGGCACTTGTGCTTATTGCGATATATACTTCTACAATATTATGGTACTACAGCTGTTTGGTTGGAAGACTGTGACGTGTTCACTGCACTCTTCCAAGTCGCTGCTGTCCCATCATCAGCGATACAACAGGCTTATTAGACATACATTGCAAGGTGTGCGCAAATGATAAAGCTCAAGTGTCTCGCCTTCGTAGCTATGAGAGCTGCCAAACGATGCATTCGTGGTCACTTTTTTGTCTAGTTCTGACTAGCCTTCTTTGTTGTTATTGTAAGATGAAAACACCGCAGCACAGCATCACCGACATCCTTCAAAAGAGCATGTCATACTTTTTCTCGGTTATTTAACGTGGACCAATATACTTCAATGGTTCATGATTTGAATAGGACAAAAAATTCGGCTCGATAGTGTGACAGCGACATTATGCTCATGCCAGTAGTGTATTTGGAGCATATCATAGGTTGGCGAAGAAGAGGTAGTTCGCTAAGACTCGCTCAAGTAATATGTTTAGCGTTTAAGGCTTGATGAGAATTCGCTTCACCAAAATTTTGCCTAACTGGACTCACCCCAGCTCATATGACTACCATTTTTTTTCTCAACCGGATTCACTCACTCTCGAACTCGTCAGAAATAAGTGAGACCCCTACTCACGGCCTGATCTGAGTGAGTAGACCTAAGGGCGAGTTTGCGGACCATCGGTCACTTTACTGCCTTTGCTAGCTTTACTTGACCTTGGCGCCAAAAGTTTGAAGGGCTCACGAGTCCCGAAGTAGCGCAAGAAAAATGTTTACGGAGTAACGAAATACAAAGCACAACTTTCTGTTGCCCTTCATATCAGTTTCTAATGAAACCCTCTTCTGATGTACTTTGTTCTGATACGTATACTTTTCATGAATTTAAGTAAACTACCTAATTCTGCGCTAAGAAGCAAACGGGCAGTAAGCGAATGCTAATATTTTTTTTTTCTGAGCATGCGGCACTCACACTAGTAGTAAAATGAAAAAAAAAACAAGATCTGGTAAAATTAGTCTGACATGACTTATCATAATTCGAACCATCGGTGACGTTTTCGAACCAAAAAAAAATAAGTAGAACAATGAATAGGGCACAATAAAGTTAAAAAGTTCTGCGCACCTCAACTCTATAGTAAGAATGACTTAGCGAGGAGGCTTTTTGGGCTAGTTGATCTATCATGATCAGGGCACAGCGCGAATATTAAAGACTTGAACAGATACACTCCCTTTGTTCTAATACAGTCGAACCCAGGTATATCTTATATAAAGGAAACTGTAAGAAAGTTGTTTTCATAAATAATTCAATAGACAAAATATTTTAGTTATTGAAACTATATCATCGAGGAATTTTACAACTGCTCAATACACGGAATACTTCGTTACCTGTGGATTAAGTAATTAAGGTCGAGGCTTATAGCTTTACTAGTGTTCATTGTTTATGCTGGGATAACGAGCTCATACTGTTATACCTCGATTTAAAGAAAAGATATATGAACAAATGTCATGCTAGTGGTATTACTTTAACGAAATAGCACTCTAGTAATAGCTTAATCTTTACGCTGCGCCCTCACCCAAACACATTCTTCCGATGCCAATCCTTACTGGCACAGGACTAACCATCATGGCTGCTAATCCAAACTTTTCATGGGAGCCGACAGATGGAAACAACATAGTAGGATAATCATAAGATGAGCAGGTGAAGTGCCTGAACTCTTCTGCTTTATAGTATCTTGCTTTTCAGACGTCGATCAGCAACAGGGCCACCACCATGAGATGACGTCACCTCCAACCCTTTTAAAACTAGCACGGCGCCTTTGAATATGATAGGTCCTCCTATCGAAACGTCGGCCAGTCAGTATGAGCCACTTCACCTGTTCATCTTATGATTATCTCAACACCACGGCTGCTGCAATTTGCGGAAGGGCGACGATACTAAGGTCTCTTTAGGCAGCCCAAAGTTGATGCACTATATGCAACATGCGGGTTGCGTTGCGAGTTTGCTGTCACGGTGTCATCAAAGTGAGTCCACAAGAATGTCCGCCGCCGCCCTGATACGGTAAGTCAACGACACCATCAGCGGCGTCGCGAGGGGCGATGCGTCGACCAGGGCTTTCTTCAAGGCGGTAAACCGAGATCCAACGTTGGAGTCATCGAAGCTGACGCCGAACACAACATGCTTGCTTAAGTAGGTCCCCCACGTGTGGTTCCTGAAAGACATAAGGAAAAAAGAGTGCGGATAGATGACTTAGTGATTCATTGAGAGCTCTGTCACACACTGGATAAGTTTTGGGGAAAGGCCAAGTGGTCAGACAATCATAGGCGTGCTCCTGTTCCACTTCGGTTGGGCAGGGGGAGCAAGTTCTTTTACTGAGCCCCCTCCCCCACTATCCGCCCTCACACTGTTCAAGAAAAAAAAACATGTAAAGCTCATCAATGGATGCCAAACTGAAGCGAAAACGTGCGTCTTACAACAGCCTTCCATTGGTCCACGGCTTTCAGGGTTAAACTTTTTAAGTAAACGGTTCTTTGAATGCAGAATTAGATGACTTTGATCGCCACTGTTGTCAAAAAACATGCGCAGCTATATCCACTCACATCAAAAAAATTCTGCAAATCTCGCCTACCTTGCAAATGGTTGTAATGCGAACCAGGCAGGGGGAAGGTGACCGTGTCCTAATTTTTTATTGAACGACACATTACGAAATGACGCTAAATATATGTACAAATGTTGTACGCACAGAGAACAGTTGCATACGTTTTACAGAACTAGTTGTTGACAGTTGAACAGCAATACCAACAGAAACATAAGTATTAGCAACATCAAAAGTGGTGAGCTGATAATAACGCTTGTGCTTTTGAATATGGTACCCCTGGACACTGCTATGTAAATTGACTTCAGTGGATGGCGTCTAACTACAATAGACGTTTACCCGATGAGACGGCTCTATCATAAATGTACACATGTAACGTTCATAAATTTAGATAGCCTGCATATTGCAACCACAATGTACCATTTTTATAATTGTAAAGTTAGCTTTTCTGCTAAGCAGTTTCAAGACTAATGGCAGCTTGTCATTTAGCGCAAATAGCCTGTTCAAGCGCGGTTTGTTTGTGCGATGCCGTAGAAATTGTTGAGTCGCCTCTCTTGAGATATTACTCATAATAGACGAGTCCTAGCACGTTCCACTATGACCCCGTTCCACTACTTCCACGACCACGTTCCAAGCACGACATTACGTGTTCAAATATGCAGTGTAGAGAAGCGCACTTGCGAATTATGAAAAGGGTACATCGAAGTTTCACCATACATTACACATGAATAGTGTGTTTTTTTTCTAGAAGAGTACCGTGACAAGCGCTTCATATTCTCCAAAACAGACAGACAGACACAGATAGATAGATAGATAGATAGATAGATAGATAGATAGACAGACAGACAGACATAGATAACTAGATAGATAGATAGATAGATAGATAGATAGATATATAGATAGATAGATGCCTGCAGTACGCAAACAAATGCTTGGCTTTAGAAATAACATGAATGGTCTAGCAGAGCTGTGGTGCAGAAATGGCACCTCATTGGATGACAACGGGTGGCACCAATGTTTGGGATGACAAGGATTGGGAGGTGGCCACCCCCCTGCCCTATCTGTGTTCGCGCCTATGTAGATGCCAAGGCAGATAAAACTTGTAGCGAAGGTTCTATAGAAGCACATGCGCTCAGAAAATGGCGGCTAATCAGTGGCTCATGAGGTTTTTGAGGAGGGAGGACTTCCGATGGAAAGAAAAAAAAAAGCTGATGTACGCAATAGCTGGTAAAAAAGTGACATCATTTTGTGTGTACTAGCGCGAAATTTGATCTGAAATTATGTTTTGTAGGTCCCTGATCGCCGATGTCCCGCGCTAAAGCGATCCCCTTGGAGTCCTCCAAAAGGGCGCTTGAAGTGAACGCCAGCTAATTTATAATATCCCATTATGATGACTATAAAGTAGTGTTTAAGTGCACTACAATTCAGTTTGCCTCGGTTGTAGAAAAAAACTTTTTTGAATTTTTATTTCTGCGTTGGTGGCATCTCCCGCAGATGGATTACAGACCAACAGTGTACCTGTCAAGCATGTAGCGTTGCTTATTTGCTTTGGACATACGCAGGTTCTTTAGCATGAAAAATGCTTGTGCTCTTCAGTTCTAAGAGGAAGAAATAACGCCTAGTCACGCAAAGATTGTGACATTTCCGTTATATTGATTGGTCACGATAACTCAAAACTTACTATACTGCAAACAAGGGTAATAAGCAGCAAGAAGTCTGCAGACACTAAATGCGTCATGTTTTCTATTATGCTCCGATAAGTTACCTTACGTACGAGGATGCAAGCATGCAATAGCTTGAGAACACCGTTTGCGTGAATAGCATCCCTTTTCCTTGGAATAAACATTCTTGAAAGTGGCACCCTGTGTGTATGTCTGTGTGTGTGTGTGTGTGTGTGCGCACTTGTGCGCATTTGTGTGCAAGTGTGTTTGTGTGTGTTTGTGTGTGTGTGCATGTGCATTTGTGTGTGCATTTGCATGTGTGTGTGTGTGTGCGTGTGCGCGTGTGTGTGTTTGTGCGTGTGCATCTGTGTGTGTGTGATTGTGGGTGTGTGTGTGCGTTTGTGTGTGTGCGTGTGTGCATTTGGGTGCATGTGTGTTTGTGTGCATGCGCAGTTGTGTGCATGCGTGGTTGTGTGCGTGTGTGTTTGCGTGTGTGTGCGTGTGTGGGTGTGTGTCTGTGTGCATGTGTGTGTGTGTTTGTGTGTGTGTGCGTGCGTGTGTGCGTGCGTGTGTGCGTTTGTGTGTGTCTTCCTTTACGTCCGTCGTCCTTGCGCCGTTTTTTTTTTCGAATCATACGAACTCTTGAAGTGGCCTTCAGATTTATTATATGACAAAAGGTGTAATACAGTAACGCTCGACGTGCTGCCTAAACGTAGTAAGCCTAACACTGAAAACAAACACAAATAGCAGACTCTACACCTTACCTGTACATGTTCCCTGCTAGGATGCCCGGACTGTCGATGAAGGCTCGTTCCAGAAGCATCAGCTTGTTGTTCAGGTTTCTAAGGGAAGCAACAATGAAACACTGTCACGTATGTGGGCAGCTGCTTGCAACATGACATATCACGCGAGAAAGTATGCGCGCCTTTATTTTCGACTTACAATAAAATACAAATATTTTCAAATACAAATATTTCAATACAAATATTTTCGACTTACAATCATAAGCGGATTCGGTAAAAAAGAAAGTCACAGTTTCGCCAAAAGGGTGAAGCAATGAATGCGATAGCAACATATTAGAATGTTTTACGAAGCAAGGCAAGCATTTTAGGAGCCATAATAATAATAATTGTAAAATTGTTCTTCCTAAGTAATTAAGTTTCCTGCGGCGCAGCAACAGTTGGAGACCACAACATGGCTCGTGCTATAGTTACGGCGTTGATGAGAAGCGCCTCCCATTACAGTATGTGCTGCAGGTTACAGGATGCGTACGAAACACAATACAGCTGTGTGCTCTAACCGAAAGCTGCATGATTTTGTACAGAGAAAATTCCCGTAATAAAAATGCGTTTATTCTTCCTTTCCATCACTGGTGTCTGTGAGAGAAGAAAATGACAGTGACCTTTAATACCGGAGCTCATGCTGCTGGAGGCAATACTCTCAATACTGATCAGTTTTTGTAAAAATTACTAGCCATCCTGATTTCACACGTGGCTTTGTCCTCTGTGGTAGTGTGCAGCAATGCGACAAGCGCTACGTTTATATTCTGACTGCAGTACACCTTCAATAACATAATACATTTATGAAAACGAGTCATTTTCTAAAATAAGTCAATCAATCGCCTCATAGGACGATCGTTCTTAAATATTGCTGCACGAATTCGTAACAGTGCACCTACCGGTTCTCATCATGAACTTTTCAGGGATTGCAACATTGCTTACGAAACAGCAATGCATCGATAATTGCATAGTAAGAATGTCCGATGGTATATTTACCACGCACAGCTGTGAACACTTAAGGGGTGCTCAGGATATAGCGACAACGGAGATTCCAGTGCCTTACCTGAAAGTTTTGCTGTTTTGTCTCTCCCGCTCAACAGCGTCTGCTGCTTGGGAGAAGCTCTCCACAGCCGAGACTAGTGGCCCTGTTGCAAGAAGTGAATCCGAATAAGTAAATACTAAAAGAAAAAAAAACATACACAATATGCTCGCTGGACAAATGGGGTGCACTTTCCGGAGACACAAAAACTCCTGAAATCGCGATTTGAGGACGGCCTGTCCTTGAATTGAAAGAACCATAATTGCAGATACACGCACACGCATCCATGATAATTTTGATAGCTCAGAAAAGTTTGTATATGTGAGGCGAAATATACTTCTGCACTCACGAGGCCATGCTAAAAGGGCGACTCTATGGCTTTAACACTGCATGTGTGGCACAGGTATTGCATTATGCTTAGCGAGGTATAAAAGCTTGAAAACTCGGTGATCGACATCAGAGCTTCATTTTCGCTTCAAGTTTGTCACCGGCGTAAGATCAGAAGAGGTATACCCTCAATTATTCTCGAAAAGCTTTACGGACAGTGGTGAAATTTGGGTGCCGCACGTACCCACGTCGATCCGTTGGTCCTCGATGTGAGTAGCGTAGAGTACCCGCAGCTCTGCCAGGCTTTCATTCATTGCCGCCGCGTACGGCCGCACGGTGTGGGGCAGCAGTGCAGGCACCGCCAGCTCGTGCGCTGCCGAGGCTAGCAGCTGCGCCACAGCTCGTAGGAACTGGAAGTCAGTGAACACGGGAAAACGAAAACAGTCTTCGTAAAGCGAAAGCCTTAGATTTCCAATAAAACGAGAAATTTGACAATCGGCGTCAGCGTCGAGTAATGGAAAAATCTCGTGATGACGGCACCGTATGACGTCACGATGACGTCACAGATGCCAAAGTTTATGACGGCACTATGACGTCATGAAGACGCCATTGTGTTGCATCACGCCCCACAATGACCATTTCATATTGTATTGTCACTTGGCTAAAAAAATTAAGTCCGATCATGGAGGCTTACAACCCAAAATCATGTGCAGTGCGTCTGATTTCAGAAGCTCTGCAAAACCACATTAGGTGAAAAAGTCTCTCCAAGAATGACGGCGCAGAATAAAATCATTAACTGAGAAGAAACAGGCAATGGCTTTCGCACTCGAGTAGTCTAAGCTGGATGCATAAAACACACTGCTGCTAGTGCTTCTAATACACTGCAAGTTTTTCAGTAAATATATGAGCCCTCAGCGTGGGTTTTTGCCGTCGGCGTTGCCGTTATGTACTGTTACTGCGTGTGTGTTAGTTTTTTGCCAAAAGAAAATAGCTAGCTAAGCAGCAAGTTTTTTTAGAGGCTAACCTCACCTGTTACGACACTACGACTACCACGTGTTTGCGCTTCGCGCTGCCCGCAGTATATGAGTTTTATTGTTCTAGTGCCTGCAAGTGTGCTTATTTGCACATTCCTCAGCGTTTCAGAATTTCTCTCACTGTTACCTACCGAGAACTCTTTGTCGACCATCTTGTAAGCCATTTCGTTCTCGTAGATGGTGTGATAAAGAGGCAAGCAGGAGTCGAAGCTCTGAAATAAAATAGATTATATTACGCGAGAACTACAAATGATTACTATAGCGAAAGTGAGCTGCTTAGGGAACATGTGGCCTCAGAAAAAAGGTAACACTGATCACAGTTTCGTTCTGAGCGCGCCGAGCGTATACCACACACTTGAGAAAAAGAAAAATGGCACGTAAAAACCAAATACATTTACGGTGACAATGGACTCGTAAGCTGTCTTAAAAGGCAAGCCAAATGAGAAAGAATCGCTGAAAACAGTAAAAAAAAAGAATGAATGAGTGCAGCTACATGATGTTAACAAAGCCAATATGCTTATCAGAAAATGATTGGTTGAGGTCAAGTTCATGCTGAGACGAGTACGACGAAACAGCGATGCTATAGTTTGACACTTACTGATACCTCTTGGTGTGTGTGCGGGTCAATGGCCTAATATTTAGACAAATTGGAGTGCGCGGCTGCGTTATGATGCGTGCTTACTGAGCAAAGGAACGATAATAAGGAGCTGAAAAATGCATCCGAGCAGCTCACGAAGTTTAGCTTTAAAAAGCCAAACAAATTCAGGCAACTTTAATTACGAAGATTGAAGTTATATACGAGATTTCTTGCTTTAATCATGCTGTTTCAGAAATCGTTGTCTTAGCCCTACAAGTACGAGCGTGCCACCACATTGAAAATATCGAAATATGATTTCTGAACGTACAAAAGCATTGTTGCAGCGTATCCATTATGTCTATATAGATATAAAGGGCATTTCAAGAAATGTGTCCAACATTTTTTAAAAATTACAGAAAGAACGTATCTATGTGCTACTTGCAGTGTCAGCTTTACTCTCAAACAAGACATCTCAGACACAAAAATTAATTACGGCTGTAGTTATGCAAATTACAACATTTAACTTTTTAACCAGCGAACATATGTGATCAACTCCATAGGCGAACTCAAGTCCTTGCTGTGAATAGTTCATAGCAACTTTGAAATTTTCGAAACGCGGCCACTGGTAATCACCGCGGAGCAATAAAATCTCGTCAGTTTAGCAGGCTAAACCGAAACAGACACACACTAACAGCGCATCTACCAATCAGTTCGAAAGCGCCGTCAGTGACGACACTGTTTCCCTCCCCGATATCAACCGTCAATCTAGACACTTCACTTAGTGGTCACTTATCGGCACTCGTTTATCCTCCTCCGCCAACGTGAGGGAAACAGTTTCGTCATTGAAAAGCGTTTTCTAACTGAATGGTAGATGCACTGCTTGGTGCATCCGTTTTGGTTCGCCTGCTAAATTAGCCAGATTCCATCTCACCAGTGGTTGCCTTTCGAAAATTTCAAAGTGTCTCTGGACTGTTCGAAGGACCGACTTGAATAAACCACTGAACTCGATCGACTATTTTGACCTGTTAAAAAGTAATTGTTTTCATTTCCCTAATTACTGCTATAATTAATGTTTGCGCGCCTGTGAAGATATCTTCTTTAGCAACAAGGAAACGCCGCAGGTAGCACGCAGAGGCCTCTTTTTTGTAATATTAAAATACCATTAAACATATTTTTCGGAACACCTTTATATGTGCATACATACTTCAATAGTCATTCTGCCTAACATTATGCTCACGCGCGCGAATCGACATCGTTCTATCTCTTCCGAGAACTGAGTTCTATTCCTTTCATTTTATGTCATAATTACTATGCTGCAGTTGAGAACTACCAAACTATGTCCCCCATGCCTCCATTCGTTTGAATGTCTTTTCGATACATTTAATTGTGTCTAACAAAGACACGAGACCTCAAGAAAGCTTTTCAGTTCTTTCATTCATTCTGAAATTTTCAAATACGGGTGGCAACAACGCATCATATGGTCCATTAATTCTGAAAATTTATTCCGGCAAACATGACAAAACATTTTTTTTTACTGCGACAGGTTTACTTGTAGAAACAGCGAAACCTGTTCGAGGTCCATCACGTCTGTTGATGTAATTTTAGCAGATTCATACAAATTTATGACATCAGCACATTAAGCTTTCGGTTCGATAAATAACGAGTACCACATCATTACAAGCAGTACGTAAGTGTTAACGTACTGGCGATCTCGTGCTGCATAATAATTTTTTCGACTTACTTGGTTGCGACAAGCATAGCGAACGTCCACGCTGGGTATGCCGAGTTCGTGGTAGAATGGTGCGTAATCACTGTCCGACGCGAGATCCAGGAACCTGAGTGATAAATTTCAGGCCTAATCTTATTTACTCTTTGGAATTTGTGACTCTGCCAAATGGCGTCATCGATTCATTTCATCAAATTTCGTACATTTATGAATTTCTTTCGATGAGTTAGGCAGTGAAATCGTAGTGCAAGAAATAACTTGAACTATCCTACATATATCTTTGAAGATAAAAGGTATGTTTATAATATTTTACGCCTACAGAAAGCTGCGTAATAAATGGTACAACGAAGAATGCTTGGATATTTTAGAAACGCGAACCGGAATCGGAAATCTCTTAACTGAGTTTATTTAACGGTGACAAGGTCATTACGTGTAAAGAAAAAGAGGCATCTTTGAAATTGTTTCCCCTCTGTCTTAATTTTTTCCAGCTGATGTACCTGCCTCATTTTAGTTTACATATTTCATTTGTTCTTTCTTGTTCACCACCTAGTAATCATCTGCCAGTCTTTTAATTCAGTTTAGTTGCAATTTATAAGTGACGGTCCAGTTCTAAGTATTTGTGCTCTGGGACTCTCACCTATAGCATATGTGACCAATGAACTTCCACTGGAAGGGAAGCTGCTAAAATGCAGTGCCATTCATTTCTGGCTTACCTTGGCTCGGTGTCAGGATTATTGAATGACGGAGAATTTGCGAGCCAGGTGTCGAACACCGACGTCCTCCCGTGGGCGACTTCATCCTTGTCAGGATTCGGGAGCTGCATGATAAATATAACCGAACGCTGTGGAAAAACTGTACAATGTAACTGTATGGAAACAAGTATACGGCCTGTTAACATGGAGATATTCAGGAAACGCAAACTTTTTCATAATGTTTTTGGCTCTTGCCCAATTGATTGATTGATTTGTGGGGTTTGACGTCCAAAATAATGATATGATTATGAGAGACACCATAGAGGGGGGCTCCGGAAATTTCAACCGCCTGGGGTTCTTGGGCTCTCGTTCAATTTAATCAGTACCATCAACGGAGAATATCTATCGACACCCTGACTGCACGTCATTAGAAAGAACATTGCCGTGCACTTGCCAAAAAACCGACAACCCGGCCGAAGCTATGACGGCAGTATCAGGCATATTCATGGTTTCATGGCTAATGTGCATGGCAAGCTGGGTCAGTTGGTGCATAATTATGGCAAGAACAAACAACGGACGGAACACAAACGACGATGACGAACGCTAAACATCAAGAAATAAGGTTCAACCAATCAACCTTTGTTGATAAATTGCACGGACACTTTCATTATTCGACACAGACGTCATTCAGTGGACATGCGTAGGCACGCCATCAATGTATCATTAGGTGCCCCGCCGTGGTGGTCTAGTGGCTAAGGTACTCTGCTGCTGACCGGCAGTTCACGGGATCAAATTCCGGCTGCGGCGGCTGCATTTTCGGCGAAGGCGGAAATGTTGTAGGCCCGTGAGCTCAGATTTGGGTACACGTTAAAGAACCCCAGGTGGTCGAAATTTCTGGAGCCCTCCACTACGGCGTCTCTCATAATCATATGGTCGTTTTGTAACGTTAAACCCCACATATTAATGTATCCTTAGGTATTAGGGATGGCGCGCTCACACAACACTCCCCCAGATAGAAAACGGGTTTGGCTTCCTATTTCACAATGACAAGCTAGAAAGCACCACGAGGCGTGTTAACACACACGCGTTGATTGATTAATTGATTGATATGTGGGGTTTAACATCCCCAAACCACCATATGATTATGAGAGATGCCGCAGTGGAGGGTTCCAGAAATTTCGACCACCTGGGGTTCTTTAACGTGCACTCAAATCTGAGCCCACGGGCCTACAACATTTCCGCCTCCACCTAAAATGCAGCCGCCGCAGCCGGGATTCAATCTCGCGACGTGCGGGTCAGTAGTCGAGCACCTTAGCCACTAGACCGCCGTGGCGAGGCTGCATACTCGCATGTAATGAAAACAAATTTCGAAGGCTTCCTAGCTAGTCACCGGGCTTCCACTTTCATACGTTTCTGCAACTTCAGAATCAATGACAAGAACAGTGCAGCAAAATCATGGCAATTAGACCACTGTAACTGGCCTGTTCTGTTCTGTTCTGTTTTAGCGATTTTGCTGTGGAGAGGTTGATGTGCCTATTGCCTTGGCTACTCCATATCACAAAGTTCTGCAGCGAAAAATAAACTAATAATAATACAGAATGATACCCAAAAATTGACGACACGAAAAAGAAAAAAAACAATAGCACACTGAAACCAGTTCGAATATCACGCCAATACACAGTTTTCTTCGCGCAGTTCACACAGTCATAAACTATTTACACGCACACCTTATTATTATACTTTTCGTATATGCATGACCACATTTTATATATACCCATCTCTGGCTGTCTGTCATAGGTGCTTGTCCAGTCTGGTCTCCACTAAAAAGTCTGTCAGGAAGATTATTGCCTTTTTCTGGAGATGCATCTCAGGCCATGGTCCAAGCAGTTTTTTTATTGTGAGGGGCCATCTGTCCAAACTTGCTAATTTGTTCTTTAATTTTTCTCTTTCATTCGCGTATTTAAGGCACTCCAAAAAAATATGGCAAACAATTTCTTCTGCATGACCACAATGGCATTCCGGTGAGTTGAATCGATGTATCTTGTGCAGGAAGCTGTTTGTGTACGCTACTTCCAATCGAAGATGGTGATTTATGTCTCTAGGTGTCGTGGGAGGTCTGTAGTTATGGAAAATTTTCTGTGTGGATCAACTCATAAAGTACCATTTTCTTTGATTTAGGGCTTTCAAACCACTTCTCCACCGAACAATGGTTAGCTTCTTGCGATATAAAATGCCGAATATCCGCCCCAGACAAAGGGATTGCGCAATCCCGTCCTTCTTTCAATGCTTTCTTTGTGAGGCTATCAGCCTCTTCATTTACCTTTATTCCAATGTGGCTGGGTATCCATTGGAATACGATGTTGTGACCCTGCAATGAGGCATATTTCACAGTCTCTGCAATACATTGTGCTATTTCACCATTTTTGTAAGGTGATCTCACATTTCTGATTAGCTGAAGAGCAGATTTGCTATTAGAGCATATCACCCATTTTCGTGGCTCAGGATTCTCGCAGATAAGCCTAACTGCTTCAAAGATAGCCACCAATTCTGCTGTCATCGATGAAGTTTTGTGCGATAATTTGTACATCTTTTTCTGAATTTCGGGTATAAAGACTACACAAGCTGACGCTTCTTCAGTGCATGATTCGTCTGTATATATCTTCGTTTTTTCATTATGCATTACATGAAGCTGATGAAGTACCAACTGAGCCGCTACTAGAGGTGCCATGTCTGCTTTCTTCTCTATGCCATCTATGTCACGGATAACGTTGAGAAGTGGCAGCATCCAAGGTGGTTTTGAAGGTTTCCATTGTTTAAATTCTCGTACTACTGCTTGAATTGATGATATAGTATCCTGTAGTCTCGTTGCCGTCCTTTTTGTTAGTGCACCAGATAAAAATTGACTTTCATGTTGCGTGAAAATTCAAATTGATTTCGAGATGTTTCTTTAGTTCGGAGTACTGCCAAAGGTGGCTCTCGAGCCTTCGCATACACTAAAGCACTGGAAGTGCTTTGGTAAGACCGTGGTAAACCCAGACATACCCTCAAGCTTCTTGCCAATAACAAGCGAAGTCTCCTTTCAGTAGAGGCTTGAAGTCCGTGCAGCAAAGGCAGTGAGTAAGTTACGATGGGGCATATCCAGGCAACATGTAGGGCTAATAATGAATCTGTAGTACCACTCCACTTGGCCCAGCAGAGATGCTGGAGGATTCGGCCTGATTCACTTTTTGTTCAAGGGACTGGACATGAGGCGACCATGTTAGCCTCCGGTCTAGAATCACTCCCAAGAATTTATGAGTTTTAGCCATTTGAATAGGCTGATTTTGCAGAATAATCTGGAAATTTCCAGGTCTTTTTAATGTACATGGAAATATGGCTGTTTTAGCCAGACTCAGTGCCATATCTCTTTTTTTTTTTAGAAAACGGTCTACATAATCCAATCCTTCTTGTAGAGTTTGTTGTACATCTAAAAACGATGGACCAGACGTCCATATACTTATATCATCAGCATATACTGAACATCTGATGTTAGGTGGAAGATTATACGGGAGCTGCGCCATGAATGCATTAAAGAGAGTAGGACTTAGTACGCCGCCCTGTGGCACTCCTTGATTGACGACATGTTCTGACGCTGGGCCCTCCTGCGTAACTACAAAAATTTTCCGGTGATTCAGAAAGTCAGCGATCCAACGCAGTATCTTGCCCTTGAACCTCTGTAACTCCAGGCCTTCCAGAATGTGAACGTGACTCACTGTGTCGTATGCTCGGTGGGCATCAAGGAATACAGTGACAGTGATGTTTCCTTGCGTTCATTGGTTTTCCACATCTGTGACCAAATCCAGAATGCAGTCCATTGTGTATCTACCTCTTCTGAAGCCGGCTAGGCTTTCTAGTAGTAGTTTTTTCATGTCTTGCCACCATAAAATTCGTTCATTGATCAATTTTTCCATCACTTTTGAAAAACAACTTGTCAAACTAACCGGCCTAAACGAGTCCAACTGCATAGGGCTCTTCCCTGGCTATAGAAACGGGACTACTTTGATATCTTCCAACTTTCCGGAACTTTTTCTTCGTGCCAATTTTTATTATAGATGTCCAACAGGTGTAATTTTCCTTTCTCGCACAAATTAGCAAAAGCAGCGTATGTAACTCCATCTGTTCCAGGTGAACTTGTTCGTTTTACTGAAGACAGCATATATTGTAGCTCCTCTGGTATGAAGCTGGCATCCAGATCTGAGAACTTTGTTACAATCGCCAAAGCTGAGTCTGCTGAGAATTTATATTCGCTAGTTTGGGCGGTCTCTCCACTTCTCAGTATAAGATCGCAAAATTCTTCGGCAATCACACGTTCGCTAACTCCTCGAGACAGCGCTAGAGCCTGTAGTGGTCTCGAGTGGACTACTGGCTGTCTGAGGGTGCGTACCATGTTCCACAGTTGAGGCACCGAGGTAAATGGAGAAAGTGAGGCATATAAATCTTGCCGCCTTTTGGTTGAAAGCTTCTGCAGTTGGTTATGCATTGCAGAATGTACTTTCTGTGCAACCTTAAAATCTTCTAAATTACCCGACCTGCAATATCTTCTTTCAGATCGGCATCATATTGCCCGAAGCCTCTCATACTCAGCGTCAACACCCGAATACCCATCTGAAAAGGGTACTGCATGAGTTGCTTTTGTTAGAATTTTTTTTATCTTCGATGCATACGTTTCTGCGTCAGAACAAGGTTCAAGATTTTGTCTCTGTAGTTCTCGAAAGATTGCCCAATTTGTATTTCTTGTTGTGCGGTTATTTTTCGTTTTCTTCAACTTTGGGTGATATATGAATACTGGCAAGTGGTCACTTCTTGTATCAGCGTCTGCAGTCAAGTCTGCTCCAGCCGCTAATTCAGAAGAGCACACAGTGATGTCTAGTACGCTGCAGTAGTTATGCCCCCGTAGAAACCTCGAAGAGCCATCATTTAGTATAGTTTAGCCATGGTCTTCGCATGTTTTTACTATAGCAGATCCTTTTACATTACAACGCTCACTACCCCACAATTCCTGGTGCATGTTAAAATCACCACATATAATTATGCCATCATGATCAGATGTACACACTGCAGGCAACTCTGCATATGAAACGTTTGCTTGAGGGTACACGTAAACACTCACTACAGTTACAGTAACGTTACCAAAGAAGAAGAAGTGAATGGAAGAAGCCTGTAGCTTCATTTCGCTCTCTGAATTCAATTATTATACTGAGTTCGGGATCTTTTTACGGTGTGTGCGGTGGATGGACTGTCTCCAGAGTGGCAGCTCAACATCGGTGAGTCGAAGTTTCACTACACATCGCCATCACAATTGCTCCTTAGCGGGCCCGTGCCTCATACCTGCAAAGCCAGGGTATGGGGGACAACGAGATGTATCTGGCCTCGTTTTAAAGAGTGACAGTCCCAGTTTCTATTACAGATATATAAAACAAAACTACGGTGACTGCAAGCGGAGATTAAAAAAATGACAGCATATCCACGGGGTGAATGATGGAGAGTGGGGCGAAGCATCCGTCCGTCCATTCATTCTTGTTTCCGTCCGTCCATGCGTCTGTCTGTGTGACCGTCCGTGCATCCATTCGCCCGTCTGTACGTCCATCCCTGCATTCATCCATGCACTCGCCCCTCCATCCGTCCATGCGTCCATCCGGCCGTGCAGCCATCCGTGTGTCTGTCCAAGCATCTGTCTTTGTGTCCGTTCATCCATATAGTCAACACTCCAAGTACCACCATCTTGCAACTTTTCATCATATATTCCGCATTAAGAAGCACCACCATTTAGCGGACATTCCAAGGACTAAACGAGAGGTGGCACACGCACACTTTCTTACGGCTTGCGCTTTGTGTATACTTCCCACCTTTAACCACCTCGAGTTCATGGTATATACTAGTTCGCTGTATTCATGGCACTGCGATCCAACGCTCGCTAAACCTTTCTAAAGCCAAGGAGGTTACGCCCAGCGAGTATAACGTAGCAACCCTTTCTTGTCAGATAGTACTCAATGTACATGCCAATAGCTGCTAAGAGGGAATGAGAGACAGAAGAATTCGGCTTTTAGTTAACGCGCACGCTGCGAATTTTTTATTGTTCAACAATAAAAAGGAGAAATCTCCCACCGACAAAACCTTGCAGGTCAAAGCGTAATACATGTTACGTACTACGACGCGGGACCACCGGGTGCCGCTTTAAGGAGCTTCACCCCTGAAATCGAAACTACGCCGAACGGGTTTTGTGCCTATAAAAAAGTTGTGACAGTAGCATCACAATAGCTGTTTAAGGTAAATAAATAATTTGCATGAGGCAACAGAATCAAAGAAAACTGAAGCTAATAGAAATAGTTTTCTGCACAGTAAATATAATAAATGGGACTCTGCAGCCATACGAAAATTTACAAGGACATTTAAGTGCTCTCAAGCAATGCTTGGCAAATAAGGATAACGTGCCAGTTAGAGTATTCGAGCCTGTGCGGATCAACGTGAATTTAAGGCGAAGATTCATTCCAAGGCATAGTTTAGTACCTCCCCCTCTCTTCTCGATCTAAAGCCTATTCTATTGAGACCAAATAATGATTGATATGCGAAGTTTAACGTCCCAGAACCACCATATGATTATTTGAGACGCCATAGTGGAGGCCTCCGGAAATTTTGATCACCTGGAGTTCTTTAACGTGCACCCAAATCTGAGCACCCGCGCTCGCAGACCAAATAGCCATTTAGTGTCTGGAGTAAGGGTGTTTAGTTCATGCATTCTGTTGCTTTTTGATTGCCACATGGCGGGCGTAAATTGTGAAGCATGCGAGCAGCTTGCTATATCAAATGGCTTTCTGCCCCGCCGCGGTGGTCTAGTGACTAAGATACTTGGCTGGTGACCCGCAGGTCGCGGGGTCCAATCCCGACAGCAGCGACTGAATTTTCCATAGAGGCGAAAATGCTTTAGGCCCGTGTACTCAGATTTGGGTGCACGTTAAAGAACCCCAGGAGGTCAAAATTTTCGGAGCCCTTCACTACGGCATCTCTCATAATCATATGGTGGTTTTGGGACGTTAAACCCCACATATCAATCAATCGTCACAGGGCTTAGCTATACAACATTTAAAATGAAAATGCGTTCACAGTACCTTCTTCGTCGATTCCCAGATCAAGTGGGCCAGCAGGGGACTTGAGGACACTTCTAGAGTACCGTTTCCCTGAACAGCGATGTCTACGTTGAGGTATGCGACCGCCTGGTGATGCAGCTGCACCCGATGTTGCTGCGTAGAATTGAGACCCATGAGCACAGTTTGGTAAGGCAGAAACCTTGTAGCTAGATAACACTAAGCAAGCCTTGTCGATAAGCAATTTTGGCACGCTGTTCATCAAACAGTTATTGACGTGTGAGTATGACAAATGGTGAAAGGAACGCGGATTTTTATAACGTCCACTGGTGGCTAAGCAAGCAGAAGTACCTGAAAATGAAGTCCTTTTCTTCATAGGCTAAGCCCCAAGGTGAAACATGCCTCTTGGTAAGACATCCCTCATCAGGTCCCTGGTGATTTTTTAGTGGTTTATGTCGTTTACTATTTTACAGGTATAGCCACCGTAGTTGATGTGAGCACGCTGAGCCTCTTTATTTTAGAGGCTATGATCTGGGCTATTTTGACAAAGTCATATGAACGTATAATCAAACAGGACTTGAGAAGTTCACGGCGTTTTCCTCTGAAAAGCGTATGCACACGATTCCTTCATCAATAGGAACGCACTGGAGACTGATGTGACGTGACGGGCGGCCACCCCCTTGCCCTAGGAAAACTAAACATAGCAGAGTGCAAGAAAGTGCAATTTCCGTAGGGCCGAAGGGGATTGGCTGCGACATTTCAGTCCTCTAAGCAGGGCTTCTGCAAACTAGTTAGGTTGTATTCGTAATTCTGGAGTTAAATTAGGCAATATTATACATTAGTCACAACGTTATCTATTATTTATTCTTAGACACATCTACACCAAGCCAGCAGGGATAACTAGCCGACGTGCGAGACCTGCGTGCTTTTAAAGGTTAGCCATTAAGACATTAGCGCACAGTGTCTTACCTCGACCCATTCCTGGGATCCAATCAGGCCGAACTCTTCAGCGCCCCAGCTGCAAAACACAAGCGTACGACGAGGCCTCCAACCTGGACAAGTGAAGTTCGCACGGATAGGATATGGTAGCCTATACCTAGGACAGTCTTTATTTATAGTATGGTTCATATAGAGTAGCTAATTAAACCGACTCTCTGTCGGCAAGGGTGCCATAAAATAAAAACAAAATATGATCTTGCGGCATCGCCTAATACGTCTTGCTGTCAGCAGCCCTTCGTTCTAATGCTCGGCCAGCAACTGCCAATCAGTAACAACTTCCACGTGAAAGTCAAGATAGATGCACACGAAAAAGCTCTGGCGCCTGTATTTCACCAGCATCATCTCAGTAGAGATCACCTGAGTACTGTAGACGATGCAGCAAATCGGCATCGCAAACACTGGTAGGGCAGAGCGAGTTAAAATAAGGAATATTATCGCATTTTCCTCAACGATCAAGAACTACATGAGAAATGCGCTGAAATTGTCTGAAAGGCAAAATTTTGCAGCTGATGGGTATGGCTGTTGAAGACAAGGCCGGAATCAATCAACGCATTGTAGGAACTGGCAACCTTTGCGTTGATTGAGACTATTTGCGACATTCGATGCCGTATAGAAAAAAGTTGCAATAGGCAATGTAGCAATAAAAACTTTTCCATCGTTTTTTTTACTTTTATGGGAAGTCGCACAATAAATCTTCTATTTATGTTACGTCAGCACTGCGATGGCGCACGGATACCAACTGTGGGGATTGTTACGGAAAAATTTACTAATAGACTTGACTGCTCAATAAGACCAGTCCACGTGCTGGCAAGAGCAATGAAATCTATAGGCGATCACACTCAGATCTATCATTAACGTAAAACACGACGCAGAAATGTCCTAGTTGTTGCCTTGAATCTATAATTCCCTGGGTTGTATTCACTCAGCTGCGCAAATATGCAGACATACGTACATCGCTTTGTAATGCGTGACCAAAAATACCAAGCAGACAAAATGCACAGAAAGCTTATTTCACTCCGAGTCTGTAAAGATCCATGTTTGAAGTATAACAAGTTATTACTTCGCGTATAACATAGCACGTCTTTCGTTTTTTTTTTTTTTGGTGTCCATCCATTTCGGACAGCGCGTTACATGGTGCAGTCGTACGAGCTATTTTACATTGAGGTGTTATTTTGCAGAGCTAATAAGCTTGTTAGTGCATGTATGATGGCGGCTGGCTTGAATGGTCGGAAAAATAGACTTACATAGGCCCTGCCAAAAAGTATTGTTGAAGTCCTAATAAAGGTATATTGTTAGGGCGTTCCGCGCAGTTTTTTTTATTGTACCTGTTTATTGCTACACGTAGGCATAATACTGCTCAGATATGGCTTATGTTTGACGAAATGCGGTAACAATGATGTTTAATAAAATCATGCTCATTTTTGAAAAAAACGGATTGGTACAGAGACATCGTGGACACTTACCTTTCATGGCCATTTTCCCGTAGGCTTCAGCGATGGCCATCAGCGCCACTGTTCCGCTGACAGGATCGAATGCACCGGGCGTCCAAGCATCTCGATGATTTCCCACCAATACAAGTTTCTCTGGCGAAACGATTCGAAAAGATGAAGAACTTAGATGACGGGGCACTATCACTTTTTAGATTTGAAAGAGTTGTCCAGCTGATGCTTGGGTGTGAGGCAACAAAAAATTATTGTTTTTCGAACAATTCAACATCACCCTGCCATATATCACCTGAGCAATGCCTCTTCTGGCAATATCTGATTCCTTCCTCTTGATTAACGCAGCTCCGTCGTAAGTCATCGAATCAGCTGTTGTTCCCAAGACTGTATACGCTATAATTTTCAGTTCCCGGTTTAATATTAATTTCTTTAAAGTACCTTCAACTATATCGGATAATCAAAATCCTACATTAATAGAGTTGGAGGCGACCGTGTCCAGCTCTGACCCAGTGCAGCAACAAGCCCTAGTCGGCTGAGCTCGGATGGCGGCAAGAGCCGAAGGTCTTCTGGACTAGGAAGTCCAACCACTATAGCAAATTATTTATTACCAATAAATGTTTTATGCTCTCTCTCCCTGCTTAGCTTCCAACACCTTTGTCGGAACGAGAGAAGAGAGAATGCAATGCAGCATGCGGCAAATCTTTGTATTTCCACTCGCCCTGAACGGATTCTTAAAATTTTTGCTGCGATGAATTCGTGAGGCAATAAGCTCGTGCAGTGAATTCATTCCATGGTAACTTGAAAAAGTGTTTCAGGGTTCCTTCAAGCACCGCACGTTTATGCCACATATTTCTTCTATAGAAGGCACTGGTACTTGACACATTCTAGAAAACACTCTTGGGTGGCTTTATGTGTTACTACTTACACGGACACTCATTGTGGAGCAACCCGAAGCACATACGTCACATGGCGGTCTTTAGTGGCTAGGATCGCTCTTTCTGCTATGTGAAACGCCCTGATCTGCCCTTTTAACATCCCGGCATGTATCTACGAAGTCTGGCAACAATACCCACTTCCTGATGCCCATCAATGACTGACTATTGAGTATTGTTGCGAGTCTTTCCAGTATAGCTGCACACAGTGTTATGCTGCTAGTAGCTTCCTTCTTTTTTTTCTATTAAGGATGAAGGTCTTAAATAAAATAACTTACTATTTCGAATAAGATATGACATTAAGTATATTGACCACAGAAAGAGGCAGAGAGACTTACCAGGTTCTTCGATTCCGGATATTTTTCCGATGACATTGTACGTCATTGCCAGGCCATTTTTTAGGTGGACCTCCAATTTCATTTCCCTGAAAATTGCCCGTAAAACACAAATGCAAAATGTTACTGCTTGCAGGCCGATTCTGATAGCGCCACTGCCAATCACTCCTGTCTCACAGGAGTGATTTCGTAATGCGAAGCATTTTTCGCATTACGAAACATATGTGTCTAAGAGAAACGTTATAAAACCAGCACATACTATTTCATTGATTGTGAACAAAGAGTCATTTGAACAAAACTGAGCACTTTGAAAAAAAAATTACAGAGCGAATTGTTGTAATTATTGGCACCTGATCTGAAAAGCGCAGCTGTCGGAAATAAACAATGCTCGAGCAGCTGTTCCACATATGATTTCCAGTCACTTTCCTCGAATTTCAACACGAAAGTGTTTTATGCCAGAGTCCATCATGGCTCTGCTGACATACTTCCATCACGGAAGTGACGCTGAAAAATATACACTAAGAAACTGCACAGAAAAAAGCGGAAGGCAATCATTTTTCGCGTAGAACAAAGCCACAAACCTTTTGATTCCCAGCGCGCAGCGCTAACCACTCCGTCACGGAGCACGCGTTGTTGGGATTGCTAATGGCAAGCCATGTATATGCACCATACACCGTGTGGCAGTCCTCAGAGCTTTAAAATGTTAGCGTGTTTTTGTAATCAGTGGTGAGAGGGCGCGACGTGCTTGCGTTGGGCGCGTTGGTCGTCACCTTCACGAAGCGCCACCTCCACAGAGCGTGGTCTTTTTTGCGGGCGCCCTTATCAGACTCGTAATTCGGGAGAAGATGAACATCACTTCGCATGCTGCTGCAGCCGCGTTCACGAAAGAAGCACGCTGCTAACACACGACGCAGGAAGAATTGTGACAGTTATTCGCTCTTGCCCTGTGTGTACTTGTGCGCTCGTTCCGTGCATCTTTCTGTTTGAGCAGCACGCTTTAAGTGTCGAGATTTGAGAGTTGTTAGCCGACGCTCATTCTTTGTGTGCTTATTTCGGCCCTGCTTTTCAGGTGTGTGCTGAAAGTTTCAAGCTGCTTGTCGTTCATAACGTGACTTTTAAATTTGTTACTGTTACTAAAACAATGCACAATAAGTACTCAACTACCTCGGTAAACACACGTTTCACTTTAGTGTTATAACGATTCCTATATAGGGATATTAGCAACTTTTTTTTTTGGGTGGTGGAGGGGGGTGGTTTACCATGCAACCGCGACGAACTCTCGTGAAGCCAGCAATTGAATGTATATTATACAGGGTGGAAGAAATTCGGTTGCCTCTGGAGCTCCGGAAAAAGTTTTTCCGAGGTTCTTTTAAGTATCATGGGTTTTTTTGACGAGCGGTCGGTCGATTGCAAATTATCAGTCCTTGTGTGGGTGAAGTTGAAGTATGCATACCAAATGGTGTGTCCACTTGAGAGACCGAGAGAGAGGTAAATAGAGAGGAAAAGGCAAGGAGGTTAATCAAGCTTGGCTTCATTGGCTACCCTACACTTGGGGTGGGGGAAAGGGAGAATAATAGAAAGGAAAGAGATAGAAAAGAAGAGGAGTAAGAACCGGGATGAATGTTCAGCTCGAGACTACACAGCACGGTCTCACACTGTTCTTTCACAAGCGGTCTTGAAGCCTGGTGGTCCTTAAGAAGTACAAGACTGTCGTGGCTTTGCGCATATGGGAAATCATCGACCAAGGTCCCCGGATCTTCTCTTCTGTAAAGCGACCATGAATCTACGTGACAGAGGTTGGCTTTCATAATGCATCGTTCAGACTGGTATGCTGGGCAATGACATACAATGGGCTCAAGCGTTTCCTCGCTGGCGCAGATGTTGCATGTCGAAGTGCTCGCCATTCCAAGGAGGCGAGAGTACGCTTTTGTAAATGCCACACTCAACCTCATGCGACAAAGTAAAGTTTCAGCGCATCGTGGAAGCCTGGATGGCAAACAAAGTTGCAAGTTTGGGTCAATCGCATACAGGCGCGTGTTGGAGAAACCCAGCGTATTTCATTGTATACATAGGAGAGTTATACGGCGAGCAAGTGATTGTAGTTGCCTTGCAGCGTCCGTTCTCAAGAGTAGTGTGGGCGTACGCTGCTCTTGGTGATGAGCCGAACGAGCAGCTTCATCCGCGCGGTCATTGCCGACAATTCCGCAATGACTTGGCTACCACTGAAATACAATATCGTGACCTTCCTTGAGCGCCTCGTGGTAGTCGTGCCTTATCTGATATACCAATTGTTCGTGTACGCCGTGCTGTATAACGAACCGCAGTGCATGTAAGAGGCTGACCACGAGTCGCAAAAGGTGGTTCATGTGTTGCTTCAATACAAGCTTCCTCACACCACGATGTCGTCAGCAGCAGAGCTCCCAGCACTTCAAGGTGCAGTAAAGTACATTCTTTGGCAGCAACTTAATAAACGGTACACTTGAGAATTTTGGTTATTCAACACACATAAGAACAGAGCAGGAATCAGATGCAAACGCACTCAGCCACAGAAAAGACAGCGCCACGTGCACGCTTTTTTCGGGGCTCTCTTCACTTTCGCTGAAATTCTGCAAAGTTTCTCTTGCACGAAGGCAATGAAATTTTGAAAAATGTAACAATGATAATCCTCACCAGCAGGGCAAGTGTTTCATGTTCGTGTGAAAACCTGCGAGAGCAACTTTTTTCCAGTTTAGAAAAGACGTCGACTCCTCAACGCGAGTTTAAATCTGATAGCGTAGTTGTCCGTGGGCCTCTTGCGCGAGGTCAAAGCATACCAAGTGCATGCGTGAATATGTACAGGGGGCGTCAAAAGTTGTCAGGGCACGATCCTATGTATTCCTACGGGAGTGTGACTTGAAAACTTTTGACCCCCCTCCCCCCCAGCACGTATGTTGTCCAACTCGAAAACGAGTGTCTGTAACGCTTTGGCTTGGTGTAACGATGCCATGCTTAATTGATGCGAGACTTTTGCCTCTACGGAGATGATGCGGTAGCTGCCGGTATTTAATTCCTGTTTTCCGAGTAAGCAGTCGAGCACTTTAACAACTGAACCTCCTGGCCGCGATCACGTCATGGCATTTTCCATTCGCACAATAGTTTAGCGTTGGGCAAAGATCAGTGACCTAATTGTTGTCAATATTTAAAACCAGCAATGTTGTCAACTCACTTCGCATCCTTAAAACCTGGTCCAAGGCGGTAGGTGCCGATGTTCAAATCTCCCGTCCAGGCTTCAGGTGATGCTGGTCCATCCAGACGTCTGAAGCAGAACAAAATGCAAAGGGGAAGTACGGAAATGGGCAGCAACCAGCCACCAAAAAGTTGATCTATACTAGCAAGAAACGTTTGTTAAATTTATGTCCCACATTTGTCGAAGGAGGAGTTGGGATTATTATTATTATTATTATTATATAAGTAGAGGCCAATACCTAGCTGTCACAGCAAATCAAGTCCTCCTCTTTTATATAAACGTTCTCATCGTGAAGCTGTTATAAACCATAAAACAGTACAAAGTTTAGTGATGAATAAACTTTCACACTTTACACAAGCGTTCATTAGGATGATCAGCAACATTTAATGGACTGTTATCTTCACTTTAAACAAATGTGACATAACAGAAATGCTCAAAAACACGAGAAACAAGTGGTTCCTTTAACTAAAACTCCTACGAGAATGAACTATGTCATCATCATCATCATCATCATCATCGAGAATGAACTATGTCATCATCATCATCATCGTCGTCGTCGTCATCGTCATCGACCTGACTACACCCAGTGCATGGCAAACGCCTCTCCCATGATCCACCAATCAACTCGGTCTTGCGCTTTGTGCTGCGACGTTATACCTGCGACGTTTTTAATCTCATCAGCCCACCTAACTTATCATCTATATGGTTGCATTTATCACGCTCTTTAGAAAAAAGTTCAATCACGGTGCACGTATAAAAACAAGCATTTGACAATGATTTTGATTTCCATACTTTTGACACAAGTATAAAAAATTGACCCCTCAAATATGGGCCGAGTGTCTGTTGCCTAATAGTTGCCGTCAAGCGCGAGTTGAACGGGCAGTACGTTGCGATGTAGCGCGCCATGCAAAAAATCAATCTTACCTAAGTATCTGGGCCGCTTCCTCGAAAGACGCCGTGAACGCTGGGATGCCAGGAAGGTTTGCCTCTCTCAGAGGTATTCTGAAAGCGTCCTCTTGACAGATTGGAGAAGGTACAGGTTGGCCGACGAACAAATGTCTAATGATGTCAAGTTATCAATCGAAACGCACTGTCTGAAGGTCATTCAACGGAATCAATTTAGGAATGCGCATCTCCGTACTAGAGAAAACAAGAGCCAATTGCAAGAGACCATGTTTTGGGAGCAGTTGCTTCAAGAGACAGATATAATGACGCTTTGTGGATATAACAACATGACTAATAAACGACACCAAGTGGTTGTGTAGTACCCATTTAACGTCTTTAAATACTGAATGAAATTTAAAACAGTAGAAAATATATGAAGTTTGCAGAGTTCTTACTTTTTTGTTTACCATATGAACATATTTGACTGACAAGAATAGACCTTAAAAGGTGCTCTGAAGGATTAGGAAACACTTCAGTCATGCTGTCACTTATTCCGTCAAACATATGGTCATTAACAGAGAGAATCGTGCAAAACACGTACACGACAGCAAAACTGACTTGCGAACCCAGCATTTGATACCGTAGCCGCTGGCGACAAACATTTAGAAATGTAGCTTAAAAAACCGTTGCGATATTTCCTGCGTAGTATGCGTAGATGTCTTAGACATTTAAATGCAGCACTTGGGGCTACGTGTATCTCTTTTAATAGGATCCCTTGTCAGCAATTAAGCTTATACAACTTCAAAGGGTCAAACACATAGCTTGCATGCATTAGGTAAGAGAGAAAAAAAACAAAACACATACTGGTAGAAATCCAATAATACGACCATTAAACTAACATTGTCAAACATTTTTATAGGACCTGCGAACGTTAAAAAAAACAGACAAAAACAAAAGTTCATTGACGAACTTAATGTACACATTTCATTACGATGAGAAAGCGAAGGCCTGGTCAACTTTCTATACCCGTAAAGCACAAGCTGCGAACATGACGTGAGTCCTAAAAAGCCAAAAAGAATAAAAATTTGTCTAGCCCGTTTTTTGCGCATGAATATTAATATAGTGTGGCATGACCTTTGTCGTAGTGTATGCACACTAACCTGTAGCTGGGTAAACGGGCGTCAGGGGGTCTCCATTAACGAGCGAGAGCGTTCCAGAGGCGACTGCCGACGCCGGCAGGGACATGGACTCCGGAAACGGTCGTTGTGGCTGCAGGGCGTAGTCTGCCGGATCGGGGTAGAGGATGACCGCCGAGGCACCTTGCCTCTCCGCTTCTTTCACCTGGTAGATTGAGTTAGCCCCGGAGTCAAATGCAGGAACTTGCGATGCTATTTTTCGGGTTTTCACGTCCGAAAACCACGGTGTGATTATGAGGGCCACCATAGGGGGGGACGAGAAAGGGGGTCAGGAAATTTCGACCACCGGTGTTATTTAACGAGAAACTGACGCATCGCCTAGGACAAGGGCGTTTGCCATCTCGCCTCGGTTTGCCATCTTGCCACTGAATTGGTCATGCGAGGCGCGGCTCGCGGAACAGAAAATATGAAGCCAACTGGCGGCCCTCGTTCAGGTATGATGAGTCTCTGTTGCCAGTGACGTCCTGGTAGAAGGATCGCATACAGAGCCCGACCCGATGGGAATAATTGCTTCTCTCTCTATCTCTCTCTGCCATTCTGTGTCTTTCAAAATGCGACCACCGCGACCGGTATTAAACCCGCGACTTCTGGTTCAGCAGCCCAGTCTCATAGCCACTGATCCACCGAGACGAACCACAGATTCTTATGAAATCGTGAAAGGATGAGGAGGGACCCACTCAGCTGTCAACATTCAACATGTGATTTAGTTGTTGAGAGTTTGCGTTTGTGATGGTAAGAATGAGCGATTAAAATACGAGTGGAATATGTTATTACAATGAGGCAAGAAGACAGTTAGTTTGCTGTAAAGGGGCCAACAAATGAGGTGGAGTGAGTATTGGGTAGTAATATTTATTTTGGAGTAATGGAGTTTAATGAATTAGTTGTATTTTGTCGTTTTACCTGGAGTACCAAAAGCAAAGTTCATGCTGACCTACGAAACGTAATTTCACGCCTAAAATTGAAAAACAATACAACTGAAGTAATTGACGTCATGAAAACTGTGTCCATCCATCCGTCCGTCCGTCCGTTGACGCTACCCGACATTGGTAGCGTCAACCCGACGAATGCAAAGAATAAGTGTCGAAGTCTCAGCTGGGGTCATACCTAAGCACTCTAAGGGGCAGCGATGCACTTGACCAAAGAGCTATGCAAGGTCTTAGAATCACTTTTAAAAGAGACGTTAATCTTCGTAAAACGTCAATAGTGGTATCATTGCTGTATACCTAATTTTATAAACATAACATATTTGCTCCTTTTATACAGCTGTCACGTCGGGTTAACGTCAATTGTGGTTAGTTTCCATCCACTGAAGTTGACTTATGTAGCAGTGTCCAGGGCTAGCTTCCTCGCGAGCATCAGAGCTTCAAATGAGCTTTGGTCACCCAATGCGCATGTTCTAGTACGCATCGTTGCACAAATGCAAAACAACTGGTAATATAAACATCTGCAACTCTTTAACATATCTCTGTGCGTATAACATTCGTCCATATATTTAGCGTGACTTCATGACATCTCACTCAATATAAAAGTTGCAACACGGTCACCTTTCTTCCACATGCTTCGCATAACGTCGATTCCAAGGTATGTAGGATCTGCCAAATTTTTTCTCTTTCTCTCTCTTACAGTGCACATGACACGCATCAGTGATCGACGGCGTTGGTTCTTGTACTTACCTTGTTGCCGCGAAACACGCGACCGAACCGGATCACAACGATCTTTCCGGTGATGTTGATGCCGGTCTTGTGCAGATAGGCGAAGTCATCCGGTCGTCCGTAATTGGCGTAAACAACTTCCGCCTGCGCGCAAGAGTGAAATGGTAAAAAAAATGTAATACTTCACCACAGCTGTAATTAAGTGGAAGAATTGTGGTTAGACTAAGGACAAAGCGCACACCTGTGTAGAAAAAAACTTCAGGTTACTGGGAGTGTAGAAATGAGAGACCGTGTCGTACTTCAGTACTTTTGACACACTGTGAATACAGAGAGGATTCAGAACAAGTGTCCGTACTAGTGTTATTTGCACAACATATAATATAACTAAATTCAAATGATAATTGGTGGCAGCTCAGCCGGTGAAGTGTAACGCTCGAGAAGATGAGTTTGATTACCAGCCGCAGTTGTATGGGCGTCAAATGCAACGGAGCATTTCTCTTTCGATTTGCGTGCGTGTTTGTCTGTTTTCCTTGAGGCAATAAGGACAGCTCACCGCTTTCCCATAGCCGAGTCCCAAGTATTCAAAACCGTTAAACACTTTTTCTAAACCCACAAGGAACCCTGGTGGTCCTACATTAAAACGGCATTTGCAATTACTTCGTTTCTCAACATCATATTGCTGCGACAGGTTCGCCACATTCAAGTAGCCCGCCACAATCATCGTCACCAGCACCAGCAAGACCCGGCTCGGCTGGCATGCGCCACGCGTTCGGACGTTCAACAACGAGGAAGAGGAAGATAGTCGGATCTGTGCCACTCGGCCACTCGAACTTGACGACCATAGTTTTTAGAATCGAGGGCACAAGTTCGCCCTAATAAAGACGCTTGTTTTTTAACCTGTCGGCGTCAGCATCGCTACATTTCTGGTGGAGGTGCTGGGTTATGAATCGAAGCCCCACGAGCTCAAGACAGCGTAGCCCCGACGACCAGCGTATCAACCCCGTGGAAGTGACTCCTGTACACCAGAGGGCAAGTCGCCGTCTTCGAGGTGACTCACCTGAGTTCGGTCTTCTTCCGTTCACACCAAGGGGAATTCAAACGATGGATGCCACCACTATGACTACCCAGGTAACACCGGCACAAGTGTTCATTAGCCAACCGCACCAGCCGCCAGTTTTCCACGGCGACTCGTACGAGGATGTTGAAGATTGGTTGGACCTGTTCGAGAGAGTAGCGAGCTTGAATGGATGGGACGAAAGAGAGAAGCTCCGTCGCGTATACTTCGCCCTGGAAGACTTCGCGAAGACATGGTTTGAGAACCATGAAACCTCGTTGTCTACCTGGGAGGTATTTCGACGACAAGCGGTGGCTACGTTCGCGAACATAGACCGGAAAGAAAAGGCGGAGGCAGCTCTTCAATCGAGGAACCAGCTAACGAACGAGAGTGCTGCTATGTACATTGAGGACATGGTCCGCCTGTTCAAGCGTGTGGATTACAACATGGCTGAGGATAAGAAGGTGCGCCATCTAATGCGCGGAGTGAAGCAAGAGCTGTTCGCCGTTCTCGTCTGCAACCCTCCGAGCACGGTTGCTGAGTTTTACTCGGAAGCGACGGCCATCGAAAAAACACTGGAACAGCGGGCTCGGCAGTACAACCGGAATCTTAACTGCGCATCTGCACAGGTATTTCCCGGAGGCGTGCGAAACGACGTTGAAGCCCTGCGAGAGCTAATTAGATCAGTTATCAGAGAAGAACTGAGCAGACTGCATATGCCCCAGACTTCAACTGCACTATCTGTTACGGACGTTGTTCGTGACGAACTGAGACAGGTAATACGAGAGCCAGAGCGTGAGCTGCAGCCGGTTCGACCTATCCGAACATACTCTGAGGTTGTCAGACAACCCACGGTACACAGCAATGCAGCAGTTGCGATGGCAACGACTCCTCTCCCACCTGCGGCACGCAGCGCACCTCGTCCACGGGAACCGACAGCTACCTATCTGCCCCCAGGAGCACGTAGCACACATCACTATGTGGAGCGTAGGCCCAGGAAAAGTGACGTCTGGCGTGATCACGAGCGCAGGCCTCTGTGTTTTTATTGTGGGGAAGCGGGTCATCTGTACAGATTCTGTCCTTACCGACAGGCTGGATTAAGAGGCTTCCCGTCATATGCACCGTGCCCCCGAAACGGCGAACGACCAGCGGAGATTGAGGAGTACTTGTCGACGTGCCAGAACTCGCCAACTCTACGCCAACACTGGTCACGGTCACCATCGCCTATGCGCTACCGGTCATCCAGCCCACGTACACCTTCAAGGCAGCCTGGTCATCGCTCTCCAAGTCCACACCCGGAAAACTGAAGCAAGCAACCTGTGGAGGTGAGGCCGCTGATAACGTCAGTTACGAAGATCCTCCGATTTGGTTTGAGGCTGATGACGGTGTATTTCCGGTAGATGGGTGCAGCAACGAAAACGTTACTTCAGATTTGCGGTTGAGAATGGAAGGATGGGAGCTGAATGCCTTAGTCGACACCGGTGCTGATTATTCAGTGATAAGTCACAAGATGGTGAAAAAGCTAAACAAAGTTGTGACACAGTGGAGCGGATCGCAGATAACGCACGGCAGGCGGTCACATTATTACGCCCATTGGCAGATGCACTGCAAGACTTGAAATACGGGGCTTTATTTACGTGGCCGATTTCATTGTGCTGCCAGAATGTTCAAGAGAACTCATTATAGGAATGGATTTTTTGCGAGCTAATGGCGCCGTAATTAACCTACGTAGGTCCAGCGTGTCGTTTTCGACTGAACGAGCTATACCTGTGGAGGAATCTGAGGAACGACGCCTAACTGCTCTACGCGTTGTTCATGATGACGTAACTGTGCCGCCACGCTGCAGTATAATGGTGCTCGTAGAAAATGATGCATTGTACAACCGCGAAGGCATAGCGGATACAAATGTAGGACTGTTTTTGAACAAAGGTGTCTGCGTAGCTAGGGGTCTTGTTCACTTGACGAATGGCCGTGCAGATGTCCTACTCACAAATTTCTCCAATGAGCTTCAACACATCGCTCAAGGCACGGCTATCGCCTATTTACACGACTTCAGTATGGCGACTGAACTATGCAGCCTAACGACATCAACCACTCGACCAGTGGCCTGCAACATCGACACAACCGTGACCGTCAATCAGAGCCTTCCGGACAGTCAGAAGAAACAGATTTATGCCTTGGTAAAAGAATTCTCTGATTGCTTTTCAAGTACCTCGAAGGTCCAGCGCACGTCAATCACGAAACACAGAATTATAACGCAAGACGACACGAGGCCTATATGCCAGCATCCATATCGGGTGTCACAGAAAGAACGGGAAATTATCAAGAAGCAAGTGGAGGAGATGCTTTCTGATGATGTCATCCAGCCTTCGAATAGTCCATGGGCGTCTCCCGTAGTGCTCGTTAAGAAGAAAGACAACACACTTAGATTCTGCGTCGACTACAGAAAACTGAACAGTGTAACTAAACGAGATGTCTACCCCTTGCCACGTATCGACGATACACTAGATCGGTTGCGATCCGCAAAGTTTTTCTCCTCCTTAGATCTGAAAAGCGGATATTGGCAAATATAGGTCGATGAGCGGGACCGTGAAAAAACGGCATTCGTAACACCAGATGGTCTCTACGAATTCAAAGCGCTTCCATTCGGCCTCTGTTCCGCACCAGCGACGTTCCAGCGAATGATGGACACTGTCCTCGCCGGGTTGAAATGGCAGGCATGCCTAGTGTATTTGGATGACGTGGTGGTATTCTCTGCAACGTTCGACAAACATCTAGAGCGACTACACACAGTATTGGAAGCCATCCGGTCAGCGAAATTGACAATCAAACCCGAAAAATGCCACTTCGGCTTCGAAGAGCTGCGATTCCTTGGACATGTCATTAGTTCCGAGGGTGTTCGTCCCGATCCCGAAAAGACAGCCGCTGTTCAGAGGTTCCCTACACCCAGAGACAAAAAGTCAGTGCGTCGGTTTTTGGGTTTATGTGCCTATTATAGATGATTTGTGGAAAACTTCTCAAAGATTGCGGAACCTCTTACAAAACTGACAAAAGACGACGTGCCCTTCACGTGGGAAAGCGAACAACAGGAAGCTTTTGACGAATTAAGGAAACGACTACAGGGTTCACCAATACTTGCCCATTTTGATGAGACAGCCGACACAGAAGTCCATACCGATGCCAGCAATGTCGGCCTCGGCGCCATCCTTGTCCAGTGGCGAAATGGTCAAGAGAAAGTGTTAGCCTATGCCAGCCGCAAACTATCAAAAGCTGAGGCAAACTACTCTGCAACTGAAAAAGAGTGCCTCGCAGTCATCTGGGCCATAAACAAGTTTCGACCCTGCCTTTATGGTAGACCGTTTAGAGCTGTCAGTGACCACCATGCTCTATGCTGGCTGGCAAATCTCAAGGACCCATCAGGTCGACTAGCAAGATGGAGCCTTAGACTGCAGGAGTATGATATTACGGTCGTGTACAAATCGGGAAGGAAACACAGCGATGCCGACTACCTGTCACGCTCTCCCGTCGATCCAAGTGTACCTGAAGAGGAAGACTTCCCGTTTCTAAACGTTGTCGACACATCCAAAATCGCTCAACTACAACGCGATGACCCAGATTTGCTGGCACTTATACAACACCTGCAGGGTCTCGACGTTCAAGTCCCTCGCATATTCTCCAGAGGGCTCTCCGCGTTCTGCCTTCGAGGAAGTGTCCTTTACAGGAGGAACTTCGAACCTAATGGTGAAACGTTTTTACTAGTCGTGCCCACAGCCATGCGAGAGGAAATTCTGCACGCATGCCACGACGAGCCAACATCTGGACACATGGGTGTGAGCCGAACATTCGCCAGGATTCGCCTGAAATACTATTGGCCTAAGTTGCTCACATCAGTGCAGCGCTACGTGAAAACTTGTCGTCAATGTCAACGGCGCAAAACTCCACCCGTAAAACCAGCCGGCCTTCTCCAGCCAATAGACCCTCCAGATGCCCCATTCCAACAAGTCGGCATGGACTTTCTAGGACCTTTGCCGACATCGCGTGCAGGCAAGAAATGGATAGTCGTAGCCACAGACTATCTCACCCGTTATGCTGAAACTGACTCTCTATACAGTGCGACAGCTGCCGAAGTCGCCAAGTTCTTTGTGAACAACATAGTGCTCAGACATGGTGCGCCCATCGTCGTTATTACGGATCGGGGCACCGCATTTACTGCAGACCTAATGCAATGCCTGATGCGCATGACAAATACCGATCACAGAAGAACAACGGCGTATCACCCTCAGTCAAATGGCTTAACCGAACGCCTCAACAGAACTCTGACCGACATGCTATCAATGTATGTTGATGTTGAACATAAACAGTGGGACGAAATATTACCCTACGTAACATTCGCATATAATACAGCCGTTCAAGAAACAACCCACGTTGCCCCCTTCGAACTAGTATTCGGCCGAAGAGTGACCACCCCGCTGGATGCCATGTTATCACTACAGGACGAAAGCAGCTATCCACCTGACTTAGATGACTTCTTGCAAAGAGCCAAAGAGCCGAAGAAGCACGGCAAATGGCAAGATACCGAATACGCCACCAACAGCACGTCGATTCTAGTCGCAACAACAAGCGACGCAGTGACACACTTTTTCATCCCGGTGACAAAGTGTGGATATGGATACCAGTGCGCCGCCGCGGACTCTCTGAAAAGCTTCTTTGCCGATACTTCGGCCCTTATGAAGTACTCAACCGTATCAGCAACGTCAATTATGAAGTTAGATCCGCTGGACACGAGAGTTCAAGACGCCGAAATCCCACGAAAGTGGTCCACGTAGTCCGCATGAAGCCCTATCATGACAGATCGTCGAAAAACGAGTGAGAGTGCGCGTGTATCTTTTCACTGTCTTAAGCATCGGGACGATGCGTCTGAGGAGGGGGGCAATGCTGCGACAGGTTCGCCACATTCAAGTAGCCCGCCACAATCATCGTCACCAGCACCAGCAAGACCCGGCTCGGCTGGCATGCGCCACGCGTTCGGACGTTCAACAACGAGGAAGAGGAAGATAGTCGGATCTGTGCCACTCGGCCACTCGAACTTGACGACCATAGTTTTTAGAATCGTGGGCACAAGTTCGCCCTAATAAAGACGCTTGTTTTTTAACCTGTCGGCGTCAGCATCGCTACAATATCGTAGCCTTGGTGAGAAAATCAACATCGTATCGTAACCTTGGTGCGTTAAACTGGATAATTTTTTCTGAAGTTGGAAGTTTATTGCAGTATTAAGTGACATACAATAGATTTTACTTTTTCGGGGACCCGACGAACTTGTTGAGGAGTTCTTGCGCTGGAGACTACACAAAACAATAAAAAAGGAAACAAACAAACAAACAAACAAACATTACAGTTATAGCTAGCTCTGATGTGTCTAGGAAAAACGACAATGTTCACAGATGTGCTTGGACAAGTGATTTTTTTTTCAAGTTTTACTGTGTAAACGTCATCCTTTGGGAAACGGTTACCCAGGCTGTTTATGTATAAGCGGTTCATGCATCTCCTGCGCATCACCTAGAAGGTGACAAAACTGCCAACGACCGGGCCTCTACCTCACGGAGGTTTTCCTACAGCATGAACTTTAAAAAATATTTTGGGTAGGGTACAAGGGTGTAGTTCATAATGCTATGGTTAATAAATGACGTTTTCACTAAAACGAGTGACGTAAATTAGAAATTGTTCATGCTTACCACAACAGGCGTATTTCCTGTGCCGGCAGAGTACGCCAGGTAGGGCTCTACGGAGCCAGTCTTCTGTCTTGTGACAGAGTACACAATTTTTCCTTGACCGTCAATGATGGATATCTGAAAGAACATAAATGACTGGGAAATCAATTAAGCCACACAGAACTCGAGAAAAAGAAATCTTGCAAAAGGGCAAGCCGACATCTGTTCTTAGCATATCGCAAGTTTTTGCGCTTAAGTGGAGATAGAGGTAACTTGCCGAAAGCCACAAGATAGTGTAAATGGTACAAAACCCATTAATTTTACAAGGCATGGACTAAAGAAAACTTTATTTTTCGGAAACTGTTCAAGCTAACACATTGACATCAGACTCAGCCATTAGAACCTAGGCGAATCATGAGAACCATGTGGACCTAGCGAAACGGCCGTGAGCTCATCATAAAGGGCTCAATATACTCCGATGTACCATTGACGCACGCACACGCTGGCTGTAGCAATGCTACTCAAGCAAAACGCGAGCTGTCTACCGTCTGATGCCAGATCTACGTTCTGCGACCAGTGTTTGTTGGCGCGGCTCAGCGGCATCCGGTGCAAAGTGCGAAACGCTGCATTTCGCACCATAACGTTACTCAGACAGCACTGCGACTGCCTGTATTCATATAGAAGGAATGCTGGCCGGGCTCCAACGCGCATGCATCAAAGCAACGCAGCGCGTGCCTGCAGGCATATGGCAGGCAGATCGGCGCTTGGTGTGGCATTGCCCACGTGACGCGACGAAAACGAACGCCGGCACGCACGTGCGCTGGGTCACGTCGAAGTGTATTGGTGCCAGTGAATGTGGCATGTAGTCATGTTCTTACATGACATGCAACTCATGATTATCATGTTTGCACCAATCACATACCTTCGTTATCCACTCACATGACGTAATACCCAATTTGGCATATGTGAAGCTAGCGAAACGGTCGCAAGTGCATTATGAGTGTGGAATGTAGTAATGTCATATGACACACATGATTATGTTTGCGAAGTGTCGTGTACTTATGTCTTTTGTTCGCGTCACATAATACCAAATTTGATACATGTGAAGCTAGTGAAACGGTCGCGAGCGCATCATGAGTGTGACATGTAGTAATGTTATATGACACGCATGATCATGTTTGCGAGTGTCGTGTACTTATGTCTTTTGTTCGCGTCACATAATACCAAATTTGATACATGTGAATCTAGTGAAACAGTCGCGAGCGCATCATGAGTGTGGCATGTAGTAATGTCATATGACACGCATGATCATGTTTGCGAGTGTCGTGTACTTATGTCTTTTGTTCGCGTCACATAATACCAAATTTGATACATGTGAAGCTAGTGAAACGGTCGCGAGCGCATCATGAGTGTGGCATGTAGTAATGTTATATGACACGCATGATCATGTTTGCGAGTGTCGTGTACTTATGTCTTTTGTTCGCGTCACATAATACCAAATTTGATACATGTGAAGCTAGTGAAACCGTCGCGAGCGCATCATGAGTGTGGCATGTAGTAATGTCATATGACACGCATGATCATGTTTGTGAGTGTCGTGTACTTATGTCTTTTGTTCGCGTCACATAATGCCGAATTTGATACATGTGAAGCTAGTGAAACGGTCGCGAGCGCATCACTGAGTATGGCATGTAGTAATGTTATATGACACGCATGATCATGTTTGCGAGTGTCGTGTACTTATGTCTTTCGTTCGGGTCACATAATACCAAATTTGATACATGTGAAGCTAGTGAAACGGTCGCGAGCACATCATGAGTGTGGCATGTAGTTAATGTCATATGACACGCATGATCATGTTTGCGAGTGTCGTGTACTTATGTCTTTTGTTAGCGTCACATAATACCAATTGATACATGTGAAGCTAGTGAAACGGTCGCGAGCGCATCATGAGTGTGGCATGTAGTAATGTTATATGACACGCATGATCATGTGTGCGAGTGTCGTGTACCTATGTCTTTTGTTAGCATCACATAATACCAATTGATACATGTGAAGCTAGTGAAACGGTCGCGAGCGTATCATGAGTGTGGCATGTAGTAATGTTATATGACACGCATGATCATGTTTGCGAGTGTCGTGTACTTATGTCTTTTGTTAGCGTCACATAATACCAATTGATACATTTGAAGCTAGTGAAACGGTCGCGAGCACGTCATGAGTGTGGCATGTAGTAATGTTATATGACACGCATGATCATGTATGCGAGTGTCGTGTACTTATGTCTTTTGTTAGCGTCACATAATACCAATTGATACATGTGAAGCTAGTGAAACGGTCGCGAGCGCATCATGAGTGTGGCATGTAGTAATGTTATATGACACGCATGATCATGTTTCCGAGTGTCGTGTACTTATGTCTTTTGTTCGCGTCACATAATACCAAATTTGATACATGTGAAGCTAGTGAAACCGTCGCGAGCGCATCATGAGTGTGGCATGTAGTAATGTTATATGACACGCATGATCATGTTTGCGAGTGTCGTGTACTTATGTCTTTTGTTCGCGTCACATAATACCAAATTTGATACATGTGAAGCTAGTAAAACGGTCGCGAGCGCATCATGAGTGTGGCATGTAGTAATGTTATATGACACGCATGATCATGTGTGCGAGTGTCGTGTACCTATGTCTTTTGTTAGCATCACATAATACCAATTGATACATGTGAAGCTAGTGAAACGGTCGCGAGCGCATCATGAGTGTGGCATGTAGTAATGTTATATGACACGCATGATCATGTTTGCGAGTGTCGTGTACTTATGTCTTTTGTTAGCGTCACATAATACCAATTGATACATTTGAAGCTAGTGAAACGGTCGCGAGCACGTCATGAGTGTGGCATGTAGTAATGTTATATGACACGCATGATCATGTATGCGAGTGTCGTGTACTTATGTCTTTTGTTAGCGTCACATAATACCAATTGATACATGTGAAGCTAGTGAAACGGTCGCGAGCGCATCATGAGTGTGGCATGTAGTAATGTTATATGACACGCATGATCATGTTTCCGAGTGTCGTGTACTTATGTCTTTTGTTCGCGTCACATAATACCAAATTTGATACATGTGAAGCTAGTGAAACCGTCGCGAGCGCATCATGAGTGTGGCATGTAGTAATGTTATATGACACGCATGATCATGTTTGCGAGTGTCGTGTACTTATGTCTTTTGTTCGCGTCACATAATACCAAATTTGATACATGTGAAGCTAGTAAAACGGTCGCGAGCGCATCATGAGTGTGGCATGTAGTAATGTTATATGACACGCATGATCATGTTTGCGAGTGTCGTGTACTTATGTCTTTTGTTCGCGTCACATAATACCAAATTTGATACACGTGAAGCTAGTGAAACGATCGCAAGCGCATCATGAGTGTGGCATGTAGTAATGTTATATGACACGCATGATCATGTTTCCGAGTGTCGTGTACTTATGTCTTTTGTTCGCGTGACGTAATACCGAATTTGGTACATGTGAAGCTAGCAAAATGGCCGCGAGCGCGTCACGAGCGTGGCATGCAGCAAGTTGTTACATGACGTGCACCTGATGATTATCACGTTCGCACGAGTCGCATACCTTCGTCATCTATTCACGTCCTGTCCCATAATACCATATTTGGTATATGCGAAGCTAGCATCGTGAGTGTGACATGTAGTCTTGTTACATGTCATGCATGTCATTATTTTTATGTTAGGGTCTGTCACTTGTATTCACCAAGCAGTCATGTGATACCATAGCAGCTTCGCAACATGTCATGCGAACTAAACTACCACAAGAGCAGCAAGACCATAAAATGTAAATCATGATATTCATGACATACATGTCTTGATTTTCATGTTATGACTAGTTACTTATGCTCGTCACACAGTCATGTTATGCCATACCAAGTTTGGTATCGATACCATTATCGAAATGGCCAGGAGAGTTAAAAGTCATAGACAGACAGACAGACAGACAGACAGACAGACAGACAGACAGACAGACATACATACATACAGACAGACAGACAGATAGATAGATAGATACGCTCAACGTCGCCGAAGCTCGCTAAGAAATGCTTTGCAATTAAAATCAAGTACTGCGGCTTTTGCAGAGTCCCAAGAATGAGAACAAGCACAATTTCGTACACCCGGTCTCAGCCTCGCGCATCAGTACAAGTGTACAAATTTTTCCTTCTTCTCGTTTCCTAACAGCTAACTGTCATTTACATGTTTCAGACATGCATACGTGGCATGGAAAAAATAAACCTTTAGCTGAAAGTTTGTGCCTGTCCCTGCGTGCTTGTCATCCTTGTTCTCTTCCGCGAAGTATACGATTTATGTGCGCGATAAACGACCCCAGGTGCTCAAAATTTCGGAGCCCTTCACTAGGACATGTCCCATAGTACCATCATGGTTTTGGCATGAAAAACCGCAGACATTATACTAGTGCGCTTAAAAATGAATGGCCAAGTTCGATAAGGGATCTCTCATCGCTAAATCTCAGAGCCGGCTTCTGTGACTTCCCTGTGCCGCCTTGGCAGCTGGCGTGACCGGTTACCGGGTCCGTCCCGAGCCATGACTTAACGAGCAAGAAAGTCACTCGTAGCGTGTGCGTGACGCGTTTGCTACGCCCGTGCTTATTGAACGTTCCTCAAAGGTTTGTTGACCCTTCGAACAGCCCACGTAGACGGCAGGGTGCCGATACCTGACTCTGGCGGTCGGGATCCGGGTGTGAGAAGTACGCCTTGAAAGGAGTCAAGTGGACGTCCTCGAGGCCTTGCGTTTCCCACATCTTTGCCACGTACTCCGCCGAGGTTCTCTCACCCGCTGTGCCGCCCAGCTTTGGCATTTCGACGAACGTCCTGCGAGTAAAGATCGTCGATTCGCTAATACCTTGTGTGCGAAAGTCAGGCATGACACGAGAATGATGTCGGACACTAAAACGGCACTCCCCACCCCTCCCCTCCCCCCAAAAAAAACGAAAAACAAGAAGACAACTTTAGCCTATTGGTGCCAAGACTGAGCAGAGTGTGGAACCAGGCTGCCTTCGTTGTTTCTCTTTGGTTTCCCCTCTTTCCTAATCTCTACTCTTTCTTTCCTTTTTTTCGTTTCAAGTGCTTTGCACTGTTTTCTTCGGTTTATTTCAATTTATTTTTGTTTATCTCCTTATTTCTTCCTTTCCTACCTTTTACAATTTATCGCGTGCTTCCCGCTTTTTTCAAATTTGATACGTTTGGCCAGCGTTAGCACCAAGCGACCGCTGCATACGACAGACGGGGCAGTTCAGTGCTCTTAAAGTGCTCTCCGCATAAAGAGGACCTTAGAACCTCGAGGACACCGAAAATGTGTTTTTAACTGCTTCATCTTAGGGGCTGCCTCCCACAGCTGCATCTTATGCAGCATATTTTCCGAAACGAATACGCGAAATGTCGAAATCATCAGGTTGACTGACTAATAAATAAAATAACTGTAAATGCCAGGAGAAATAACTGAGCAAGCTTGAATGTATGTAGCTTGACAAATTATTACCCCTATAGATATTTGAGGAACAGCACGCATCAGATGCGCACAGCATTTTGTACCAAGTGAATCCACAGGTGCTCAATTTTCGGGGAAAGGGCACGGTAACGCGTAAGAAGCGTGTGTTATCACAGCGATTCTCCATGTCTGTCTTGCGTAAACGTTGTTATCTATTATGTAACATAAATATTCAGTTATACTGCACGTTGAAGTAGGAATAGGTGACGTGCATTCTATAATAATACCAATACTAGAATGCAATGACCTACGATAAGAAAAATCACACAGAGAGGCACACATGTTGCCGTGGCAGCCATTTTTTTGGAAATGTGAAAATTAAAATTATGCTCATAATCAAACTGAAAGAGAACATGGGTTCCCAGCTCACATTAATACATTATTCCATTGAATCCTCATGGGAATCCATTGAGAGACAGTTGCGATTATATTTCAATGCTCTCACACAACTGAGGGGTATTGAACCCAGGTACAGACTATGAAATGAACAATATTTAAGAAAATTAGACTCGTTCTACGTAATAGTCAAACAGTTCAAATATATGATAATGTTAAAGGGGGACACTACCAAAGGGTGTCCTCTCCCCTCTGAGCACAAAGAGAGTCAGAACACTTTGCCCTCCTTCCCCCCCTCCCCTCACGGGAATAACGCTGGTGCGTTATTCCCGGTGCGTTATACATGGTGCGTTAAACATGTGCGTTATACTTGTCTCCTTTATCTAGTTTATGATACAATATAATTGGTTGATTTGTGGGTTTAACGTCCCAAAACCACCATATGATTATGAGAGACGCCGTAGTGGAGGGCTCCGGAAGTTTTGACCACCTGGGGTTCTTTAACGTGCACCCAAATCTGAGCACACGGGCCTACAACATTTCCACCTCCATTGGAAATGCAGCCGCCGCAGCCGGGGTTGGAACCCGCGACCTGCGCGCATGATACAATATAACCTAATATATTTGTTGCCTATTGAATAAAGAGTACTCGAATGACAACGGAGACTTTTTTTTTGCTAAGAAATGTAAAAAGAATGACTCATCACAAACTGTAAGTCGGGTCAAAACAGTTGCCTGTATGGCGCCACGTTGTTTCTATATTTAGTATTTTTCGTCACAAATTTAGTGGCCCCAAATCTCCCTGTCATTTAATGTTATTGTTGTTGTTCTACTATGTACTGGTAGTTTAGGTGATTGCTAGCGATTAACATCCTGAAACCCCGCTATGATTATGAAATACAACGCAGTGAAAGGCTCCGGAAATTAAGACCACTTTCGGTTCTTTACCGTGCACCTAAATGTAAGTACACGGGCTTCGAGCATTTTCGGCTCCATGGAAAATGCAGCCACTGCGCGGGTGATTTAATAGAGAAGGCGGAGGGTAGATATGCGAATTAAACTAGGTCTACTCACCGCAGCGTCGTCTCATAGTCGTACTTGTTGAGAAACGTGGTGACGTCATCAAGCACACTCCTAATCTGACCTACAGCGTCTGCCTCCGGCAGCCCGAGCTGGTCAGACTTGGAACTGTCACCGCCACGCATGGCGAAGTGCCCCAGCAAGACACCGAAGATGACGCCGAGCACGGCAACGGCAAGTCCGGAAGCGCAACAGTACTTCCGGCTGACCATGGAGCCAAACCGGAAGTCCTCAGTGTAGCCGGAGCTCATCTGAAGGGACCTCATTCCTGCACCGTCACCAGCGTTCCTGGGTAGAGATGACTCATTACGGTAATGTTGGAAAAACGGCTGCAACAAATTCAGGTAGAACATGCTCAGTTTCTTCTCTCTATTTCACTTTCTCTCTCTGTGGACAAGCCAAAGAGAACGAAAACTGAACATTTAACATCGTTCTGTCTGGATTGTTCTCACATATGTACTCCCATGACACGGGTGTCACGTATATTGCTAGCGCGAACTGCAGGTGAGGGCCATACACTGAAGTTTGTCTACCTTGAACAAGCCAGGGCTATCATCCTCGCAGACACAAGTTCTAGATATAAGCATAGCTTCTGGTATTGGTAATGCCCATGTTGCTGTTGACACCGTTACCCAACTGTAAATAACTCTTCATATAAAGCATATGCGGCGGTTCAACATATGCCTGTGTGTACAACGTTTGCCCATGTTGCTGTTGACACCGTTACCCAACTGTAAACAACTCTTCATATAAAGCATATGTCGCTGTTCAACATATGCCTGTCTGTACAACGTTTGTACACATCTTTAGCCTAATTTCGTAACGTTTAGCTCAATAAACAAATTACACCAGAGTCACATTCTTTCGCGCATGCTTCGCGTAACATTGATTCCCATGGTACGTCGCATCTGCCGAATTTTTTTTGTGTGTATGTCATGACCAGCAAGTCCCATTCTGAGAATCATCGTACCCTCCCATAGTAATTTTGGTCAACCCCGATTCGAGAGGTTAATGACGAGAGCCCTCAAACGTAAGCTTGCCTATAACGTTGACACCGCGTTGACGTCAGCATCGCGAGGTGCTCCGCGTTTTACTCAGTCAAGCGGCATGCGCTTTAGTATTGCGTTTAAATGTGTTCTAGGCCATATTCGCCTTTGAAATTTCGTAGATGATGCGTGTGTCTCTTCACACAAGCCTATCTCACTGATTATCTCGCCCTCCCATTTTCATGGCTGCGTTCCTGTAAGGTGGATCTAAATCTGAGCAAAACGTAGTCCTTGTATTTCACTTGCACCTCAAACGCGGTCAGTGTGACTGGTGATCGAATCCACGTCCTTCTGAGTCCTCGTTTTTTTTTCATTTCTATTTCGAAAAGAAGGCTATAAAGAAGCGCACGCATTATAATCCTGCTATACTGTAAGGAACAGGAATAGCAACAGAACGCAGGAAGACTAGCTCGAACTTTCGTATCACATACTTGCATCGATTGAATTTGAAGTCCATGTGAAATAGCACACCCTAACTACTTTAGCAAGATTAAGAAAGAGATAGAAAGAAAGAATATCGGAAAGTAAGTGAGGTTAACTAGACTAAGTCCACTTTGCTACCCTACACGGGGGAGAGAAACGAGGGAGCAAAGGAGAGAGAGAGAGGAGGAGGAGGGGATACACATTTCGTATAACACACACACCACACATGTTGTGCGGGTTTCTAAGGTGGTCGCAAAGTGAAGTTGCCATCAAGAATTGTAGAAGGGCTCGTGTGCCTTTCAGGGCTGATGTACTTGAAGGTCACGCACCCAAGATCACCCACGCACCCAAGGAGCAAGATCCAACTGTCTGACTCACCACTGAACGTTCAATGTAACGTCTGAAATAAAACTATCAGAAGCTATCTTGCTATGAGAAGCTAAGGTGCACCTATGTATAAAAGAGAAGATTGCTTCAGAAATAGAGGAAGCGTTTTTTTATTAACAGATCTGATGAAACATGCGCAGTGAGGCCCTCTATCAGGTTGCGTGCAACTGAGATAAATTATTTGAGCGCATGCCACTAATCGAATTCTTGTTTGCTCGTGTGACTAGTGACTCTGTTATCGTGTATATATATGTGTGCTTTTCGAATGAAATCAGTTGATAGTTTGCGCTGTGTTTGTGTAGTCCTTCTCTCGTCTTTGTAGTTTGCGCTAAGTCTACCGTTAGGATATAGTATTAAGGGGAAACCTTACTAAGACTGCTTACCATTTACGCTGCTTACAATTACCTGAAATAAAAACTACGAAACTGAAGTATTTCTCAGATAAAGGCTGCACTGTTCCACAAGTATGGGTTGGAACTGGCCCGGACAAGTGCTGCATAGTTTTCTTTTGGACGCGTTCACCTAAGTCCCGGTTATTACGCATAGAAATATGAGTTGTATACGCCAGCAATCTCTCCGAATGGCAGTTGCTCGGTTAAAAAATATTTGGCTCTCACACACACAATGCGGTTGTCAGTTCTGAAGGTAATTCCTGGGAAGTTTTTCGTACTGCCAACGTACTGTGACTCTCACAACAGTTTCTATAGTGTCCGGTCGACTGTCCTGACAAGCTTTCCTTACTCAATTTTCGTCAAGCACTTCCTGCTAGGTTATCAACCAACCGAGTGTTTGCCAATCGTATCTTCCGCAAGCAATGTTTGTGTAGACGGCCGCAACCGCATTTCGGGTAGCCCAGATAACGGAACGCTCCCGTCACCTCCTTCAAGCTAGCGTTCACTACAGCGACACAACCAGTTACAACCGTTGGATACAAGAAAACACATTCCACAAGACACAAGTTCACTTCATTCACAACACCGGCCTCACGGCTCACATCTAATACACATACACGCAAAAAATATTATGCCTTAAAGGCAAGTCTATGTTGCAATAAAAAAGACAACATTAGGAACCGAAATAACACGAATGACGTTATCTCTTTCTAACACCGTTGTCGCACGGTCACTTTCGATGACGATCGGACACGATCCGGATCAAATTTTCTGATCATGATTGGCTTCATTCGCCCAAGCTTTAGAAGGGGGCCTATACCTATTTTGATCCTGCAGTCGGGCTTAATCGCGAGTAGTAAAGCGCCGTCTGACATCAGCGTAAGAGTAAGTGTAACGGTTGATTTTTGGAGAGTACTGGGAGCATGACAGGTGTAGATTTAAGATACAGCAAAAGAGCAGAGTGGGTCAAGAAACACGGGGGTGAATGCTGTCATGGTTGAAATCAAGAAAAACTCGAAATGGGCCGGACACGTAGCGCGTAGGCAGGATAACCACTGGTGATTATACGGTAACTGATCGGATTCCAAGAGAAATGGAACGCGTCAGGGGGAGACGGAAAATTGGGTGGGCGGATGAGATGAAGAAGTTTTCAGGTGTAATGAGGCCACAGAAAGCACAGGACAGGGTTGATTAGCGGAAAATGAGAGAGACGTTTGCCTTGAAGTGGGCGCAATCAGGCTGATGATCAATATAATGTTGGCGATGATGAGGATGAGCCTGAGCGCAGTAATGTCTTTGCCATGTGACCGAATCGATTGCGCTTGCAGAAACCATGTACCATTCGGGACGTGTGGGACGGATCCGAACAGCTGCTTAAAGCAGACTAAACGCAACGAGGGCTTGCTTGGATTCCCCGCTAGACCATCCGTGGGTATCATCTGGACAACGTAACAACGCCAAACTTGGCTATTACCTTGTAGAGCTGAAAACTACACAGATCTAAAGTCTACGTGGAAGATCTGCTCAGTGGTGTTTCTCTGAAAGGACACCTCTTAATGCTGATGCTTGTAAGCCAGTACTTCTGACTCGACTTCAATCAGAACTTTGTTCAGCGAAGTGCTTTGCATTTTTTCCTGCATTAAAAACGTGCAATACGAAATGCTCAACCAGGGATAAAACATATAAAACATTATTCAGGGCTTAACGTTCCAAAACTATACGATATTAAGAAGCACGCCGTAGGGGAAGGTTCCGCGAGCTTTGAGCATCTGGTGTCTTCTAACCTGCACTGACTTCGCCTACAGCACAAAGGCCTATAAGCATTTTGCCTCCGTCGATACGTGACCAACGTAGTAGGGATTCAACCCGCGACCACAGGAGTCATCAGTCGGGCACTCTGCCACAACACGGCCGCCGCCCGCCATGGTGGATAAGTGGTCATGGCGCTTCCGACCACGTTCGTCGCGTATCTACTGAGGCAGAATGATATACGCCTTTGTACTGTAGGCGATGTCAGTGCAGGTTAGAAAGACACCAGATGATTGAAATTTGCGGAACCCTCTGCTACGGCGCTCCACGTAATGATAGCGTGGTTTTGGTGGGTTAGAGCGCAAGATAATAAAATATTATATATTATGATATTATATATTATGATATAATAAATCAATACAAAGCAAAATTAGATTACGGTGGATATAAGTAAAAGGCGCTGCTTGTGCAAAAGAAAATTAAAAAGAATAAAAAGGTGTAGTGAGATGTAAGGGCGTGCCTCAGAGAGCGACCAAAAATATAGGTACTTGAATTCATACGTTTACGTTTTTACGTTTATTTAAGGTTTTATTACAAAAACACAGCATATATCCATGAGGTGAATGATGAGGAGTGGGGCGAGACGAACGGATGGACGCACAGAAGCACGAACGCATTGTGGGAAGCTTGAACCCACTAATCATCATTCACTCCGTGGATATGCTATGACACCGGTTTTATTGACCTGCTATACAGTGCAACTGGCTGCTGACGACAGAAGACATATAAACAATGGCGTAAGGAGCTTCACCCCTAAAAAATTTCTTTAAAAAGTGACATGAGACCTACTAATTTGAGTTGCAGCTTGGCTACACACCGTCAGTTCACCCAGCCACTCGCGTTGACACTTGTCGAGGCAGACATGAGCCCCTGTCGAGTCTTTAGATTTTATTCATTCTGTCTTCTTTTTTATTCCTGCTCCGCAGCGCTATTTCGGTCACCGCGAAGACGGCAGAAAACCGGCTTCCGTCGTGTATGTAGCGAACCGCAGCGACGACATCTCGGCAATTCGCCGCAGCGAACACGTCGCTTATGAGAGTCTATGAGATGAAGCGTAACGCCGCTGTATACAGAAAGAATTACACTTGTCTAGAGCGCCCCGCCAGCCGCTGCAGCTGCAGTTTTCTGCAGAGATATGCGAAGACCGACGCCCTAATCACACCTAACATATTTATGCCTCAAGGTAGGCACTCGTGCAATCATTGAAGCATGAACGGGAACTTGTAGCTGACGTGAGGTAGAAGCAACGGCCAACAGCAGCGTCGACAGCCATGCGCTTCACGGCTCTGTAGACAAGTGTGATGCTAAATGTGTACGCACACCCGTTGCACTTTGCCCTCTTGATTAACTTGTCTTTCGGATTAGAAGAACTGAGCGATCGGCGAGTTGGCAATCATTTACGGCAGAAACTACGTGACAAAAAAAAAAGAGACAGGGACATGAAAATTTAAGCTACACGTATACTAATAAAAATAATTACTGTTGGGGTTAAGCCTCCCGAAACCACGATGTGATTATGAGAGACGCCGTAGTGTTGGGCTCCTGAAATTCCCGTCCCCTGGCTGGGTTTTCTTTTTTCAACGTGCACTAGGTATAAGTTCACGGGCCTCGGACATTTTCGTCTCCACAGAAAACGCGGCCTCTGCGAACGGAATTCGATCTCGCCACATGCCGCTAAGCAGGGGAGGACTGTAACCGATACAACGTCGCAGCGCGTCGCAATAATAATAATAATAATAATAATAATAATAATAATAATAATAATAATAATAATAATAATAATAATAACAATAAACCTGGATTAGCATGGGCCAAAACGAAGATTGATCACGAGAGATGCCGCAGTGGACAGCTGCGGGAATTTCGACCACCAGTTGTTCTTCAACCTGCACTCACATCGCCCAGTAGGCGGGACTCTGCCTTTTCGCCTCCGTCAAAATACGACTGCCGCAGCCAAGACCAAACCCAGGACCGCAGCAACCGCTACAGCTTACACCACTGCGGCGTACAAAGTTTGAGCGCGAGAAATGACGTGGTAAAAAGAAACGCGCGAACTACAGGGTCGCGATTGGACAGTAAACCTCTGTATTTTGGTTTGTGTCCCAGTAAGAAGTTCTCGATCATGCACAGCCACCCTACCAGTCCATCTACGAGTTGTTTATACTGACTTGCTGCTATAATTTGGGAAAGCATCTTGTCTTATTTTGAGCAACGTATGCGGCATCTAGAGGTTTGCGGTAATCGCGTAATATTACGGGACAATGTTGACCATGAACGTGCGGATGAATGCCGGTGTAAACAGGTCGCAATGCTTTGTCGAAATATGTGGCAGAAACTTGACAGCTTGCGAACGATGGGCTGCGTGCTCAGGTGATGTCAAACTGTTGCTGCTTTGTCACAATTTAGAAAGCTCGCAGTCTTGACAACGCCTGAATGAACAGCGCTTGGCTCTTTTCAAGAATGGACCGTTGGGCGAGTAGGTGTTGTGACATGGAAACCATAACGAGAGCGCCACTTCACAGGACACACGAAAAATAACATACAAGAACAGTTCTCGTCTGTCCCACTCGTGTGTCCTGGTTAGTGGCACTCTCACGATGGTTTTCATGTCTCTTTTCCTTTTGCCGCGCTCATAGTGGGCTGCAGTTGTTTTCCGCCTGAGGCGAGCAGACATTCAGGGCTGAAGACTGGCGATGATGTTTCGAAACGGCACACGCAAACGCGTTTTGACGTGAAAACAACGAGGTGAAGATAACGTCGAACTACGAGAGACGAGCACTCACGTGCAGTTACGTGACCGACTTGCATCGCTGATAAATAAGCCTGGCTATATTTTGCCACGTAGAGGCAGCTTTACTTATAGCACTTCAACCTCCAGTCGGAAAAAAGTTAGCAAACTGACAGAGCCCCGACTGATGCGAATATTCCCTTGCAGCTTGTTCAGTAAACATACGCGATAACTTGTTCGAGTGTGCGCTGATAACAGCGAGTGGTCATGCAACGTAAGGCAACTGTAGCGAAGAAATAGCGCATGCACATTTAGTGTATACGAAGGTAAAAAAAAAAGCGAAAACATGTTATCAGCATCAGTACGATAAAACAGAATTAGTAACAATAATAACGAAATTGATGGTTTTGAGCAAATGAATTATACTATTCATAAATGAATTCAATGTGTTTTTGTACGTCTGACGCGGCCCCCATGATAGTATTAACTACACATGTTATGCCTAAGCCAGTTTACCGAATGAAAAAAGAATTAGGTTTTGATGTCAACTATTATTACGTGGAGTAATAATTGCTTCATTTTTGACCTCCTGTAATATATATTCACGAGATCAGGAATGTACTGCATCACAAGAAATAGAAGGCGCAAGAACATTTAGGTTCCTGGCCAATCCTCGAGCGTGGGTGTGTGCCGCAGATTCAATTATCTGCCCTACTCTAACAGTAAGCAGGATATTTGTGTAGGTAAGTGAAATGAGGTTTTAAGCTGCGCGAATAAGGCATCCTGAAATACAAGAAAACACACACACACTGTGCTTGTACATGCTTATGTGTTCATGTTTATGTCCACAGTCTTGTTCACAGTTTAAAACGTTTTTGAAACCATGAACCTACTAACAGCCCGCCTTGCTAACAAAATAGTGCTATGGCTATTTCAAATAAATCAATAAATGCATTTGAAGCATCCGATGCAGGCGTTATCACAGAATGCAAATGCGGTGCAATGTGAATAATTAAATTAAAACGACTCTACTGTACCTTCTCAGAGTGTCAGCGATTTCTCTGTGAAATGGTTCCATGCCTCTCTTGGATGCCGAAAAAAGAAAACTTTAACGTGATAGAACGCGAAATAAACAACCTTAATCATTTTTATATTAAGGGCGAAACGGTCATTCCAGGTAGTCCCGCCCGCTTAGATTAGTTGAAGCATGATATAAAAATTGTATTTCATTGTATAAATACTTGGGAGCTTTAGGATAACGTACGGTAAGTGAGCGTCCATTGTTATCACCCGCGCGACGCATGCGCAGTGGCGATAAACATTTACCCAATACTTTGCGTACGTTATTCAAAAGCTCTGTCTTCTTTCTGTTCTTTTTTTTTGCCACCGTATTGACACATGCCTATCACGCATGACAGTGATGACGCAGAAATCCAGGTGCAAGGGCACCTCGAGTAACTGACTGCAAGAGCGTTAAATCAAATTTTCATATAACCCGCAGGTCGCGGGATCATATCCCGACTGCGGTGGCTGCATTTTCGATTGATGCGAAAATGCTGTAGGCCCGTGTGCTCAGATTTGGGCGCACTTTAAAGAACCTTATAAGGGCCAAATTTCCGGAGAACTGCACTATATACTGCGTCTCTCATAATAACGTGGTGGTTTTGGGACGTTAAACCCCACATATCAATCAATCGAATTTTCGTATATGCACATAATTTATTACGCTATCACGGGAGCCTCGCCTAAGCAAGCACGTTGATGGTTTCCTACGATGTTCTTTATTGCACGCCGGCGCGTTGAAACGCTCGGAGCGTTTGTTACAAATTTATTATAGTATAGGTTCCTACACAAGTGCTATCACAAGTGCTATCAAGTCAGTGCATTACACATTCATTGTGAGAAAGATAAATGAAGAGCTTTGCTCAGGTGTTTTTATTTTTATATTGATAACGACTGGCTGACGAACAATGCCTACGATGCTTCCGCATTCGTGAACTGATCAAATCAGACTTTCGTGACTCACTTCACATCTAGTATTGGAGCTGATGCAAGCGATATCTTATGAAAATTTCTGTCACCCTAATTATAGGCTCACTGTTTTAGTAGATGCTTCTTTGCTAACGTCCAGGGCACCCTCAGAGCATCGTTAGCATTGCAGCCTTTGTTGGCGCTCGATCCAGCATCGCTGCAGACGCAGTCGGACAGTCGGTGCGCGTGATATAAAGACAATGCAAGGCCGTGAACATAACGGAGCGACAGTTGACTGCAGTGAGTGCTCGTTTTGCGATCGACGAACGCACAGGCAAACTGCTGTACTTCCATCGGTTACAATCGAGTCCCGTTCAGTACATCCAACTATGCTGCGTCGAAAACACGCACGTGGTGAACACAACTAACTTACCGAGGTCTTCTTAGCCTGTAACGCAGCTGACGCTCGTCCATGCGGCGCTGACGCTAATGGTCCGCCGGTCGAGGCTGCACGTGCACGCAAGTGAGGGGGCGGGGTCGGTCACGTGATCATCTGCAGCTGAGGCATCGTCACGCCGGCGGCACGATTGAAACAAACCGACGAGGGATCGAGGAGACTCTCGAAGTCGTCAGTGCGGCCGCCAGGGAGCACTTTGACCCGGCTCCCCGCCGCTCGTTTGCGCGGATAGACGACTGGGCGACCTCGTAAACGCCGGGTGCCGCGCTTTGTTTTTCCTTCTCGGCGCTTGCTTGCTTCCGACGCGCCGCGGTATCGGCTTGGCTGCCGCCGCAACACGGGGAGTGCAGACGCACGCCGACGCGTCCGGCGAGACGACGTTTGAACTTTGCGTGCACCCGCAACGCCAGCTGCGGAGGGCTGTGCGAAGAGAGCGCGTTGCGACTCGCAGGGGTGAGTTCCGTGCCTAGATCGGCAGCCAGCTGTCGTTCTCGCGTGCTTGGTTTACGTGCAAGGCTTTCCTTTCGCTTGGGAGGCACGAAGCTTACTAAAAAGTGAATAGGCAGCGCCAGTAGCGCCACCTGGTCGCAGAGGCACGAGCATGGCGCCATTTTTAATTGGTGATACCGGATTTCAAGCTGATGTTATAGTGGCCACTCGAACTATAGCGCTATACTCCATCTCGTTGGGTAAAAATGAGTTCTGGTTCCCAAATCTTCTGGTTCCAAACATCGCAAACCCCTGTGCTAGTGCTGCAACACAAGCGCCGTTGCTTTCGTGCTGCAAGTGCGTCACAGATGCCAGAGATGAGCGACTAGAAATTTCAGCTTCAGTTTATTTCTATAAGAAATGAACGAAGGCCTGAACAACAAGTCCCACTTGACAAAGATTTGATTCTCTTTACAAGACCTACAGCAAAGAGGGATATAATACGTACAAGTATGTAATATACCATATCCAATATCACAGGAAGTGCAGACCATTGGCATGTATAAATTAAACAATGCTGCTATATTTGCCACATACATCAAGAAACAAAGAAGTAAATACAAATATAGCTTTGAAACACGACAAAACAATTCGTGAAATTTCGCCCTATTTCGTGTAAAGTTATCCGTCAGTGTTACACCAGTAACACAAACAGATAAAAATATTGACATGAAATAAAGCGTTTGACGCCGTTATTTTCTTGCCAACCAGTTTCATGGATTCTTTTTTTTGTTATGTTGGTTATAAAAATTTCTTGTTGAAAAAACTTATGCAACAATACAGGAAGGGTATATCGAAGGCTTTGATCAGAGCATTCGTTTTTTTTTTTTTTGAAAATGGTACTTGCAAGAGTTCATTGTTACGCGTAGCCTGCAGGGGTGTTCTGGTTTTTAACTCTGCTAGGGCAAGTAATATTCTGTTTGCATCTTTTAGAAAAGAATTGTAGAAGTGTTTACAATGTGTTCTACACTAAAAAAAAATTCTCCACCCTTTATTGCGAAGGTGGACATGCAGGAAATTGCTGCAAATTGTCAATGGCTAATGCTTCTCAGCTTCGGAGCGTTTACACAGTGGCGTGACAGCGCGTACACCTAGGCGTCACCGTAAAACGTCACTGAGCTTCCTCGGTAACGCCGATTTGTTCTATAGCGTTATTATTATTTTTTGCTACACACTAAGCTTGCTGTCTATTGCAGAAACTCGCCCCGCCGCGGTGGTCTAGTGGCTAAGGTACTCGGCTGCTGACCCGCAGGTCGCGGGTTCAAATCCCGGCTGCGGCTGCTGCATTTCCGATGGAGGCGGAAATGTTGTAGGCCCGTGTGCTCAGATTTGGGTGCACGTCAAAGAAACCCAGGTGGTCGAAATTTCCGGAGCCCTCCACTACGGCGTCTCTCATAATCATATGGTGGTTTTGGGACGTTAAACCCGACATATCAATCAATTATTGCAGAAACTCGTAGACGCCACGTTGTGACTGACTCTACGCAAAAAAAAAAGAGCACGTTATCTGAATGCGCGCATACAATACACACTTCCATACACGTCACAATGCATGAACATAGCTCGATGCCGTTGCGTCAGCCCGCTTACTGTACTTGTGCCCTGCTCAAATTAGTTATCAAGAAGAAAGTCACCGTAAAACGCGAAAATTGAATGGTGTTCCACGTCAGACAGCATATACATGAGTGAATAAAAAAAATGCATCTCATGCAACTACTTGTTTCAGTAATATGTATAGAACTTCAATTAGGGGCAGTGGTGATCATTTCATGGAACGGTGTCTTCCCTGCTATCGGAAGACGAAAGGGCAGATATTGTTATACAAGCTGCACGTGTTAGGGACGATTAGATATCGTGCCCGTAGAAGACGATTAAATCACCATTTCCGGAGAGATTCTACCATTTTCATTCCCTTCTTTCTTATTGAAGCAAAAGTGCTGAAAATGTTTAAAATAAATGCCTGTCCTGGTTATTGTGACGTAGTTATATCAGTTTCAGCACCCTAACCATAGGACATTTAAAAAAAGGTGGATGAAAAGTGGACATAACAGCCAGACATGATGAATTATGTGTGATTTAAGGGCCCGAAATCAAATAATCCCCAATGTATACACCTAGGATACATAATTTTATCATGCATACCAATGGTAAGCGAACGCACTTAGGCTCATATTAGAACGCCGTAAAAAGCCAGTCGCATATTCCCTTGGGGTGAACTCGAGCATATGCGTCCCAAAGTGGTGGGAATATTGGATGAATGTTGCGTAATTGGGTATTGTTTAGGAATGCTTACATAATATTTCGTCTTTATTAAATGCGAAGCAATTCTTAGAGATCTACGGCGACATTGACCGTATCTATCTATCTATCTATCTATCTATCTATCTATCTATCTATCTATCTATCTATCTATCTATCTAGCCGCCTACGACTTTTAGCTCTCCTGGCCGTTTCGCTAATGGTATCGATACCAAACGTCGCATGGCGTAACATTATTTTATGGAGAACATATTTGACAAGTCATAACATGGAAATCATGACAAGTATGTCATGAATGTCATGATTTACATTTCATGGTCCCACAGCTCTTGCGGTGGTTTCGTTCACATGGCGTGTTTCAAAACTGGTATGGTATGACATGACTGCATGACGAACACAAGTGACCAACCCTAACATGAAAATCATGACATGCGTGTCATGTAACAACATGACTACATGACGCGCTCATGATGCGCTCGCGGCCGTTTCGCTAGCGTTACACATACCAAAATTTTATATTACGGTACGTCAAAGGGTGAGGAAGATATGATGCTTCTGCAAACATGATAAACATGAGATGCACGTCATGTAAAACCATGACTACATGCTACGCTCTTGATGTGCTCGCGGTCATTTTGCTAGCTTCACATGTACCAAACTCGGTATTACGTGACGCGAACGGACGACTATAGGTAAATCACTCATCCAAACATGATAATCATGACAAGCGTGTCATGTAACATCACTACATGCCCCACTCATGATGCGCTCACGGCCGTTTCAATGGCCTCACATATCCCTAATTTTGTATTACGTGACGTCGATGGATGACGAAGGTATGTGACTGGTGCAAACATGATGATCATGAGATGCGTGTCATCTGAGAACATGATACGTGCCACAGTCAAGGCGCCAATACATTTGGACGTGACGCGGTGCGTGTGCTCACCGGCGTTCATTGGGTCGCGTCACGCCGGCGTTGGCACGCCAGGCGCCGTTCTTGCCATATACCCACAGGCGCGTGCCGCGCTGCGTTGCTTTGATGTATGCGCGTGTCAGCGCGTCCAGTGTCCCTTCGTCAAGAAAAGAGGGAGACGCAGTGCTGCCTGGGTAACGCATCGGCCTGAAATTGAGCACGTCGCATTTTGCACCTGTCGCATCTGGCGTCAGACTATAGAGTGCTCGCGTTTTGATAACGTAGCGTCGCTGTGCCCAGCGTGCGCGCGCGTCATCGCTACATCGGAGTATAGGCACCCGGCAATGCAGTTTACGAGATCTGATGGTAGTGCCAAAATAACAGCCTAGCGAGTAGGCGCAGCAAAACCGAGTCTTCGAATGCGTAGTCTAGCGAGTAGGCGCAGCAATACCTAACTTGCACGAGCATATCATTTTTAGTTGTGAGCAAGGCGGTCACGGCTGATTATGTAAGCGCCCAGGAAGCGTTCCTTGAAAACGTGCCTAAAAGGCACTGAAACTTCAGCGTGTTTCTGTGTTCAGCGAGTGTTCCACTTTCTTAGTATCTGTGGCGGTCGGTACCGACAATGCTGAGGCGGCCCAAAGAGCTTCGTGGCGCCATCTGGTCCACTATCGGGTGCCTATATTGGGCCCTTGGTGATGCGCTCGCAGCTGTTTTGCTAACTCCACATACACCAATTCGGTGTTACGCGGCGTCAATGGATGAGAAAGTATGTGACTGGCGCAAACATGATAATACTGACAAGTGTGCCGTTTAGGAAAACGACAACATACCGCGCTCATAGCGTGCTCACGGCCGCTTTGCTATAGCCCCACATATACTAAATTTGGTATCACGTGACGTCATTAAATTACGAAGGTAAACGACACATCCAAACATTATAATAATGACACGTAAGTGATGTACGGCATCATTTACCTACACTCGTAACATTGTGCTGATTTTACAGTGGCATATCAACCTTGCTCATTCTTGTTTCGCATATCACCGATTCCCACTGTACTTAGAATTCCCCAATATTTGGGGGCGAAGCTTTTTATCACCTGTTCGTCCCTCGTAGCCGTTGTACTATGTAACAAGTATAACATGTTGACCTCCAAGGTGGTGCCGGTGAGAGATTTCTTCTCTGCGTGGTTGAACAATAAAAAATAGTGCTCAATGTACATGCCAATGGCTGCTAATGGGCTATGAGAGGCAGGAGCATTCGGCTTTTAGTTAACACGCACGCTGCAATCCCCATTAGCAGCCATTGGCATGTACATAGAGCACTATCTGACAAGAAATGATTGCTACGTTATACTCGCTGGCTGTAACCTCCTTAGTTTTAGAAAGGTTTAGCGAGCGTTGAGCTGCAGTGCCATGAATACAATGAACTAGTATATATCATGAATGAACTCGAGGTGGTGAGAGGTTGGAAATAGACCCGAAGCACAAGCCGTAAGAAAGTGTGCGTGTGCCATTTCTTGTTTAGTCTTTGGAATGTCCGGTGGATGGTGGTGCTTTTATATGGGGAATATATGATGAAAAAATGCTAGATGGTGGTACTTGGAGTGTTGAATAGATGGACGAACGGACACGCAGACAGATGCATGGATGGACGCATGAACGGACGCAGGGGCGGATGCATGGACGAACGCAGGGACGGACGCATGAACAGACGCACGCACGGACGGGCGGATGGACGCATAGACGATCACAAAGACGGACGCATGGATGGACGGAAGCAAGAACGAGTGGACGTATGAATGCTTCACCCCGTTCTCCATCATTCACTCCGTGGATATACTGCCAATTTTTTATTCTTGTTTATTGAATGAAGGAGACGCGTTGCCTTCTTCGAGTGGTGGGACGCTGACGTTGGGTTGTGCCCCACTAATGCTTGAAGGTACTGTTGCTTCCATCGCATTCACTCGAGTCAACCAAAGAGTCAAGTCAAGCGAAAACCAAGTAAAGACACCCTTGACTGAATTCCGATCGCGCGATCGAGTGCCTACGTATAAGGGGCGACCAGTGAACGGTTGTGCAGCGGGAGCAGTCGGTTCTTTAGATGCGAAGCAGCTATTTGACTCACGTGTGTCCATACGAACGCGCTGCAACGCGTTCCCCTGGCCGCAGATGTTGAAGCGGTGCCAAAAAGGTCACACCGCTGCCGCGCTTTGACGTCACTCCCTCCCTCACCCACAGCATGCTCGCTCTGCTACCGGCTTCTCCACTCCTCTACCCACTCGCAACATACTTTTCTTTCGCGTCACCCAATCCACCACCCACAACGCTCGACCGCACGTTGAGTGGACACACTCCTTCTGCTTGTTTATCTGCGATGAAGCTTACACAAAACTGAACCCACCTCCCGTGTCTTTGCGTTTCAAACAAACGTTTACTCGAGTAAACGCTACGACGAGTTTCGCTTTAAACACTTTAAACATTCTTCCAGCACCCCCATCGACGCCCGTTTTTACCGGGTCAACGTCATGCGCATCCCGCTTCTTCGCATCCCATCAGGATTCCCTTCGGGGAGATGTTTTTACTAGCAGTCGCTGCCTGCGTCGGCCTTGCGAGGCGAAAGAGGGGCAGGGGAGCAAAAGTTGGCACAAGACGCGAGCATGCGCAGTGGGGGTGTAGATGGCGCTGCTGGCGCCGGATCCGCAACATGGCACGACGAAGAAATGCTCCGCATTAAAAATTATCCCCACGTCATGCTGTCAACACAAAACGTAATTGCGACGTCACAGATCGGCAAAATTTAACATCATTATAATGTTACAGTGATGTCACATCCCGTGATAATCCGAGATAACGTGATTTCAATGCATTTCAAGTTGTTTAAAGGAGGTCCGCTCACGTGGGCAGAGCAAGACCAGGTGAGGTGCCTCTTATCCTGCAATGCAAAACCACGTTAGGCGCAGAAAGATTTCCGTTTGGGGTAGGAAGAAGGTGATGAGATCATCATCATCATCATCATCATCATCATCTTTCGTATTTCAATTGTTTTAGGGTGAGTGGATCAGTAATAAAGAACCCTGGGAGGTTCTTTATATAATTTGTTTTCTTCGGGGAAGGAAGGAGGTGTTCTAAACCTACGGGGCTGCATCATTTGTTCGATGATAATGTACTGAACATTATTTGATTATATACAGTCACGCTGAATATGAGTTGTAACACGCTAGCTGTGGCTAGAGTGACTGCGAGACTGAACAATGACACGGATAAATGTTACATCGGTTTAGAAAAAAACCGCTAATTGAAAGGGTTTATATCACCAGTTCTTTCTACGTAGGTGCCACGTAACAGTGTTTGCACCATTTTGAGTACAGACAGCGTATTGCAATTCACATCGGGCTCGACTGTATAGTCAATTGCAATCACATGAGTGACAGAGTTGATGTTTTACTTTAGTCTGTTTATGCAATACAAGAAAAATCACAGCATGTCCGCGGAGTGAATCATTATGAGTGGGGCGAAGCGTTCATAAGCTCATCCGTGCTTCTGTCCGTCCGTTCGTTCTTGCTTCAGTTCATCTGCACGACCATCCGCGCGTCCATCCGTGCGTCCATCCATCTGTTTGTGACTCCATCCGTCCGTCCGTCGGCTGCGTCCATGCGTCTGTCCGCGCGTCCATTTAGTGAATACTCCAAGTACCGCCATCTCCCATCTTGCATCCCCTGTGGCACATATCCGGCAGAGAGCGGGTATGGGCTACCGGTGGCTACGTACGACAACGACGGAGGAAAGACAGACCCACACGCTAAGGAGCTTCGCCCCTAAAAATTACCTTTATCAGTCAATTAGGTATCCAAACGCTTGGCATGTGTGTGTGTTTCGAAAAAAAAATGGCTGAAGATGGAGAGTACCGTGTACTCCGTTATGCGAGAATATTGAGTTATCTTGATTATATGTGGAAACAAAAGAAAGTTTAATGAACTATAGTGTATGCAAACATCTAGGTGGCACCTACAATATAAAGAATTCACAGATATTCACCGAGCGAATGATGATGAGTTGGGCACCGCCCATGCATCCACACATATGTGTGTGTGTCTGTCTGTCCACCCGTCTGTTTCTTCGCCTGTCTGTCCATCCATCCGTCCATCTGTCTGTCCGTCCATCCATTCCTACCACACTAGAGCACGCATCAGACGGACGGATGGATGGACGCTTCGCCCCACCCATCATCATTCAATCCGGGATTATGTTGTAATTTCTGATTATATGAAAACCACTAACTATATCTAGTGATTTTATTTCCAAGGACATATGCACACAGTGCCACCTAGTGAGAAATTACTAAGACTAATTAGAAGCGCTAGTATAGAACATACAACTACAATTGAACGACCCACATCCCAAGAAGCTTCGCCCCAAAACTTCAAAATTGCGTCTGTATTCGCCTTTTCAGTCAGTTTAAAGATTTCGATAGCAGCACGTGTGGTACACCCAAGAAATTTCCGGTCGCTTTAGTGATCGCTCTCTATTACCGAATCAGGAAGTGTTTGCTAAACTTGTGCCAGAGTAAGCAGAGACTTTTTTGCTTGGAGGTAACGCCTAATAAGGACTACGTCTTATAATGTTTCGTTCAGCTTAGAAGAAAATATTCATTTGAAACATTTGGCCAGGCATAAGAAAGAAAGCGGTGAATATGTGTGACCTACTCTAAAACTTTCCTGTCCCTCAAAATTTCATAGGCTGCACCAGCGCACAAAACTGGAAGTAGTCCTGCATCTGTTTTTTCGCAAACAACGCTAGACGCAATTTCACTCAGACTTCAATAGAGAGTTTGAGAATTGGGGTCCCAAGGAGCTGGGGGCCCAAGAAGATTGCGACGTGCCAGGGCGCATGCGCAGAACCTAAGCCAATTTCAGGCTTTTGCGTTCGGGCTAACTTAAGCAATGCCCGAAAATGAAAAAATAGCGTGGGGCCACAAGGCGTCTTGGGTCGCCAGCAAGACGATGCAGCCACAGTGTTAGCCATGGTGCCGTATGGCCTGCGTCTCACGTAATTTTTAATTTGGCCATGGGTGGCGCCCCGCGCGTTTACTTTTACGCAGCCTGCGTTTGAGCCAGTTCTGAAACTCTTCTGATCCTGCGAACGAAAGAGCAACCCACGCAACGCAGCTTATGCACTCAGTGTCTTGCGCCCTTAATTTTAAGCTCTGTGCGCTACAACCACAGAAATAATTACGCGCACCACCGCCAGCACTGTGCAACGAAGCAATAATTGGCGATTTTTGTTCAAACTAAAGGTACTTCTTTGCTAATAATGTAGGTATTACGCATATTACGAATTAAAAGTGCGTCGTTTCTTGTGAAAGTGTTACGTTCTGCTTTACTTCGAAGTCGAAACTTTTTATGAAGTTTGTCGAGAAATAAAGTTTTTCGACATAAAACCATCACAACAAACATGAGCCTGTACGGGCAAGCGATATGCCTGAAATCCGTTAAATCTGCGAGATGTCCTTCTAAAAACCGTCGGTCCCCTACAGGCTGTCTCTCCTTATAGTTGTGTTTAATTTCGCTCTCACAAAGGTTCTATATGAGGCTCACGGGACGGCTTTTTGCTCTCCCATAGTAGAGTACCATGTATTCTACTTCATCTTTGTCATAATATATAGGAATGGCTCGCTGCTCACCCATAGTTTAGAACGAAGTAGTCGAAGCCGTCAAATACTTTTTTAATGCGAAGTATCTCTTAGCGAACTTCGGCGACATTTAGCGTATCTATCCATCTAGCCGCCAACGAATTTTAGCTTTACTGGCCGTTCGGATAATGTTATCGATACCAACCTTGGCATGGAATAACATGACTATATAACGAGCATATTAGAATAGTAATAACTCGATAATCATAACATATATGTCATGATTATCATGTTATGACTAGTCTAATATGCTCGTAATATAGTCATGGTATGTCATAATTCACATATCATGTCATAATTCACATATCATGACATATATGCCAAATTGGGTATTGCGTGACGTCGATGGATGACGAAGGTATATGACTGGTGCAAACATCATAATCATGAGACGCGTTTAATGTAAGAACATGCATGACAATATACCACGCTCATAGCGTGTTCGCGGCCGTTTCGCTAGCTCCACATATACTAAATTTGGTATCACGTGACGTGAATAGATGACGAATGTAAACAACACATCCAAACATAATCATGACAAGAATTCGTGTACGGCGTAATTTACCTCCACCTCGTAACGTTGTGGCGATTTGAAAGTGGCATATCAACCTTCCTCATTCGTGCTTCGCATATCATCGATTCCCACTGTACGTGGGATCTGCCAATGTTTTTCTAAACATATGTGCAAACTTAGCCTGGGTGCGATGGTGACCGCTATGGGCAGAGTTTACATTTATTTTATGTTGTACCGACAAAAATAAACTAAATAATAAATACATCACGTATCGAAGAGTTAAAGACTGTTTAGGGCAAATGTTTGACGATATGGAGTACGAGTTACTGTAATAAGGAAAGGCTATAAGCTGTCCCAGTTCCGATGGAAAGACGGCGTACATATACAAAGAGTTGTGGTTTACAGCATATGTTCAAAAATTTAAGGTAGAATAATATGGAAGAGCTATAGGCTTTCCCCAGTGTCAATTTAAGCCCAAAACCCTGGTCTGTTTTTAGAAAAATTTTCTTACGATTTAGAGCACGAGGTACTCTCTACTAAGCTATCATATAACAGTCACGTGGACCTAACATGAGTTTAGAGTAAGTGGTTAACGATTTAGAGTACTTGGTACACTACTATGCGAGAGCATAAAACCGTCCCTTCTATGTTACAGCCGTGGTAGCAAGATATGGATGTAAGCTTTACCTCTGTTTATTCCATCGTGGTACAGAACAATTTATAGGAAGTAGTGTTCGAGCATTAAGGACAGCAATAAACACACACAAATGACACAGGACAAAGTACATGAAATGTTGGGTTTGTGTGGATAACGGATAAAAGTGGATAACGATTTAGAATACTCGGTACTCTGCTAAGGAAGAGCTGAAAGCCGTCCCGTGGGCCTCACACTTGATGAGGTCGTACCGACAAAAAATCAGCAAAATCTGTTAGTTTCAAAGGATAAGAAATTCCATGAAAGGGTACAAAGTATAATATAAACCAACGCGAAATCTGTTTTTTACTACAGAACTCGGCCTCCCTTGCCACACAAAGAAGGGGGACAAATAATTCCTTAACCTCCCGTAGCAACTTTCCTGCGCAATCACAAGTACAGTGACATTTTGTCGACTAGTATGAGGCTCAGTAAGCTTTTGACTAATATATAACTATGTCACACCAGATTAGAAAGGAACCAAAACTTTGAACCTGTAATCCTTGTGAAATATTGTTTTGCACAAAAACCTGAACAGGTGGTTTTCGAGGACCCGATTGGTGACAAGTGGCGCTGTCGAAGCCACCTGTTCCAAGGCGGATTGCTGAATCGAGTCCCCACCACGGCATTCGCATTTTCTAAAGAGGCGATAAGGGGTGAGGCCCGTGTAGTTAGAATATGGTGCACGGTAAATAACTTAAGGTGATCAAAATTTACGTAGTTCTCCACTACAGCGTCACTCATAATCATATGGGGTAAAATTCAACAGTTATTAATATTGACACACCTCGATGGGCGCATGAAGAGGAGGAGGTCGAAGCGGTCTGGCTCACGAGCAGCTCACAATATTATCATTATTATTATCTTTATTATGTCGTTGTTGTTTCTATTACTATTGCTATTATTATTATTGCTAACACTTACTGGCGGAAGTAAGGTCGAGTTGCCTTAAAATGCATATGAAGCGATATTTAGTAAAGAAGAGAGTTGTACATGCTGTAGCGAAGCTAAGAAAACAACGAAATTTATTTCAATCGAACGCAGAGTTTTCTACCAGCGTGCAGGTTTGGGCACTAGCCTTAAATGAAATCTTGGGTTTCAGGGCCAACGAATCCCTTGTATAAGTATGCCGGCGAGAGAAACAAGGAACAGGGGCTCACAACATTGACAGCGGCAAAGCAGGAAAAAAAAAAAGGTGTCAAGAAGTGGTGGGATAAATAGGCCACTCTACCTTAAGCGGCAGAAGGCTGGGCGGCGGCATCATGTGTTTTTCAAGCAAAAAGGTTTAATTGAACGACACTGGGGATATCAGACCGATTTGAAAGAGAATAATGATAAAGTATGCGTATTTTTTCGAACCACGAGAATCCCTAGTCACCGCCCCTTTGCAAAAGAGACGCTCGTAGCACCAATCATAAAATCAATATTCTTGTAATCCCCAAATTATGCAATCGCCTAAGTAAAAAGCAATTGTTTTCATTTTGCAGCTTTAAACAGGAAATTTATGTGATTACGCAGTTAAAATGTTTAAGATGCAACAATAAATGCCTAACTTTATTTTAGGTATGCCGCCAATTCGCGGCAAGCCACAGACCGCGCTACAAAACTTTGTAACATGCATGTTGTGTACCACCACTTGCGTGCGTAAAGACCATATATATATATATATATATATATATATATATATATATATATATATATATATAGTGAGGAATTGGTTTATTCAGCCAGGCTTGAGCTATGATATTTACAGATGATGAAGATGTACAGGTGATGATGATATCTAAAGGGAATGAGGAGTCATTTGTTTGTCGCGCTCACACTAATTTTTCCGCGTGGTGAAAGCGGCTGCCTGGTCGCTTGACAGTATTATGAAATGCATCGCTCATAAAGCTTTAAACGAGATACGTGCACTATCTCTGTCCCTCGACAACGATGATCAGGTTTGTCGCTAAGAGGGGAAACGCGGTAATTGACAGGAGATATCTGTTCGACTACCGTGTACGGCCCAATGAAGTGACTGATGAATTTGTCGCATAAGCCGGGGACGCGCAGTGGAGTTCATAGAACTTCGTCACCAGGGGAAAACTCACAACACGGCAAGACGAGTCGTAGCGAGATTTTCGAGTGTTTTGAGAGAGAGGCTGGTGTTAACGCGGGGCAGGTGACGGCAGTGTGCTAGACGAGATAAAAATTCTTCAAAAAAAGGGGCCATCGAGGGTGCAGGGGCCGAAAGGAAAGAGACGCCCAGAGCGAAACTCGGCGAGCGACGAGAAGAAATGGAGAAGAGCCAGTAGTGCGTTGAGCAGCCGTTTTATTAGCGAATGCCACGAAGGGTAGAATTTCATCCCAATTCATGTGGTTGGGGTACATGGCGATCAGGTCCGATAAGGTCTGATGAAAATGTTCAGTCAATCCGTTGGTCTGTGGGTGGTAGCTAGAAGTGGTCTTGTGAACAGTGTTCGAGGCACGCAGAACTTGCTCGACAATAGAAGAGAGAAAGACTTTGCCACGATCAATCAGGAGAATGCGGGGAGCTCCATGACCCAAAAAGATGTGGCGAAGAAAGAAATCGGCGATCTCACTGGCAGTCCCAGATGGTATAGAAGCTGTTTCTGCGTAGCGGGTAAGGTGGTCGACTGCCGTGACAATCCAGCGATTCCCATTGGATGATATAGGAAGAGGGCCATACAAGTCGATTCCAACGACTTCAAAAGGTGAGGCGGGACAAGGAAGAGGTTGCATTAAGCCAGCCGGAGCAGTTGTCCGGCGTTTTCATCATTGGCAATGGACACAGGAGGTGACGTAATTAGCGACGGCTGAAGAGAGGCCAGGCCAAAAACAACGACTTCGTATTTTGTCGTAAGTCTTGTGATAGCCAAGATGAGTGGCGGTTGGATCATCATGAAAGGCTTTCAGAACTTTACGTTGCAGAGAACGTGGGATTACTTTTAGCCACTTGTTGCCATCGATTTGGTAAATGTAGTGGTAGAAAGCACCACCGACAAGCTTAAATTGTTTAAGTTGTTGACAGAGTCTGGCGTTTGAAGGAGTAGTAGAGCCGGTCAAGCGGTCAACATTGGTGCGGCAGTATGGGCAGACACGGTGTTGTGAAACAAGGACGGATAGGGTGCCAGGTGATGAACTTAGCGCTGCGATTGGAGAGGTGCTGCCGCGCTCACAATATATACAAATTAGCTACAAATAAATTGGTTCTATCATTCTAGCATAAAATACCTTAGAGTAGACAATAAACAAGACGGCGCTAGATATTTTGTGCTGAAAGCTACGTTCCCCATGAGTATTCTTGACAGCCGGCTTTAAAGGTGCCGTACATTCCGTGACTAGCTTTCTCGGAGTTTTTCGGCATGTCGCGAATTAGTGACACTTGTGGGTAAATTGATTATATATATGATCTAGTAAAAATAAGCTAGGAAGCTCAGGTACGTGATGATACTGGTCCACGGCGAAATTTCATCAGAATAAATCAACGTTTTATTACGCAGCTGTCTTCTTCCAATTGGTTTCCTCCGCCCTCTGCAACCACTTCGACTTGAAGAATGAATTCGCCATTTTTTAAATTCAATTTCGAGTGTACCACCGAATCATCGCTGGTGTAAGCTTTGAGAGCATTTTGTAAGTATTCTGCGATACACAAAAGGTTCTTAACATTTACTTCCCGGACGAAGTTATTTTTTGCCTTATTAGGAACATTCTTTTTATTAAGAAAGCCTGCTCATGGGCATAGTTATTCGAGGTATCAAAACACACACAAAAATTTTCAGTAGGTTTGATAGGTGGGCATGTTGAAAGCGATGTATTACGTTTTCATCATGTTCGCACTGTTTATCCAAGCATACGAATCAGCTCAAAGACTAAGTTATAAAAAGAAACGGAGGAACAGTCCTTGAATCCAGCTGTCATGGTCAACCAGATCTCTTGAAGGCGCCGATGTGGTTTCTGTGGCGTCGTAATTCTTTACCAAATGTTTTTTTTAAATCTTTGTTGATGCATTTAATCGTGATTCCAATACTTATTAAAACATGCACGTTTATGATGACGACAATATCTGGGCTTTAACATCCCGAAACCACGATATGATTATGAAAGGTGCCGTAGTGGAGGACTCCGAAAATTTCGACCACCTGGGGCTCTTGAACGTGCATCGCAATCTAATCACGAACCTCGAACATTTTTGCCTCCACTGACAATGCAGCCCCCACAGCCGCGATTCGATCCCACGAATTCCTGGTTAGCAGTCGGGTGCCATAGCCACTAGACCAACGCGGCGGGGCTGTACGTCTATCGTGTGTGTACTTTTCAACAGCGGGTAAGTGTAACCCAAATGACGAAATATATCGTGTGGACTAGTGCGTGAAGGGTATACCTCCTGGTCCGTCAGAACGTCAGCGCTCACTTTGAACCTGATCTATCTATCTATCTATCTATCTATCTATCTATCTATCTATCTATCTATCTATCTATCTATCTATCTATCTATCTATCTATCTATCTATCTATCTATCTATCTATCTATCTATCAATCAATCAATCAATCAATCAATCAATCAATCAATCAATCAATCAATCAATCAATCAATCAATCAATCAATCTATCTATCTAACCGCCTGCGACCTTAAGCTCTCCTGGTCGTTTGGTAATGGTATCGATACCAAACTTGTTATTGAATAATATGACTATATGACGAGTATATTTGACTAGTCATAACATAAAAATCATGAAATGCATGTCATGAATGTCACGGTTTACATTTCGTGGTCTTGCTGCTCTCGCGGTGATTTCGTTCACATGACATGTTGCAAAACTGGTATGGTATGATGTGATTGCATGGATAACTTAAGCGCCAGACCCCAACATGAAAATACATGACAAGCGAGTCATGTAACAACATGACTGCATGCCATGCTCATGATGAGCTTGCGGCTGTTTCACTAGCGTCACATATACCCAATTTTGTATTACAGTACGTCAATCAATGACGAAGGTATGTGACTGGTGCAAACATGATAATCATGAGATGCGTGCCATGTAACAACATGACTACATGCCACGTTTATCATGCTCTGGCGGCCGTTTCGCTGGCTTTACTTATGTGAAACTTGGTATTACGGGACGTGAATGGATGATGTAGGTATGATAATGGTGCAAACATAATAAATATGAGATGCGTGTCATGTAAACACATGAGCACATGCTACGCTCATGATGCGCTCACGGCCGTTTGGCTAGCTTCACATATACGAAATTCGGCATTACGTAACGCGAATGGACGACATAGGTAAATGACACATCCAAACATAATAATCATGACATGTGTTTCATGCAATAACATGACTACAAGACAGACTCATGATGCGCTTGTGGCTGTTTCGCTTGCTTCACGTATGCCAATTTTATTTTGCGTGATGTCAATTTATGACGAAGGTATGCGACTGGTGCAAACATAGTAATTACAGATGCGTGTCATGTGAGAGCATCACTACATGCCACAGTCAAGGCGCCAATATACTTCGACGTGACCCGGCGCGCAAGCGTGCCAGCGTTCGTTTCGTCGCGTAACGCCGGCGTTGCCACGCCGTGCAAGCGCCGGTCCTGCCATATACTCGTGGCAAGCGCTGCGTTGCTTTGACGCATGCGGGTTTGAGCGCGTTCGGCGTCCCGCCGTCTCGAAAAGAGGCAGACTCTGTGCTGTCTGGGTAACGCATTGGCGCCAAATGCAGCATGTTGCATTTCGCGCCGGTTGCCATTGGGCCGCGCCGACGGACGCTGGTCGCGCCGGTCGTGCCTGGCGTCAGTTTATAGAGTGCTCATGTTTTGTTAACGGAGAGTCGCTGTACCCAGCTTACCCGCGCATCAACGTTACGTTGGAGTATATTGGGCCCTTCATGATGCACTCCAGGCCGTTTCGCTAGCTCGACATATACCGAATTTGGTGTTATGTGAGGTCAATTAATGAGGAAGGTATATGACTGGTGCAAACATGATAATCATGAGATGTGTGTCATGTGAGAACATGACTGCATGCCACGCTCACAGCGTGCTCGTGGCCGCTTCGCTAGCTCCACATATACTAAATTTGGTATCACGTGACGTGAATAGATGACGAAGGTAAACGGCACATCCGAACATGATAATCATGACATGGAAGCCGTGTACGACCCGGCATATTTTACCTACACCTCGTAACGTTGTGGTGATTTCAAAGTGGCATATCAACAACTCTCATTCGGGCTTCGCGTACCATGGATTTCCACCGTACGTGGGATCTGCCAATTTTTATATGTAGCGTTCGTCGACGTATTCGAGCAAACCTTGATTATAGCCTGCGCAGTCGATGTTTATTGCATTGCTATAAAGTCGGATAGCCAACAAATACGTCAACAGCAATTGGCGTTGCGAAAGCATGATACATGTGTAGACTCTCTTTCTTAAGAAATTTGAATTGCTAGCGTGGCGTTGTGGTAGAATATTTTACTGCCTTGTATCGCCATAAATTGACATATATGGACATGCCAAATGAAGAAGAATCGGGGGTAGATGAAGTCTCGCTTCAACTCCAGGTGGACAACGAAACTGTGCCGCATGAAAAAAAAAACGTCTGTACGCGCCTGCAAATTAACCTTTTCGAACAATCCTAGAATCATAGCAAGTACAGTTGTGAAAGGCCCACTAAAGCCTAACTAATTACTTTGCAAGTTGTCCAGGTAATCACTACATGTATGGAACACAACAGACGCCCCTGCACCTGTGGTTCATGCTGCGTTTGATTATCATAATATTTATGCAAGTGTGCTTCGTAACTGCTAGGCCTTTAAACCGCCACTCATGACATAAATTGACATTTTTTGAAAGGTGAAAATTGTACCAAGCGTTGATTGACATCTGGCTTGATTTTTTATTGTTCTTCATGAGACAGTAGACCGGCACTAGAATATGCCGACATATCTTCGAGTTCTGATCACAAGTTCTTAATAAAAATTGCACGAGTCCAAGATTGATCAGTTCGATATGTTTTTTCAGGTTATTCCAGCCATACGAGTGTTACAGCTCTGCGTAGAATAGCCAAACTGTCTTACTTGATCAACGCGGAATAATTTGCCAACTTAAATATTGTATCAATTTTATCATGAGCGTTATTAAATATCCAGAATAAAACGTCTCCTTGAACCCCTCAAACACTCCCCCAAAACTAATCACAACAAGACAACACCGCTGCCTAAGGTCACAACGACACTCACAAAAACAGTGTTTTTCCACCATCAATAGCATACTGCCATCATCTGCGCTGAACTGTGAAACGGTAGAGTATTTTGGTGAAGAAATCAGCGTTATTTTTTGTTTAACTATTGTATTACATTTTTATAGTATACTTGCCTGGGACCTAAACACCTGAACATGCCATACAGCATTGAACACCTGTTTTTATGTGTTCGTCACTTTGACTGAATTGTAACCATTTCATGTACTAGCGCTCCGGCTTGGACCAAGAAGGTATGCAGTATATTCAAATGAATAAATATACGCTTCTGCCACGACATGTTACGCCTGTGAAGGACACCCCTCGCACATACAGAACATTCACGTAGCATTTTCTTCCGAAGCAATCTCCAGCACGGGCGTAACTCTTCCCACTTGAATAGAACATTTTCAAGCATTTCTTTAGGTCCGAAATAAATAGTGAACTTCGCGCCAAAATCAGAACCATAGAGAAGAAGAAAACACATAGACGAGATGGGCGCTCATTTACAGTTGTTTATTTCTTGAGCAAAGAGCCTATTATACACCCAGTTTTCGTCAACACATGCGCAACATTTTCGAGCCGTGGCTTACATAACATACGCTATCGAAGACACGCGCTCCAGATAACGTCCTTTCGACTCTTTTCGATGCTGGCTATTTCTTCATGTGTCTGTACCTCAAAATATCCTTCGCGGACAACGGAGATTTTTCCCTCACAACCAACGAGGGCGACGGCGACGCCGGAATTTCTGTGAAACGAGCCTTTCAAGGCTGTCGCATTGAACGCGTCAAAAATGGGCCACGTCCTAAACGTCTCTCCCAGTGGTTGTTCATCTGAAAATTGCTTCTCATCCGTCGTAGCAATTTTGTAGCTATAACGCTGCGCTGCCAAGGTGTGCGTTTGCTTATAAGTGACCATGATGGGCGCATCCCGATAAAGGCGAAAGTTGTCATTTTTGTTCGGTGTGTATTAAGCTGTTTAGCTGCACATGCCCATCTGACCTTTCTGGAACGTGGCCATTTGCAAAAGAGCGGGGTTGTAGAGTCCAACCATTGCGTGTCACAGTGCCTTACTCAGTGCTTCTTCTTTTGGGTGGTTCAAATCTTCAAGAACGTGTACCAAATAACTTAGGTCGCAACACCCCATACTTCATAAATTTCCATGTATACTTCCCACCTTGGTGCACAATGAGAATTTTAGGGCCGGGAAATAATTCAGAGCCCTTACTACCGCATATGCCCCGCAACCATATCGTCAAATAAGAGACGTGAAGCTTTATAACTAATCTTTGAGGTGAAAGAAATCGTCGCTTTGTCCTCCTGTATTAACAAATATTCCTTTGACCATCCTTTTTCTAAATCACCCCCCCCCCCCTTCTACACACACACACTGGTTTTGCTTTACATACCTGTAGTGAAGCGATCGATGATCCGTGGAAACTGTGACACGCGACGACACTAAGTAAGGCCAGATGTAATGCAGAGGGTTTTTTTTTTTTTTGAAAGAGAGCCGTAGACGCGAACTGGGCTGAACCAGTGTTGTGGGAACCGGGCAAGACGGATGCGGTGGCAGCAGACACGAGAGGTTTACCACGCCGTTCAGCAATCCAAGGAAGCACTCACGCACACTCCAACGGGCACCGTGAAATAAAAGACACGCGTATTCGAGAAGGCGCACTTGGACACACGTGGCTTAGTGGTACACACAGGCGCCGAGAGAACCGCACCCGCGGTTTGAACACTCCGGGCACCCTTCCGACGGCTGTGCCTCTGTATGAGGGAGGGGGTTGTTGTCGGCTCCCAGAATAGCGAGCCATCCGTTTCAAACGGCTTGCTATAGGGCGCCTTTCCGGAACGTGTCAAGAAGGGAAAGAAAAGGATTTTTTTTTCACCTCACATACCTGTTTGTGCGAGCGTGTCTCTCTTCGCGTGAAACTCGGGGCGCTGAGCGGAGGACGGGGTTCCTGGTCGCCGATTCGGAGGGCTCCGTTTTGTGTGGCCTTCGGTTGTGCGAGGCCCTGCTTTGGCGCCTCTTCGAGCAAACGCGAGCTTTACGAGCGACGGCTCTTTCAATGAGCGGTGGCCTGGTAAGCGTCACTGAACAACGTTCATGGAGTAGGTGATCTGTGGCTATTGGCTTCTAAAGTGCAGGTAAATTTATGAAGCCCGGGGCTTTGTTTAGAAAACACGCCTAAGCGTCGTGCCACACTGTGTAAATGTTTAAGTGTTGCTTTCGACTTCGGTATATGGATGGCGTAAAGTAACGCTCAACAAACCGGTGAACGGCAGCTCTATTTCTCGCACCTTTTACGCTGCCTTTCAGTAACGATTGCGCTTTAAACTGACCGTGTTGGGTATTCGCTCATTGTTTCTCGCATGTATGCAAGAATTACCATGGGCATGCGCATGAAGTGGGGGGGGGGGAGGGGGCGGGACCAGGGGAGCACATTCCCCTTGTGCGGTAGGAGGTGTAAAATCTGCCCATACATTGACTTCAAAGGCCCCTGGAGAACCTCAAAAATATGACGTACGAGTGCATTATTCTGTCCATAACGGGCCCATAGCCAAGAATTCTTTTAAATGTGAAGCATTTCTAAGTGAACTTCGGCGACTTTGAGCGTATCTATCTATCTATCTATCTATCTATCTGCCTACGACTTTTATCTCTCCTGGCTGTTTGGATAATGGTATCAATACCAAACTTGATATGGAATAACATGACTATATGCCGAGTATAACTGACTAGTCATAACATGAAACTCGTCATATGTATGCCATTATTATCATGATTTACACTTCATGGTCTTGCTGCTCTTGAGGTGGTATCATTCACATGAAATGTTGCAAAACTGGTATGCTATGACTTGATTGCATGGCGAATACAAGCGGCAGACCCTAACTTGAAAATAATGACATGCGTGTCATGTTACAACATGACTACATGCCACGCTCGCGGCCATTTCATTAGCGTCACATACACGAAATTTGGTATTACGGTAAGTGAATGTAGGATGAAGGTATGTGAGTGGTGCAAACATGATAATGCTGAGTTGAGTGTCATGTAACAGCATAACTACATGCCAAGCTCATGATGCGCTGGCAGCGGTTTCGCTGGCTTAACCTATACCAAGTTTGTTTTAACGGGACGTCAATGGATGACGAAGGTATGGGACTGGTGCAAACATGATTAACATGACATGCGTATCATGTAACAACATGAGTACATGCCACGCTCATGATGCGCTGGCGGCCATTTCGTTAGCGTCACACATACGAAATTCGGTATTACGGTACGTGAATGAACGACAAAGGTCAACGGCACAACCAAACATGATAATCACGACATGCGTGTCATCTACCAACATGACTATATGCCACACTCATGACGACATCGCGGGAATTTTGCTAGATTCACGTATGCGAAATTTGGTATTACGTGACGTCTATAGATGACGACTGTATGTGACTGGTGCAAACAGGATAATCATGAGATGCGGGTCATGTGACAACATGACTACATGCCACATTCAAGGCACCAATACCTTTCGACGTGACGCGGTGCGCGTGCTCGTAGGCGTTCGTTTTATAGTGCGTCACACCGGCGTTGCCATACCAGGCGCCGGTCCTGCCATATACTCGCAGGCGCGCACTGCTCTGCGTTGCTATGACGCATGCGCGTTTCAGTGCGTCCCGCGTCCCTCCGCCATGAAAAGAAGGAGACACAGTGTTGCCTGGGTAACGCATCGGAGCGAATTTCGCGCCGGTTGCCGTTGGGCCGCGCTGACGGACGCTGGTCGCGCCGGTCGCGCCTGGCGTCAGACTACACTTTGCTCACGTATTGCCAACGTAGCGTCGCTGTGCCCAGCGTGCACGTGCGTCAACGCTACGTTGCAGTATATTGGACCCTTTTTGGTGCACTTGCGGCCGCTTTTCCAGCTCCACATATACCAAAGTCGATGCTACGTGACGTCAATGGATGACGAAATATATGACTGGTGCAAACATCCTGACACGCGTGTCATGTAAGAACATGACAATATACCAAGCTCATATAGCGTGCTCGCGGCCATTTCGCTAGCTTCACATATACTAAATTTGGTATTACGTAACGTGAATAGCTGGCCCGCTGGTCGCGGAATGGAATCCCGGGTCCGGCGGCTGCATTTCCGATGGAGGCAAAAATGTTGTAGGCTCGTGTGCTCAGATTTGGGTGGACGTTAAACAACCCTGGGTGGTCAAAATGTTCCGAGCCCTATAATCGTATGGTGGGTTTACCACGTTAAACCCCACATCATCATCATCATCATCATAAACGCCATCATTATCATAATCATAATCATCATTATCATCGTGACGTGAATAGATGAAGGAGATAAACGACACATCCAAACATGATAATCATGACACGGAAGTCATACACGGCATCATTTACCCCCATTTCGTCATGTTCGGCTGATTTTATAGTGACATATCAACTTTTCTTATTCGTGCTTCGCATATCATCGATTCCCACTGTACGTGGGATCTGTCAATTTTTTTTCCTCTCTGTCGTCTTCCATGCACTCATTCGTTGCCTGGAGGGGCTTCTAAATTTCGTGACGTTGGCCGGCTCCAGTAATTGAGGAGACAGCCTGAGATACCCCATAAAACACGAAAATCAACCGTTGTTCGCATCGGCGGGTCAGTGCCTAGTGTGCGTGGCTGGAAACTCGAAGATCGGCGGCTTGATGCCCACCAGCGCATTCACATTTTTATGTGAATTGGGGGCCTTTGGGCTTCACCTTTACCAGTTGAACGCTATAGCACGGACATCAACTACTTAGTTCATACTTTTTTGTATGATGTTAATCGAAAAGTTTCACGTGTGGATTACTACAATGTAATCTATAAAGTTGAAAGTGGCTCGTGTCAGTGAAGCTTGCGGTGGCGGCCGCATTTTTGATGGGAGCGGTAATGCTCGAGGTCCACGTGCGAAAATTTGGGTGCACGTTAATGAATTACATATTGTCGAAATTTCCGGAGAGCTCCACTGAGGCGTCTCTCGTAACCATAAGGTGAATTTGGGATGTTAAACCCCAACAATTATTACCATTGTTTAGTAGTGAATGAACCTTTTGCATGTGGCTGCATACTGTGTTTTAAGTTGCATGCAATAATGTTCGTGAGATATATTCGAGCTTGTTATGCACAATAAACATGGTTTTAAGGGAATACGCGCCGTAACGTGTGTGCCTTTTGTAACGGTGGTCAGCTTTTAACCACGAAGCCTTAGTGATAATCACATATACCGTTATGCCCGATGGCATAGATCGGTTGTACCACGCGATATTACTGCGATATGAATTGTTGTACTGCGAAGTCCGTGTACAAGATGCGTGTGTATACGCGAGGCATGAAAGTTATTTTCACTGAATTTCAAGGCAGACGCATGGCTATTTGATAGAACATCTGCTTTCAACGCAAATGGCCTGGATAAATTGCTGACTTGGGTCCAGAAATTATTATTTTAATACTTATTTTTTCCCGCATATTTTTCAATTTTTCGCCCACGCACAAGGTGATGATTTTTCGCTCATGCACAACCAACGAAGCCGACGCCAGTATTTCTGTGAAAGTAGCTCTTTAGCGCTTTCGCGTTAAAACACACGATAGGTGCACAAATCATTTGGTGGCGCGGAGATAAATATAACTGACTGACGAGGAGAAGATTGCTAAAATGGCCTTCCCCTCCCTGACACCTCAGTAGAGTGCGTACGGGACCAGGCAAGTTTTTGTTTTGCGATGACAGCGAGTGTATTAACAAGACAGCGCTCCTTTAATGCCGAGGCGCTGACCACCGCTACACCACGCTCAAGAGTTTTTATTTTTTTTTATTTTTTTTATTTGAAACAAAACCCGCAGCGCCACTTAGGCATTATTGCGGGGGGCACAAAGCCTCATAAAATGAATCCGCAGTCTTGCGGCCAACTACATCGGCTGGTAACGTGTTCCATTCAACAATGGATTGCGGAAAAAAAGAATGCTTAAAAAGATCCGTTCTGGGGTTGTATGGCCGTACTTTAAATTTGTGATCATGACGGGAGGATTGATAATACGCTTTTTTTAAATAATCTGAAGCATTAATGCCCGTTTTATTGTTATATATCGAATAAAATAGTTTTAATCTTAGATTAAAACTATTTTGTTTTCTATAACTATCAGTAATATCATTATTATTATTAATATTGCAGTGCAGTGTGATCTCCTCCCGCTAAATGAAGATAAAATGATACTTTTTAAATACGCAAACCACCTTTCAGCCTGGTATAACTGTCATTCAAGCGCACGAATAAACAGAAAGAGAGGACAAGCACTTTCTCACAACTAAACGATTTATTAGAAGGGAAGAATATATAATCAGGCAGTCAAAAAACAACGCATGCGTGTGCAGGCAAAAATCACACCCTTCGCACCTCGAAAACACATATTAAAAGAAGAAAGATTGTCTCGGAACAAAGTCTAGAAAAGGAAACTCTTTATCGTGCAGCAAAACCGAAGGCTGGCTCACGAATTGTTCTCTTTTTCTCATGTGAAAAGCTTCCCACGAGTCAATTGATTGTGAGATTGAAAAAAAATGGCAGCATATCCACGGAGTGAATGATGGAGAGTGGGGCGAAGAATTCGTCCGTCCATTCGTTCTTGCTTCCGTCCATCCATGCGTCCGTCAGTGTGACCATCCATGCGTCCACCAGCCCGTCCGTCCGTGCGTCTGTTCGTGCACCCGTCCCTGCGTTCGTTCATGCATCCGCCCCTGCGTCCGTTCATGCGTCCATCCATGCATCTGTCTGTGTGTCCGTTCGCCCATCTATTCAACACTCCAAGTCCCACTATCTCGCATCTTTTTATTATATATTCCCCATATAGAAGCACCGCCATTCAGTGGGCATTCCAAGGACTAAACGAGAGGTGGCACACGTACACTTTCTTACGGCTTGCGCTTCGGGTCCACTTCCCACCTTTAACCACCTCGAGTTCATGGTATATACTAGTTCACTGTATTCATCGCACTGCAGCCCAACGCTCGCTAAACCTTTAGAAAACCAAGGAGGTTACGCCCAGCGAGTGTGACGTACCAAACTTTTTCAGTCAGATAGTGCTCAATGTACATGCCAAAGGCTGCAAATGGAAAATGAGAGGCGGAGAATTCGGCTTTTACTTTCTTACGGCTTGCGCTTCGTTGGATTGGATTGGATAAACTTTTATTTGGTCCTCCAAAACACAGATCACTGTGTTGCGGGCCGCTCCCACGTGGGGACTGAGATCCCAAGCTCCTCAGCCGCCTCGCGGGCTTGGTGGACAGCCCAGAGCTGATCTGCCAAGGACGAGCTGTGGATTGCCGCCTCCCATCTGGCAGAGGTGATGTGCGATAAATGAGCGAATTTGGTGCACTGCCAGAGCATGTGTTCTAATGAAGCTATTTCCCCACAATGTGGACAAAGATTACTTGGGTATAGGTCAGGGTAGATGATGTGTAACATTTTCAAAGTAGGGTACATCCGCGTTTGCAAAAGCCTTAATGTAAGTGCTTGGGGCCGGGTTAGATTTTTGTGAGGTTGAGGGAAAATCCTTCTAGACAGGTAGAAATGTTTAGTGACCTCGTTATATGTTGTAAGAATTTCCCGGTTATCCCCTTCACCGGTAGAACGCATCCCCGGGGAGGCGCGGTTGGAGAGTTCTCGCGCCGCCTCGTGTGCTGCTTCGTTGAGATTGGGAGGGGAATCGTTGATTTGTCCAAGGTGAGCTGGGAACCAACTCAGAAGATGATGTGTTATGTTCTTGCCTTGCAGTATTTTCAGCGTTTGTTCACAGACCGTCCCCTTGGCGAACGCCCGTAGTGCTGCCATGGAATCACTGTAGACGACTTCAATGTTATCCATCTTGAGTGCTAAGGCGATGGCCACTTGTTCCGCAATGATTGGGTCTTTCGTCCTGACCGTCGCTGAGTTGACGACATGGCCAGCCCCATCGACTACCACTGCCACAAACGCTTTCCCATTGGCGTAGGAAGCCGCGTCAACAAATACAACCCCTCGTTCCTCGTTTGAGACTTGACGAAGTATAGTCCTGGCCCTCGCTACTCTTCTTCCGACGTTGTGTTCTGGATGCATGTTTCTCGGTATAGGAGATACCGTGATAGTCTCCCTGATGTTGTCAGGGATATCATTGTAATTGCGTCTGATTGCTATGGGTGTTGGCCCAGCTCCTGCAGGATCATTCTCCCCGACCTTGTAGTAGATAACCTTGCAAACTGTGCTCTCTCTTGGGCTTCTGCTATTTCTTCGAGCGTGTTGTGTATGCCAAGCTCAAGCAGACGCTCGGTGCTGGTATGTATGGGTAGGCCCAGGACCTTCTTGATAACTTTCCTGAGGAGCACATTCAGTTTCTCGGACTCTGCTCTTGACCAGTTGTGCATTGCCGCCTCGTATGTGAAGTGACTTAGAACAAACGCATGCATCAACCTGATGAGGTTGTCTTCCTTGATCCCATTTCTTTTGTTGGCCACTCTGCGTATGAGGTGCACCGCACTGTCTGTTTTCCGAGTTAACTTGGCTATAGATTTGCTGTTGGCGCCGGTAGACTCTATCAGCATTCCCAGGACTTTGATGGAGTCGACCCTCTGGATGGCATCCCCTTGATTTGTACGGAGATGGATGTCTATCTGGTTTAACGGCTTCCATCCCCTGGGCTTCGGTCCCCGGCGTGCAGTCCGATAAAGCAAAAGTTCTGACTTACTCGAGGAGCACTTGAGCCCGGAAGGGCGAAGGTAGTCTTCTACGGTGTCAATCGCCTCTTGCAGAGCGCTCTCAATCTGCCCCTCGCTTCCACCTGTGCACCAGATGGTAATGTCATCTGCGTAGATGCTGTGCTTCAATCCTTCAATGCTCGATAATTTCTTTGACAGTCCAATCATGGCAATGTTGAACAGCATTGGTGAAATCACTGCCCCTTGTGGCGTGCCTCTTGCTTCTAGTTCGATTGCTGCGGTCTCGATATCTGTAATCTTCATCACAGCTTTCCGATCTGTAAGAAAGGACCATACGTAGTCATAGAAGGCTTTCCCTAGACCAAGCTTGGAAATTGCTTCGAGTATGAATGAGTGGTGGATGTTGTCAAACGCTTTTTCTAGATCTAGGCACAGAATGGCTCTCACGTCTCTGGTTTCATTGTCAATGACCTGGTGTTTGATAAGCTTCAATGCATCTTGTGTGGATAGCCCTGCCCTGAATCCAACCATATTGTGTGTATATGTTGTTATCTTCCAAGTACTTGTTTATCCTGTGCAGTATGGCATGTTCTGCGACCTTGCCGATACATGATGTCAAGGATATTGGCCTCATGTTGTCCAAGTTAGGGGGCTTTCCTGGCTTAGGAATAAGGATCGTGCTGGCCAGCTTCCACTGCTCTGACACCCTGCCTTCTTTCCATGCTGAATTGATCATATCCCTCAGAGTTTCAATTGAATCGTCATCAAGGTTACGCAGGGCCTTGTTTGATATACCGTCCGGGCCAGGGGCCGACCTGCCGTTGAGATCATGCAAAGCTCTTCTGATCTCCTCGATGTTAAAGTCGCCCTCAAGACCTGGATTTGGCGTGCCCTGGTACTGTCTACTTGGTGGTGCCAATCCTCTTTTGATTGGGAGGTACTTATGCACGAGCCGCTGCACAACTTGCTGTTCTGTAGTGCGCCCTATCTCTTTATGCAAAATTCGAGCGATAACATGCTTTTGATTTGTTTTGGTGGTGTTTTCGTTGAGGAGATGCTTTAACATATTCCATGTCTTGCCATTGCGCATCTGACCATCGACGGAGTTGCAGATTTCGTCCCATTGCTGCCTCGATAGTGCGCGACAATGTTCCTCGACTGATCTGTTTAACTCAGCTATCTTCTTCCTCAGTCTTAGGTTCAGGCGCTGACCCTTCCAACGGTTTAGTAGTGCTTGCTTTGCCTCAAGAAGATGAGCGAGCCGGCTATCCATTCTTTCAACCGGAAAATCTGTGGTAATGGTGGAGGAGACGGATTTGATGTCATCTTTAATCTGTTTGACCCACTGCTCCAAGCCTTGTCTGTGGCCATCTTGTTCCCTTTCCATCCTTATCTTCCTGAACTTATCCCAGTCTGTGAAGTGAAATTCTCTCTGCTTTTTACGCTCCACGGAGAAGGTAGTGGCAAGAATGCAGTGGTCACTCCCAAGGTCTACAGCAAGGTTCATCCACTGGGCCTTCTTGATGTTCCTTACAAATGTAAGGTCCGGGGTGGAATCCCTGCAGCAAGATGTACCAAGCCTTGTTGGTAGGCTGGGGTCTGTGATTAGGGTGAGATCAAGTTCACTGGCACTTTGCCAAAGTCGATTTCCTTTCCCAGTGTTGTACTTGTAACCCCATGTATGATGAGGGGCGTTGAAATCACCTGCTATGACGAGTGGACATTCCCCGGCGATATTAACAGCTTTCTTTAGAACCGTCTTGAACCCTTGCTTTTGTTCCTTTGGACTGCTGTATATATTCAGAATGAAAATGCTCTGACGGATGCTGGTACCCGGCACGATCTCTACCAAGACGTGTTCCAACCGGCCTGCTTCTATCTTGAGGTCGTGGGTTACGTGCGTTAGTTTGTTGCATACGAAGGTGCAGACTCCCCTCCCTTCAGTATCCCCTATTACAGGCCGGAATCCAGGCAACGTTGCTTGCGGTGAAAGGGTCTCTTGTAATAATATAATATGAGGCTTTTCTTCGCTGCTCCTGATATACTGCTGCAGGGTTGCCTTCTTTTTAAGGTAACCTCTACAGTTCCATTGCCAGATACGAAATGCTTCACGTAGCGCTGCCATCATGGTTATTACATGGGCGGCCAGAGCCTGATGCTGCACCTGTCGACAGGTTTGGTACCACTAGTATTGGTGGCCGAAGGGGTGAGCTTGGTGCATGAGGAGGCCTTGCTGTGTTGTGCAGATCTGCTTCGAGCTTTGTAATGCGCAAGGTCATATGCTCTTCCAGTGCCGCCACGCTTGATTGTAGCCTACCCATCTGCTCGCTAAGATTGGCTACTACTTTGCTGAGCGTGTCGAACACCTCTTTCATATCTGACATGGTCGTTTGGTTGGCTTCTACGTGTTCTGCCATGACTGCCCTCTTTTTCGCGGTTCTCGAGTCCCCCACGTTTTCAGCCACAGGGACATCAACTGGCTGAGGCATTGGCTGTGAAGATTGCGCGCTAGTTAGCTTAGTGAGAAGAATTTTTATTTCCTTTAACTCAGCTGATAGCCTCTCATTCGATTTTGTAAGTCTCGCGTTTTCTTGCTCTAGCTGTGCAATTCTATCATGCTCTGGCAGCTTACCTGTCATCACCTCTGCCCCGCCGTTGCGCACTCGCTCAGCCCAGCTGCCTTTCGAAGTAACTGCAGGCGTCCTCCCTGGGTGTGAAGCCGTGATCTCGAACTGAACGCCAGGCAGCTGGCCATTCGGGTGCCGCCCAGGCTGATCCCGACCCTGATGGTGACCTTGAGAACTCGAGCGCCCCCGTGATTGGGAGCGGGCCTTGGGTCTAGAACCTCTCCTGGAACGCGACCTCCCCCTGGAGTGGGGCCGCCTTTCCTGTTCTTGTGTAGTCTGGATGCTCTGGGTCCCGTAGGCTGGAATAAGCTGCTTGTCATTGATGTCTGGACTCGATGTGATTGATGCGTCCCGGGCTTCTGCGGCTGCTCGCGATCTTTCCCAACGTCTGCGTCTGACGACGTATGGCACTAAGAACCTGTTCTTGCACTCCTTGTCTGCCGTGGGATGGTGACCGTCGCACAGCCTGCATCTTGGATTACACTGGTGCAGGCTATCTGGGTTCTTGATCTCGCAGCCTCTGCAGATTGTTTCAGCTGGGTTCGGACAGACGTCAGACCGATGTCCCAGCTTTCCACAGACGTAACAAATATCGATGTTCTTGCGGTAAAGGGAGCACTGCAAAAGTGAAGGTCCATATCTCACGAATCTGGGCACCCTGTGTCCTTCGAACGCTATGATGATTGTCCCGGTGTCCTTGATTCTCTTCGCCTGCAGCGCGAGCGGGTTGTTCGCGTTCACAATCTTTCGGGTCAAAATGTCCTGAGTATCGCTTACGGGGATCCCGCGAATCACTCCTTTACAAGTGTCGTGGGGTGCCGCGGCGTACGCGCTAACCTCGAAAACTTTGCCTCCAATGTCAATTTGCTTGACCTTGAGGTATCTTGAAGCTCTGTCTTGGTCCGGAGTGCTTGCCACCATAATGTTCTGCTGCAAGTTGGAACAGATGATGTCCTGCATGGCCTCTTCCTCTTTGACGCCGGCCGCCAGTACTATCGCGTCTGCCACGGCTCCAGTGCCAATTCTCGAGATATTTAATCCTCCACGTGGTCGTAGCACAATTTTGCTGAAGTCCTTAGGTAGTGGCGGCATGCGTCCAGCTCGCACGATTGTATGCTTGGTGTCATACCTACTACGACTGGCTCGAGCGTCTCCCGCAACGCCGGCTTCGGTCGAACCCTTGGCAGCAGGAACGCTAACCGCGGCTTGCTTATTCCTTGAGCGTCTCGTTTCGGCTTCCTTCCAACCCATTTCTTCCGTGCAATCCTCTGGAGAGATGTCCTCTCCATCTACTTGGTATTCCATTCTCAGTTGCAGTTGCAGATACTGGAACGCGCAGAGCGTTGAGTCGCGTTGGCGCCGGGCCGGCGCATCGGCGACAATCGCCTCCTTGGTTAGGCCTAAATCCCCCGGTGGCGTTGCCGTGTAAAAATGTCCCAAAAACGGTTTAAAAGTCCACTCACCGGCACAAAGGTGGTATCTGCTGATTTCTTGAGAACTTAGGCACACGATGAGAGTAAAAACTCGGCGACAAATTCGTGAATACCACAGGAAAACATTCTTGAAAGCAGGAGCCGATCTTCGCGCGTCCGCACTGGTCGGCACCTAGAGCGTCTCTTGCGCTTCGTATCTACTTCCCATTTTTAACCACCTCGAGTTCATTCATTGTATATACAAGTTCATTGTATTCATGGCACTGCGGCTCAACGCTTGCTAAACCTGCTAAACCTTTCTAAAGCTAAGGAGGTTACACCCAGCGAGTATAACGTAGCAATCCTTTCTTGTCAGATCGTGCTCAATGTACATGCCAATGGCTGCTAATGCTGATCGCAGCCTGCGCGTTAACTAAAAGTCGAATGGTCCTGTCTCTCATTCCGCATTAGCAGTCATTGACATGTACATTGAGCAGTGTTTTTTATTGTTCAACAACGCACAGAAGAATTCTCTCACCGGCACCACCTTGGAGGTCAAAATGTTATACTTGTTACATACTACGAAGGACGAACGGGTGCCACTATAAGGAGTTTCGCCCCTAAAACCACTTCGGTATCCCGAAAAGGAGGATAGCAACCGCACTCTCTGCAGGAAGCGCGAGATGCGATGCCCCTGAAAATTTCAAAAAAGAATCGTGCTCTCTAAGACGAACATTGGTGCACCTTCCCGACTGACCTATGTACACTTTACCTCAGCTAAATGGAGTCATGCAAAAAACGCCCATTGCGCAGTCTGCAAACCTTTTGCTGTGTTTCATGCGACCTTGCAGAAAGTCTCTGTCCCTGCGCGAACAAATGGACTGCAGTTTGCTTTTGGCTGAGAAATGCACATCAACTTTATATCTATTACCAAGTTGCTTAAGTTCATGCGATGTCTTATGAAGGCAAGGAATTACGGCTATCCTCCTATTTTCTACTCTCATCACGACGCCCCACGAGTGTACTTTCTGCCTGCACCCGCACGCATTGTTTTTTGATTGCCTGTTTATATATTCTTCCCTTTCTAATAAATTGTTCAGTTGCGAGAAAGCTCTTGACCTCTCTTTCTTTCTGTTTATTCGTGTGCTTGAACAGACAGTTATACCATGCATATCTAGCTAGCCCAACTTTCGATTCTGTTGCACGTTTAAACGCTTCATCGCAAATCAACCTTACTTTTTTTCTTTTTTTTCCTGCCTGCTTTTTCGCTAACGAACCTCATATCGCCTTGTACTTATTTCTATCACCCACCTGTTCACCTTGCCAATATTGACCCTGAAATTCAATCCCAGTGCCCTAATATACAAAGAGTTTATATTTCTACATTCAATTTGAACGTGCTCCTTACTTGACATCGAATTGTATTTACGCGTTCCAGTGGAATCCGAGCTCGCTTCAGACGGCCAGTGCCTTCCCCTAAGAATTCTAAAATGTATTTTTCTTTATTTATTCTTAATTTGCATAGCTTCGCAGACCAGGTTGTCCTTCCGGGGTTGCTAGTCAATGCCTGTTTACCGTCTATACAACGTTTGGCTAAACGCTTTTCTTTACCTGTCACGTACAATGCCAGCCGTTTACAATATAGCTATAATTTTTCTCTTTCTTTTTGCAAATGCATAACAGTAGTATACACTTTCTCTTCCTATTTGCTGTCTTTGATGTTGCTCAGTCTCGCTTCGAAACTACTTCAAAAACCACTGACGTAGCTACCGGCTTCTGGGCCACTACTCGTCCCCTAGTGTTGTAAGTGAAGTATAGCCCGTACTTTGAAATGATTACACTGCGCTCTTTTTAGGCGTACAATAAAACGTTGTACAATAAACCAGTTTGCGGGGAGTAATTTTGACCCTCACGTAGGGTACTTTACAAAAAATTATGAGATATCCATGAAATAATGTTGATGAGTGGGCGAAGCAGTGGGATAGTTTGGTGCTACCGTAAGTCGCCCGTGACCGTGACGCCTCCCGCATGTAAATGAGTGGCGAAGGGGTGTACAGTTATACACAATGTCTAATGCTCGTTATCCAAAAATGGTATGTTGAACTGAGTTCTGGATTTTGATTTGCCTTCATTATTAATGCTTTGTGGTGTAGGATATAGCCTGAGGTTGGCAAAGATGATGTGCCCGTTCTCTTAGTTGTTGTTGGTTGCTTCCAGTCACACGGTATCCATCATAGCGCGCATCGAGACCTCATGTAGTGCACAAGGCTGTCGTTGCCCGTGATCATCGTCATTATCATCATCGTAATCAGCGTCATCGGGACCATCATGGCTCATAATCATAATTGATCTAACGGCTCTGTAACACCCCCCTCCTGCCTGGGCCCATTTGTGGCCTGCAGTATTGTATAATAATAAATAAAAACTAAATAAATACAAGAAATAATGGGTACCTCACATGTGCTATGCCATGATGGTGTGGTGTGAAACGCGTTTGTCCTTCATCGTCCTAATGGTCCGTCATTACGCATATTGGGTACCTTGCATGTGCTGTGCATTGAAGGCAGAAAGAGGATCTGTTGCCTGGAACGCGCTTGATCTTCATCGGCATCAGCATCATCATCATCAAGGAACAGCAGACTTCGCTCTTACTTGAGAAGCCTCGCCCCTGAAATTGGTCGGCAGCAGTGCCGTCTACTTAGATACTTAGATATAGGTGCACGATAATGAGTTCTAGGTGGTCAAAATTTCCGGATTCATGCAGTAGGGCGCCTTTCATAACCATGTCATAATTTCGGGATCTTAAACCCAACAATATTAAATGAAGCTGCTGCTCGTAAAGAACACACTGACGAAGAGTGATGTTATACGCCTGTTTAGCTAATGGTGTCATCTACTGGAACAGTCGGAGCACTTCGGTAATACTCTCTTCTGCTCCATGCGGAGCAGGTCTATTCCATTGGCGGATCGGGAGTGCTGCCTGTATGTTCCATTGGTAGATCTGCAGCAGCTGCGTCGCGAGATACACTACATGGAGCAACTCTTTATACTCCGCGAAAATCGGCGAATTCGACCGGAAGTCGCAAGCGCCACGTGCCTTTAAATGGTGCCAACTATGAGCGCGCCAACGGACGCTGGTCGCGTCAGTTGCTCCTCGCGTTGGAGCTCACGTTTTGCTAGCGTAGCCTTGTTGCGCCCAGCGGGCCCACTCAGGCAAGAAGAGAGACGCGTGCATCGGGTTCCTGTCTGACCCTGCCATTTGCTCCAGAGGGAGCGCATGCATTATTCCATTGGTAGATTCCCTTCCGTTGCCCTCCGCCAGAGTGGAGTGCTCCAGCGCAGAGTTCGTGGGTCACTCCGAATCTGCCAATAAATGACGCCATAAGTTAACAGATTGAAGGTGGGCGGTCGAAGACAAATGGCAATGTGAAACAAGATTGATAAATTCTACCTCTGTTGTGTTTATGTTTCGCGAAGTCTACGTTAGATTGGTACCAGCAGAGTTGTACACTAGCAGCTTGAATATTCCCTTCAAGAAAGCGATTTCGTAGCTCTCGATATTTGTCAGAAAAGTACTTGCGTTTAGAAGGTGGGCGTTCCTGAACACGATAAGAACGACTGTTTTCTGATCTTTGTAATTTTCAAAGAACAAAAGCAAATGTTTTTACAAAGGCACTTCCAATACAAGAAGACGCTGGGGAGGTTATGAGGAGCAAGTGAGCGGCACGGCTTGCGCACTACAGTGTGATTGCAGCTAAAAATGCACCAAGCCCTTGCTTACTTGTCGCCATTATATGCGGCATAGCACTATAGCACCATTCATTTCTTCCAAATTGTTCTCGGGACGGCTTTAAGCTCTCCCATAGTAGAGTACCCTGTACTCTAAATCGTTACCCACTTTTTTCTAACTCCCCCCCCCCCCCCCACTTGTACTCAGTGCTCTCCCATAGTTGAGTACGAAGTACTCGAAATCGTTAAAAAATTTTTCTAAACACAAGTACTCAAATATTTCCTCCTTCGTCGGAAATGCAGCCATCGCAGCTGGGGGTTGATCGCGCGACATTCGGAGTAGCGGTGGAGTGCCACAACCACTAGAAGACTGCGGCGGGGCAAACCTGTGTGCGCTACAGCAGTGTGTAATTGCAAGGATGTTTCGCAGAGCTTTTAACGCTGGTTTTCGTGGTGTAGCAGGTGTAAACATAACTATTAAAGGAGTTGCTTAATGGTACTTGAAGCCACTTCTTTTCTTTCGGTAGAGATCTATACTGCACAAAAAGCTAAAGCGGAGTTTCCATCTATAAGAAACGCTGATGCTGAACCCCATCACTTTCCAATTAGAATTACGATATGCATGTCATATCGGACTTCTTCGCATAGTGCTAATGTTCTTAAGCTACGCTTCAGTGCCAAGAAAACTTGCCCTGAGTGTAGGCCTGTTCGGTGGCTAGGCCTCGCTTTTCAGATGCGAACGTATTACTTAGTCAGGGAATAGGGCCTAGAATATACTTAGTAGTGTGCCGACTGCGGCTGTCGCGGTGGCACGAAGAATGATGCCTTCCACCGGCGGCCACCAGACGGCGATAGCCGCGGGGACCGTGCTATGCTGAGCCAATGGCCGAGTGGCCCGAGCCCGAGCCCGAGCGGAGTGGTGTCGGCGGCATCTCTACCACGGCCGTGGCCGTGTCTCTGCCAACGTGCGCGTGCGACAGACGCCGATGGGCTTCAGCGACTTCAGCGACATTGAGCGTATCTCTATCTATCTATCTATCTATCTATCTATCTATCTATCTATCTATCTATCTATCTATCTATCTATCTATCTATCTATCTATCTATCTATCTATCTATCTATCTATCTATCTATCTATCTATCTGTCTGTCTGTCTGTCTGTCTGTCTGTCTGTCTGTCTGTCTGTCTGTCTGTCTGTCTGTCTGTCTGTCTGTCTGTCTGTCTGTCTGTCTGTCTGTCTGTCTGTCTATCTATCTAGCCACCTACGACTTTCAGTCAATAATGGTATCGATAGCAAACTTGGTATTAGCATAACATGACTGTATGAAGAACATATTTGACTAGTAATAGCATGAAAATAATGACATGTATGTCATGAATGTCATAATTTACAATTCATGGTCCTGTACATCTTGCGGTGGTTTCGTTCACATGGCATGTTGCAAAGCTGGGATGGTATGACATGGCTGCATGGTGAGTACAAGTGACAGAACCTAACATGAAAATCGTAACATGCGTGTCATATAACAACATGACTACAGGCCACGCTCATGATGTACTCGCGGCCGTTCCGCTCGCGTCACACATACCAAATTTTGTATTATGGTACGTGAATAAATGACGAAGAAATGTGACTGATGCAAACATGATAATCATGAGAGGGGTGTCATGTAACAACATGACTACATGCCACGCTCATGATGCGCTGGCGGCCATTTCGCTAGCTTGACTTATACCGAATTTGGTATTATGGGACGTGAATGGATGACGAAGGTATGATACTGGTACGAACATGACAAACATGTGATGCGTGTCATGTAACAACGTGACTAAATGCTACACTTATGACGCACTCGCAGCCGTTTCGCTAGCTTCGCATGTACCAAACTCGGTATCACGCGACACGAAAGGACGAAATAGGTAAATGACACATCGAAACATGATAATGATGACATGCGTGTCATGTAACAACATGACTATACATGCCACACTCGTGATGCACTCGGGCCGTTTCGCTAGCTTCACATATGCCGAATTTGCTATTACGTGACGTCAATGAATGACGAATGTATGTGACTGGTGCAAACACGATAATCCTGAGATGCGCGTCATGTGAGAACATGACTATATACTCAGTCAAGGCGCCAATACATTTCGACGTGACGCGGTGCGCATGCTCACCTGCATTCATTTTGTCGCGTCACGCCGGTGTTGCCAGGCCAGGCGCCGGTCCTGCCATATACTCGCAGGCGCGTGCCGCACTGGGTTGCTTTAACGCATGCGCGTTTCAGCACGTCCGGCATCCCTCCGTCACAAAAAAAAAAGGGAGACGCAGTGTTGTCACAGTAACGCATTGGAGCTAAATGCAGCATGTCTCATTTCTGGCCAGTTGCCGTTGGGCCGCGCCGACAGACTCTAGTCGTGCCTGGCGTCGGACTATAGAGTGGTCGCGTATTGCTAACGTAGTGTCGCTGTGCCCAGTGTGAGCGCGCGTCAACGCTACATTGAAGTATACTTGGCCGATCATGATGCGCTCGCGGCCGTTTTGCTAGCTCCACATATACCAAATTTGGTGTTACGTGACGTCAATGAATGACGGAAGTATATGACTGATGCAAACATGATAATCCTGACACGCGTGTAGTGTAAGAACATGATAACATACCACGCTCATCCCCAAAGCTTGGTCATGTTCCTGCTTGGACCCTGACATTATTTGATCGATTTATTGATTTGTGTGGTTTGACATCCCAAAATCACTATATGATTATGAGAGACGATAGTGGAGGGCTCGAGAAATTTCGACCACCTGGGGTTTTGTTTAACGTGCACCTCAAGCTGAGTACACGTGGACCCTGGCATTTATTTGTTGCATTCATCGAGGCAACGCTGCCGTAGTCAAGTTTTTCGTAACGCTCACGCGTGCAGATTGCCCTCGTATTTTTTGTCATTCCTAAATAATAAAAAATCGGAGACCATCCCAGATCACACCAGTTTAAGACCCACGTCGGCAGGTAGTGCATTTGCATTCCTTCCGAGAGTGAGCCTGTCCACCTCCGACTCCTGCGGTTTTCGGCATCATCTTCCTTATCCTGGATGAATACCATGGAGGTTTGGTAGATACTTAGTCTGAACCATTTGTGACACATACCTTCATACCAGTGGCGCATACCCTTCCGTGGATTGGTGCTTCTGTCTGGCAGGAAGTGCTTGACGTGGTACGCGACGGCATTGCGACGTTGTTCGTATCTTGACGAGCGCGTCATCTTCACCAATGCATGTTGTACTCCAGTACTAATTTTGGTTCACGCCAAGTTAAGGGGGTGATCGCGAAAGAACTCAGAAGTAAGCGGCTATTAGATGAATAGATATAAATATGGATAGACAGATATACAGATAGATAGACGTCAAAAGTGCTTGCAGTACGAAAAAAATGCTTCGCAGTTAAAAACGATAATCCCTCACGGAATAAGCTTCTTTAATAACTATGCGAATGATCTTGAACATGAAAAAGTTCACATCATATCCATGGAGTGAATGTTGATGAGTGGGGCGAAGCGTCCATCCGTCCATACATCGATGTCTCCTTCCGTCCATGCATGCGTTCATGCGTCCGATCGCGTTAGAGAATGCAGATGGCGTGCGCGTAACACTGACGAGACGCGAGCCGAGGAAGCCGAGCGCAAGCCTCTTCAACGCTTGCGCTCCAACCAACAATGTCCCACCAACAATCCGCCACGTACGGCGACTATCCAAGGACTGAGAGAGGCGCTCTTTTCCCGCGCACTCAGGCAAAGCGCGCGCAGCAGCCAATCGGAGAGTAGCGGCATTTCGGAGAGTAGGGGCAGAGGAAATAAGACGCCATCTAGGAAATAAGACATTTCTTTTGCATTCTTTTCTTTTTGTCTCTTCTCTCAGTTACGCGTGACCAGTGACAAGGTTAGACTAAGAGGAGCTTCGTCCCTTAAATATTGGCATATATCAGTGGAAATCGATGATATGCGAGGAAGGTTCTTAGGTCACTTTGAAATAAGCACAACATTACGAGGTGCATAGACGTAGTACACAGTAAACACTAGTAGAAACGTTAAGCGCACTCAGGTATCTAGGTAAGATGCAAATATGTTGTTTATTGTTGCGTAATGACTACACTAGTAGGGTTTGCAATACCAGCCCCAGCAATGGTAGGCATGTAACTTATGCTGTACATGACTTCCATATTATGATTATCATTTTCGAGCCTGGCATTTGTGTTTGTCGTCGATTCACGTCACGTAATCCCAAATGTGCTATATGTGAAGCTAGCCAAAAGGCCGTGAGCGCGATATGAGCGTAGCATGTGTTCATGTTTTATTTACATGACATGCATATCACGAATATTATGTTTGAATATGTCACTTTCATCGTCCGTTCACTTCGCGTAATACCAAATATGGTATATGAAGCTAATAAAACGGCCGCGAGCGAATCATGAGCATGACACGTAGTTATGTTCTTCAATGACACGCATCTTATGGTTATCATGTTTGCACCAGTGACATATTTTCATCGTCTATTCACATGCCGTAATACCATATATGGTATATATGAAGGTAGCAAAACGGCGGTGAGCGCATCATGAGTGTGGCAATGTAGTCGTGTTGTTACACAAGACGCATGTCATGATTTCTATGTTAGCGTCGGTCGTCCTTGTTCGCCATGCAGTCGTGTCTTGCCATACCAGCTTTGCAACTTGTCATGTGAACGAAACCACCGCAAGAGCAGCTAGACCAAGAAATGTAAACCATGGCACTCGTGACATGCATGTCATGATCTTCATGTTATGACTAGTCAATTATGATCGCAATATAGTCATGTTACGCCATACAAAGTTTGGTATTGATACCATTATTGAAACGGCCAGGAGAGCCGTAGGCGGCTTTATAGATAGATAGATAGATAGATAGATAGATAGATAGATAGATAGATAGATAGATAGATAGATAGATAGATAGATAGACAGATACGCTCAAAGTCGCCGAAGTTCTCTGAAAATGCTTCGCATTAAAAAAATGGCAGCATATCCATGGAGTGAATGATGGAGAGGGGGGCGAAGCATTCATCCGTCCATTTGCTCTTGCTTCCGTCTGTCCATGCGTCCGTCTGTATGACCTTCCATGCGTCCATCCGCCCGTGCGTGCGTGCGTCTGTTCGTGCGTCCATCCCTGCGTTCGTCGATGCATCCACCCCTGCGTCCGTTCATTCGTCCATCCATGCATCTGTGTGTCCATTCGTCCATCCATTCAACACTCCAAGTACTACCATCTCGCAATTTTTCATCATATATTCCCCATATAGAAGCACCACCATGCAGCGAACATTCCAAGGACTAAATGAGAGGTGGCACACGCGCACTTTCTTACGGCTTGCGCTTCGGGTCTATTTCCCACCTTTGACTGTAGTGTTGTTGTATCCGACATTAGCCACCCCGAGTTCATGGTATATACTAGTTCACTGTATTCATGGCACTGCGGCCCAACGCTCGCTAAACCTATCTAAAACCAAGGAGGTTACGCCCAGCGAGTATAACGTAGCAACCTTTTTCTGTCAGATAGTGCTCAATGTACATGCCAATGGCTGCTAATGGGAAATGAGAGACAGTAAAACTCAGCTTTTACTTTCTTACGGTTTGCGCTTCGTATCTACTTCCCACCTTTAACCACCCCGAGTTCATGGTATATACTAGTTCACTGTATTCATGGCACCATAGCTCAACGCTCGCTAAACCTTTCTAAAACTAAGGAAGTTACACCCAGCGAATATAACGTAGCAACCCTTTCTTGTCAGATAGTGCTCATTGTACATGACAATTGCTGCTAATGGGGATTGCAGCGTGCGCGTTAAGTAAAAGCCGAATGCTCCTGTCTCTTTTTCCCCATTAGCAGCCATTGGCATGTACATTGAGCACTATTTTTATTGTTCAACAACGCACAGACGAAATCTCTCACCGGCACCACCTTGGAGGCCAAATGTTATACTTGTTACACACTACAATGGCTACGAGGGATTAGCGGGTGCCGCTATAAGGAGCTTCGCCCCTAAAACAATGTTTCTTGGACATTATTCAAAGTAAAGGGGGAGAGAATGACACTTGTTATGATGGTGTAGATTGCTGTGAACTAGCACGAGGTACTTATTTTTTGCGTTCGAAATACGTGTCTTGCGTTTGGGCCGAAGCATATACAATGCTGGATAAACTTGGAGGACAGCGCTAATTTTTCGAAGCCATAAACAGCGACTCGCAAAGAGACTACCTGCAAGCGCGACGAACCTAGACGCGTCGAAGCCAACGGTTTGGCCCATCTCGCAAGCATGACGTAACATGGGCGTTCGGAGGCCTTGATATTTTTTTCTAGGTGGCTTTGGCTTGGGCCAGCTGTTGCGCGTGCGCAGTAAGTGTGGTAAGCTGCTTCGCATCTGAAAAAAAAAAAAATGTGGCAATCTCTCCAAGTGGAACCTTGATGGGATGCGAAGCAGCAGAGGTTCGCACGCTGTTGACCCGGCTAAAACGGGCGCTGACGCGGGGGCTGGAAGAACGGTTTGAAGTGAAACTCGTTGTAGCCTTTACTCGAGTAAACGTTTCTGTGAAACGCAAAGGCACGGGAGGCGGGTTGGGTTTCGTGTAAGTTTTACCGTCGATAAAAGAGCCGAGTGTTTCCACTTGACATGTGGTCGAGCGTCGCGGGCAGTAGAGAGGGTGAAACGAGAGAGAAGTGTGTTGCGAGCGGGTGAAGGAGCAACACCCCTAAAGTGTGCTGGGAGAAGCCGGCAGCCGCTGCGGGTGAGGAAGAAAGTGACGTCAACGCGCAGCTGTGATTTAACCTATTTGGAATCGTTCCATAGAGACACGGACGTAGAGAACTGCACAGGCGAGTCAAAAAGCCGCTTCGCCTCTAAAAGTGCGTGGTTCGTCTTTCTGCACACTAAACGAAAATAACCTGAAATAACCTCAAAACCAGGGTAAAACACTTGTCCTCTAGCGAAATACCTTTTCCGGGTTTTTTTACCACCTACCAGTCGAAGTAAAAATTTACTCTGGTGCTAATTGAATTTTTGAGTTTAGGAAAGGTAGTAATTATTTACCCCACTGAGGTTTTGAGCGAAGATAGAGAGAGTACATTTTTACTATCTTCACAAGGTTTTTCAGGTGATTTTTGAGAGTTCATTAACGTGGTAAAAAGATTAAAGGTGACTGGTGCATTCGCCTAAAGAGTCGACAAACTTATTAATTATTAAATGACGGCAGGATTGCTGGCATATAGATTAACGTAGAGCCAAACACACACATACTACAAATGCAGAATAAAACACCCCTTCAACAGACTGCACCTGTTACTAAACGGCCAAGCATGAACTTCAGGTGGGCTGCAGGTCGCTAGGAGTCACACCGTCCCTTTATTATAAACCCACCCGATCTAGCCTTTTTGAATATCCAATAATTAGCTCGCACACCGGCCTCTTGTCCCTACCCGTGTTAACACTGCTGATGTACAAGTCCATAAAACATACCTATGTACACACAAACCACGGCAGCTCAATGGTTCGTTTTTATTGAGCGGCAGTGCACAAACACAGTAGCAGCACGTATTCGTGACAACGGGTGTAGAAGAGTAATGCATGCCTGTATACAAGCTTGTTACCGACGGCGTACTAGGCCTTTTTGAGGAGCACGGCTACGCAATGAATGACAGCTGGCGATCACAGAATACATCTATAATGCGAATTTCATCGTCATTTCGGGCTGCACAATTCGGGCTGCACTTAACTCCAGCAGACATCGTCTTCTGTGGAACAAAATATATGCGATGCTTCTGTTACCTGCCCTGGCGACGCAGTCATTCTGGGCGGCTTCGTGTCAACGACGTAGCGAAGCCTTTCGCTTATCGCTTCGGTAACTGGTCACTATTCAGGAAGCAACAACGGAAGATGACACCAGCTTGATTTTGTTACCGCTGGCAGCTCTTCACGAATCAGCACGAAAGCTAGGTATCCACGACGTACAGGTTCGGAGGCTCGCGTTCGGAAGCGCATCGCTCGATGATGCAAGATACATGGGGGATTCATCAGCTCAACCACAGACACAGATCCCGAGCTTCTTCCAACGTCTGTCTTCAGGGCCGTACAGCCAAAACCAACGACTTGCGAAAATGTGCAGGACAACTATCCAGCAGGTTTTTTTTTCCTTGAAATGCGCCCCCCCCCCATTTTTTTTCGTTGACAGAATGTTTTCCTCGCTCGTTGCGCTCATACTGCTCCCAGTTACAGTGAAAGTGCGGTGACTCGAGGTCAGTCATAAGGCGTGACGATGCCTCATGACTGGCAGAAAAAGAATGGCAGCATTTCCACGGAGTGAATGATGGGGAGTGGGGTGAAGCATTCGTCCGTCCATTCGTTCTTGCTTCCGTCCGCTCCTGCGTACGTCTGTGTAACCGTCCATGTGTCCATCCACCCGTCCGTGCGTGCGTCTGTTCATGCGTCCGTCCCTGCGTTCGTCCATGCATCCGCGCCTGCGTCCGTTCATGCGTCCATCCATGCATCTGGCTGTGTGTCCGTTCGTCCATCTATTCAGCACTCGAAGTACCACCATTTCGCATCTTTTCCTCATATATTCTTCATATAGAAGCACCGCCATCAAGCGGACATTTCAAGGACTAAACGGGAGGTGGCACATGCACACTTTCTTACGGCTTGCGCTTCGGGTTTATTTCCCCCCTTTAACCACCTCGAATTCATTCATGGTATATACTAGTTTATTGTATCCATGGCCCAGCGGCTCAACGCTCGCTAAACCTTTCTAAAACTAAGGCGGTTACACCCAGCGAGTATAATGTAGCAACCCTTTCTAGTCCGATAGTGCTCAATGTACATGCCAATGGCTGCTAATGGGGATCGCAGCGTGCGCGTTACCTAAAGGCCGAATGCTCCTGTCTCTCATTCCCCCTTAGCAGCCATTAACATGTGCATTGAGCAGTATCTTTTATTGTTCAACAACGCCCAGAAGAAATCTCTCACCGGAACCACCTTGGAGGTCAAAATCGTGAGGACCGCTATTTCGGTCATGTGCCACTGGTGGTTACGTACTACGAGGGATGCACAAGCCACGCCATAAGGAGCTTCGCCCCTAAAGAAAAAAAAAACACCTGTTGTCCTCGCGTAGAATTACGATTGCGTGAGGGCGTCGGACAGGGGTTTTTGGGCCAAAAGCCACCGAAGCAGCAGCAGCATGCAGTCACGTGGTAATAAACTCTGAAACGCAGATTAAAAATCACATGATAGATAACTCCCCACGAGGTAAAACTGGATTTTGACATCCTTTTACTACGTACCTGATATGTGGGGTTTAACGTCCCAAAACCACTATATGATTATGAGAGACGCCGTAGTGGAGGTCTCCGGAAATTTAGACCACCTGGGGTTCTTTAACGTGCACCCAAATCTGAGCACACGGGCCTACAACATTTCCGCCTCCATCGGAAATGTAGCCGCCGCAGCCGGGATTCGAACCCGCGCCCTGCGGGTCAGCAGCCGAGTACCTTAGCCACTAGACCACCGCGGCGGGTCTTACTACGTACCTCAGAGCTGGTGGTAAAACTATGTCATGTACCGCTTTTTACTTCAACACGAGATTTAAACGCGAGAGTTTTAAGAGGTCATGAGCCGTGAAAACCTCAAACTCGGACAGCTTTTGCTTACAGTGTTTACTAGCCTTGCCAGTACTGCTACAGAAATTTTCGCGAAGTATAGAAGTTAGAGCAGTGGGTCAACTTTTCGGAGTGATGAAACACCCTACCATAGGATAGCTCTAAGCAATCCTTTGATAACGAGAATGCAGCCATTCAACGATACCACTTACTATACTCGGCGACAGCTTTTCTTGACATTGGAGCGAAGGCTACGGAGGCGGGGCCTCCGCACATTTGTGTTACTACGCAAGTAGTCCGACAGCTTGCAGCCAATTTCGGTTCCAGTTTCGGTTTTCGCTTGCTCGTTGCGCTAGTGTGTTTATTATAGCAAAATGTATGCATGCTATAAGAGTTAAACTTTGATGAGAGTGCATACATGCAGCTAGTTACTGTGCTGTTTATATACTGCTACATATAAAATTTTCCGTTGTTCAGAACGTTTTCCCAGCATTATTCAGCCTTTATAACAGTGAAGTTTAGGTTCCTTGTTCAGCCCAGGATATACGGGTACGCGCCACACGTGATCGAATGTTAACGTTTATGGTATTGAGCCCTGGTACAGGCGAAATGGAAGGCCGGTTGCGGCACAATCCGGCCACGGGCCTGTCTTGTTTCAGTTTTGCTGTATTCGGTTTACGCCCTCAAAGGCTGTCAGCAATGATCGGCGCAGACTGCGCCTCAGTGTTCGAGAAGCCTCACAATTGTTGTAGATCGTTGTTAAGATTGCGCGGAAGACGCGAACAGTGAAGCTTATTTCAGAGCTTGCGATGCCACTAGTGATAAGTGGAAAGTTCGATGCGTGATGTATAAAAGACGGCGCGTCCCAACAATATGCAGTTTTTCCACGGCCGATGCTGTGCTCGCCGCTGCAAGAGCAAGCAGCATACGCAGCTGGCGTGCGGAAAACGTGGTGCCGTCCAAGAAATAAAAAAAGAAAAAAAAAAACTAGGGCGCACGATAACTTCTTTTCCATGAACAGCGTCCCATACTTGTTCTATCCTTGTAATGAAGAAAGTTTTATTTATTCGGGCCAAGTAGCTATTAGAATCAGAAAATAAATAGGTACTATTTCCTGGCGCGCGCGCATGCAGGCGGTTCGGCTCTATAGCTTCCACAGCGCTGTCAAGAAAAGCTGTCGCCGAGTATATATAGATTTTTTTGAGGTAGAGCAATAAGCGTGCTTGGTAAATGTGCTGGACGCCCTCGAGCACTTCGTACTCAACTATGGGAGAACTGTGAACTGAACTGTGCATTTAGAAAAAGGGGGTAACGATTTAATGTACTAGGTACACTACTATGGGATAGCATAAATGCCGTCCCATGGGCTACGAAAGTTACGTTGGGAGCTCACTGTTTCGGAGCCATACTGAAAGGCACGTTCTATCTGATGCCACTCTGCGCACCAATACAAAGTGGGGAAAACGCATAGATGGTCTCTTTAATATTTCAAACCTAATATGATTTGAATTGGAATATTAGTGACATATTTTAAAGCAATTTTGACTGCAGTGTATGACTTTTAGGTAATACTCTTTCATGTTCTTGACGGAATGAAAATAAACTTATTATTGGTTTACCAGTTTCGACTGATTTAACAGCGACAATAGAAAATTGAAAATGGCCATGCGCGAGATAAGATTTGCACACAAGAATGCAAAAAAAACTCACAGCATATCCATGGAGTGAATGATGATGAGTGGGGCGAAGCGCCCGTCAATTCTTCCACGCTTCTGTCCATCCGTTCTTTCTTGCTTATTGTGTCCTATACGACCGTCCATGCGACCGTCCATGCACCCATCGGTGCGACCATCGTGCTCAGAAAACGCGGCTGATCGGTAGTAGAGGCTCTCGACAACACGCGAGCCTAATATTATAAGGCCGCACGCGGCCTGGAATACACGATAAAGTATCAAAGTCAGCTGAAAATTGCTTTCTCTTATCTTGACAAGTCACAAAAGACGATCAAAAATTACTCCTAAAAAGCCCCAATCTCAGCCATTGACTTGTTTGAACATGGCGTGCTCGATAGATACAGTGATTGCCGAGGGAGGACGCAACTTGTCCGCGTGATCGCAAGTGATCACACGGAAAAAGCCGCGCATTTGAAGAAAAAAAAGAAAATGTTCCCTAAGTCACGAGGTGCACGTGGCGTTCTTCTTTGTGCCTGCCATTCCTCCCTGCTTAGCTTCAAGCACTTTTGTCAGAACGAGAGAAGAGAGAATGCAATAGCAGCATGCGACAAATCTTTGCAAGTCCACTCGCACTGCAATGCAATCTGCATTGCATGTGTTCCTCTGGGACAGCGCCATTTAGAAAACTAGACAATAAATGTTGATGAGCACATAGAATGCGTACAGCACCATCTAGTATATGGTCACCCCCACCGACCAGGTTATGACATAATGAGCTTCGCCCTCGAAAAATTATGAGGACGGTTTGGGAAGGTACGGGTCAGTTGTGTGGACCCTGGGTACGCCACTGTGTGACAGTGAAAAGCACGGTATTGCCTTGTATAGTACTGGAGCGGGAATTAAGAAGGAGGGTTTATATGAGAATGAGGATGCGGAGAAAGGAGGGAACAAGCAGGAGTGACGTGAAGGTTAGGCGAGCGAACGGAGGAGGGATGGTGACAAAGAAAAAAAAGTTAAACGATGACAGATGGAAGAGTTCTGAATGGAAGGGTGAAAAAAGAAGTGAGTCTGCATTCGTCGGGTGAGAGCGTTTTCTGTCCAAGCTAAATTTAAGAAATAGCGTCGAGTAAAGCATCCTCAGAGAAAGAAAGAGAAATGCGAAAAAGAAAGGAAGGGAGGGAAAAGAAATGGGGAAGGAGAGACAGTCAAAGAATGGAGAAGACGCAAAGAAAGAGAAACAGAAGGAGAGAAAAAGGTAGTAAAGAGAAGGAAAGAGAGAAAGAACGAGAAATACAAGTACACAGATAAAGAAATAGAAAGAAACGCACAACATAAGCCATATAAAAGACAGAGAGATGAGAGGAAAAGATTGATATTTGATATGTGGTGTCTAACGTCCCGAAACTGCCATGTGATTATGAGAGACGCAGTAGTGGAAGACTCCGGAAATTTGGACCACCTGGGGTTCTTTGACGTGCACCAAATTTGAGCACACGGGCCTACAGCATTTACGCCTCCATGAGAGAAAAAGAAAGGGAAGAGGAAAGAAATAGGAAAATACCGAGAAAACGCCGTTCCGCTCCGCCCTTCCTCCAACGTTAAAACCGCTAGAGAGAAGCCACCTTAATTTTTTTTGACCCAAATGTTTACAAACCTAAAACTTTCCTGTTTTGTAATGTCGTCTCAGCTGGCTTTATGTGGATTTTCCTTTTCGTTTCGCTGCCTTTTCCTCCGGGTGAAATGAATACCTCGCGCGAGGGTTCAGAGAAACAATATAGACGCAGTTGAAATACTGCCGAAATATGCTGGTACAGTCATGGTGTGTTTCGGCGGTGGCACTTATGAACGTTTACTGTGGTTTTAGCACGGCATGACAATGTATAGGCATACCGACGAAGATGGCGGCGTGAGTTGTGCCAGTGGGAGTAATTAGGTGCAATGAATCAAGATAGAATCGTGACGGATTAATTTTCTAAAACAGCTATTCAGTTGATTTGGGACTATCAGGTTTTGATGAAGCCAGGTGACTGCATTTGCGCGATAAAAACGGAACAGAGAGAGCAAGCGAAAGAAGATTTCAAGGTGACCAGCACAATAAACCAACAGTACAGAAATAAGGAGAGAGAGTTAAAAAGTATTGGTTGTTTAAAACGAACAAATTTTATAGGGATACTAAAAATCATTTTTTCCCATATAAGTAAAATATTTGTTCACAACACCAACATCCCCATGCTATCCCTGAGAAGACGCGTGGTTAGCGACACAATGCGCGAAAGGAAATTGTCGCTGGCGAAAACTCCTACAAATTTTCGCCCCAATAACAATTACGTCACAGATCTTGACAGCACCTACTTGGTCCTGCGTAGTTTTCTATTCGGCACAAATGAAGTACATTGTTCTCCGAGCTAGCCCGAGACACCATGTCTAAGTAAACTTGGTAGAGAAAGTGTCACCAAAATACCAAACGCATATGGTTGATGTGTACACCTGCGCATTCTGTGACATTACGCACTGAGCTGTCGGCGCGAAATATTAAAATAAAACAACGACCTTGGCTTTCTTGTCTACTCGTTCAGTGATTTTCTCTCTATGAAGATGAAATTATTAGCGTTGTAGTATAGAAAGTAAAAATTATGCTAAACGAATTAAGTGTATCGCTGTAGTGTCCCTTTCAGCAACTATAGGTGCTTGGTTGGCTACTCTACACAATAGGTGAAGAGATCATAAATAAGGTAATAAAATATAATAGGGAGATAACAGATCAGGTAGACAATGAAAGCGGAGAGTAAGATTATCCTTCGGTCTTGCTGGGTTGCTTATGTTCTTTCACGCGGTACGCTGTTCACCATAATGAGTCGCAGTAATAGCCGTGGTGGCGCGCTCTGTTGAACGTTTTCATGAATATGGCATGCACTTGCGATAGCTGCCGCATTGCAGAGATGCCGTCTCAAAACCAATACCAGCCATCGGTGATTCATTTTGTAAATCAACAGCGGGAGTCAGTCTGTGTCAATGCGTTAATGGCGTATGACAAAAGCGAAAACACCTATTTACCATATCTGGCTTTTCACGCGAAAGACCAACAAACACCCTTCTTGATCCTTTCCTGTGTTTTTCTTTTGAACTCTCCCCCGCTCATCCGGGAACGTCACACGTGCGCCAACGTGTGATAAGCCCGTCCGCGACGGCTACGTCACTTCCGGGATGTCGAGGCGGCAGTGATGCACGTGTTGGCGGTGTCTGACTGGTAGCTCAACTAATTGTTGGCCACGTTTATGGTGCGTCGCGATCTAAGTACGCGCATTGTAAACCAAGTAGGACTCGTACAGAGAAGTACAAGAGACACCAGAGAGTTACAAACACAAGAGAACCATGAAGAAATTCCTGTGGTACTTTGAGCTCCGGACGGGTAACATCTTCATCGGAATGGTGTCGGTGGTAAGCTGGAGATCCGTTTTATTTTGTTCCTTTATCGTTACAGAGCTCTTCTGTATTGGTTTTAGATGCAACATTGTATGTTGCTCTTTCATCCACGTTACACAATATTTGTCTTCAAGAGGGTTTGCAAAATAGCTCTGGGATCGAGTTTCGATGTAACGTGCAATGAGAAGCAACTGCCACTGTTTCTTGGAAGTGTATGTCGTGCTGTAAGCTCGTCGGAATTATTCCTTTTTATTTTGGTGTGATCTACGAATCGTGGAAGGAAGGAAGGAAGGAAAATAGAGGGAAAAGAAAGGCAGGGAGGTTAACCAGCCAATAGGCAGCCGGTTTGCTACCCTGCGCATGGTAGAGGGATGGGGGAGATAGTCGCTCAGGTCCTTTCCTTAGTAAAGTACGAATCGTGGAATATTCTCTATGAACTCTGGAGTTGAATTACTGAAAAGTTTCTTGTGTTTTCAAAAAAATATAAACACATGCCGCTGCCAGAATTTTGTTCAATAGTTGGCGTTGGTGTTTGCGAATTGGAAAATACGTGAAAGCCAGCAACGCTTTTTCAAGCAAAGCAGAATAACATTCTCGAAATAATTCACAATTCACAAAGAATACTGTTTACACTCATAATCGTAAGATTTGATTGTCGTTGCACGAACTATAAATGTATATATTGAAAGCACAATATTGACAACAATCGACCTTCATCTTCTTCATCTATACATAATCATCATCACGAAAAACGTCGTCTTCGTTCGAAGGGTTGATCAGGTGATTCGGCCTAATAAACGCCGTCAAGACTCCAACGCCGCTACTGTCTTACAATATATATATATATATATATATATATATATATATATATATATATATATATATATATATATGTGTGTGTGTGTGTGTGTGTGTGTGTGTGCTCGAAACTCGAAAAAGCCCCCCCCTTCTCTCCCTCTTTTTTTCGGGTTTTCGTGGGTCGCAATCTTTTTCCCGACGAAAACAAGTGTCTCATACACATTTGACTTTGTGTTTTGAGGCTATGTGTAGAGTGCACTACCACGTGTGCACCTTGTTCTGCGTGTGCATGCTGTGGCGCTTTTTGCTGATGCGGCGCGTTTACATGTGCTCCTAGTGGGGCAAAACTTGGTGAAAAAGACGTGTTACATCGCATACCTTATGCAGAAAAAGAATGCAAGGCGGTTACACGCACGCGTTACCTGGATTCTGGATTATGATGAGGGTGTAGTGTCACCCTAGCTCCTCCTCCCCGCTAGGCGAACACCTCCAAGTGAGCCCCTTATGATGAGCACGCTGCAAATAGACGAAGTACAAAATAGGGGGGGGGGGGGGCGTGCCCTTTCACGCTCCCGCACTCAACCTACTCCTGCGCGAGCTCCTACGTGGTTACACAATCTCTCAGTGTTTCAGAAAAGTAATCAAATTTGTGTAAAGGCACTATAGCTCCTACATTTGCCCGCTTAAAGTTTTGAATATTTGCTGTGTGACTTTGCAGAACTAATGAAAACGTTTAGGTAATGTAAGGTGAACGAATGAGCATTGTCGCCGGAACACGCGTTCTGACGAGGAAACTTCACTGCACGCAGTGAGCACAACAAGCAAGCAATCAATGTGTTATAGAATAAAATTTTATATGGAATATGGCGGCCAAATATGGATGCATATGCACTATGATGATGCCTGTGCATGTTAAAAAACCCCAGCTGGTCTAAGTTATTAGGAGCCTTTTCACTACGGTGTAGGTCATCATCATATCCTGGTTTTATGACAGGTAAAACACCCGCAACAACAACAACAACAACAACAACAACGATCACAACAACAATAATATTAATAACACTATTAAGAATAGCAATATTAATAGTATTAGTTGATAATATTATTATTTCTATACTACTTCTATGGGAACTTACTGGCGTAGAAATAGCTTGATGTTGAGGGGACACTAAAGGGAAACTCTAGAACACTTAAGACTGGTAAATTACTGTTTGGGCAACTTAGTTTCGTTGTTTTCGCAATAATACGTCCTTTATATAACGAGCACAAAGATATTCTCATAGTTTGACTTTTTTTTACTTCATGACTGGCACCGTCCGTGCAGTGTGTAGTCACAGATTCCCTTTCTCACAATTTCGCCACCATGGCTCAATGAAATTTCATGAAGCTTGCCTTGCCTCGCTTACGACGCAGTGATATTCACGTTCACTGATAAATAATGATATGAATACTATTTCGCGGACCCCGTAAAACGAGTTATGTAAAAACTATTTAATCCCAAAACCTCAAAAAAGGTTTCACCACCTGCATTTCATTTTTTTTGTCCGTTTTCTCAATTACCGTATGTTCTCTCGCGACAAGAGTTGTGGTTTTGTTATAACGAAAAGTAATTTGCTCATGCCAGTAAGGTCTTAGCTATATTTAGTGTTGCTACAGTTATCTATGTTAGAGTTACCTCTACACCGGAGCCAAATAGCATACAATATTCGAATCCTTTCTTTTGAAGCAATGTTCGCGCATTATTTGCACATCAGCAAGAGTTTGTTTATCTCTGCCTTTAATTGAATTTACCTTTTTTGCAGATTCAAAGTATTTTCATAATCCTGGCGGGTTCTGCATCGTACGCCGAGTCTTGTAAGTATCTTAGGCCAATAACAAGTCCACATAAGTGCAGCGACAAGGTTTGCGATCACCACAGTGTGAGGTGTTGTTTTTAGGAGAGAGCAAAATATTTGAATAAATATACTCAAACGAAGCTTGTGTGAGAGAACTTATATATAGTCCGCGTCGACCCGAATCCGCTGAACCAAAGAAAAACGGACCTCGAGAGGCCCTTCAGAGAAGGCATCGTCCCACAGCACTTTAGTGTGGAAAGGAAGGAAGAAAAATAAGAGGAAAAGAACGGCAAGGAGGTTAACCAGCTTATAGGCAGCCGGTCTGCTACCTTGCGCATGGGAGAGGGATGGGGGAGATGAAAGATAGAGAGCAGAGAGGGAAGAGAGATAAACACAGCACATTCGGCAGCACACACGCGCACACTCAGTCATAGTCCAGTTTTGTCTTTCGCGGTGTGTGAAATTGCTGTTACAGCTGCTTGTCCAAGTCCGTGTCGCGTAGGAACTTCAAGAGAGCATTTGTCGCCTTCTGTAGTGTCGTCTTCTCTCGGGCACTTGACAGGATAGTGTCCGCGGACATTTGGCTGTTGTCGATGTGCGAAAAAACGGACGCGAGTGGCTAAAGAGCGTAGAATGAAGGGAATGGTATAGAGAAATTTTGGCCCCGTATCTGCATGCCACGCTGGAAAAGTCGTCCAAAGACGACAGCCTTCTGCCGGCCTTCTTTCTTGCATACTGTTGCATTTTCAGCTCAGCCGAAGAAACACTATAGGGCCATTAGAATGACCTATGTATGTATTTTCCAGTAAGATAACACATCACATAAGACCTACGCATTGTTGTTGCGCATCAGATATGCGTATAATTTGTTTTTTGACCGACTATTTTCACAAGTATGAACGCAGCCACCAGTTAAAGATGACTGGGCGTTCAGCAAATACCTATACTTTGGCCGGGTGGCTGAATAATGTGACAGACAAACAGAAAGACAGAGAAGCTGACCAAGAATTCTTCATTAAAGTATGATACGGTCTTGATAATTTTGCGGTCCACTCTACCGTGGCATGAAATACTTTTGGGGAGCTACTGCCCCCCGGCCAAGAGTCTGCGTATAGCAGTGAGGCTGGAATTTATGCCTGGAGAGGAGGAGCAAACGGTTCTAAAAAGATGATAGGTGATAGATTTAGTGAAGCCTAGGCCTTAAAAAAACTTGTTCTTTAATTTCGCAGCCGCATCGGGTGCTCGCAGCAACTCCGCTGACGTTAGCCGTCCGCCCGATGGCACGCTGTGTTCGCAATATGAACCGCAAAACTCTAGGGTCACCTAATTTACCGTTCCTGGACACCAAAGCTGAAAGCATGTATTTATGGTTTTTTTTCGGAGAGGAGATGCTCTATTTACACTTTCGTACAAAAGCATGCATGATGTGCAAGATGAACGAGAACGTGTTTTGCTTACACGCATACTTACTTGAAATTTTTCGCTAAACACTGACCGAAAATTGTTGAAAAGCCTTCGGGTTGTAGGCAAGGAGGTTTACAAGAAATGAAAAAAAACGTCGGTGCTATCTTTAGTCATGGTACCTCCATGTACGTCTGTTGCCATAGGTTCTTGGTTATTTGCCACTACTCTTTTTCGCCGCCACAGGCAATGCTTGTGGACTAAACCGGAAACTTCCGAGGGCCTTTGTTTTGTAAACAGTGAAGGTACTTTATTGGTACCAAAAATTCAGCCATAGCTTTAGGGAGATATCGCATTTGTGCAGTTAAGCGATTTACAACCTAATTATATAAATCAAGTTCCACCCTTTGTATACTGCGACATGCCTGCCATTAATCTTCACAAGAGATTCGTGCAAGGTTATTACATTTGTAACCTCAAGTACTTTTCCCCAACTCGAAAGTTATCATCACGGACTCCCGGAAAGCATGTGCTCATTACTTGGTAGGAGTGATATCCCCCCTAGCCAGCCAAATTCTAAAACGGGCTCTCGCTGATCCAGCCCCGAAACGCATCGTATGGGCTCCTGGCCATCATGGCTTATGAGGTAATGAGGCCACTGGCGCGGCCGCCCGAGCGCTTACCCACCGGGCTCCTCACCTTGGCTCTTATGACTCGGAGGCCAATACACCGCTGCTGCGGTTCAAAGAAATTCTGACCTATTATCGCGACACTCACCGCCTTTACCCGGCTCCTGCAAAGGGGCTGAGTAAGGCGGAAGAGCGAACTCTAAGGCGCCTGCAGACAGGTACTCTACTCTGTCCTGCAATCCTAAAACATTTCGATGCGAACACAGATGGGCGGTGCCCACACTGTGGGGAGACGTGTGATATCTTCGACATGGTATGGGCATGTCTAAAAAATCCCCACCTACCCCCTTCCCCTACGCCTTCCCGAGAGGCATGGGAGACTGCCCTCCTCAACTGATCATCACTAGAGTCTCAACGGGCTCTGGTGAGACGGGCGCGAGTAGGGGCCTCGTCATGCGGTGTCCCGGACTAAGGACGCCGACCATGTAGCGGGGTCATGCTTTGGCCCTGTACCTCTCTCTTTTATAATAAAAGTTTTTCATCATCATCAAGTACTTTTGTGTTGCTAATGTAAGTGCTACGCATACTAGTAATTAAAAATTCGACCTAAAACTATTACCTTCTATAAAGTGGTGATATCGCTATCCTTGCTGAAATTTGCCATGAAGTTCATCTGTCGACACGAGCCTCAGTCTGTACTGAAAAATCACCTACATGAAGTATTGAGAATCTCTTTGACGTCAAACAAATGAACAATTGTAATTTTTATTATTTCGAGAGTCTGCCCGGAGGTATTGTAATTCGTGCACTCAAGATACACATATCTGTGCCGATAGACCTATACTAGGGTACTTCAAAGCGTGACTTTACTGATCGACGTGCAAGGCCGGTTGGCAAAACATTTTCGCTGGTGCCTCAGCGTGGTACAATAGTGCCTTACTCGGGACAATTTTTTGTTCTTTTTTAATGCTTAAACTTCAGCTTACTGTGACAAGTTTAGATGTGGTAGCTGTCAGGAAACATATTGGTGCGTGGTAAACGGCGTGATGAAATACATTCCACGCTGGTTGGCTGTTTAGCTTAAAGAAGTAAACACACGTGGTGGCCTGTGCGAAGAACTGCGGCGTTGTCTCCGAAAATGTGCACTGTTTATTGTGGCGTGTAGTGCACGTTGAAAAACATCGACAATATTTGTTCACCTTTACGGACGGTGAAGCTGAAAATATTGTGTTTGATGTGTGAATAACGATGTGCGAAAACTTTGGGACTCGGTGCGGGCCAGTGGCAGTGACCGAATGTTCACAGAACATCACGAGTCAACATTCTGCTCAAGGTAAAAATGCATTAGAGGCGATGATGTGCAGGTCCATGGGTATGTTTCAGCGTTTGCGCTGCAAGGAGAGAAACAAAATCGTGCATGACCTCCGGCCTGAAAGATACGACGTTGCATGAGCTATTAGCATGTTTTAGCATTGCTGAAGCTGCATATTATCTGTGAAGCAGCGGAGATTCTTGTTTCGCATATGTTTAAGGCTTGATCTTTATGAAGTGACAATGGGCATTACAAGTTGTGCATCAGGCTTATAAGAGCAAGGTAAGTATAAAAAGACGTTTTGGGCATCAGATGCCGCAAAGTGTCTGCGTAGATAATCTATATAATGAAGTTATCGGTTTTAAAATAGCATAAATATTCCGTGGATTATGAGGAACGCCGTAAGGGAAGACTTCGCTTTATATTTCTCGCTAATTTGTCAACCTCGGCTTAAGCACTGAAAAACGTTCTTTATTTTTTTATTTTTCGTTCATCTCAGACCTGAACTTTTTGTTGTGAAGGAGTATCTTACCCGCGACGTCACGCACAGCAGCTTGAAATTATGCTGTAGCCTATGGTGTACCCAGTTTAAAACTACAGTGCACATGTCACGACGGAAATTGAGTGCGTTCATATCCATTTAATGCAAATATTTCTGAAAGCGCAGTGGCCGTGAACATGCAGAACATTCGCCTTCAAAGGCGAACGTTTGGCTGCCATTTACGACGAGCAAATCATCACACGTTAACCTAAGGAAATCGTGCGTTAGAGGCAGTGACCCTTTTAAAAGCTGTGACTTTAAAAAATAGCAATTGACTGAAATTTCTGTCGAATGGATGTCGACGTACGCAGCGCCGCTATGCAGCAAAATCCTGCCTGTGGAAATTCTTGCCAACCAGTACCTGTTCCTAGGGAGAGAATGCTGGGCGGAGTGCTCGCAGTGACGCCATACTGTTTGCAAACAGCGAGAAGCTATTTTCTGAGGGTGCGACAGAGACGGCTGTGGGCGGCATTCAAAATTATTCTTGGCTGTTACCAGCCATAGCTTGACACGTTCTTTTTTTCATTTTTTGTAACTCTAGAAGGATATTATGAAAAAAAAATTGTCACAAGCCATAACCGAGGCCAGCCCTAGGTTTCGGGTTTCACACCCCCCGCGACAAGTACCTTTGTCACGCCATTTTTTTTTTGACCATGCTAGGGTGATAGATGTGTGGGGTTTAACGTCCCAAAACCGCGATATGATTATGACAGACGCCGTAGTGAAGGGCTCCGGAAAGCTTGACCACCTGGGGTTCTTTAACGCGCACCCAAATCTGAGCACACAAGCCTATACAACATTTTTGCCTCCATCGGAAATGGCCATGCTAGGGTGGTATCCGACATTTTTCATACAATTTTGTCCTCGAAAACTACAAGAAGTCTCGTGTACCTCACTGGCTTGTTAAAAAAATGGGGGCGACAGGCACTAGCATCGAGTGCATACTACTGCTTGCCGCCTAATTACGACTTATGACACAGGAATCTTAATTTGTAACGAAAAATAGTCAAAATATTGTATCAGATACAGCATTCCCAGAATGGGACGGAATAATGAGGTTATCTGCAAAGATGGCAAGAGAATTGTAAGTCGGCGTTTACGTAAAATAATCTTGTTCATATTATGATCCCATTTTTACTATCTATCTATCTATCTATCTATCTATCTATCTATCTATCTATCTATCTATCTATCTATCTATCTATCTATCTATCTATCTATCTATCTATCTATCTATCTATCTATCTATCTATCTATCTATCTATCTATCTATCTGTGTCTGTCTGTCTGTCTGTCTGTCTGTCTGTCCGCCCGCCCGCCCGTCCGTCCGTCCGTCCATCCGTCCGTCCGTTCGTTCGTTCGTCCGTCTGTCAGTCAATCAATCAATCAATCAATCAATCAATCAATCAATCAGTCAATCAATCAATGAATCAATCACTCTATCCATCTATCTATACAGTAGAAATAAAATTTCGAGGCTATGCAGCTATATGTAATGTATCCGGCCACAGCGGCTGCATTTTCGATGTAGGTGAGAATGCTTGAGGCCCGTGTGCTTAGTTTAGGTGCACGTTAAGGAACCATCAGTGGCTGTAATTTTCGGAGCCTTCCACTACGAAGTCTTTTATAATCATGTGGTGGTTTTGGGACGCTAAACCGCAACTATTATTATTATTATTATTATTATATAATTATTGCCATACATACGTAACCTTCCTACCCTTGTATAACCAATAAACTGAAACTGAAACGCAAGTGGTAGTCTTGAAAGCATTGCTTGATTCGAACGCTCCATATATTAACGAAGTGTTGTCTTCTTTCTTTCCACAGCATTCTCGGAGTTTCACTTGACGTGGATTTGCATGGCATCGCTGTTGCTTGTCGTATCGTTGCTCTTCGTCAAGGGAGTTGGTGACGTGAGTAATCGAGTTTCTGCGCATGGTCCACATAAGAATCCTACAATTTAGTTTATTCACGCCTGTAAATTTTTTTGGTGTGTTACTGATTCAGGTAAACAAGGGCACTTATTAGTATTCGCATATAGTGTCCAAATTTACTATTTTTACGCAAAGCCTCGAAATCGCCCGCCGACGCCTCTGAAACACACGCGACTTGTTTATTATAAATAGCGAATGATTTGAAGCTCTGTACACACTCAACTATGGGTAAGCCTTAACGCTGAGAACTGCCTTCTAGAGGTGGTTGGTTTCGCATGACTAGTTTAAAATGACTAGTTTGGCATAGCTACGTTTTAGTACTCTCGGCGATGTTCAGTTTTTAGCGGCAAAAAAGAAAAGATTAGTGTACACTTAACTTGCACATACACAAACGAAACATTGAAAACAAAGACAGTGTATACATCTTACGAATGAGCACCAAAGTCTAATTGATCACTTGGTATCCAAATGCTACAAGTGAAAAGAAAATTAAAAAAAAGAATCAAGTTAATCACATTTTACAGGATAACACTTATGCATGCGTACTAGAGTGGGCGCATGGCTAGTACGGGACAACTGGAAACCTCAGCTGTCCCTCTTTTACTTTGAAGAAACGTGTGTGCCATCGTCGAAGGAAGGCCTCTTCGCCGTGAGTTTCCAGCTGCTGATCTAGGTAATTCCACACAATGAGCCGAAATTTTCCGTAGTGCGGGATAGGCGCCTTTTTGCGGCTTGTGCCGTACTTTCGCTAAACAGCGTCGCTGCCACAGTACGTACAAGTTTACTGTAAAGACCAGTCTTGGAAAGAGCCCACGTTCTTTTCCCATGTGCGCCGTGCAAAAGCCAAAGAGGCGTTGTACCATGTGCCAGACTCCCCTTGCTACCGAGCACTGAAACAGAGCATGTTGGGTCGTCTCTCTGTTGCCACAGTTTGGGCAGCGACCATTTGGAACGACTCCCCAATGTGCTAACTGGTCACGCGTAGGCAATGCCCTCCATCTTCTCAACCAATCAAATTCACGCACCTGATTAGGTATGCGAATGCAACGCCATCGTTTCCATTTTCTCGTGCAGGATACTGTTTCTTCCTCGTTGCTCAGTCTGCTACTTGTCACAATTTCGCTTATTTCTTGCGATGAAACATCTTTCAGACTACATGAACCTATTGATTCCACTGTTCTTTTTAAGCCACTGGCAGCTCTGTAAAACTTAAGCGGAATTTCTGCTCGTGGTCCGATGTACGGATAGGCCGTGAAAGTACCTTTTAGTGTACTGCTCCAGTACATCATGAGCCTGTACCCGGGGTAGTTGCTGTCATCCAACAGCTTCTGTGCTGTTTTTGCAGCCAGCGCTCTCATGAACGTTGGTATATCCTGGGAGGACTCAAGCCTCCTACGGTTTGTGGAAGCTGTAAAAATTTCCTCCGTACCTTCGCTGGTTTTCCTCCCCAGAGGAAGGTCCCCGCCATAGAGGCGAGGCGTCCTGTAACACGGCGAGGTAGCAGGGCGATGTGTGCTATGTAAAAGGCAAAAGCGCATGCCTGTGTCTTGATGACTGTTGCTTTTGCCGTTAGTGACAGGTTGAAATGAGTGGCTGCTGCTATGACATCGGTAGATCTCCTAAGCACGTCATCCCAGGTATTTTTGATACATCTCCTTCCTCAAAGTAAACGCCTAACACCTTAACAGCTCGAACGTATTCGAAGTCTCCTGGCAATAGTTCTCTGAAGCCTCCAAAGCGCAATGCCTTACATTTGGTGGTGTTTAAAAGAGCACCAGACAGATAGGAATACTCAGCAAAAATGTCAAGGAATGTGCTATAGCTTGACAAGGTACGAAAAAATACCGAAATATCATCGGCGTAGGCGACAATTTCGAAGGTTTCCTTGCCTGGCATAGAAACCCACTATGCGCTCGCAGTTTGCAACCTTTCTAATCAAAGGCTCTAGAGACAAAATGAATAATACCGGAGACAATGGACAGCCTTGCCTCACCTCTTTTTGAATTGCAAAGCTTCTGGTCACTTCATTGTTGAATAAAGACAGCTTGACAGGTCCTGATAAAGTATTTCTACCAGTCGCACATTCTGCTCTGGGAGGCAAAATATGCGCAAAATAGTGAAAAGATACCCATGTTCAACTCTATCAAATGCTTTGGCCTGATCAAGAGAAAAAAATTACCCGCAGCTTCCCTCGGGGGAATACTGAGGAGGATGCAGAGCATATAATTGGTTAACGGGGTGTTAAAGTGCGACTTACTTGGGTCGATGGCTAAATTGGTTAACGTGGTTGTGAAATAGGGTGTTAAATTGCGACTTACTTGGGTCGATAGCTAAATTGGTTAACGTGGTTGTAGGAGGGGGTGTTAAATGAGTGAACACGTACACACGTATGCGAAAGGGCGGCGCTGGTCGAAGGGACGTCGATCATTGTGTTTGTGGATTCGTTGGAATTCATTTCATCGCGACCTTGGACGTCGACGCGCCGTACAAACCAACCGACGAGTGGCAACTGAGCGAGCGAGCACCGACCTTGAGTATATATACAGCGCGACGGCGCATGCACTGTCAGCTGTTGAATGTTCTCGAAGCGCGACGGCGCATGCGCGTCCACTGGAGAATCAGGAGAATTGTAGAATGTTCTCGAAGGGGAGAAGCGCGCGCGGCACAGATGGTGGGTGACGGTGCATGCGCGCGTCAGCTGTCGAATGTTCGAGAAGGGGGAGAAGCGCAACGGCGCATGCGCGCGCGTCAGCTGCTGATGTTCTCGAAGCGCGACGGCGCATGCGCGCGCGTCAGCTGCCGATGTTTTCGAAGCGTGACGGCGCATGCGCGCTACATTATACAGCTAGCGAATGTTCGTGAAGAGGAGAAGTGCACGTGGTGTGTAGAGGAGGAAGGGTGCACAGATGGTGGAGGAGTGAAGCGCGCGCGGTGTGTAGAGGAGGAAGGGATGCACAGATGGTGGAAGAAGGAGGAGGAAGCTTGCGGACGGCGCCGCACTACAAGCCTCGAGTATTAGATGCTCCGCATCTAATATATACTCCTGAGATTTGTTTTCCTTTGGCATGTGCAAAGAGGTCGCTGATGATTGTAAGAGGTACAAAGACGGAACGTCCTGGTACTGCACATGACTGCAAGGGGGACACAATCTCTTCCAAGAAAAACTGCAGACGCCGTGATAGCAGCGTGGCTACTAACTTATAGTCTGTGTTTAGAAGGGTAATGGGCCTGCACGATTTAGGACCTGACGGCTCCATACCCTCTTTCAGTAATAGAATCAACCTTCCTTCGCTGAAGGACTGCGATTTATGGCCATCACGCAACAAAATATTCACGAGATCGGTGATCGCATCTCTCAAGATATAAAAAAACGCAGATAAAATCCCGTGAGTATTCCGTCTGGGCCTCGTGACGTGGACATATTCATTGATTTTAGGGCGTACCATACTTCTTTATGAGTGTCTGCATACAATAGTAAACAGTTTTCCGAGCCTAGCAATGGCGAACCTTCGCAAAAGGCTGAGAGTTTAGCAGTAAACTCGTCGTCCTGTGCGTCATGTTCTGCAGTAAACAGTTTTGCAAAGTAGTGTCGGAAAACTTTTTGAACTTCGTCCGGGTCATTAACAATGGTACCATCCTCTTTCAGTGCCTCATCAATGTAGCGGGGCTGGCATCGACGATCCCGGTTTCTTTTCGCATATGTCAAGTTTTCAATTTCATCTGTAGATAAGTGCATTTCTCTTGCGAGCCTTGTAGCCTGGGACCTGTGCTTTAGAAGATTTTGATACTTAATTTTTTTGTGCTTCAAGGTAATCGAGCATAGCAAACGTAGTTGACCCACTTTTTTCGATAATTTGAATGTGTCGGAGAATCTCATTCATCTTGGCCGTGAGGCGAGCATGGCGTGCTTTTCCTGCCTGTTGAGCTATAAGGCGCCAGCGAGATCTTAAGTGGTCCCATGTGGTCGGAGTTATGCAACCCACTTCTGCCAGTGAGGCCGCCAGCTCAGTTTGAAGTACGGAAATGCTTTCGTCGTCATGAAGAATAGTTCGGTCCATCCTCCATGGTTTGTAGATTTCTCGTTGCTGTGCTCACGTTCAACGTGAAGAGTAACGGAGCGTGATCGCTGAGTTTCTGCTGGCTTGGCGCAAGCTGGACCACCTCACATGCTTGTAGGTTCGCTAAATAGTCTTCGGGCAAATAAACTCTATCAATTCGGCTTTGTTGAATGGCACAAGCGCGGGTTGCGACGAACCTGACTCCATGTAGAGTTAACCACCCATCTGACAGCTTGAGATCTTGAACCAATTGCTTTAGTTCTCTGGCGTAATAATTGTTCGCGCCTTGGCCGGGATCCTTGACGTCTCGTGTAGTATCGAGCACGCAGATAAAATCTCCGACAAGCACATATGATATCGGCTCGATCAAAAAATTTCTGACACGAAGTGCTTTATAGCGACACCCATTCGTCCCTCGTGTCCGTAATAGTAGTAGTAGTGTGTAACAAGTATTACATTTTGACCTTCAAGGTGGTGCCGGTGAGAGATTTCTTTTGTGCGTTGTTGAACAATAAAAGATAGTCCTCAATGTACATGCCAATGGCTACTAAGGGAGAATGAGAGACAGAAGAATTCGGCTTTTAGTTAACGCGCACGCTGTGAATTTTTTATTGTTCAACAACGCACAGAAGACCAGAAAGGGTTGCTACGTTATACTCGCTGGGCGTAACCTTCTTGGTTAGGGAGCCTACATTAACGGCCGTTTTTAGGGTGGAGACAACTTAATAAGTGCCTTCAAGAAACTCAGCCAAAACCAGTGGGCAACAGGGCACGCTGTTGCCAGCTTCCACCAAATTCAGCATAGTTTTCTGTGCGCCGCCATTTTGGTCGGTGCCCAGCCCTTGTAACAACACACAACACCTGGGCTTTTGACAGCGGTGGTTCTCAGGGTCGTGTAAGCGACCCAGTTCTCAAAGTGAGCGCACGAAGAAATTTGCAGCCCACACACAAACACTTGCGACATAATACTGAGGTTACGCTGACACGAACGCAAGCGTGGCAACAGCTCAGACTAGCGAGCGCGTCTCCGTACGAACGCGCGGACGCGTCCCGTTTGTGGGCTTCCTACTCGCAATGCGTGGACGCAGCAATGACAACTTCGGTTATCTACTCATTCGCGAACACCGCGAAACATATATACGTGTGCCGCAGGAAAAAACAGTGAACGAAATACGCAGTACTCACAGAGCAAATACAAGACGCACTGGTGGGCTCCCAGCCGTCTCGCTTCACTTGAGCCAGCCATAGTTGTCAGCCAGGGCTCGCTGGGAAGCGGAACATTCGCACCCCCTTTCTGTTGTGGTTAGTGTAGAGCGGTACGCAGCATCCAGGCATTCTAAGGCTTCAACGGCAGCGTTTCACACGCTACCGCAACGTTCGACGCCGTATTATTGAGAACTAAACGCAACCGGGCGTAGACGCAGTGCGGGCACCGGCGTTGCTGTCTGGCAACATTGTGTTTTGGCGGGCGGCGGTGCGTTGGCGGCATGTAGTGGGTCAAAGGCTGACATCACCCTAAAAACGGCCGTTCATGTAGGCTCCCTATCCTTGGTTTTAAAAATGTTTAGCGAGCGTTGGGCCGCAGTGCCATGAATTCACTGAACTAGTATATACCATGAGCTCAAGGTGGTTAAAGGTGAGAAGTAGACCCGAAGCGCAAGCCATACGAAAGTGTGCGTGTGCCACCTCCCGTTTAGTCCTTGGAATGTCCGTTGGATGGTGGTGCTTCTATATGGGCAATATATGATGAAAATATGCGAAATGGTGGTCCTTGGAGTGTTGATTAGGTGAACGAACGGACACACAGACAAATCCATGGACGGACGCACGGACAGATGGATGCATGAACGGTCGTAGGAGCGGATGCATGGATGAAAGCAGGGATGGACGCACAGATGAACGTGCGGACGCATGAACAGACGCACGCACGGATGGACGCACGGGCGGCCACACAGACGCACGCATGGATGGTTGGAAGCAAGAACGAATGGGCGGACGGATGCTTCGCCCCACTATCCATCATTCACTCTGTGGATATGCTGCCATTTTTTTTAACTTTCTGCGTGAGCCAGCTTGTCTGCGCAGAACAGGCACGCTTCGGATAAAAGCTATGTACCGAGCACAACACTCTCGGCAAGCCTCGTTGCTTGCGTGATCATGATGCAAATGATGAAATATTGGGCCGACAATGCTGACTCAAAACGTGTTGACTTGCAAAAGCCAAATTACACGGGATTTAGTAGGGGGACAATTATGCGTCACTCGGAGTATAGGGGGGGGGGTTGGGTTTAGAAAAAGGGGGTAACGATTTAGAGCACAGGGTACTCTACTAGGGGAGAGCTTAAAGCCGTCCCACATGCCTGAATACACAGGCATGGTTCAGTGTGCACCGACATGCCTGAATACACAGGCATGGTTCAGTGAGTTAGACACATGCCTGAATACACAGGCATGGTTCAGTGTGCGGAGTATATGATTGTTGGGCGTGTCAAACTGCCTGACAGTACAGAGTATCTAGCCAAACATTTCATATGCCGCCAATTTAGGCAGCAATTGATGTGCCGGTTATTTGTTTTGTTTTCTGAAGGATAGCGCACTGAAACAACAAAAGACGCCTGCATGACATCACGACCCCAAATGCCTGTTTCCTGATGCACCAATTTTTTAACAAGACATGCACCCTTCTACAAGCGTTCGGCTATCCTTCTTGCTATAGTTCATTCATAGTATAGTGGCCGTTAGTTCTTGAACGCAGATGACTGTGTTGCCGCCAATAACTGTGTTTACGAATCAACATGGCAGCACCCATGCAAAAGTGACTGCCCGCTTCTATCCGGACTTGCTCTTGCTACACGCTTACAGCACTGACAGAAGCAAAAAAAATGGCAGCATATCTACGAAGTGAATGATGAAGAGTAATGGAGTGAACGATGTTCGTGCATCCGTCCCTGCGTTCGTCCATGCATCCACCCCTGCGTCCGTTCATGCGTCCATCCATGCGTCTGTGTATCCGTCCATCTATTATACACTCCAAGTACCACCATCTCGCATCTTTTCATCATATATTCCCCATATAGAAGCACCGCCATCCAGCGGACATTCCGAGGACTAAACGAGAGGTGGCACACGCACACTTTCATATGGCTTGCGCTTCGGGTATACTTCCCACCTTTAACCACCTCGAGTTCATGGTATATACTAGTTCACTGTATTCATGGCACTGCGGCCCAACGCTCGCTAAACCTTGCTAAAACCAAGGAGGTTACGCCCAGCGAGTATAACGTAGCAATCTTTTCCTGTCAGATAGTGCTCAATGTACATGCCAAAGGCTGCTAAATGGAAATAAGAGACAGGAGAATTCGGCTTTAACTTTCTTACTGCTTGCGCTTCGTATCTACTTCCCTCCTTTAACCACCTCGAGTTCATTCTTGGTATATACTAGTTCAATGTTTTTATCGCACTACGGCTCAACGCTCGCTAAACCTTTCTACAACTAAGGAGGTTACACCCAGCAAGTATAACGTAGCAACCATTTCTTGTCGGAGAGTGCTCAATGTACATGCCAATGACTGCTAATAGGGATTGCAGCGTGCGCGTTAACTAAAAGCTGAATGCTCCTGTTTTTCAATCCCTATTAACAGCCGTTGGCTTGTACATTGAGCACTATTTTTATTGTTGAACAACGCATAGAAGAAATCTCTCACCAGCACAACCTTGAAGTCAAAATGTTATACTCGGTATATACAACAACGGCTACGAGGGATGAACGGTGCCGCTATAAAAAGCTTCGCCCCTAAAATGGTGAAATCAGCCATCGACTTGTTTCATCTCAATCTGGCTTTAAAGCATCAGGTAAGTTTTGTCGATATTGGCGAGATATGCTGCAGCCGCACCTACTAAGCCTAACGCGCTGAGGCAGTGGTCGGACTGCGTCGTCAGACCAAGAACGCTGCACCTCCAAGTATCGGGCATACAATCTTGCACAGCATTTCACGCGCGTCGAATACTCCTTCGGTGGATCGAAAAAGAGAGAAATGGATATTGCAACGGGAGAAGCGAAGAAGCGCTTCGACTGAGAAACGTACGAAAGCCACAAACAGAATCGGAGAGAAACAGCCACAATGTAAGGTTTTCCGCCGGCATAAGACTCTAGCAATCTTCAGCGAAAGAACGAATTCACGCTTCAACAAGTTCCTGATATAGTTGCTTGTTTAATAGCTCTACTGCATTTTAAGGTTAATTAACTAGCCATAATACCAACAATCCGTTGAGCAGACACCGTGAATACGGTGCGCAGACGACACGGCGTGAATGAATACATGTGGAGGGGCTAAGCGCCCTTCCTACCGGCTGAGGGGCCTGTAGCTTCCACAGTGCTGAAGGGAATTTCTTAAACCGAGTATAGTTAAAGGTGGGTAAAATTTGCATATGTGATGTTACAAGAGCAAGGATGCGGTCATTGAGTTTTCTGCCGAAACCCGGACGTTTGCACAGTTTCTTTACGCTACGCTTTCTGTACATGAGGTGTTACCATGGGTCTTAATGATGTTCATTGTTTGTATGTATGTTCTTGTTTGCTATTGTTAGTCTCACACTCCTGCTGTTTCTGAACTGATATTTTATGTAACCAAGAAGAATCTTCAGTGAAAATGTCACGCAGTTGGTGGGCCGTGCTGTAGGCATCCTTGTGAACCTAAAAATCCTACTAAACAATCATATGCCATCACATTACTCAGTATGTTTTCGTGCGGTAAGCGTGTGGAGCCCATGGATTTTAAATGCGGAGCGTTTCTTAGTCACACGAGGTCACCGATCTGGCGTCGGCGGTGCCGTCCACACACCCAATGTGCATGCTCGCACCTCGTACCAAGTGTCACTTTTCTCCCCCTCTCTCGCATCCGAAGGCTGACGCAGGCTGCGTCTGCTAGCAAAAAAAAAAAAATACAGCATATCCACAGAGTGCATGATGATAAGTGGAGCGAAGCATCCGTTAGCCCGCGTTTCCGTCCGTTCATGCGTCCGTCTGTGTGACCATCCGTGCGTCCCTCCGTCTGTCCATGCATCCGTTCGCCCATCCATCCACTCATCCATGCATCCATTCATGCGTTTGTCTATCCGTTCATTCGTGCACCCGTCCAGCCACCCAATCCGTGTCCTTCCATGCCTTCGTCCATCTGTCCGTCCATGCATCCATCCGTGCATCCGTTCATCCGTGCGTTCGTCCATCCATCTGTCCGTCAATCCGTTTCTGTGTCTGTCAGTCTGTCCGAGCGTCTGTCCATCCACCCGTAAATCTAGTGAACACTCCATGTACCGCAATATCGCATATTTTCATCCTATATTCATTATATAGAACTATCGCTATCCAGCGGACATTCTAAGAACTAAACGAGAGGTGGCACAACCGGACTAGAAGAGCGGCACGTGCGCACTCTCTTACGGCCTGCGCTTCTTGTCTGGTTGCCACCTTTCACCGCTGCTACTTTATGGTGCTTTGGCCTACCCTTCGATATCTTGCTAAAACCAAAGAAGTTACGCCCAGTGAGTTTAACGTGGCAACCTTTCTTGATAAGATGGGGCTCATGGTGCGTCCTTCTGTTACTAGTTTTTTTTTTCGTAAGCAGCAAATTCAAGGCAAATTTTATTGGAGATTACGTCACTGATGCTCGTCTTTGTAGGTTATTTAATTAGAAACAACTATCTTTTTACTTAGGATTAACGTGTGAGGGTTTCCTCCTCAATTCAAAAGAGTGCGTGCATGGCGGTCCTCTAGTCCAGCCGTGGAGGTGGCTGGTGGCTACTTACTACTACAACTACTACTACTACTATTACTACTACGACGACTACTACTACTACTACTACTATTACTACTACTACTACTACTACTACTACTACTACTACTACTACTACTACTACTACTACTACCACTACTTACATCACGGACGCGTGACCCACGGCTAAGAAGCTTCGCTTCGTCCCTAAAAACCGATGGTTCGCGTTGCACAACTGTTCACTGGCGACACGTATATGTAGGCATTGGACCACGCGTTCGGAATTTACTCAAAAGGGTCTTTACATGCTTTTTGCTTGACCTGACACTTTCCTTGACTCAAGTAGATGCGATAGAAGCAGCAATACTTTCTACCAGTAGGGGGGCACAACCCCACATCAACATCCCACCACTCGTTGAAGGCAATGCTTCTCCTTCATTCAAAAAATAAGAATATTGAAGACGAAATAACAATTAGGCATTCCCAAACCATACCCAATTACGCAATTGCAAATGGGTATAAAAACTTGCAAGTGTATTTTTACTTTAAGATAATATGTATTGTAGAACGTACTAAAACAGAAAGGAAGTATTATAGTGTTTCATATTGGTACACTAGAAAAAAAATGAAGCGTCAGCATCTTTTCGAGCAGCAAAAAGACGCCTTAGAGCACTACCATCATGACAATGATGGTAGTGCACAACGCCACCAGGCACTACTCGTTATTAGAATGATGGGTAGTGCATGGATCTAGCCAAGCTTCCTTTTTTTGGCTCCGTCTGGCTCTGTGTGGCCTGCAGTCGCTTTATTGCAGAGAACATTCGCGCAGAAGTAGAGCTATATCACACAACACCCTGTCACCATCAAGCTCACCTGTTCGAATCAACTCACGAGTGATGGTGTTACAATGAACCGTTCCCTTATTAGAAACAAAATCTAGAAGACAGCAGCAAACGAAGCCACAAGTGCGTTCAAAATCGCAAGCATGAAGTCTAGGCAAACCCATATGCTGTTTGCCAGTCCCGTTCTGGTAATACGAGCATAGCGCCACCGTTTCCTCCTTTGTAGGCAATTCTATGTCGAGTTCAAGTATGCATTGTTCTTGAAAGCGCTGCCATTGAAATAAACTTTTCGTACGCAGAAAATATCCAGACTGATGCTGCCGTGGATTCTGGGCATGGTGCCATTTATTCTATGGCTTTTCGGAGCGGCCGTCTGGGCAGCCGTGAATACCAAGGTAAGGGCTGAAGGTACAATGCCACAGAAGCGCGCGACACTAGAATGGTTTATAGAAGTTAGTTTGTGCGACGCAAGTCCCAAACTGCAGAGTCATGATTTGCACAATTGTAACAAATTGTCTACAATGAACGCGCAATGGTGTCTATTCTATACCCTTGTCATGCGGTCAACTGGATATTGGGCAGACTAGAAGGTCCTTGAGAGAATAACTTGAGAAAGAGGAGCACTATTATAACGTGAACACAATGTTTCCAGTCCCTTAGGGTGCTTTGCCGAGATTGTGGTTCTGTTCCGCGCTTTGAAGGTGCGACTGTTCTTAACCGCTAACCAGAAATTACAAGTTGATTCAACGAGTCGGCACACTTATAGGAAAACAGGAAGACGCATGTGTAAGCATGGTGTCAATATAGCACAGACTGAGAAAGAAAAGGGATTTCTACACTTGTATAGTTAGATGAGCAAGTGCTTGTAATGAGTGGGCGATAAGTGAAAGAGGCTACTGAACGAATTTCTATCGTTTTTGTGTATGCTGTATATTTCAGGATATGAAGCAAACAAAAATCACTTGTCGGTCCGTGCTCATCCGTGCGCCCCTAGCGTCTCTGTCTTCTTGCGCTGTTTGTTCCCGATACGATGCTTTTAACATGCACGCACTTAAAGCAAAAACAACAGAAAACGAGTTGCGTCTAGTGAATTTCACTGCTGTGGAATGGCTCGGAAAAAAAGTTTTTAATAAAAAGTGCTTGTGCACTCTATGGCTGTGTGTTTCTTGGTAAAAGATACCATTTCTATATTACACCACATGTAAATCTGGGTGCGTTTGCAATATAAATTGATCTCGGTTTGCTTATTCCCTGAGATTCCTCTGGGGCTTTGACGTAGTTAATTCGATAAGTCGTGTCGTCACATCTAGTGCAAGTACGATTGATCAATTTCACAATTACATGAATCACAGTCTGACCTTAGCGGGACGGCTCAGTGCTCTCCCATAGTTGAGTTTGAAGTACTCGAAATCGTTAAACATTTATTCTAAACATACCTAATTACTTACTTCTTCTTTTTTCATTCCATTAAGGATTATTAGTCAGGGCTTATACAAAATATCTGAGTGCATAGTTGTGCGAACTGTGGCAGCGGCATATATGTAGCATAACGTCTTAGGTTTGCATTGCTTTGCGGGTGAACGTGGTTATGAGATCACAACAAGAGCCGAGTTTGGTGCTGCAGTAGTTCGCCACCATCGCCGCCGCCGGCGCTGGTGTCCGTAGCCACTATAGTGATAGCGTGAACAAAGTGTGCATAAATGTATAACGTGTGCCTCGTTTACTCGGAGAATAACGAATAATACCGTAGTGGCTGCCTTCCTACTTCACCAAAACTATGATGATTGAAGCGGATACCTCGAAAGTGTAGTTGCATTAGAGGCCCTGAGAAAGTTCAGAACTGGCTCCAGAAAATTCACGCTTCTACATTTCGCTGGAATGGTGCTTGATGTTCCACGGAGGCCTAGCATTTTTTTAAAATAAAGCGTGTCCAGTGCGCTATCTCCGGATTCAGTAAAGCGCCATACGGGTTGTGAAGACGAGGATAATTGAGTTGCCTCGAACAGACAGGTTGACGTTCCGATAGGTGAACCTGTCTTTGTGAAAAACGTCTTGTCATCTTTGGGACGTTATGGGAAATACGTCACGTGATGTCGATGACTGTAATAGATAACGGGTAGGGCTAATAAGGCTGATTCACAGATAACAGGTTATGCAAGGAATAAGGAAATTATAAAGAAAACAGGCATGGACATAACGAACATCTTATTCGGAACAACGTTCTAATAGTTAGATAAGAAGAACAAATAACTAAGAGGTGTCCGCAATTGAGAGCTTCAGAAACGCGGAAGCTTCAAATAATACAAAAGACCGAAGTAGCATGCTTGATAATTTTGTAGAAATCTCCATATTACACTCTCTGTTGCCCACCTTTCTTTGCCCCGAAACAACATTGCTTGGCTGGCAGTATTGTACAATACAACTGATCTGCACAGATAACAACACTTTAAAAAAAGTTTTCTATATGTTATCAGTTTTAAGGGGCCAGATATGATTTTTCTAATATGATAAATACCAACGTGAACAATTTCTGTGCTTTTCAGATGATGGATCCAGTCAGCTCAACGTTGTTGTTTGCGTTTGCACTTGTGCAGGTGGGTACGGTTGATCGTGTTTATTAAGCTAAACGTAACGGTATGCAGAAGTTCACATCCACGCTTTCGCAGAAAGAACCGCTGTAGAAAACACGTATTTCTCTGGAATTAAAGAACGAAGTTTAAACGTAGGGCCACATTTTCTTTGTTAAACACAATATTAAGGAGAACAGATATTTATGCCAATGAGAGTGTAAGGATTGTTATTGGCAGAAATTGTAATGTAAATGTGAGAAAAAAAATGGACTAAAAGATAGTTGGCTACCAAACCTGCGACTTTCAAACAATGCATCCGATGCTCTGTCACTGAACTACGGTGACGGTCATCCTTCCATTCACTTCATATAGTTTATAACCACCATAATCACCATCATCAGCAGCCCGACTACGTCCACTGCAAGACAAAGGCCTCTCCCATGTTCCACCAGTCAACTCGGTCTGGTGCTTGCTGCTGCCAATTTATACCCGCAAACTTCTTAATCTCATCTGCCCACCTAACCTTCTGTCTCCCCCTAACCCGCTTGTTTTCTCTGGAAATCCAGTTAGTTACCCTTAATGACCAGCGGTTATCCTATCTACATGCTACATGCCCGGTCCATGTTCATTTCATTTTCTTGATTTCAACTATGGTATCCTCAACCCCGATTTGTCCCCTAATCCACTCTGCTCACTTCTTGTCTCTTAAGGTTACACCTACCACTTTCTTTTCCACTGCTTGCTCCGTCGTCCTCAATTTAGGCTGAACCCTCTTTGTAAGTCTCCAGGTTTCTGCTCCGTAGCTAAGTACCGGCAAGTTGCCGCTGTTATGTACCTTCTTCTTGAGGAATAGTGGCAATCTACCTGGCATGATTTGCGAGTGCTTGCAAACTGTGGGAGTGTGAGTAGGTGCTGCCAGTAGCCATTATAGCGAGTGTGCAACACTTTTTATGCCTGTGGACATCACGTAGCACGTGATCCGCGCACAGTTGAAATTTCTAGTTTGACATAATGATTTCAGAATCATTGTACGTTATATCTCCTTAGTATGTATTTCTCAGAAAAAATTTGATTAGTAATTACCACCGGAGGCAACATATTCTGCAGTAAATTCTTTGTCTTCCAAGACAAATCTTATTCTCTAAGCTTTCACTTCTGGGGCAATCACTGCAGAATATTTTATTGCGTGTGCGAGTGCACCATAAACTGATCTTTTTGATCGGGAGATGGTGTTTCTGGTTGATTAGTGGGTATATTGGTGGCGCCACTGTGCAAGAATAAATAAGTTGGTGTTTCCTGGAAATAAAATTGTTTAGGTCAGCGCATTGGGTTGTTCTCGCTCTTATGTGCCTGTCTGTTAGCGCACGTTTTTGTGCTTTTAGTCTTATACCCTGACAATAGCGCTTGTGAGCGACTGCCGGACGTGGCCTATCTTTCAAAAAATCTTTAATGTTCCGCAATATGGTATTGATATGAAAGTTGAAATTTCCGACACACACACACACACACACACACACACCACGCACAAACACACACACACGCACACACAAACACACACATCACACACACGCACACAAACACACACACAACACGCACACACACACGCACACACACACACACAAACACACAACGCACACAAACACACACACAACACACACAAACGATTACACACACGTGCACACACACACACAACACACGCACACACACACACAACACACGCACACACACATGCACACACACATGTACACACACATGTACACACACACACACAACACACACACATGCGCGCACACACACACACAAACATGCACACACACAAACACATACTCAACACACACGCACACACACAAACACATCACACACACGCACACAAACACACACACACAACATGCACAAACACACACCCACCCACGCACACACACACGCACACACAACGCACACAAACACACACACAATACACACACACATGCACACACACACGCGCACAAACACGCACAACACACACGCACACACACACATGCGCGCACTCACACACACACACCCACGCGCACACACACACACACACATGCACACACATATGCGCGCACACACACACGCCTACACACACAAACACACAACACGAGCAAATGCACACACACAACACACACACAAGCCAACACACACACGCAGACACACACAAACAAACACACACTCACGGACACACAAATACACAAATACACACAACACACATACAACACACACAAACACAGGCACACACACGCACACAAGCACACACACGCACACACAAACACACGCGCACACACACATACGCATACACCCACAACAAACGCACACACGCAAATACACAACACGCACACGCACACACACGCACACACACGCACACCCACACACACACACACACACACAACACGTACACATGCTCACACACACAGACGCACACACGTACACACAACACACACAACACACGCACAACACACACACACACACAAACACACGCACAAACACATGCGCGGACGGGTGGGAACGAAATGAAACAGGAAGAAAAAGTAGCTTTGACTTTGGCGATCTACCAAGTTATTTCTCTTGTTGTTTCAGTGTTTGTCCTAGCAGCGCATGTCAAACTTCAAATATACAACGAATGGGTCGCTCACACGACTGTCCTATATATAATAATTTTCGGCAGGTTTCTGAAATAAACAACACGTGAAACCTATGCTTTATCGTTTGCTAGGCACGCTGTAAACATTAGGAAAAAACTACATTTTTCTAGCGTATATGCAGAAAACCTAAAGGAATCATCCCACATGCAGTTAAGCAATCACCGCCTATTCTATACTTTCTTTTGCAGGCATACTTCTTATCCTGCGGAGTCTTCTACCACAGAGTATTGGTCAGAGAGCACTGAGAAGCATTCTTTGAAAGAAGAAATGAAGGCGACGGATCGATGCTCAGAAAAGATGCGATGCAGCGGAGGGATTTGTATTCAAGTTCAAACGTATATGTTCGCTGCTTACAATCTGTGCAGAGATCGCCGCGAACATGATTTTTCAAACTTTATCAAGGCATCAACCCTCAGTTCAACAATCAACGGGAAAGTTGACCATCGGCGGCGAACGTCCATGTGGCGTTGGGAACGAGCGACGCAAAAGATCATCACGTAACGACGTCACTAAACTTGTGACGACGTCATGACGTCACGAATTCAGACGTGATGTCACATGAATGAATGCCATTAGATACCGTTGTAGTGCCCCGCTTTGGGCGGCGACTAAAACCCCGGCGTGCACGACCTCAAGAGAACAAAACGAAGGCGGCCCTTGGCAATGGCACGTGAAGCCCCGGCTTGTGTTCTCTGCTCCGTTATACATCAACCGAGAGGAAAAAGAAGATTGATCTTTAGATAAATGTACAAGTGACACTGTGAGTTTTTATGCAGACATCTTTCATTGTAGTATGCATTTGTATTAAGAAAGCATAATCTTTTTCAAACGTGTAGTTTACTCGGAAGGTGAGTGGCAGTGTATTTTTTTGCGCGTCACATATTACTTTTGTTGTTTTGTTTTTCATTCCATTATGTTGAGTTAAAAAATGAAATGAAGCTCACCATCTACCAATAAAGATGAGCGTTGTTTTGTTAAACACTTAACACTCAGGCGTGTTGTATAAGGCTATGATTGTAAGATTTAATTCTGGTATGATTCTTCCGGTCAATCGCGCGACTTGTGGGACTTCCAGAGATAACTTTACTTCTTACAGCGAGAGCCTCGGTAAGAAAAGCTTGGATTTTATACAAACTCAATTTCAATCAGTGATTGCCGTAGACATTATCACCGTACACTTACAGATAGATGGTGGTTCTATCTGCCAATGAATATTTTAACACGCAGATCACGCTGATCTAACGCAATAACGTGGCACTGCACGCACTTGAACGTACGGTATCAGAAGTTGAGCTTCATCATCGACACACACACACGAAAAGATGTATGTCCTTCAAAACTGAACCTCTCGTTTAATTAAGAAACATGGCATTGAATTACGCAAGCAAGACAATGAACGTGAAAACGGAATCACTAGTGGAATTATTTGAGGCATGAAGTGAGAAAAAATTGTCGAGAAGCGATCAAGGTGCCCCGATGTACTTCTTGCAGGTACAGGTGTTCTTGTTGCAGTAAAGACCCGTGCCACACTGCCGCACATCGCGATGGTCGCTGATACGATTGGAGCACTCTTGGTCCAGGGCTGCGGCACAAAGTAACAGTCTTGAATAGTGTGCTCAGTTCACAGGAAAACAATCAAGTTCGGCGCAGAGCGACCTGATCCAGATGGACCAGGAGACTCTTTCCCCTCCTTCCCTCATATCCATGCTAACACCCCCCCAAAAACACGCACACATGCACAGTGTGTCTGTGTGCGTTTGCGTCTTTGAGAGGGTGGGGTGTTGGCCTGTCCCATTTCAGCATTGCCATTCAGGGAACACGAATATGGAATGACATACCGTGGTATGATATAGGCTCGCTGGTTCATCAGGATTGGGCTGCTCTGCGCCAGATTTTGCTGCTTTCTTGTGGATACAGCGCACCGCTGAATAGTATTCACACAGAGCAAACAAAATTGCTTTCCGTATTACGTGGTACGATATATGATCCCCAGCGAAAAATAATCTGACTCCGACAGGGAGCACATCGAAAGTTGTCGCACGCATCTGGTTGTACAAGTTGGAAGCCTTGCACTGAGTGGGCCTCGCGCTTGCTCGCGCCTTGCTTCATCCCGCCATCATTTCACCTGGCAAACTGCAGTGCTAAGGAGATTTGCGAAAATGCTCTTGATCGCCTATTTTATTGAGAACCGGGTTCGTTAAAGGTCCACTTCAGGGCATTTCCGACAATACTGAGATAATGCTGTTTTGTAATAGTACTGACATCCCTGCAACTGGTAGGGTGGTTCATTTTTCCCAGGTACTTGTCAATAATATTACGTAAGCAGTGAAAGATGAGTCAAAACAGAAACCGAAGCAGGGAGCTGTTCTATTCTTTAGGATGGGTATCGAATGACGTCTCTAAATCCGTACCTGATGACGTCACGAAATCCGCTACACAACGCAACAGCTGGCCATGGTGTAAACGTAGCTCACGTGACACTTTTGACACGCGAAAGGCGTCGAATCAAGCTGTATGAGCTCGTCTGAACTTACCACTAAGAAGCACAGCGATGGTTGCCGCTACTAACTGAGCGCAAAAGCATCGTCTCTTGATTTCGACCATCCTTCGCGTTAAGCATTTTACGCGTCCGATATTCTCGTTCCTCAATATTGTGCATGCTTGTGTAAGACCCGACGTCGATGACGACTAACAGCTGAATGCAGCTGACAAAACTGAACTGTGCTCGCGTCGTCTTGACCTCTTGGAAGAAAGCGCGCTCAGCATCCACCTGCTAGGTAAAGTGGGGCTCTGAAAAAAAAAGTCAATTGCGTCACATACACAGGGTGGCCCGCGTTAGAAGTGTAGTTCCAAAATCAGCCATCAGTTTTTAAAAATGGCTTTCTAAAAACTGAATGACTCATGATTCTGTTGTTTGGCACGTATCCCTACGGGACCGATGATACAACGCGTTAAAATTTTTCTCAAAATCAGTGAATATCGCAAAATCGCCGGAGTTACCTTTAAGCGTTGCGTACGAATTAACCTGTGGTTGCCGTAAAAACAAAGCCACTATTTCCTCTAGCATTCGTCTTTCAATATTTGAATAAGGTGGCCTGATTGCCATATAACTTTATCCAAAGCTCCATTGAATTATTTTGATTACTCTTTCATTCGGCCGTGCTGTCATGGCTGCGTTTGCAAAGTCGTGTCAGTCTGTACATTGAATTCAGCATTTATGAATAAATCCTGTGTTCTATTTCTGCGATATATTTTTGAAACTGCACGCCATTACTATAACATGCAATCGTTTTGCTTGCACTAATATGTCCTTCAAAGGACATGCAAATGCAAGCCCTCTTTTAATTAACGACATAACATCTTGTTCTGTTCCGCCCCGCCGCGGTGGTCTAGTGGCTGAGGCACTCGGCTGCTGACCCGCAGGTCGCGGGTTCGATTCCCGGCTGCAGCGGCTGCATTTCCGATGGAGGCGGAAATGTTGTATGGCCCGCGTACTCAGATTTGGGTGCACGTTAAAGAACCCCAGGTGGTCGAAATTTCCGGAGCCCTCCACTACGGCGTCTCTCATAATCAAATGGCGGTTTTGGGACGTTAAACCCCACAAATCATCATCATCTTGTTCTGTTCCAAATTTTAAGACGAGCAAACAGCTTCTTGATGACCTTAGAGTTAAAAAGTTAAAAGCGCAGGATTTTATTCTGTAAAATTTATAAATTCTAACTTTACCTGCACTCGTTCAAACGTTGCTTTTTTGATAGAATGTTCATATTGTCACAAACGCTATAATGATGATGCGGGGTAGCCCGTTAAAATTAGATGAATCAGACATTGTGCTAAGGTGAAATAATCATCGAAAGCAGTGAGACAGCCCTTTGATGTGGCAGGCTACAACTTTGACGACCTTAACCTTTACGCCCTAAATTCCGGTCTCCAACAGTCAGAAAGTATACAGAAATATTTCGTATTCACGAAAAGAACACACTCTAGCCAATAAGCATAAACGCTTCAAAAGGGGCTCCTAATATCTTCGATTCGGTACATGCACAACGGAAACCGATAAGCGTTAAGCCCGTCCTCTAGGAATTTTTAATGTTAATTTACAATGGCGAAGTCAAAGCAGGTTTTTCAGCAAGGTTCCTTTTGGCGTTGCATAAATCAGTTGCCAGACTTTGGGGTGGTTGTTGCCAGACTGCCGCTAAATTTGGCTTAAAATTTTTTTTCTGTAGTTGTGGTTTCTTCGTAAGGGTTTGGTGCCATCCGCGGTGCATTTCGCGAGTGCATGAGCGACGCTGGCCGTTTTAATTAACGGAATGAACTGAGCCTTGTAGAAGTCGAGTGTGGTGCAGCCGTGTAGTTAGGAGGCCGTTTTAACTCCGTTCTAATTAACGGAATGAACCGCGCATTACAGAATGCGTTTTAATCAACGGAATGAACCGAGCCTAGCAGAAGTCGAGCGTGGCGCTGCCATGCAATTAGGAGGCCAATTTATTTAACGAAACGAACCGCTCCTAACAGAGGTCGAATTCGTTTTAATTACGGAATGAACCGTGCGTTACAGAATTTGTTTTATTTACGGAACAAACCGCGCGTTACAGAAGTCGAACGCGACTCCTGCTGTGCAATTAAGAGGCCGTTTTAATTAACGGAATGAACCGCGCCTAACAGAAGTCGGGGCGCGTTTTCTTGCTGTGTGCGCAGCTGTGTAATTAAGACTCTATTCAGTTTCCCCCGTCATCCCTAATACTGAGACGCGATATCTTAATCGCACAGCTGCGCACACAGCAAGAGAACGCGCCTCGACTTCTGCTAGGCGCAGTTCATTCCGTTAATTAAACTGGCCTCTTGATTGCCCAACAGCGCCGCGCTCGGCTTCTGCTAGGCATGGTTCATTCCGTTTATTAAAACAGCCTCTTAATTGCACGGCAGCGCCATGCTTGACTACTGCTAGGCGCGGTTCATTCGATTAATTAAAACGGCCAGCGTCGCTCGTTCTCGAAATGCACCGCGGATGACACCAAATCCTCACGGATAAGCCACAATTACAGAAAAAAAATTTTGCTCTGAGGTTTAGCAGCAGTTTGGCAACACTTACCCTCCCAGTCTGGCAACCACTTATGCAACGCCAAAAGGAACCTTACCAGTTTTTCTACTCGTCTTGGAGCAAGTTCATCCCCACGGCGGAGTGAGAACTGGAGTGAATAGTTCCAATGAGTGATTCGGAGCTGATTCAGAGTGGGAGTGACCCTGTGGATCATGAGAGGCTGCTTCGCCGAAATCACGGGAGCGAACCGGAACTCGGCATGACGTATTTCCTATAACACGTTGGCCTGCGGGGGGAGGGAGGCGCCGCCGGTAGTCGTTGGTTTTGGTGGTAATGGCGGACGACCTGGGCAGGACGGCCGATTGCGTGGCGTTGTTTTTCGCTGTTCGCTTGCGATTGATTCGAGTCGTAAAGATATTCCTACATGATTGATTCATCGCATCTAAAGCGACAGCAGCGCTGAAACTGCCGCTCACAAGCACGGGTTCGACAATGTAATGGAATATTTGTACGCAAGATATTCAGGACAAGTCGTCACTCGAAAGATGAACCTTCCGCTTCCGTCTTGCTCAAGCGCCACGTGTTTGTGTTCTAGTCGCGGATCTGAGGGCGTAGTTATACGTCAGAGTCGAGTGCTCCCTCCTGCTGTCCGTCAACTACTCCGACTCTGCTATTGGAATTCGACATAACTTATGTGAAGCTCTCTTCAGACAACTATGATTCAGCGACACGTGACACACCTTCGCCCACTTTTTTTTGCGCGGTATACTACATAATGACCCTCCCGATTGGCCATGATGGCCTCTCATTGTCGCCAACCACCTCCCATTGCTTTCGCAGTTGTCCTTTCTTGCTAATCGTTTTTGGATCGGAACAAAGGGCACGCGTTTCTCATAATCATATGGTGGTTTTGAGGTTGAGGTTTGAGGTTTATTTTAATTCCTTGTAGATAGGAAAAAACGAAGCAAAAGCAAAAGGCTTGTAAAGCCTGACGGGGACTTTTGCTCCGAAATACAGTCTGGTACACTACTTACGTTAACCCCACATATCATATGGTAGAAAAGAAGGCACGAAGCTCACTCTCACAAGCGCTAAAAGAGTCAGTTGTAGCCTTGAAAAGGACCGTGGTTGGTTACAACGTGACAATAAATATGCGCTCCGTCCCCAGTACAGTGGCCCGCTTGTCATTCACCTGTGCACCCCGTGATTGGCAATTTCCGTTTGAACCATAGGCACTTTTTTTCCGAAAATGCAAATACTACGCATATTACGCATCAAAAGATTGTCATTGTTTGTTAAAAAGTTTCATTCGGCTGAGAAGGGAAGTCGAAATTGGCGATGAAATTGGTCAAGTAAAATTTTTCAACCGAAAACTATCGAAATGAACACGTGCTTATTCGACGAAGTCATATACCTGTCCGGACGTCACGTAAATAAGCGACAAATCTTATAGTGCGAGCTCACACCGGCGACAAAAAGACAAGAAGACGAGCGCAATCTTCGAACTGAATTCTCGTATTTTTATTGTCGTTGTGAGCTCGTGCTTCAAGACCTACAAACAAGTCCTAACCGTCACGCTTCTAAGTAAATAAGCGATTGCAATTAGTGGGGCATTCATGAAACTTTTGTCTAGATGAGATGGTGACCGTCATACGGGGAGTTTACAATTACTCTTAGGCTGTAACTGACTATGGGTACCAAATTATTGTTTAGAAAAATTTATTGTCAGTAACGTCATGAACATTTCAACAGAACATTTTCTTGTTATGCGTACATTAACAATGACGACAAGAGACAGCCTAGACTTCATTTACATGAACATGGATATATGATGAAGTGAAAAGAACACGTACATTCGATGTTTCACACAAACACAGCTATACAAAAATGTCACAAAAAGATACGTACACTTATGCATATAAAAATGTAAACTGTTACAAATAAAAACATGAATATGTACACATCGCGTATTTATATGCATTTATTTGCATGGCATTTCTGCTCACGCGTCGATACATCAACCTACCAATACAAGGCATGCTGAAAGACAAGTTTCACTCATCCGTCACAGACTGACACCAAAGGGCAAGACCAGTGATGAAGGAATTCCTCTTCACCAAGCAAGAAGAGCTCCTCAGACAAAACAGATAGGAGCTCCGAGTAAAATAGCTCTAAGATCAGGAAGAGCCGCGGCGGCGGTGGCCCGTGTCAACCGCCTCCCAGAAAGGACCAGCAATACCAGAGGCAGAAAGGACCAGCAAAAACGAGAAGACAGGCGAAGCGGCCTCGAGAACAACGCCTAGAAGACACACTATGCGGTTCAACATATTTATCCCAGGACAGGTCGACTGAACATGGCGAAAAAATGCAACAGTTGTTGCATAAAACCAAGGAAGTGTTATTAACTGTGGCCCCCTGTTAAGGTCACATTAGGCATAAAATGCCGAAGGAGTGCCCAGGCAGAAATATGCAAACATTCGTGCGGGAGATTCCTCTTCTTGCATTAGGCAGAAAAGGAAGCGCAGTGCCAGCAGCCGAGAGCGTATGGACACTGAAGGGAAAGCAAAGCCTCCCTGAGAACGCTGCTGTCCCTGTGCCGCACGAGAGACCAACTTAGTGCCGCCTGCCCAGAAAAAGGAACGCAAAGCAGACTGCAGTGATCGCACCATGCGTAAAGACGGTTGCACGACGTGAGAAAGGCACCAAATGCGACCGCAAAATACAGTCTGCGCAAGGTATCTCCGCTCAAGAAGCGGAAAATTGAAATCCCGTGCATCCTCAATTTTTAGTCTCACTTCTTCGAGAGCGTTTAGTCAAACGGACACGCAAATGGCGTAGTGGATGTATAAAATACCTAAAATACGAAGAGACGTGGCTGGCTGAATAAAAAAAACGGAGCTAAGCCTGGAGATTGGAGAGCCAATGAAGAAATGCCATGATTTGGAGATGTTCAACGCTGCACCTGAAATGTCGCCATATTGGGAAAATACACGCAAGGCGGCGTGACAGGCAACCTTAAACAGAAAGGTACAACGTTATGTCGTCAGCGAAAGCTGTGACTTTCACGACGCTCGAAGCTGTAACTTTCAATCCGCGTCAAGAGCACGCAAATATCGCTCAAGGCCGAGGACAAACAGCACAGGAGACCATGGACATCCCTGACGGACCCCACGTGTTATGGAAAAGGCAGCGCTTTCCTAACCATCCAGAACTAGTGTTCTTTTTAGACCAGTGTAGGTATTTCTAATCATTTCCAAAAACGAATAAGGAAAGCCAATAGCTGTGAGCTCACCAAAGATATACGTCAGCTCTAGTCAATCAAATGTTTTTTCTTAGTCCAAAGACACAAAGATATCACGCGCAGACTGCGACAGAGTATAGGCTATGATATCACGTGTGGTAATTGACAAGCTGTGTATTTATCGTCCAAGCCCTAATAAAACCTGGTCATGACCCGCTAGGGTGTTGAAAGACCCCTCAAACGTTGAACGCTTACAGTCATAGCTTGCGCTTCGGGTCTACTTCCCACCTTTAACCACCTCGAGTTCATGGTATATACTAGTTCATTGTATTCATGGCACTGCGGCTCAACTCTCGCTAAACCTTTCTAAAACTAAGGAGGTTACACCCAGCGAGTATAACGTAGCAATTAACCCTTTCTTTTCAGATAGTGCTCAATGTACATGCCAAGAGCTGCTAATGGGGATCGCAGCGTGCGCGTTAACTAAAAGCCGAATGCTCCTGTCTCTTATTCTCCATTAGCAGCCATTGGCATGTACATTGAGCACTATTTTTTATTGTTCAACAACGCACAGAAGAAATCTTTCACCGGCACCTTCTTGGAAGTCAAAATGTTATACTCGTTACATACTACAATGGCTACGAGGGACTAACAGGTGCTGCTATAAGGAGCTTCGCCCCTAAAACAACATATCGATCACGCGTAGGAAGCGGCTGCGCAGGTGGTATTTGTGGTGTCATAGAGACCAATGGCTTATTTTGCCCCGCCCTCTCCCCCAAAAAACGAATGTCTCGCGTAGCGAAGCATCTCAGGATGTGCACTTGGGCTCTGTCTACAGTGGCACTCTGCTACCGCCAGGAACGAAGCAGCAGTCAAGCGCTGAAAGCGTTCACGCAGTTCACGCTGCAAAGGTCGCATCAGAGGAGAAGGCGTTTTGGCGTGCAAAGCAATGCGTAACTTCATAGCAGTATCAGCGAGCTCTTTAGAAACGCATCGACGAAGCGAACGCTCCTATACTGAGCCGTGCAGGCAACACTGTGTTTAAGGCGCATCCCAATCCTGTGGACCAGACTTTGTGAGCGACACACGTGTTGTGCTTGACGAATCTTGACAAGCGCGCGTCCTGCAACACGCGAATATTAAGACGCCATGGATTTTCCGAAAAAAAAGGAACTTCGAGCTCCAAGAAATAGGCTGATGGTCCGATACGTACACAGGGGAATGTTGGAAGGACGGAACGCATAAATCGGAGACACAAACTTCTAACGGACGTGCAATATAAGCCCAGCCTAGTTTGCTGGAGGATCGTCCGCGTCGCCACGGCCAAACAAAGGCATTTCCATACGCTACTTTGTGCGCGTCCAGTATTGAAAAGTGATGGCCATGGCGTCGCAGCTTGCGTCAATTTCAAGCAGACCGGCCCCAGCCACAACCTTGCACATGGGTTTGCGTATTTAAAACACCGTTGAAAGCGCCAATTAGAATGACATTACGACAGTAAAAAAACACATCCAACTGCTCAGCTTGTGATGGCCCACACCCACACAGTACACTTATTCTGAAAGAAAAGTAGCAGCAGTCTAAAGCCAAAACCCTACCCACACCATCGTAAAAACATAATGATCCCGCAATAAAGCCCGAATAAACATAATAATGCATACTACCATAACACGAGATGTAGCGAAAGAGAAATAACAATATATAGGTTGAAATTTCGTATAAGGCTAGCACGTCGGATAGCGAGAGCGAACTTGTTTCTCACAGGCACAAAACATCACAATTGGCCGCATGGGCATCACTAATCCCTTCAGCCTGCTTTGCCGTACTAAGGAAAACTCGAACGTTCAATGAAATAAAAGTCGGAAGATCCGACGCATAGTGGAAATCGATGTTATGCAAAGCATAAATGGGAAATGTTGATATGTCATTTTAAAATCAGCACAACGTTACGAGGTGGAGGTAAATGATGCCGCACATGATTTCCGTATCATGATCAGGATGGCACTCTACTCATTCCACCAACTTGCACCTCTCGTCGGCTGTTCAACTCAAAAAGTGTTCAACGTCTCCATGGATCAACTCGAGCCTTTGAAAAACCATTCCTGTCTCCAGGAATTGAACACTGGAACGGTCTTCCGGAATTTGTTGTTCGGGAGCGTGGCCCAGACAAACTAAAGATGTTCTTGTCTTCTAACTTTAGTTAAATCTCCCGCCATTCTGTTCGTCAATAGCTTCTTGTTTTTTTTTTGTTCTTTTTTCAAGGTTCCCATAGGTGTTTGTGTCCGACTACCTAAAACGTGTATCAGTTCTTACACTATTTCTATTTACTCCGCCTTTTTTGTTTATTTGCGGTATAATTACTTTGATTTTTACTTACTATTCAAACACCGCATTTGTGTCAATATATGTTTCTAATATTGTCTACCCTTATGTAATCCTTGTACAGGCCTTTAAGGGTTAATATATGATGATGAGAATGGTAATAATGATGATGATTATCATGTTTGGATGTGTCATTTACCTTCGTCATCTTTTCACATCACGGGGTACCAAATTTAGTATATGTGTAGCTAGTGAAACCACCGTGAGCGCGCAATGAGCGTGGCATGTTGTCATGTTCTTACATGACACACCTGTCAGAATTATCATCTTTGCACCAGTCATATACTTTAAATCATCCATTGACGTCACCTGACACCACATTTGGTATTTTTATTTATTTACAATACTGCCAGTCTCTTACGAGACCAAAGCAGGAGGGCATGAGTATCAAAATACAATGAATGCTAAGTACTTTCTTACAGGCGGCATACAGAACTGTAGTTATTTTAATTGGTAATAATAATCCTAGTTACATAGAAACATTAGACATAGGTATTTATGCACTCCAAATATTCACACTTCGGAAGCAGCAAACTAAATCTATAAGAGAGCTAGCAAAACAGACCGTGAGTGCAACATCAAGGGCTCAGTATATTCTTATTTAGCGTCGACGCGCGCGAACACTGGGCAAAGCGACGCTACGTTAGCAAAACGCGACCACTCTATAGTCTGAGGCCAGGCGCGACTAGTGACACCAGCGTCCATTGGCGCGGCCCGACGGTGATCGGTGCAAAATGCGACATGCTGCATTTTGTGCCGATGCGTTACCCAGACAACACTGCGTCTCCCTCTTTTCGTGACGGAGGGACGCTGGACGCGCTGAAACGCGCGTGCGTCAAAGCAACGCAGGGTGGCGTGTGCCTGTGAGTATATGGCAGGACCGTCACCTGGCGTCGAGACGCTGGCGTGACGCGTCGAAATGAACGCTGGTGAGCACGCGCTCCGCGGCAGGTCGAAACGTATTGACGCCTTCACTGTGGCATGTAGTCATGTTCTCACGTGACACACACCTCATGATTATCATGTTTGCAAAAGTCATATACCTTCGTAAACCCCTGACGTCACGTAATACCAAATTTGGCACGTGTGACGCTAGCGAAAGAGCCACGAGCGCATCATGAGTGTGGCATGTAGTCATGTTGTTACATGACACGCTTGTCGTGATTATCATGTTTGTTTGTGTCATTTACCTATGACATCCAGTCGCGTCGCATATTACCGAGTTTGGTATACGTGAAGCTAGCGAAGCGGCCGCAAGCGCATCATGAGCGTAGCATGTAGTCATGCTGTTACATGACACGCATCTCATATTTATCTTGTTTGCCCAGTATCCTACCTTTGTCATCCATTCACGTCTCCTAATACCAAATTTGGTATAAGTGACGCTAGTGAAACACCCACCAGCGGATCATTAGCGTGGCACGTAGTCATGTTGTTACACGACACGCATCTCACGATTATCACGTTTGCACCAGTCACATACCTTCGTCATCCATTCACGTACCGTAATACCTAATTTGTTATATGTGACACTATGGCGAAACAGCCACGAGCGAATCATGAGCTTGGCATGTGGTCATGTTGTTACATGACACGCATGTCATGATTTTCATGTAGGGGTCTGCCGCTTGTGTTTGCCGTGCAATCAAGTCATACCATATAAGTTTTGCAACATGCCACGTAATACAAACACCGCAAGAGCGGCAGTACCATGAAATGTAAACCATGACATTCGTGGCATACATGTCACGATTTTCATATTAGACTAGTCAAATATGGTCTTCATACAGTCAAATGATGCCATACCAAGTTTATTATTGATACCATTGTAGAAACAGGCCGGAGAGCAAAAATTCCCAAGCATTTCCCCGAGGGTGAACAAGGTTAAGTGCGAATGCACGGGGTGATGCTATGAGGGGTATTCATTAATTCGCACTATTATATTTATTAATCACACTATGGTGCCTTTATGGTGTGATGGTTCCTGGGAATCGCAATTTGATCACACGGGGGAGTTTACGTAAACTCACTGGCGAATGCCAACGGATTTTAACTTTACACCTCCTCATAGCATCACCCAGTGCATTCGCACTTCACCATGTTCATCCTAGGGGAAATGCTTGGAAGTTTTATTACTGATGATGATGATTAAAGTGTAATTAATGAATTTAAGTGTTCTTTGTCATGAAGCATTTGTACACAGATACATTATATACGAAGTATTATTTATTTACACTTCACGACGTGTCCGGACGAGCAAAGTCCAGGGCTCACACCCTCTCCCGCGCGGCACGTTCACTGGCTGGAACGGCTTCGGGAACGTCCAATCGCTGTTGACGATTGCGAGCGGCGTCTTGACGCCGGCCTTCATCGCCCTTCTTCGCCTGATGCTTGCGTTGTCGTTCCGCTTCTTGGGCCGCGTTCGCGGCTCGATGCTGACGCCTCATCTCAGCCTTGCGAGCGCGCAGTTCACCATCCGCTGCACGCTTCACCCGCTTGTCTTCGGCCTCGCGAGCGCGAAGTTCAGCATCCTCTGCACGCTTCGCCGGCTTGTCCTCGGCCTCGCGAGCACGCAGTTCGGCTTCCGCTGCACGCTTCGCCCGCTTGCACTCGGCCTCGTGAGCACGCAGTTCGGCATCCACTGCACGCTTCGCCCGCTTACGTTCGGTCTCACGAGCCCTTCGCAGCGCCGCTTTGTCTTCCAACGTCGGCGAAACCACCGCGGTACCGTCACCTCTAACGACGGGTGCAGTGCTGGCAATCGGTTGTACTGCATTCGTTGTTGATGGTAGCGTTGCCTCCGGGACATCCATCGCACGACCCGCTCTCGACGGGAGACTGAGAGAGAAGGCGGGCGCGCGAGAGAGAGAGGGGTGCGCGCGCAGCTGCAGCGAGCGAGGAGAGTGGAGGAGCGAGCGAAGGGGGAGGGGGTATAAAGCGCGTTACTGACACCGATATCAGCGTAGCGTCCGTGGCTTATTCGGTAGAGCGTCGCGCTGCGGCCCGCCAAGTCCTCTTTCTTTTAAAGATAGAGAGAAGACTGCGGACGCCGCCGATGGCGGTGGATGGTTTGGGGTCGCTTATAAAGCGTATTCACACTTAAAAGGCGTAGACAGCTAGATATTAGATAGATACGCTCAAAGTCGCTGAAGTTCGCTAAGAAATGCTTTGCATTTATTATGCAATGTAGTACCGATAATGAAAGGTAAAGAATACTCTGGACGCATAGTTCTAGACGGTGTCCTGGAGTATAACGAGGGCACACTTCTTTAACCAAATCTCAACGCACTGTTCGACTGTCTGGAAGGAGGTTGATGTTTTTGGACCGTTGGGGTTTAGCAAGGCCATCACTGCGTTCATCGGAGCAAGAGCTGGAAGTGTGTTCTCGCTTAGTTTTATGTGGAGCTCCTATTTTGGAGAAGTTCCGTATGCCTCACAAGTTAAAGCGAAGCATCTCATGCATCATCCACAGCATTCGCCTCGGTGTGGCTTACACGAGACGTTACACTCACTTGATTGGCTGTAATGACACAGGTCCCAATTGTGGTCAGTTTCGGTTGCCAGAAACGCTCGAACATATATTTTGCGACTGTCCAGCATATGTAGGCGAACGTCAGCAACTGATATCTTCGATTGGCCGATATATTAGTCGACCATTAACCGATGAGGTTGTGTTAGGTCCTTGGCCTGACGCCAGCAGCACACATGTGGTTATACGAGCCGTCATTGCTTTCTTAGAAGCCACTGGACAGGATGCACGTCTGTAGAGTTACCCAACCTAATAAGAACATATCATCTCTCTACCTTACCATCGTCATTCACCACTCTCTCACTCCCCAGCCACCCTTTCCCAGTGTAGAGTAGCAGGCCAGAGCAAACTGTAGCTCAGGCCGACCTCTCAACCTTTCTGTAAATAAATTCTTTCTCTCTCTCTCTCTCTCCTATTTCGGCGTCGAATTCACCAAGGCTAGAGAGTTTAATGCTACCATTCAGTACCAGGCTGAAGTTGTCTTCCGAAGACGTGTTCTGTAGAGGTAGGGACTGAGCCGTCGGCAAACTTGGATCCATGACCTTGATGCTGGCAGCACTGTCCACTTCCCGGCAGGCCGTGGTAGGCACTCTTTATGCGGGCGAAGTTTTACGTGTACGACGCGGCGTGTCAAAGTGGTCGGAGCTGCTGCTACAGAAGAGGCTGCGGTATTTTTTACTTTGTTTTCTGGTATAACACGTGTCGTAGGGTCAAAACCAACAACAGCAGCCTGAGAACTGGGCTTATTTGTGCACTGAGCATCAAGTGGTGTTAGAGAAGGGACGCCGACGCCGTTTCCAGCAGTATTTTGGAGCGCACGGTTCCTGTACCAGCGGGAAGGCGAACGCGCATAACGTCGCAACGACAATCGAGCTTTCGTTGTGCGCTTCGTTCGGAAGAACTCGAAGGGGTGAGGCCAGCACAACGTCCGTGACCTCCTCCAAGTTTCCAAGTTGGTAGTCGGCTCTGTTGCCGGTGTCAGTGGTGGAAAGGCACCAGCGGCGGCGTTTGAGTCATAGTGGTGGACAGGGCAAACCACGGCGTCAGCACGGGCGTTCACTTTCTTCACCAACGTGACCATGCACACCGTAGCGACCACAATACGGTGTGGTGCCTCAGGCTCGTAGATGGTCCCGTGAGCCTCATCTTCGACATACACGCTGGAGATCACGGTAGTCAAACGTGGCACGGTGACCGAAAATGCGCAGGTAGTTCGGCACAGTATTAGCGGCATTTGTCTCCATTCGAAGAAACCACGTTCCAGTGAGTACACCGCGTCGTCCACTCATCAAACCACTGGTGACAGTGAGCAGCTTGCCATATGGGGTCAATGCTTGAACGAGAGCTTCGTTTGAGACGAACAATAGCAGGTGCAGGCAGGCGACGTTGGTTACTTGCGAGCCAATGGGCACGTCTTGATCACGCTCACCACCAATCACGAGGCATTGATGATTATATACATGGAGGCCCTGTCCTTCACGGTGACTTGGAAGTTCCGAGCTCCCTGATGATGCACGCAGTGTATCTCTGAGAGGCCGACTATTGAGGCCATCGCATCAACGATGGTCTTGGCACTAGTCCCCTTAGGAACAACAACGTCGAAGACGAGCGCCTTCGAATGCATCCAAGACGCGATGGGCACCATGATTCCTACTGATGAACGCCCCAGACGTAGAACGCACAGGAACGTTCGCAGCTAAAACCAAGGAGGTTAAGCCCAGCGAGATTTTCATTGATTATTGCTCAGTGATGAAAAAATGATGTGTTTAGAAAAAGTGGTTAACAATTTGGAGAACTAGCTGCTCTACTATGGCAAAGCTGTGTGCCGTCCCTGCCTTGGCAATTTCTGTGGCAAATGCCGTGGCCTCTTGTGTTTAGAAAAAAATTGGGAGATCCCACGTAGTGTGGGAAGTGATGATATGCGAAACACGAATGATGAAGGTTGATATGTGACTTTAAAATCAGCTCAACGTTACGAGTTGGAGGTAAACGATGCTGTACATGACTTCCGTGTCATGATTATCATGTCTGGATGTGTCGTATATCTTACTCATCTATTCACGTCACGTCATATCAAATTTAGTATATGTGGAACTAGTGAAACGAACGTGAGCACGCTATGAGCGTGGTATGTTATCATGTTCTTCATGACCCGCGTGTCAGGATTATCATGTTTGCACCAGTTACTTTCGTCATGCATGGACATCACGTAACACCTAATTGGGTATATAAGAGAGCTAGCAAAAGGCCGCGAGTGCATCGTGAAGGGCCCAATATACTCCAATGTAGCATTGACGCGCGCGCACGCTGGGCCAGCGACGCTACGTTAGTAAAACGCGAGTACTCTACAGTCTGACTGACGCCAGGAGCGACCGGCGCGACCAGCGTCCGTCGGCGCGGCCCGACGGCAACCGGCGCGAAATGTGACATGCTGCATTTCGCACCGATGCGTTACCCAGACAGCACTGCGTCTCCCTGTTTTCGTGACGGAGGGACGCTGGACGCGCTGAAACGCGCATGCGTCAAAGCAACGCAGCGCGGTGCGCGCCGGCGAGTATATGGCAGGACCCGTGCCTAGCGTGGCAACGTCATCTGTAGCATGACCCGACGAAATGCACGCCGGTGAGCACACGCACCCCGTCACGTCGAAATGTATTGACGTCTTGACTGTGGCATTAGTCATGTTCTCACATGACGCACACCTCAGGATTACCATGTTTGTACCAGTCACATACCTTCGTCATCTATTGACGTCACGTAATACCAAATTTGGCATATGTAGAGCTAGCGAAACGGCTGAGAGCGCATCATGAGCATGGCATGTAGTCATGTTGTTACATGACACGCGTCTCATGATTATCATGTTTGCACCAGTCACAAACCTTCATCACCCATTCACGTACCGTAATATCAAATTTGGTGAATGCGACGCTAGCGAAACGCCCGCGAGTGCATCATGAGCTTGGCACGCATGTCATGATTTCCATGTTAGGGCCTGTGGCTTGTGTTCGCCACGCTGTCATGTTATACCTTGCCGATTTCGCAAATGTCATGTGAGCGAAGCCACCGAAGAGCAGCAAGACTATGAAATGTAAATCATGACATTATTGACATACATATCAGGATAGTCATGTTATGACTAGTCAATAATGTTCTTCATGGAGTCGTGTTATGCAATACCAAGTTTAGTATTGATAGCATTATTGAAATGGCTAGGAGAGCTAAAGTTGGTAGTCGGTTAGATAGATAGACAGATATGCGCAAAGTCACCGAAGTTCGCTAAGAAATGCTTCGCATTTAAAGTATTTAACGATTTCGAGTCTTTCGTACTCAACTATGAGAGAGCACCGAGCCGGCCCGCAAAAACCTATGGAAATCATAGAGCCGTCCCGTCACTCTATCAAAGCTCTACCAAACTGACATCGGCTTCTTACTTGACGTCATGTGTGTTTAGAAACAGTGGTTAACGATTTAGAGTACTCGATACTCTACGTGTTTAGGAAAAAAAGAAGGTACACGATTTAGAGTACTTGGTACTCTACTATGGGGAGCATAAAGCCGTCCCGGAGGCCTCGCACTTCATGAGGCAACAACAGACACTCCTCTGTCAAAGCATTACGTAGCGAGTGCCCATTTGTGTTTAGAAAAAAATGTCTAACCATTTCGAATACATGGTACTCAACTATGAGAGAGCATAAAGCCGTGCCTTGGGAACACTATGTGTGTGCAGAAAAAGTTGTTAACGATTCAGAGTACGATGTACTCTACTATGGGAGAGTAGAAAGAAGACTACCTGACATGGGATGAACTTTGTTTGTTTAGAAAAAAAGTGTTTAATGATTTCGAGTACTTCGTACTGAACTATGGGAGAGCACTGAGCCGTCCCTGAAACCTCTTCAAAGAGGAATCTCCAATTCAACAGTCAGACGGGCGCACTGCTGAAGGAAGCTGCTTGTAAATCTTACAGAGTTTTTACATTAGTTGCTAAGGCTCTCATTTCAACTGGTTACATTCGTTTGAAGCTACGAAATATTTAAAAATGGTGACAGAAGAGTGATACCCTTGACATTTCAATAACTTGAATATCATATTTTATAGAAACTTTTTATGCTGTCTGATTGCCACGCCTTGTAGAATAAATAAGATGTTTATATTTCCTATAACAAAGTATGTGTAACTTGAAAACGGGTAGAAACCCAACAAGATTTCTGAAATACCACACAAACGTATTGTTTCTACAAGCTTTCATTGTTTTTCTATGGACCATTTTATTGTTTACGAACACAGGCCCTTGATGGCATCCGTTTTTTAGAGGCAAAGCTCAAAGCGGCACCCGCTCGTCCCTCGTAGTAGTTCGTCTGTGTGACCGTCCGGGTGTACATTCGCCCGCCCGTGCGGCGTCTGTACGTGCGTCCGCACGTCCATCTGTGCGTCCGTCCCTGCGTTCATCCATGCATCCACCCCTGCGCCCGTCCATGCGTTCATTCGTCCGTGCAGCCATTCGTGCGTCCGTCCATGCATCTTCCTGTGTGTCCATTCATCCACCTATTCAACACTGCATGTACCACCATCTTGCAACTTTACATCATATATTCCCCATACAAAAGCAACGCCCCGCCGCGGTGGTCTAGTGGTTAAGGTACTCGGCTGCTGACCCGCCGGTCGCGGGCTCGATTCCCGGCTGTGGTGGCTGCATTTCCGATGGAGGCGGAAATGTTGTAGGCCCGTGTGCTCAGATTTGGGTGCACGTTAAAGAACCCCAGGTGGTCGAAATTTCCTGAGCCCTCCACTACGGCGTCTCTCATAATCTCATAATCTTATGGTGGTTTTCGGACGTTAAACCCCACAAATCAATCATATAGAAGGGGGTTAGAAAAAGGGGGTAACGATTTAGAGCACAGAGTACTCTACTATGGGAGAGCTTAAAGCCGTCCCGATAACTTCACAAGAATTCAACTCATATAGAAGCACCGCCATCCAGTGGACGTTCCAAGGACTGAACGAGAGGAGGCACAGGCACACTTTCTTACGGCTTGCGCTTCGTGTCTACTTCCCACCTTTAACCACCTCGAGTTCATGGTATATACTAGTTCACTGTATTCGTGGAACTGCGGCCCAACGCTCGCTAAACCTTTCTAAAACCAAGAAGGTTACACCCAGCGAGTAATAACGTAGCAACCTTTTCCTGTCAGATAGTGCTCAATGTACATGCCGATAACTGCTGATGGGAAATCAGAGACAGGAGAATTCGGCTTTTAGTTAACGCACACGCTGCGAATTTTTTTATTGTTCAACAACGCACACAAGAAGTCTCTCACCGGCACCACCTTGGAGGTCAAAATGTAAGACTGGTTACACACTACAACTACGACTACGAGGGACGGACGCGTGCCACTATAAGGAGCTTCAGCGTTCCAGTCTTCAACGCGCTCAGCGTTCCGGCGGCGTTGCGCCCGGGTGTCCACTCACAACTTTGCCAGCCAGTTTTTAAGTGTGAATACACTTTATAAGCGACCCCAAACCATCTGCCGCCGTCGGCGGCGTCCGCAGTCTGCTCTCTATCTTTAAAAGAAAGAGGACTTGGCGGGCCGCAGCTCGACGCTCTACCGAATAAGCCACGGACGAGACGCTGATATCGGTGTCAGTAACGCGCCTTAAACCCCCGCTCCCTTCGCTCACTCCTCCGCTCTCCTCGCTCGCTGCAGCTGCGCGCGCACCCATCTCTCTCGCGCGCCCGCCTTCTCTCTCAGTCTCCCGTCGAGAGCGGGTCGTGCGATGGATGTCCCGGAGGCAACGCTACCATCAACAACGAATGCAGTACAACCGAATGCCAGCACTTGCACCGATCGTAGGAGGTGACGGTACCGCGGTGGTTTTTCCGACGTTGGAAGACAAGGCGGCGCTGCGAAGGGCTCGTGAGACCGAACGTAAGCGGGTGAAGCGTGCAGCGGATGCCGAACTGCGCACTCGCGAGGCCGAGGACAAGCGGGCGAAGCGTGCAGAGGATGCCGAACTTCGCGCTTGCGAGGCCGAGGACAAGCGGGCGAAGCGTGCAGCGGATGGTGAACTGCGCGCTCGCGAGGCCGAGATGAGGCGTCAGCATTCAGCCGCGAACGCGGCCCAAGAAGCGGAACGACAACGCAAGCGTCAGGCAGAGAAGGGCGATGAAGGCCGGCGTCAAGACGCCGCTCGCAATCGTCAATGGCGAGTGGACGTTCCCGAAGCCGTTCCAGCCAGTGAAAGTGCCGCGCGGGAGAGGGTGCGAGCTCTGAACTTTGCTCATCCGGACGCGTCGTGAAGTGTAAATAATACTTCGTACATAATGTATCTGTGTACAAATGCTTCATGACAAACAACACTTAAATTCATTATTTACACTGTAATCATCATCATCAGTAATAAAACTCCCAAGCATTTCCCCGAGGGTGAACATGGTTAAGTGCGAATGCACGGGGTGATGCTATGATGGGGAGTAAAGTTGAAATTCGTTGGCATTCGCCAGTGAGTTAACGTAAACTCCCCCGTGTGATCAAATTGCGATTCCTTGGAACCATTACACCATAAAGGCACCATAGTGTGAATAATAAATATAATAGTGCGAAATAATAAATACCCCTCATAGCATCACCCCGTGCATTCGCACTTAACCATGTTGACGTTCGGGGAAATGCTTGGGAATTTTTTCGAGGCCTGATCTCATCGTCATCGGCTCCTGCCAGGACCAGCGAGGATGGCGTCAAGGCCTGCGGCGCTCCCGCTCAAGGAGCACTGCTTCAACTTCACCGTTCCGGAGGACACGGTGTTCGTCGACAAGATCATCGAGATGATCGATGGGGAGTGAAGGGTTGCTGTTCCTTCAACACCTCGAACCTTCGAAGTTCCTAGTTGCGGCTCGGTCGGCTGCACAAACAACCAAGTTGATGGTAAACGAAGGATTCATGTTACAAGGTCACAAGGTACAAGTTGAAGCAGTCGGGGCGCCAAGCGTACAAGTCAGTGTGTTCCGCCTCCCGCCGTACGTGTCAGATGACGCAGTGATTTCAGCTCTTCAGCCATACGGAAAAGTGAAGGGTATCACATTTGCTTCCTTGCAAAGGCATCAATCAACGTACACTGGTACCCGCATCGTCCGAATCGAGATGGCCAAGCTCACCCCTAATTTTTGATCAATTCAAGGTCACCACGTGATGCTCGAGTATCGTGGTATGTGCAGAGTATGCGCACGCTGCCGCAGAGAAGGTCATGTTGCGGCTACTTGCACAATACCCTTCTGTCAACGATGTGGCACCTTCGGCCATACATCTGATGATTGTGTGTCCAAGTGTAGGCGCTGCAATGGGGACCACACGACGAAAGATTGCTTCCGTCCCAAGTAATACGCAGACGCAGTGCAGAGCACCTCTCAGTCACTGAAAGAATTCCCAGAACTTAGAGAGAGTGCTTCGAACAGAACAACCCGAATTGAAACCTCCAGGCACATGGAAGTTCTGCAATGCAAAACTAAGCCACGGTCACAGAAGATTCCAGATTATTGGGATGAAGACAGCGTGAACGACACAGAATTTTATGACGCCAAGACAGAAGAGGCCAGCGGCGTTGATGCCGCGTCGCCATGCACAATGAGTGACAACGACGTTTCTGCGCTGACTGGGCATACCGCAGCGTTGTCATCTCCCACAATGTCGTCAGAGAAGCACAGCAACGCTGTGGAGACGCCAAGTGCGCCTGCTACGTCTTCATCAGGAGAACTCAAGGCCACAGAAAACGAACGAACAATTCTAGACCGCATCACCACTGGAGGAAGCGTCCCAAGCATCTCGCAGTGCTGGACAACCGGGAAAATCGCTCCGACTTTCCGAGGCAACAAGTGCAAGTGACGAGCTTCATGAACGGCCACCTGTGGGCCTGGAAGGTAGCGTGAAGACGACACCCACGAAAGAAGTAAAGACCACGTCTTCATGGAAACCTAACACACCTCGCACACACGTTATACAGGCCCAAGAAGAAGCGTCCGACAAGACATCCGACATCGTAGGAGCCGGTCACCATCAAGAAAATTAAGAAGTGACAGATTTTCGCAAGCCTCACGACCGGTATCTTTGTATCCTGAAAATACGTGTTCTCCCGACAAGTTGTCTATAAAGCCACAAACTCTCAGCGTCGCACCAAGCCTGGTAGTTCAAGCAGTGGAAGTGATGTCACCACCTCCGGAACATCCAAAAAGCCCCGAGTGGATTCGCCAAACCGAGATCCATCACCTGATGCGGGTGAGGACTCAATGTTTTTAGGGGCGAAGCTCCTGTTTAGAAAAAGTTCATTTTCTCATGGGACGCAACAAACCTAAGAGACAAGCGTCTGCATAACAGGCACAATAACAAACAAAAGACAAAGCACAACATACATTACACATTTAAACAAAAGTGTCCAAGTCCGTAGGATGTCCATAGTCTATTGTACTAATAACTGTACATACACTACATAAATGCACTAATCACAATATGGACAATGCACATGATGATGAATGTACAGAATTTACAAGACTTGGTGAAGATGTTAGAAAGTATGTAGAACAGGTATCAATATTCATAAAAGTTACATAACTTACAGCGTTAGAATGAAGTGCATATATAGGAGAGCTCACACCCATATGGGACATACACAAACACATAAAAATAGTAAACACATACTGATTACATGCATAAATCAGACATTGACAGGTGACCTGGCTATAGGAACCAGGCCAGGTGGAAGACTAATCGAACGCGTCTGTCAACTACGGACAGAAAGCGGCACGACCATTGTCGCAGAAATTCTTCCTCCCCAAGGAAGAACAATTCCTCCGATAGAAACGATAAGAGTTCAGAGTAGAGGTGTTTTAGAATCGGAAAAAGAGCACGACGACGATGACCTGCCGCAACAGTTTTGCACCTATTACGCCATAAACAAAAAGCTCCCGCAGCTATTAGAAGGCGTTCAAAGCGACTACGCGAGTAGCGACTAGATGTTACAAAGAGATTAACACCTAGGCCAAAAAACTAGTGTTAACTGACTTCCAAAACACCTTTGCAATGACACATTGCTGCAGCCTATGCTGGTTAGACTCCTGTAACGAGCAGTTAGGACCAGTGGAAGATGGGACCATGCCCCACCTCTCCAGTCTGTCCCGTGTTGGGAGTACTCTCCATCCAAGATGCCACATAAAGTCACGGAGGTGACCAGGCAAAAACGATGCCGTTTTCAAGCTCCACGAGACATGTCTCGCGCTTGCTAGACGGGCTGGAGGAACCAGAGGAAGCAGAAGAGCCGCCGTTGCATCTACAATGCGGCTTTCAAGAATGTCCACATCGGGACAAACCTGCTGCGCGTGTCGGTAAAATGCTACTGCCGTTGAGTAAAATGCAGGCACGTGAAGTGTTTGCGTTGCAGAATCAAGCCGTGCATCTGGTAGTAAATAGCGTAAATTGGTGCTTATGGCGTGGCTTGTGCGTCCCTCGTAGTACGTAACCACCAGTGGCACATACCCGAAATAAGTATAACATTTGACCTCCTAGGTGGTGCCGGTGAGAGATTTCTTCTGTGCGTTGTTTAAAAATAAAAAATAATGCTCGATGTACATGCCAATGGTTGCTAATGGGAAATAAGAGACAGGAGCATTCGGCTTTTAGTCAACGCGCACGCTGCGATCCCCATTAGCAGCCATTGGCATGTACATTGAGCACTATCGGACAAGAAAGGGTTGTTACATTATACTCGCTGGGTGTAACCTCTTTAGTTTTAAAAAGGTTTAGCGAGCATTGAGCCGCAGGGTCATGAATACAATGAACTAGTATATACCATGAATGAATTCGAGGTGGTTAAAGGGGGGAAGCAGATACGAAGGGCAAGCCGTAAGAAATTAAAAGCTGAATCCTCCTATCTCTCATTTCACCTTAGCAGCCACTGGCATTTACATTGAGCACTATCTGACAGAAAAAGATTGCTACGTTATACTCGCTGGGTGTAACCTTCATGGTCTTAGAAAGGTTTAGCGAGCATTCGGCCGCAGTGCCATGAATACAGTGAACTAAGGTATCCCATGAACTCAAAGGGGTTGAAGGTGGGAAGTAGACCCGAAGCGCAAGCCGTAAGAAAGTGTGCGTGTGCCACCTCTCGTTCAGTCCTTGGAATGCCCACTGAATGGCGGTGCTTCTATATGGGGAATATATGATAAAAAGATGCGAGATGGTGGGACTTGGTGTGTTGAATAGATGGACGAACGGACACACAGCATGGATGGACGCATGAAAGGACGCAGCGGCAGATGCATGAACGAACGCAGGGACAGGGGCACGAACAGACGCATGGACGGTCACACAGACGGACGCATGGACGGACGAATGCTTCGCCCACTCTCCATCATCTACTTCCTGGATATGCTTCCATTTTTTTTAATTTGTGCTGCCCACATCCATTCTTTCCGCTTCCTATGGTCTGTACCGTCGATATGCTTGCTTCCCAGCCGTACAACCACTATGCATTTGTTGCCTCTGATGCATGAAAACTGTTTAGTATTCCATATGTTACTGTTATTCACGATAGAACCATCACGTACCAATTTGTGAGCTCTATGCTTTGGTGGCTATGCTCTGTTATAGTAATTGCATCATGTGAGTTACGTTGCATGCTGCGTGTACTATTTCTGTTAATATTGGTGTTGCTTACTTGGTTTGTTCTATCTGTGCACGTGAATAACTCTCAGCACCAGTCCTTTGAGTATCATCACGTTGACTTTAACCACTGCCGCTTGACACAGGAGTGGCCGTGCCGTGCCCTTACGCATCGCTGTTAAAGAAAGAAAAAAACGACTGTTTCGTTTCTAAATTTATTTTAAATAAATAGGCAATCCTTCATGACTTTCAATGTTCGTAGTTTCAAAGATCTTGTAAAACAACAGGTGATAATGAACGTTGTGCAGTCGCTCGGGGTCGACGTGCTTTTTCTGCAAGAGACCAACTTTCGAACGCGGCACGACATCATGACCTTCCATACTAGATTTTCGGTTGAAGCCTTCTTCTCCTTAATGCAGATGCAGTCACGTGGCACCAATGTCGTGTTTCTCAATCCTAGGTTCATGAGGGGTGCGCATCGCGTCTTCGATGTAGAAGGCCGTGTTATTGCGGGGGACATGTGGATAAACGACCAGAAAATCTGATTCACCAACTTTTACGCGCCCGTGGATAGGTCTCTTGCCAATGTTTTTTTTTAGAGGTGCCAGGTCATTCCCGCTAAATTCAGCACCGCGCGTGTTGTTAGGTGATTTCAACTTTGTTTTTGATTCAATTAGAGATGTCCGAGGCCCTAGTCAAGGACAAAGCACACACCATTCGAAAGAGTTGCAGAAAATGTGTAAAGAGTTGAAGCTGGTCGATGCCTGGACAACGCTTCACGGGAATACCTTTGGAGCCACGCGCGTTCAGGGTACGTCTCAGAGCAGGATTGATAGAGTCTATATCCTTAACGAGCTCGTTGCAAGTTTAGAGACAATCGACGTCATTTCTCTAGCGCCTGGGCAACGCAAGCTCAGCGACCACATGCCAGTGCTGTTCACCGTGAAGGCCCAGCTGGGAAGGCATTGCTCCAAGTTGTGGCGCATGGATTCATCAATTTTAAATAATGAAGTTTCGGTATCTGAAATGCGGATGAATATCTATGTGTCTTTGGAAGACACGCCGCAAATTACGCCGACAGCATGGAATCTCTTGAGGGCCAGATGGCGTGTGAATGTGCAGAAGGCCGGGAAAATGCGCCATGCACGTCTAACATAAAAAATGAATGAAACATTGAGGCGTATTCAAATCGTTGAGTGCGCAGGTAATCGGACCGGTGAAATTCAAGAGTCCATTGGGCCAAAAAGGCTAAATACGACCTCTTGTTGAGGGCAATGTTCGGGGTTTTTAAACGCGCAGAGGAACTGCACCTGCCTACGGATGAACTAGGTAACTTGGCATACACACAGCAAGTAGGGGTAAGGGAACACCAGCCCAGTATTATCGGCGCAGCACGGACAGAGTGCGGGAGCATCGTCACAGATATCAAATCAATCGAGGAAGTCTTTGAGGCGCATTTTGAAAGGCTCTGCTCTGCAGATTATCGCTCTAAATACAGCAACCAGCATAAAAAATCGCAGACTTTTGCGAAGGCTTGCCCACGCTGTGTCCTGAGGCGTCTGATATGCTCTGCGCTGAGGCGACGAAAGTTGAAGTTTGGCATGCCTTGAGGAAAATGAACACTACCACGGCTCCAGGTCGAGACAGAATACTGACGGGGTTTTATATAACTTTCTTCGACGTCCTAGGCGACGCATTTACTGACATGGTTAACGGGTTCATTGTTGATGGGCAAAAGCCGAGGTCTTTCTGTGAGGGCCGTGTAGGTTTGCTGCCAAAGGAGGGCATGGATCCTGACTATCCACGGTCATGGAGGCCGATTACCCTCCTTAACACGGGCTACAAACTTGTAGCTACGATCCTTGGCTTGAGGATAAAACCTTTTCTGCCCGATATAGTGTCACCCATGCAAACGTGTGCAGTGCCGGGTAAGTCTATTTTTCAAACACTTACTCTGATAAGAGGTTTGTTCTACTATGCCAACGCTAAAAACGTTACATGTGCTTTTGTGTCATTGGATCAAGCTAAAGCCTTTGACAGGGTCGAACATGACTACCTATACTGCGTATTTAGAATGTTTGGCTTGCCTGAGCAGTACGTTCGCTGTATAAAGCTTCTATACACCAACATGACCAGCCGACTTCTCATCAACGGCGTGAAGACAGCGAGCTTTCCAGTAACAAGAGGTGCTCGCCAGGGATGCCCAATCGCACCGGTGCTGTTTGTTCTTACCATAGATCCTCTTCTTAGGAAAGTGGCAAAGTGCCCTAATATTCGGAGCTTTCCAATGACAGGTCTGGAGTCAGTTAGAATCACCGCTTATGCGGATGACATCTCTGCGTTCGTGGGAAACCAAGCCAGTTACAGCGCTTTCTTGGAGCTGTTTGAAGAGTATGCCAGTTTATCGGGTGCCTTCCTGAATGCGGAGAACAGCAAAGCTCTTCGTTTCGGTGGCGTCCACGGCTCTTTGCCGGGTAATATTCAATACGTGGATGCCGTAAAGGTCCTCGGGGTATACTTTCAAGACGGGGAGGTGTCCAAAAAAAAAATTGGGAGGACGCCGTACATCGAGCCACGCAGATCTTCACGTATGCCACTGACTTCAATTTGTCACTTGACGCCAAAGTAACGGTGGTGAAAACCAAAGCATAGGCATATGCTTTTTATATCGGGCACATTGCACTCATACCCAAACTTTTTGCGAGCCGCCTTGCGTCATTGGTTGGAGATTTCCTATGGGACGGGAAAACACCAAAAGTCAAAGTTCAACAAAAGTTCCTGAAGCTCTCAAAAAGTTGTGGAGGACTCAGTCTGCCAGATGTTGCAACATTCACAAGGGTACTTGCAGCTAAAACAGTTCACAAATTGTTTCAGGACAATGACTATCCTGGCCGTAGCTTATTGCTACATTGAACCGGAACTCTTGGAGCCACATTCACGTCGGAAAGGTACCGGGGACCTCAAGCAGAACACCCACATGGCTTTTATAGAGCAGAAGAGGGCCTAAAGCGTTCGCTTGATGGCGACGACACCGAAGAATACTTTGCAAGGCTTGCACCCGCACGCATTAGCGAAGTGTTAATCAGTCGCTCGATTAATGACGAGGAAAAATAGAGATGGCGACCCAGCAAGTGGCAGAAATGGCAGAACAACCACGTAGCGGAAATAGTTAGAGAATTTTATTGGCTGCGGCGATGGGACGCGTTGCCCACTCGTCATATACTGTTAAACTGGGATGTCGTTCCCAATGACCACTACCCCAACTGCGGGAAAAGAGAAACGATCCGCCACACGATGTTTGAATGCGTAGCGGCGAAAGGCGTGTGGCACGTCGTGCGTCGTCAATTCGAAGTGTGCATTCCTTCGAGCCAACAGCGCAGAAGGGGCTTATTTGAACTACTCGTACTGTACGTCACAACGTTCGTCTTGTGGCGTCGCCGCTGTATGGCCGAAGCATGGCGACGACCCCAACGAGCTGCACACCCAGCGTTACAGAAGATTACAATGATCATGGTTCGGTACCTTACCGAACATATTGAAACTCGGGGTGAAGAAGCATTTATCAGAAGGTGGCATACACGTTTTTTTTTGGAGTTCGGAACGGGAATATTGAACTTCCTTTACTGCCGTTTTAACTCCGGAGAAAAAATTGCTTCTCGTCGCACGTAATATGTGAATCTGTTCCAATTTACTGCTTTTTTGCGTTTCTTCTCTTTTTGTTTTCTTGAGTGATTTGTGATCTGTGAGAATATTGGAAGTGCTGTGTGTTACATCAGTCTATGTTCTCTTGTTTGTACACGCCACTGAAGTGATTTTGTTACACCAGACAGTTGTAATCACCTGAAATGTTGTTACCAGTTTGCAATAAATTTCCCTGTTTAGCCCCAAAAATTTCAGTCAATCAGTAGGAGGTGTCTGTCCAACGACTCATCCATCTCGTGAAAGATTAAGCTCTTGCTCAAAGAAGACCCATCTTGATCTGGTGGCTGCGTTCATGCTTGCGAACATTGTCAATCAAAAAGCAAATATTACGCTCATTGAGGAGCAACATCAATACGTAGTACTAGGAAATGTTTTTTAATTGGAAAACGCATAAATACGTAATTCTATAGACCAAACTGGGCTGACAATGAAACGCTATGAATTAAAACGCCGGTGTTTCCAACCCCTCGCTGAAAATTTGCCTGAAACGGCCCGATAGTGCCACATACCAAGGGCTCGGTGTTCTAAAAAACAACTTTCGTTTTTCCACATTACTGTCATGTAGCCCCACTTCTCACGCAGAGACACAAGTCTGTCGTCGTACGACGTCCTTTGCAGCGAAGCACGGTAGGCGCGCGGCCATTTTTCTTTTCACATTTAAATTCACCGTAATGGAACAGGCGTCACTGGCATTTGAACTAGCATTCTGAAGCTTAGAAGTGCCAGTCCTCGACGACTTATGTACACCATGGCCGGTATGGCTACCTAGTACCAACATTTACTTACCATAATTATGTGCCGTCACATAACTCTGGCTTTGAAAAGAGAAAGGTGTACGACCATATTCATAACAAACCGCAACTCAGTATACATTTCCCGGCGTAGCTGCTTCTTCTTTTCTCAAGTCCGCTATTTTGTGCGGCCCAATAACAGAAAGGAGGCTGCAGCTGAAACCATTCCTTGAAGTTTCGAGGAATTCGATAAAAAAACACCTAAATGCAGGCAGGAGCAGAAAAACACGCAATCATGATCGAGGACTCCAGTAAATAATAAAAAGAGAAAGAGGAACAACTGCAATTTATATAAAAGAAAATACCAAAATAGAGTACTAAATTTTGCGACGCTTTTCATCGATTTTCTATCGTGACGGAACAAGTTAGAGTTGAGCATAACATGGTGCCGTCTTGTTTCTGCAATTACGCCTAATGTTGGCGTGATTTCGAATTTCACGGTTTTTTTGTAGCTCGAACCACTGTTTCCAGCTACATAACCAACAGTCCGGGTTTTAGTACTTTTGAAATATCACTCGCGAAGCTTCTTCCACCCATCGTTCATGTTTTCGTCATACAGGACTGTGCATGTTTTTGTACAATGTACAATATCACTGCACTTTGATACTGAATGGCGCTGCGCCTTACCAAGCATAACGACGCACGCTGGGCAGCAGCGACACCCATCAGCGAAAGGGTGAACTACTCCGTGGCAGGAAGCCGCTTCAGGGGCCGCTCTGCACTTGGTCGCATTGCAGGACTCCCCGGTGCACGTGTTCAGACGCTCTGCGATCAACGCGGCGCAGCGTTCCAAGATTAAAAAAAAAATTAGAAATTACCAGAGAATTAACTGCGCCCGAATCCGATAAAGGTGAAGATATTCGTAACTTTCACAGATGGTGGCGTCGCCATGCGGCATCCGTCGTAACTGTCGTTTGGGGGAAGCCCATGCAGCCAGCCCATGCCATCGTTCACTCGGCCTCACTTTGGCGGCTCGCTGGTGTTTAATATTTTGCCGCTGGCAATTTCTACTACGTGAATTGAGAAGTCAGACGGTTACTGCGAGTTGTAGTAGCAATGATTGCTTCTTTGTTGTTTGCTAGCTGAGCTAGAAGAATCACAAAATATGTTGGCTGCCGCTGTGCAGACGCCGTGCAGTCAAAATCAGATAAATGGTTGCCCTTAATTACGTGCACTGTTAGCAACACGGATGCTTCGGTATTGTCGCGCCGACAATCTTAAGTACTCTTGCAAGAGCAGTGAAGAGCACAGAACGTAAACCTAAAATAATCCTCGACGAAAGCACCACACAAAAATAAAGACGCGTGTTTGCTCTGCACATCAGCTGTTTCTTCATGTAATAACGCGTGAACATACCCCTTACCTGCGCGCCTCCCAAATGTGTTCTTTTGAAAAGGTAAATACATTTCCAAAGACCGTTTAAATTATGCTGACAAAATGTGGTTCTTTCAATAAGCGCCGTTCAGTAGGAACGGTGAGATTAACCCTCTGCTTTCTTTCCGCTGAAACGTCCCCCTTACATTTGTTACTTTTGGACCTGCCATGACTACTCCCTGATAATTCAAAAGTGTGTTGCAATGTATCGTACTGCAAATATGAAGTTGAAATAAATGTCCAAACAATATAGAGGATAAAGTGTTGAACGCGTGTAGGAATCGAAACAGCATCTTCCTGCGTGCGCCTTTGAAGATGTAATATTTGCAACAACACTACATGCATTTTTCTCGTGCTTCATGCGTTTGTTAGGATTATGAACTGCGAACCGTAGTGCCCTTCCTAGTGAATTAAGAGGGGGGGGGGGGTGTCAAGTCATCCTCTAACAAGGACATTTTAGGGAGGGGAGAAACTGTGATGAAATTTCGCCTCTGCCACCCTCTTGAAGGGAAACCCATGCGCAGGCCTTTGGTAGGGGTGACAGTATGCAGCAGCATCACTTAGTGGTTTCTTAACGCTATTTTTTATTAAAGAAATCGCTAGTTGGCGGGTTCTGCGACCATTCCAGGAAAACGCTTTAAGGTAGTGCAGCTGGTAATTATGTTTGGCGTGCGTTGTTTTGTCAATCAAGTTCTGTGCCATTCTGACGGTGATTTAGATTTGTGCGTACGAGAAATAATAAGCTACGCAGGCTTCGGTTTCGAGATATAACCACCGTCACGACAAACAGCGGCTCACGTAGCATCCCATGCCAGCGGTCATCGCAGTTACTTTCATAAAAATAATTCAGGAAGCGTTTCGTAGATGATTTAATAAAGGCTCGTGTCACAAAGCAGGTGGGGACATCATTCATAAGTACATGAGAGAACGTCAGATTCAAACGAGTTATGATGATAAGCGTACTTGTTACTTGCAATTTGAAGGTTATGTTCTCGGTTGAATGCTTCTTGGAATAAAGCGGACTGACGTGAATGGAGCTCAACGCACGTGATTGTAATAATATACGAACAAAGTGGTTACAAACGGGGCAACAAATAAATTCTGCATGTAAGCAAGATTTGCTCGTCCCAATTCGGGAACGCATAATCCACAAGCTATAAAAGTGATGCTATATAGGTATGAGAATAATCTCTTTGGAGAAATCTGTTAGACGCGAATTGAGGATTTTGGTAAGTGAACGGTTCACTTCACTGCTTGAAATTATGGTCTTGATTTTCATAATACTGAGCATAGTGCATAGCCAACGTTTGCGTTTTGTAGTAGGCCTAATGTTTTCGCTCGCATGAATGCATACAATGGTATCTACCGAGGCTATAACACATGGATATTGCTATAATCGGTGACTCACTGCCAGAGTCCTCGCGGGAGTCCCAGTCCGGCAGCTTTCCGCACTCGACAGCCTCGTAGTAAGTAAGTCATTATCAGTGCCGTGATGCAGCCGCTGGACACCACGCCGGCCATGCTGACGCACAGGACAAACAATCGTGTTTCCTGCGTTTTGGAAGATTTTGAACAAGAATCGCAACACGCGGTTGACGTCGAAGTTTTGAAAAGCTGTAGCAATTATAGGGGCTGCAATATCCTTCCTGATGCACGTGAATTTTGTGGTGATTGGTTTTGAAAAAAAAAACATTGACTGCCAATGTGTGCCAATGTCTGCATTAGTGTCGTTTAGAGTTAACAAGTGTTAGGCGCGAAAAAAAATGCCACTGTACATACGCTAGCATTATATCGCGGGCCAGCTCAAACAACGTTCCACAAAATATTTATTAGGTGGCTGAACGTTGAAAACAAAAACTCTACACATACAGGTATGACAATTGAGACACAGGGCACAGGCATCACATGTCTGCATAACAAAGCGATTCCACATTATGAGTAACCCTCCGCTCCAAATCACGTATGACCCAAAACAACAGCGACCAACAACAACAAGGACAACAATCACTACCAGCAACGACATTAAAACTACCGTATTTTAAAGTGAAAGAGTTCAGAAACCTTGTTGACACTCCCACCTGACAGACTACTTCGAGACGTTGTGATACTTTGACAAATAGTAAAAGGCTTGCCGAGCTTTTGTAATGTCTCGCAAAGGTAGCGTTACAAAGTCTTTGCTTAGAAATCCACTTTGACTTCACTCAGCGAGCGATAAACTTATGTCATGACGTTGCCATGTAACGTCACAAACGGCTAAAATTCCTAACCGCGCAATATTATCCCACAGTGACGTCACACGATGACTTCTCTAAGTGACATCGTCAATCGTTTAAAAGCGGGCTGATCCCAGAGGCCGTGCGAAACGTCAGGTGCTGAGAGCTTGTAATCCCTCCTACCCCAGAGGTGATTAAAAAATGCGTTAGGGGCAAGATGATTTCGCGGGGGGGGGGGGGAAGATTATTACAATCGGATGTGTAAAACAGGAAAACCACTCTTGCTTTCGACTTGTCTTAGGTGACTGCGTGAGGGACACAGCATCTTTTTCAGTGCAACCACACTCACAGGCTATGACGGAACATGCCTGCATGCCTGCGTACAATGTTTATATTCGTAAGTCGTCTGTTCCTCTAACGCTTTTCTAACGCCATAGATAAATGGCCGCGAAAATTAAAAAAAATTGAGGCATATCCACAATGTGAATAGTGATGACTAGGCGAAGCAGTCGGCTTTGAATCATGAATTTAGGCCTTCAATTGTGCACTGGCTAACAGCCTTTTATTTTGTTCTTGTTAATCTTACGTTCTGTCATTGCTTTGACGTTTAGCTGATTGTCGGTGTTTTACCGGTGTTGTAGCGTTTTATTGTGTTCAATCTGGTTAACATCCTTTTGATAACCTTTTAATTGTTCACAAATATTTCAGTTTCTACATCTGTTGTCGGCGCCGGGTGGCGTTTTGTGGACTAAAGGACATGGTGTCGTCATTAAGGGCGTTTGCGAAGTGAATGGTAGATGAGGTGTTAGGAGCGTCGGTTTCGGTTTCGCCTGCTAAATTGGTCAGATTTCATCGACCCGTGGTGATTACCAGAGAACACCTTTAAGAAATCTCAACGTGGCTATGGATAATTTGGAGCAACAACTTGAATTCGCCCATCTCACTTGACAGCTGATTTCCAGCGGTTAAAAAGAAAATTGCGATGAATTTCATAATAACCTTCGTAATTAATGTTTGCACGCATCTGAAGGTGCGGGTAGCACTCAGGTTCCTCCTTTCCGGAATTTTTCAATTATAATGCACACATTTCTTGAAGCACCCTGTATATATAATGCCGAGCCACCGTCAATGTACACGATTTGGTATAAGCACTTTGTGCACAGGTGACCAAGGCATACGACACAAACGGGTGAATTCCTCACAACGCACCCAGTGCACTGTCAACACGACTGATTAAATAATGACGTCACACAATTTTCAAGCAATTAGAAATACTGAAGGAATTCTCGGAGCTTATCCCTCAAAATGTCTTATGGTAGACGTTTTGGTAGCACGGTGTTTTATATAATACTGACGCTCTACACACTATTGGTGCAGGTGGCTAGACAGTTGGGAAAGACGCTGTCTTTATTTGTCATCACGATGCCTGTATGTAAGAAATACAACTTCGATGATGCTGTTGTTGATGATGTCCCATTTTACAACTTCACGCTTGTAAATAACCCCTTATGGTAATGACTGATTCGGACTCTGTAGGTATTCCTAATAGATAAATATGCTTTGTGATCGAAGCTCCCGAAGCAGCAGTACAACTACTGTTTACTGTCAATAAATGAAAGAAGGGGAAATAGAAGGGCTTGTTGATTTTTTAGACACAACAGTAATACAACAAAGCGACAAAAAAGCCAAAGGAAGGTATGGGGGATGTTATCTGCTATCCTTCCCCCTATACACATCCCCTATATTTTCGTACCCCCTCTCCTCAACTTCTATCTCCTATCCACATTTTCAATACCATCCCCAATACGTCTCCAGTTTCCCTGCCAGTTCGGGGTGTTATTTATTATTTTTATGTACAAAATAAGAATTTATTCTTACCCTTGACGCTCCGATCACGTATTCTATCGGCTGGCTGTAACGCAAGAAGACCATCTCATACACCAGCGAAATGGTTTTCGCCGAAATAAAACGGCAGCCTCAATATGAGCGCTATATAAACGTACGTACACTTTTTGCCAATAGTTAAACTGAGAATAGGACGTTCCGAAAAAAGTTTACGTAATTATACTGGAATAAGCACACACACACAAACAGAACTGCATCGTGACAAAACTTTTGAATTTAAGCTGGTCTATTGAATCATCGGTAATCAGTTGTCTTTGGTTTTTATGAGCTGCATCTCAAACATACTCCACCGATGACAGTCCTCTTAAGCTCAGTATCCACAATTTTTTTTAGTTCACAAGGCCTTCTAGCTGTTGTAGGTGAATATGGTTAATAATGTGTACAGTTGATTAACCAGCCTTGATAACAACAATGTACGGTTGATTGCCATAAGTTCGAACTGGAGTATGTTTCATAAGACAGGACGAGATTCTCACTGCAAGTTCAAAGAGAACGTGAAAGTTGCTTATTTATTTTATTTATTTATTTATTTACTTATTTACAGGTTCTGCAGGCCTATACTTAGGCCCAAGCAGGAGGGGCAACAACAACAAAAAAAGTACAATGTCACAGCACTTAATTAGACAACTTATAGTGCACTTGCACAACAGTGTTACGGCACATAAACAGTGATCAGAACACTCATGCGCAGCAGAAGTCAACTAACTACATTACTCGGGCACTGCGAATACACACCATATGGATACATCATTCAGAACTAAACAAAAAAAGTTTCAAGCTGTTTTTCAATATCTTCGGACTGAAAAGCACTTATTGGCAAAGAGTTCCAGTCAGCAATAGTCCTAGGGAAAAAACTATTTTTAAAAGCAGTGGTACGGGCAAAAACTGGCGCCAATGAATATTATGCTTATGTCTTGTTTTTCTAGAAGATAGAGGTTTCACACAGTTGGGCAGACTTGTTGTAACTTTACCGGAAAGAATTTTGTGTAGGAACGTTAACCGATTAATTTTCCTGCGAGTTTCCAGTGTTTGGATGTCGTTCAGTTGCATAAGTTGTGTTGGCGAATCATATCTTTTATATTTGCTAAATATAAATCTGACAGCCTTCCGTTGAACTTTTTCAATCAAGGCAATATCTTTTTTACATTGAGGGTCCCAAACAACCGAGGCATATTCAAGTTTTGATCGGATGCAGGTGTTATATGCCAATAATCTGGTCTCCTTCGTTGAGGATTTAAGTTTCCTCTTAAGAAACCACAGTTTCCTAAGTGCAGCCGTGCATATGCTTGTAATGTGGTCTGACCACGTAAGTGACTTTGTCAAAGTGACTCCTAGATATTTGTATTTTTCTACGTCTTTGAGTGGGTTATTGCGGAGAAAATAAGTATAAAGGCTGGGAGTTCGTTTTCTTGTTATTCTCAAGAGAACTGTTTTGTCACTATTAAGTTCCATGCCCCAGTTTTGACACCACTCATCTATACTTGTAAGAGACTGTTGAAGTAATATGTGGTCATTTACACAACATATTTCTTTAAAAATAACACAATCATCCGCGAATAATCTGACGGATATGTCCTTATGTACAACATCAACTAAATCATTGACAAAAATTAAGAATAACAAGGGGCCTAACACACTACCTTGTGGCACACCAGAAGAAACATTTAGCGAAGAAGAAGAACAACCCCTGACCTCAACAAATTGAGTTCTGTTATTTAAGTACATATGAATCCATTTAACGATACCCGAAGGTAGCCCAATATTTTCGAGTTTAAACAAAAGTTTTCCATGAGGCACCTTATCAAACGCTTTGCTAAAATCTAAAAAGAACACATCAGTCTGCCCAGATATATCTAGAACCCGTGCGAATTCATGTACTGTAGACACAAGCTGTGTTACCGTAGACATATTTTTTCGGAAACCATGTTGATTAGGCGACAAAATATTATTTTCTGATAAAAATGTGTTAATGTAATTTGCAACAACATGCTCTAACATTTTACAGCAGCTACTAGTGATAGAAACAGGACGGTAGTTTGTCAAGGAATAGCGGTTACCCTTTTTAAAGATCGGCACAACACGAGCTTTACGCCAATCGGCTGGTATCTGACCATATTTGAGTGATACATTGAAAAGGGCAGTAAGGAAGTCAGTGATTTGTTCAGCATAGCGTCGTAGGAATGAATTACCAATGCCGTCAGGGCCTGACGATTTCTTAGGATTAACCTTAAGTAACATTTGTAAAACACCTTCACGAGTTATCAGAACATCATCCGTGATTATGGGCATCGGGTCTCGCAGTTCATAATACTGTGGTTCGGAAAAGACGCTCTGAAAGTATTTATTAAAATGATCAGCAATTAGTGCCGGATCTGTTATCGTGACCTCATCAACTTGTATTTCAGAAACGCCTTCTTTAGTTTGCTTAAGATAGCGCCAAAATTTATCAGGATCTGTCCTGATGAATTCAGGTAGTGTGTCGTTAAAAAATTGATGCCTAGCCTTACTAACACTCTCTAATAATTTTTCTTTAAGATCGGAAAAATGTTGCGTACTAGTCTTGTGTTTTTTTCGTAACCTTTTTATCTTTCTCTTGATCTGTATAATCTCACGGTTTATCCATGGGTTATGTGAACGCCTGCGTATTCTCCTAAGCGGTACAAAGTTCTTTGTACAGAAGTCCACAATACCACGGAAGCGTTGCCAGGCTCTATCAACATCACTAACAGATGTGGGGAGATGTGTTTCTAAATAATCAATTACTGCAACATCATCCGCTCGATTGAAATCTCTTACAACACTTTCCACTGGCGTTTTCACTGATTTACAACGTCCATGCCTGTCCCAAACAAATGATATTAATCTATGGTCAGAAATACCGGTTTCAACTGTGATAGTCGCTTCGGTAAAGAGTTCCGTTGTAAATAGCAGATCAAGTATCGAACTCCCCCTTGTGGGGTGTCCTACCATTTGCTCAAGGCCTAGAGAAAACATTATGTCTAAGAGTGTGTCAGCTGAAGAAGAAGTACCATAATTTATATCATCCCAATTAATGGCTGGCAGATTGAAGTCACCCGTTAAAATAAGATTTTTGCTTCGTAGACGTAGTAGTTCATCGTACAAACCGCTCATAAAAGAATCATCAGCATTAGGACATCGATAAACCGCACAGAGAAAAAATGACATATCAGCAAATGAAAGTTTTAAAAGCAGACTCTCTCTCACTGGAAAACGCTCAGCAATAAATACATCAATGCCATACTTGATAATGACAGCCACTCCACCGCCCCGAGAACCACGATCACATCGAAAAAGTTGGTAGTTCGGCGGAACTATCTCGCTATCGCCAATGGCTTCATGTAACCAAGACTCTGTTATCACACAGACATGTGGATCGTGCGTGAGCAAAATATTTTCCAGCTTTTCAATTTTATTTGTTATACTCCGTGCATTGAAGCAAAGCAACGAAGTTGGTGCTCCCCTAAGTGCTAGCTGGGATTCCCTACGGCACTCTCATGTGACACTTTCCTACGCGCATTAAGCGAGTCGTCCCAACAGAAAAAGGTGTGATCAATACGAAGCTTATCGTGAACAAGAGCAACCTTGCTACCGCTTTCTCTGTCTGCTTTTGCAGTTGCCCATAGCAGTTTTCTTTACGGAGTGTGTCAGGACAGTAGTCATTTTGAAGATAAATTTTGGTTCCCTTCAGCTTATGTGCTTGACGCAACACAGCTTGCTTTTTCCGTATAATCTTGGAAAAAAAGTATAACAGGACGTCTGCTTGATACCGGCTTGCCTAATCTATGAATCCGCGCAATTGTCGTGCATTTCACCCCTAATCGATCATGAAATATGCCCTTCACTACCTTTTCACGTAGCTCTGCTTCAGATTCACTCCCAGCAGCGCTGATACCAAATACAAGAAGATTATTCCGGCAACTGCGATTCTCAAGGTCAACCAGCTTGGACTGATGAATATCAATTAACTGCTGAATGGAATCTACAGACTCCTGTATCGATTCGCTCACGCCCTTCTGAGTTTGTAGTTGCTTAACATTTGCTTCTAAATTATTCAGACGCACTCCAAAGGTGCTTATTAATGATTCTGTTGAGTCTAAACGTGCTCTAAGGCTTACAAGTTCTGCTCGGATATCAGATTGTCCCTTCAAGAGCTCATGAAACATTTCATCAACAGTTGGCCCAGGGTTTAACCAGGATAAGGCACATTAAATTGCTATGCTTAGATTATTTCATTGTAGCCTATTTGAGATAAAAAAAAAGATCACCCCTATATACTAAACCGTTGAAGTCTTCCACGCTGACGTACAATGTAGATTTCTCTCAGCTCTTAAGCCTAAAGGGGTACTCACACAAAAACATTGGCCTCACGTTTTTCTGCTGAAATAAGTTGCTGGGGCCTGCTAGTGATGACACAATACATCGTTTGCTGCAGCACGTGACAGATAATTAATTACAGGCCTCTAATTATAGACTAGTTTCACTTTCGGTCCGACAGAGCTCCAAAAACGAGAAGCCGCCGGATGCAACCATCGCTAACTAGCGTGTGCAGCTCTTGACCGTGTGAGCACACAGAACTGTGACACACTTCCGCCCAGTCCTCGTCAGGAATTTCTTTCTGAGAGGAAAGAAGACTTTAGGGTCGCTAAACACGTCGCTAAACACAAATCTTCGGAAGAGTGCGCCACGGCCACGCACTCCACCTGACTGACTGCGCTAACAAACAAGGCAGAAGAAAAAATGCCGATTTTGACGTCATCATATCTTGATTTATTCATCATATCTTTATTTACTGCAGCGTAGGGATGGGAGGGAAGTAGGTGGTCCTTAAAGGGTGCCCTTAGGGGATGTCGATGGAGTGACGAAGTTGAGTGCCCAGGAAAACTTCAAAATTATTTTAAGATACCTTCCAAGTTACATTCGCTGTTGATATTTTGCAGATTAAAAAAGAATGTTCATAAGAATCGACCCCGAAGCTTATCTCAGTCTCAAGATATTTTGTCAGTACCCCTTTAAGAAAGCACGCTCATGTCAAAGCACGCGGCGAGGCCGAATTTTACTAGACTTTTGTTGGTAATAACCTGCAGCCTGTGTGAAATTCGTTTAGGTAACCACAGGTTCGGCTTTTATGATTCACCAATATATTCTGTCTAAGAACTAAAATTCTAGCGTGACATCTCCTAGTGAGCAATATGTCCAGTAGACCTTGGCTATCAAGAAGTATTCCCACGATTGAATATTTTGGAGGGAAATGCACCAGCCGATGGCAACGGCCGAGATTGCTCCAGTAAAAGTACCTCACGAAGCAGTGCCCGAAAAATGTCTTGAAGGAAAAGCAACTATGAATTCGACGTCTATGAACATGCTTACAATACGTTCCAATGCTCCAACTGTATGTAATAGAATTATCCAGGAACTCTTCATGCTGGGCATGCCATCAGCAAAGACAGCCGGTGAACGTTCGAATGCACATGCAGACAATGTGTTGTGGAGTCGGTGTCTAATATAGTAAGCTTCAAGGTTGCACATTCATTTCCACATTCACTTCATAGAGGAGATGAGACATTTACCTGATTGCCGACCGTGCCCGGGTGCGTGTGGTCATGCTTCAGATCTCAGGACGTCTGTGGAAGATTATGCCGTATGTCCAAGCTATGAGAAGTGAAACAAAAGAAAATGTTAGCGTAAGGGCAAACTTTCGCGCATTTTATGTTCTACCAATATTTTCTCCACATACACCACCACGTTTTTGCATTCTATTTGCTGCTTGCTTTAGGTTGAAGTCATTCAATATTTTCTTGCATTGTTACTATTGCGCACTGGTGTTACTGGCGTGCAGCATCCGTAGATGGATCACAACCAATAAAAACTAACCATGTTGTTATACTTAACTAATCTCCCTTCCCATTTCATGTTTTACACTTGGTGAAACACCCTGGTGAAACATGGATTTGTTGAAATATACGATGGATGAGGCAGAACGAGGTAAAAAGCGTCTGCGTTGTCATGTTGCTTGGAGCGAAAAGTTCTTTTGCTGTGTCCAGAAGTATAATAAAGTTCTTTGTCTGTCTGTCTGTCTGTCTGTCTGTCTGTCTGTGTGTCTGTCTGTCCGTCCGTCCGTCAGTCCGTCCGTCCGTCAGTCCATCCTGCTGTTACCGCCTTGCACAGCGGAGTCGGAGCGCGCGTGGCAAAGGTGCGACTGGCTGAACGTTAGTGTTGAAAGAACAAATGTTTGAAAACAGAACGGCTGTGGCGGTGGCTTGGTCCGGTTACGCAAGCGAAGGCTCGCTATTCATGGCGAGATCGGGCTATAGGTGGCAGCACCATCTCTGCGGTAGTGTGGATAGTTTGCCAGCATCCTTGCCTCCTCATTCTATCGCATCACTATGGCACAACGGCTGAATTGAAGCGCTGGTGCCAGCTGGCCATGGCCCGGTGTGGCATAGGAGAGGGGGGGGCGTCGTGTTGCTAGTTTTGCGGTAAACCACTGGCGAGGCGGCGGTAGTGATCGTACCTGCAGTCAGAGCAGTGGTGGCGGCGCAGATGGCTTAGTTACGTGGTATTTATTGGTCGCATCAGGGTCAAGCGGCGACTTACGGCTAACCTCGCTCGACAAGGCTAGCGAAGACTTCACTTTAAACAACACAGGATCGGCGCTTTAGCACGACTTCAGCCAGTGCTTACCAAAAAATTGCATCAGGAACTTCTGAGCATCGTTTTTGCTGGAGAGTTTTGTCAAAAACGAAACGTTACACCCCAAGAACAGCACTACCCAATGTGATCTTACGAGCCTTCTCCCAACATGAATCATAATTTGACTCACAACACTGTCGGCCATTAAGTTTAAGCATATCTTCAACCTTGATGCAATGTACTTACATTCTCGACGAAGCTACCGACCACTGCCTACGTCAGCAATGGTAGTACTTTGGAGACAGGGAAGTAAAAAAATGAATGGATGCCAAGGAAACTAAACAAGCTTTGTTCCTTGGCCTCTTCTTCTTTATGACGATGAAAACAATGACGGCAATAGGGATTGTTCTCTAATTATGGCACGCGCCCACTATAGGGTATGGGTGCCAATGCAAGTTGAGATTCGAAAAAGTATTGTTACGATTAGTAAAAGAAACCTAAATGTACAAAGCAATACAAACAGAATATTTAAAAAAAACGTTTCATAGTCTCAAATGACGCAGCTAAAACTAATTTGTTAGGTTTAAGTTGATGGAAAGTGTAGATAGCACCATTACTAACATAAAAGAGGTGGCACCTTTATTTCACCTTTATGCTAAGGGCACGTTGTTCCCTTCTGCCACCCGGTTCATGACAAGCATCTCTTAGTGGCAGAACGCCATAAAAATATCATCGTTATCAAAATGTTGTCCAGTTCTTCAATGATTTTTATGTACTTGCCAAATGAAGGGTGATCAAAAGAAACCTTTCAGAAATCTGACAACACGTATGCAACACAGATCGACCAATGTCCCACAATGTAATCACACACTATTCACTGCATTGACAATATTCGGCGAATTAACATCAAGAACACAACTACAATGCAGCTATAGCAATAATCAATATATCAGGTGTGGATGTCACAGACAGACTACTTAGAACCTTAAGCATGAAGCGTTAGCCCCGGCTACCCAGGCTTTCAGATGCGAAGGAACAACGGGTGGGCGCGGCGTTCTCAGACGATGTACGGTCTCGCGGCTGCAGTCTGCCGAACTCTATACTAGTCGACTCAAGTACGGAATCGAATAGATCCCTCTACGATTCCTTATTTGAAATTTTATAATATTCGCCCCTCTCTGATACTTCGTCACCCCGAATATCTGCGTTTCGTCACCCCTGACATGGTACTCAGTACAGGTGTCATGACGCGCTATTGTGAGCCCAGTCTTGGCTCAGCTTTTGACACGATAGCATTAGAGAGCTCGCGTCGCAAAAATCCCGCCGTCGGCTTCCGCCCCGTTGGCTGTGAGCGAAAAATTGTCCGTGAGCGAAAAAGGAAGTTACATAGATCTCCGCGGGAGGACGCTACTTGCCCACGCGTGCGTGCGCGATCACACTGAAGGAACCACGCTTTCGAAGAAAAAAAGGTGCTCAAGGTCACGAGGCGCGGGTAACTTAGTTTTGTTGCTCCTGCCAGCACTCTCTGCCTAACTTTCAGCGCTTCGTTGGGACAAGAGAAGAGATATTGCAATTGTAGCATGCGACAAACCATGTAACTCTACTCGAATCGGACGAATTTCTATAATTTATGTGGCATTGAATTCGTGAGGCAATAAGCTCTTCTAGTGAATTAATTTGATGGTTACTTGGAATGCGTTTCAGGGCCGTTCTAACGCACTTTGTTCGAAAGGTTTCACGACGAAAACGAGCCCATTCGGTGATTTGTAGGCGCATTTGGGAGGCCTCAAACTACGTAGAAAAAGACCAGGATAGTGCAGCCATCGCCGCTAAAAACACACAGGAACTTTCGAACAGCTCCGAAAATGGACAACTATGTCCATCTAGCGAAAAACATATCATGCGTTTTAAGAGGCGTTGATGAGGCAAACAGCAAACGCTAGATAATATGCTGCCATCTGTGAGACATTGTGAAACTCTTTATGGCCTCCGATATGGCGAGCGCGCGGCATGCGTCTAGACGGCCATGCGACTCTTAATTGCTTTAGATCAAGAACCTGTATGTACAATTCACGCGCACGTGCTGGTACACGTGCTGGTACAATCTACTGTGTGCATGTGTGCGTGCGTGTGTATGTATGTAACAAAATTCTTTGAGCCCGCGTTACAGTAATAATAAGTATGCACTTACTGGTGGAAGGGTGCACTAGGAGCCGGATTTCACTATCGCGTTCAACTCTTGAAGGCGAAGCTTAAGGGTACCCCACTTTTTACAGCCTTTTATTAAACATTACATTTGTATTCCTCCAACTGTGCTACGTATATTCAGGTTCCTGGGCCCCGGACAAACGCGCTAACGAAGGTTTTGTATAATATTCACATTATTGTGCTATGAACTATATAATCTGGGGTTTTACGTCCCAAAGCTACGATATGATTATGAAGGATGCCTTGGTGAATGGCTCCGAAATTTCAACCTTCTGCTGTGTATACTTTAACGCTAACTTACATCGCACAGTATACACGGGCCTATACCGTGTCGCCTCCATCAAAATTTGACCATTGTGGCTAGGAATGAACCCGCGACCTTCGAGTGAGCAGCCGAGCCCCCTAACCGCTACACCACTGCGGCGGACCCGCGTCATGAAATGAAATGCAATTCGTTTCGTTAATACCGATGTCTTTGCTCTAATGTAACTGCTGACGTTACGACAGAGCGCAAGTTACCCTTCAAACACCAGTGTATCGTTAACGTTCCTGCACAGAACCCGTACACTTGCAACGAGACACCGATCTAATTTGTAACGCTGGGCTCAAGGCCAACCAATGCAGTATACCTCATACTCGCCGATATTCGCTTCGAACCTATTTCCACAAGGCGTGAGGTCCACCAAACCATAGAGTTTCCTAAATATACACTATAGGGAACTCTGGCGCTGGTGTCTACGGGAGCTGCTATGCAGGGCACTTCAGCGAACATGGGAATGAAAATAGCGACAACGCTATTTTCACCCAACTTGGCTTGGATCCATACAAAGCTATGGGTTTCGGAGAATGGGGGGTCAGGCAACCTGAGGTTCTCTGCAGAGTGAAATCTGTTTCTCTGGAAATATTTTGTTTTTTGCGTGGCGTGCTGTGGCTTTCAGTTAACAGTGGGTCAGACAACCTAAGGTTTTCTCGGCGTGTGGCGTGTGTGCATTCGTGCGTGTTTGGGATGAGCTGTACGCGATCGCGAGCTGCACACATTTCGGTTGTGCTGGATGTGTGCTGATTGCGGTGTCCTTGTGGTGGGCGCGGGCACTGCGATTGCGATTATCGTTGCCCCTGTGCTTGACGAACGTCGACGGTGTTTGCAGCGCTTGAACTTGCACTATGGTCTCTTGCACGAGAGATCACACTTGCAATGTCACTACGTGCTTCAGCGTAATTTTATGAATGCTAATATTTGATTTTTTTTTCGTGTGAGGAGGCAGCGTTCGTAGTATAAATTTTGCTAATCGTGAAAGTGTACTTTTTACTGTGCTTGGTCATATGCTCCAGCAAGTTACTTTTGACTGTTTAATCAAAGATTGTCACAATCAACGAGTGGCATTACAGCCATATTATTGGTCAGCGAGACTGTTTCTCTCTCTCGGTTAAGACATGCAAGTGTTACACGATGTAATCAATTGAGATCTTGATCGTGATTGCAAAATGCAGAAGTGAGTCGTTCATGCTTGAGAAACACGAACCAAATTGAAAGAACCTGTAAGGCACTACTCAAGCCTCATATAGCTGCATGATCGATATTTGTACACAAACAAGTGTTCGATGCCTTGGTATGTGGCACCCGGCTGATTTTTCTGCCTACGCGTGCCTCATTTTCCAGCGTGAAATGACACCCTTGTAAGCAATTAACAAATTAGTATCAATCCCTTCATATATTAAAGAAAAAACCGATTGCCCCTGTTTTGTTTTTCTGTTTCGGAAAGTAAACGAATTTGTGGGAAAACAAAATGGCTTCGTATCGGCATGTAATCTGCAAATGTCGTCGGAAGACGATAATCTTGCGTGTGGAGAAAGTGAACAAAACATTTATTTGATGTTCTGCGCAAGAAAATCGGTGAATGGTATTCTGGAGGCGCTGCGTTAGAGTGTTTCGAGCGAGCAGCGGAAGCGAATGAACGCTTCAAGTCGCGTCAAACGTGAGACATGAGCGCCATCTTGCAGTTTTCTTAGAAACCGAAGTGCGTGGCTCTGAGACGGGTTTGTGCGCCCTTCTCAGTGGTGATAAGATGTAGAACGCAAGGTGACTGGTAGCTGCCACCACCGTCTTGTTTTAGCAAAGCGTTGGAAACACTCGCCTTTTCGTGCATGCGTGGCATGGTCAGCGCAGCGTGATAAGCACTACGGTCTTTAAATTACCTATGTATGCCTTTTCTAGTAGAATACGCACATGCAGAGTATATACGTGTTGTTGTGGTGCCCCAGACATGCACAATAATTGCTTTTTAATAGACAATTTTATAAGTACGAGCGCTGAATCTTGAGCTGCATTGGTGGGCGCTCTGAATGGGTTCAGATATTTCAAGTACCCGATGCTGTTATAAGTGGACAGACAGACAAACGTACAGACAGACAACCAGACAGTCAGAAAGCCAGACAGATAGACAGACCAATGTTTTTGCGTTGAAGATCCACAAGAAAGACTATCGTCTTCAAAAAACTTCGTCCATGTAGGACGACAGCAAAAAAAAAACACTAAAATGAGGTGACTTGTTTTAATGTATAAAAATGTTGTACAATGACATAATTTACCGTTTGAGGCTTACGTATATCATTGAAGGAAGGTGACTGTGGTGTATTTAGCAAAGCGTACAAAATGACATTAAACACATGAACGAGTGTTGTGCGAACAGATGTATGTTGAGCAGTCATACATTTTTTATATAATCAGTTATTTACATTTGCATAATGATGCAAGCAACAACACGAGTGTTAGCAACACCAGGCGCGGTAAGCTGATATGTAGCGCTTGTGCTCTCAAAGATGGTAGCCCCGAACACTGCTGCATAAATCTACCAAAGTGTATGGCGCTTAACTACAATTGACGTGAAGTGGTCGTGACGGTTGCATCATAGGAGTGCATCTATAATTTTCCGAAAATTATATAGTTAGCAATGAAACTGCAATTGACATTGTGCCTGAGTGTTGTCTATTTCCACAATAGTGTCGAGACCTGGTGTGGCTCTGTGGTAAAATATTTGATTGCCACGCAGAATATTTGGTCTTCATTCCTGCTGGGGCCTTGGTATTCATTTATTGCATTCATAGGGTCAACACTGACCTCTTTCTGGACGTTGTCGTGTTAAAATTCCCAATATTATTTCCTGCCATTCTTGGGTAGACTAACAGTCATTCACCTGAGACACATAACCGCACACTGCCAAAGTTCTCTCTCTCTCTTTCTAACTTTTATTCCCCTTACCCTCTCCCCAGTGCAAGGTAGCCTACCGGGCTCAGCCATGGTTAACGTCCCTGCCTTTCTTTCGTTCTTATATTCTCCCTCCCTCTCTCTCAGCCAAATGTGTGCCACACATCTGGAAGAAAAGGTTTGACGACATACACGACGTGATTGCAGCCTTATTCATGACTTGACGGAAAATCATTTTCGTCAAGCCATCTTACCTTTCCATACTAATTTGGTTTACCCAAAGCTAGGGAAGTGATCACGAGAGCAACCAGACGTAGGCGGCTAGATAGATACATAGATGGACCATTGAAGTCAATTTTTTCTTGTTAGTCTATTGAACACTCTACGGTGGAAAATTTTTTGTTATGAGCGTGGTGTAACTACACACTTTGTTTCTTTTTATTTAATAAAAGCATTTTTTCAGCATTGTACGTGCATGCCAAGTTGTTTGTGTTGTATGTGCAGGCTTCTACTATAAAACAATTAGAACATCCTGTGAGAATATTCCACTTGTGTGCATCCACCGTTGCTCATGATCCTATCTGTCTCCCCTCCCCCCCACCCACGCATTTTAGACACCAAGCATACAACTGGCAGATGACCGTTTTTTTCAGCAGCAGCTTGCTACAACAACAGCTCTAAGAAAAAAAAGACACACACTTCAAGTTTTCCGTTTAACAACAACTTGATGTGGCCGCCAGCATAATACGGTAGAATGCCCACCATGTCCGCTTCACACACAGCTGCCTTCTTAGAGTATCTGGAGAGTCTTAGTGCTGCGCGCTCAGTTCATTTCTACCTATCACTGTTTCTCTTTTTTCAGAATACTTATTGTCACGGGGTCGTGACATGGCCGAAGACAGGAGACTTCGTGTTGGGATTTAACTGTTTATTTGGGCGAACCTGTGCCTGGTAAACGGAAAGTCAAATTACAGCAGCAGTTTCGCACAGATAGCAGTCTCAGACTGATAGCGGCGAATGGAGCGTAGGCCTTCGATGAACAACTGACAAGCGGCGAAGCGCGTCGGCATTTATACTCTTGCCGTCGAATGTTCTAGCGTTATCGCTAGCGGTGGCGTAGGTTCCAGAACAATCTGTACCGTTCGCACAGTGGGCGTGATCCTATCGAAATGATCTACTACAGTCCGGAACCTTCTCGAAAACTGCAGGCGCGGTTTGCGCTGAGAATCGTGTGGTGCTTTGGGAAGATAACAAAAACTTGGGAAATAGAACGTGGCATTGCCCCCCTCTGAAAAAAGGCATCGTCCCGATGCTTCAACTAAAGATGAAAGTACAATAATAATGCAAGAAAGTACAATGAATAAATTACGATACAACAATAATACAAAAAACACTGGTTCAGTTTGTTAACGCGCATGAAACGGCGACATGGACGACTTCAGGTCGCGATCAGCGTCGTTGAGAGTTCGTGATGCCGTCGGGGACAACCTGATAATCAAGTAGGCTGAGACGTTGAACCACCCTGTACGGCCCGAAGTACCGTCGCAGAAGTTTTTCACTTAGTCCACGTCGGCGTATCGGCGTCCACACCCAAACACGTTCACCGGGCTGGTATTCTACGAAGCGTCGTCGAAGGTTGTAACGGTGGCTGTCGGTCGTCTGTTGGTGGTACGCTGTCATCCGGCGGTGGTTTGTTTGGCTGTATGCCAAGATCGCTTGAGTTAGGTCGGCAGTGAATGCCGTTTCTCTGTCGGTGATAAAGACCTCCGGGGCGCCGTGACGTGGGACGATATTTTCGACAAAGTACTTAGCTACCTCGGATGCTCTGCCTTTTGGCAGGGCTTTTGTCTCGCCGTAGCGGGTGAGGTAGTCGGTAGCTACCACGATCCACTTGTTTCCGAAAGCCGACGTCGGGAACGGCCCCAGTAGGTCCATACCAATCTGCTGTAAAGGTCGGCAAGGTGGATCAATGGGCTGCAGAAGTCCCGCTGGCCTTGTCGGCGGTGTCTTGCGTCGCTGACAGTCCCGGCATGTTCTCCTCTTCGGGGGCGTGGGTTCGAATCCCACCGCTACCACCACATAACGAGTGACGTCGGTGGTAAGACGTGGCCAGTAGTACCTTTCTTGTATTCTCGCGAGCATGCGAGAAACACCGAGGTGCCCTGCCGTCAGATCGTCGTGCAGGACCTGCAGGAGTTCTGGTCGCAGAGCTGAAGGCACCACAAGGAGGTACTTAGCTCGAAGCGGTGAAAAGTTTTCCTTTTGTAGAAGACCGTTTCGTAGAAAGAACGACGCAAGTGCGCGCTTGAATACCTTCGGGACTTCGGTGGTCCTGCCTTCGAGGTATTCTATTAGGGCCTTAAGTTCCGGGTCGGCCCTCTGTCGTTCAGCGAAGTCGTCGGTAGTTATCGTTCCTAAGAAGTAGTCGTCATCCGGGTCGTCGGGTAGCGGTTGGTCGACAGGCGCACGAGAGAGACAGTCGGCGTCGGAGTGTTTTTTGCCGGACTTGTAAATGACAGTAATGTCGTATTCTTGAAGTCTCAGGCTCCATCGTGCGAGGCGACCTGAAGGGTCCTTCAAGGTGGCTAGCCAACACAATGCGTGGTGGTCGCTCACAACTTTAAACGGCGTGCCGTAGAGGTAGGGGCGAAATTTCGACGTAGCCCAGATGATGGCGAGGCACTCCTTTTCTGTTGTGGAATAATTTGCTTCTGCTTTGGATAGCGATCGGCTGGCGTAACTAATAACCCTGTCAAGTCCGTCAGCCCTCTGCACAAGAACGGCGCCAAGAACTACGCTGCTTGCGTCAGTATGTATTTCTGTCTCGGAGAATTCGTCGAAATGGGCAAGTAACGGAGTAACGTCTGGAGGCGATGTTTAAGCTCCTGGAAAGCGTGTTCCTGCGGCGTTTCCCACTTAAACTCATCGTCGGCCTTGGTAAGGTTAGTGAGAGGATCGGCGATGCGGGCGAAGTTTTTCACGAACCGCCTATAATAGGCACACAGGCCCAGAAATCGGCGCACGGCTTTCTTGTCAGTGGGCGGCGGGAAGTCGGCGATGGCGGCTTTTTTCCGTGGATCAGGACGAACTTCAGATTTGCTGATAACGTGCCCCAGAAACAAGAGCTCGTCATACGCAAATCTGCACTTTTCTGGCTTCAGTGTGAGTCCGGAAGTTTTGATGGCTTGAAGTACAGCTTTAAGGCGCCGAAGATGCTCGACGAAACTCGAGGAAAACACGACGACGTCGTCCAAGTACACAAGTCAAGTCTGCCACTTCATTCCTGCCAGTACTCTATCCATACTGCGTTGAAAAGTTGCAGGCGCTGAGCATAGACCGAAGGACATCACCTTAAACTCGAAGAGGCCGTCCGGTGTTATAAAAGCCGTCTTCTCTCGGTCTCTTTCGTCGACTTCGATTTGCCAATAGACAGTCTTGAGGTCCATTGACGAAAAGTACTTGGCGTTATGGAGCCGATCAAGTGCGTCGTCTATTCGTGGGAGAGGATACACGTCCTTTCTTGTGATTTTGTTCAGGCGGCGATAATCGACGCAGAAACGTAGGGTCCCATCCTTTTTCTTCACGAACACCACGGGGGATGCCCATGGACTCTTGGACGGCTGGATAATGTCATCCCGCAGCATTTCATCAACTTGTCTTTTCATGGCCTCACGTTCTCGCGTCGAAACCCTGTACGGACTCTGACGGAGTGGTCTGGCATTTTCTTCGGTTATGATGCGATGTTTCGTTATTGGGGTCTGCCGAATTTTCGATGACGACGAAAAGAAATCTTCGTATTGCAGGAGCAGGGCCTTGAGCTGTTCTTGCTTATCGTTCGGAAGTCTGGGATTGACGTCGAAAGCTATGGGAGGGGCTTGGTTCCTCCGAGCAGGTTCCACAGAATCGGCGAGGTGTGAAAGTACTGGTGGCTTCGACAACTTCTTCGATGTATGCGACCGTTGTTCCTTTGTTCACATGTTTGTACTCATTGCTGAAATTCGTGAGCATAACCGTTGCTTTGCCTTCCCGCAGCTCTGCTATTCCTCTTGCGACGCAAATATTTCGGGTCACCGACAGATGCTGACTGCCTTCAACGACGCCTTCCAAGTCAGGTGATTTACGAGTACAGACAGAAATAAGGACGCTTGAGCGAGGCGGAATGGTGACTTGTTCTTCCAGCACATTCAAGGCATGGTGTCCTGACGGCGTGCGCGGCGGTATTGCTTCTTCTGTGGATAACGTTATCGACTTTGTTTTTAGGTTGATGACAGCACCATGGAGGCATAAGAAGTCCATGCCAAGGATGACATCTCTCGAGCAACGCTGTAGGACTACGAAGTCTGTAGGATAAATACGGCCGTTAATAGTGACTCTCGCTGTGCAGATTGCTGCAGGCGTTACGAGATGACCTCCGGCTGTGCGGATTTCAGGGCCTTTTCAAGCTGTCCTAACTTTCTTTAACTTCGCGTCGAACGACCCACTGATGACCGAATAGTCGGCTCCAGTATCGACGAGAGCGGTCACACTGTGGCCGTCGATAAGAACGTCGAGATTGCTAGTTCGCCGTCTCGCATTACAGTTATGGCGTGGCGTCGGGTCACGGCTGCGTCGGCTCGTTCCGCTGCTTCCATGTTGCGTCGTCAGGCCACCTTCGGTAAGTGAGCTTTCGCCGTCAGGGCTTTGCCTGTTTGGCGTTGTGTTCGGAAAGCTCCGTCGCGGCGTCGTCATCGTCGGAGGATCTTCGGTAGTTCGTCGCACAGCAACTGCACCTCCCTTGGTGTCTGCCCTTAGTTTCCCGGATACGGGCTAGGAGACCGGCCCCGCGTTGGGCCAGAGTACTGCCGGTGGTGCGGTGACGTGCGGCGGCTGAGCGACGGCGAACGCGAAGGGCTTTGTGGTGTCCACCGAATTCCTGTCAGGTAGTCGGCGATGTCACGTGGCCGTTCTCCTGGCTGTGGACGCGGTGCATTGACGGCGAAGCCACGCAGTCCCATCTGTCGGTACTGGCAACGGCGGTATGTGTGTCTGGCCTCGCCGCAGTGGTAGCAGAGCGGGCGATGGTTAGGGGTGCGCCAGACGTCAGTCTTCCTCGGTGCGCTGCGCTGGGCCGCTGGCGAACGGTATGACGTCGGTGGGGGTGGTTGCGGTGGTGGCGTCTGTCGACGGAAGTGCGATGGGGCGGCGTTTTGTCGTGTACGGGGAGGAGCGTTGTGGCGCAGTGCAGCGGCGTAGCTCATAGCTTCCGACTCGGGCAGCGGTGCGTGGGGAATTTGAAGCAATTGCCGAACTTCTTCTCGCACAATGTCGGCGATTGAGTCCACTTGAGGTTGTGCTGAAGGCAACAGCTTGCGCAGCTCTTCTCGCATGATCGCTCGGATCGTTTCACGCAGGTCTCCGGAGTTACTGGCTTGAGCAGTAGCGCAGTCTACCGTCAGGCGACGATTATACTGTCTGGTGCGCATGTCCAGGGTCTTTTCGATAGTGGTCGCTTCGGCTACAAATTCTTGGACAGTTTTCGGTGGGTTTCTCATCAGTCCCGCGAAGAGCTCCTGTTTGACCTCTCGCATGAGGAAACGAACTTTTTTCTCCTCAGGCATGTCTGGGTCAACGTGACGGAATAGTCGGGTCATTTCTTCTGTGAAAATGGCGACATTTTCATTTGGTAGCTGAACCCGGGTCTCTAATAAAGCAGCGGCCCTCTCTTTGCGAGCGACGCTCGCGAACGTTTGCAGGAACGCGCCGCAGAAAACATCCCACGTTCGGAGCGTGGACTCTCGATTTTCGAGCCAGGTCCTTGCGGTGTCTTCCAAATAGAAGAACACACGACGCAGCTTTTCGTCATGGTCCCAGTGGTTGAGGGCGGCCACACGGTCGTATGTTTCTAGCCAGGACTCCGGGTCTTCGAACGATGACCCATGGAAAATTGGTGGTTCCCTCGGTTGATGCATGACCATCGTGGGCTGGGACGCTGCGGTTGTCATTGTCGCTGCAGTCGCGGTCATGGCCAGGGTCTTCCGCGCCTTGTCTTGTAGAAGCCCGTACTCCGGTGGTAGCCCTTGCTGTCGGCGGCTTGTTCGCTGCTCCTGGTTGGCGTCGGTGTCTTCTCCGCGACGTGGGCTGGGTTCACGGCTTGACGGGGGCGTCCGGTACATGAACGAAGCAGGTCTCCACCAGATGTCACGGGGTCGTGACGTGGCCGAAGACAGGAGACTTCGTGTTGGGATTTAACTGTTTATTTGGGCGAACCTGTGCCCGGTAAACGGAAAGTCGAATTACAGCAGCAGTCTCGCACAGATAGCAGTGTCGCACTGATAGCGGCGAAGCGCGTCGGCAGTTATACTCTTGCCGTCGAATGTTCTAGCGTTATCGCTGGCGGTGGTGTAGGTTCCAGAACAATCTGTACCGTTCGCACAGTGGGCGTGATCCTATCGAAATGATCTACTACAGTTCGGAACCTTCTCGAAAACTGCAGGCGCGGTTTGCGCTGAGAATCGTGTGGTGTTTTGGGACGATAACAAAAAGTTGGGAAATGGAACGTGGTATTATTATATGAAATCAATGTTTCATATCCATTCATTTCTGAAAGCTCTTTTGTCACATGCATTGACCTGCAAGTGAAGGATGCGCTTTAGTTTATTTGTGCTTTAGATACCTATCAATAGCAGCAGCAGATGCATTGTCATTCACTGAAAGGCTGACACATCTTTTTAGGAATAAATTTATTGTTGTCATCTCCTTGAAAAGTTCCCAGTGCACCTGAGTAGCACTGGGCTTGGTGAACCACAACCGTGTCTAGCGTTTTCCAAACCTGCCCTTCTTTTACAGCTTGAAAAAATAAGAGCAAGACCATAAGTTGTGCTCCGCTCATTACCATATTACTTTGCTGCTTCACTATTTATTTATCAAATGCGAAGCATTTCCAAGCAAACTTCGGCGGCTTTGGGCGTATCTATCTATCTAGCTGCGTACGACTCTTCGCTCTCCTGGCCGTTTCGATAACGGTATCAATACAGAAACTGGTACACCATAACATGACTGTATGACTAGCCAGAGTGACAGGTCATAACATTAAAACCATTACATGTATGTCATGAATGTCATGATTTACATTTCATGGTCTTGCTGCTCTGCGGTAGTTTCGTTCACATGACATATTGCACAAGTGGAATGGTATAACATGACTGCATGGTGAACATAGGCGACAGACCCTAACGAGGAAATTATGACATGCATGTCATGCAACACACGACTACCTGCTACGCTCATTGTGCTCCCATGATCGTTTTGCTAGTTTCACATACACCAAACTTGGTATTACGCGCCATCAATGGATGACGAAGGTATATGACTGGTGCAAACATAAACATTACAAGCTTGTCATATGAGAACACGACATCATACCACTCACGTGATGCAATCGCAGCCGTTTTGCTAACTTCCCATATAACAAAATTGGTACATATGAGACGTGAATGGACGACGAAGGTGAATGACACGTTCAAACATGATACCCATGGTATGTATGTCAAGTAAAACGTCAGTACACGCTACGCTAAGAGCGCGCTCGCGGCCATTTCACTAACTCCACATATACCAAATTTGGTATCATGTGACGTGAATATACGATGAAGTTAATTGACATGTTCAAACATAACATACACAACATAGAAGTCATGTTCAGTATAATTTACGTCCGCTTCGTAACGTTCCTTTGATTTCAAGCAACACATCAACCATCCTCATTCATGCTTCACATAATCATCGATTCCCACTGTACGTGGGAGCTGCCGATGTTCTTTACATTAACTGACTCATTAGCCTACTTCTCATTTTCTGCATTCACACCTTAACGCCTTAGACCCTGGGTGCATTATCTGTAATTGAACATGTGTGCCTGGAAGCTACCTACGAACCGGGTTCTAATAGGCCTCGCCTACCTTCGATGCATCTTAATTCATTAATGGTTAGTATGCTTCCAAATTACAGGTGCACCTTCACTCTTGCCTTCTGACTAATTGAGCTCGTAAAAAAAAACTAAGTTGTATTTTATTTAAAGTATTTACTGAAGAGGTTTGTATGCGCTATTTTATACCTGTCAGGAGCCCTCCACTACGGCGTCTCTCATAATCATATGGTGGTTTTGGGACGTTAAACCCCACAAATCTAATCTAATCTTTATACCTGTCAGCTTCAAAATAGGATGTGACGGTAATATGTGCCCGACAATAAAGTGATATTCCTACCCTGGTTTCTTCTATGGCTCCGTTGATGCTAGGGATGCATGCATAGTACCTGCGCAGCTCTAGCCATGTAGTACGAAACACACACACACACACACACACACACACACACACACACACACACACACACACACACACACACACACACACACACAAATAGAGAGAGAGAGATACTCTTCTCTAAGGCAGAGGTACGTGTAGGAGACAGCAGACATTAAGTGAAAAATTGCTAATGGGGTTCGCAGGGTGGGGCCACCTCGCTAAGCCTATATTCTCATTCAGCCTCTGCCAATTTTGAACTACAATTAGGTTCTTACTAACTAAAGAAAACAGAGTTATGTGTTTGTGTCAGCATGGACGCCATAAAAGCAGCAGAGACCAAGGTGAGAAGCAATACGGAATCTCCACGATCCTCAAAATAATTATTGTTTTTGTGACTGATTTCTCCAGTCATTCTTCAGCGTGTAGCTATGCCCAGCAATCTTATGATGTAGAATAGTGCCAAAAGATTTTGTCTGGTTAGGCCTGTCTTTTTTTGGGGCACATTTAGCTGGTGTGTAGGCTGCATTAGCATTGGACTGTATTAAGTGGTGCATTACTTGATGGAGAAGTTATTTATTAGCGCCATAATGGAAATGTGGATGAAAACGACAAACATGACATATGTGTCTTTTGACCTCTCTAAATTTCATCTACTTCGTCGTTTAATACCCTCCTAAAAATTCATATTCTGTAGTACAACGGCAATCTGGGCTGCCATGCACAGTCTGAACAAGTGCTCCACAAGATCTGGAGAGTCATTCATATCAGAGTACGGGAGTAGAGGCACGACATTTGGCATGCAAGGGTTAAATTATTGAAAAAGAAAATGAATATAGTACACTTACGAGAAAATTAAAAGATTGTCAGCAATCCTAATGTAGGAGAGAAAGGACAAAGGTTTCCAGTGCTATGTATTGGTGAGAAACTTTAAACACACCTTTCTGAGGAACAGATTCTCGGGAACTGCAGGGTTAAAGGCACTTCTTAATTTGTACTGTGGATGACCTGAAATATGAAAAGTTATATATATTGGCCGGTCTACATATTGTGCATGCACATCTGCACTTTACAGCAAAACTTTCTTGCAACGAAATTGAAACAATTGAACATTTCTTTTTATTCTGTCGTCGTTACTCTTATCAGAGAAAAAGATTTTAAGTAGCTCCATTCCAAAAGCTTGAAATACAAGTAAATCTACCAGTACTTTTGTCATTTGGCGGCACTTAATTTGGTTCAATGCAACTAAAAAATTACCGTGCTCGTGGACCCTAACTTTTTCAGATCTTTATTTTACAATTCGTAGCGATGTCTGTCAGGAACAAGAGATGGTTTGACCGCTTGTCTAGCAAACATTTTTGTTTATTGGCAGTATTATTTCTAAACTAATTTTTCAGATTGGCTTTAATTTCATTTTAGTTTCATTTAGGTATCCTGCCACCCGGTTTTTGGCCCATCCCGCTCTGTGGGTGAGCGCCATCCGTCTGAGGTGATCAGCATCAGCATCAGCATCAGCCTGAACCAGCTCGATGTGGCTAACGCTTCGTCAATAATAATAACAACTGTTTGTAGGCGTACTCGCATGTTGCATTGTAACTAGTTGTAGAGATGTGACGTCCATGGCCGGAATCAGACTTGCGAACTTCGGGTCGGCATGCGAGCACCTTAGCTCCTGATCCACCGTGGTGGACGCATCTTTAAGCAGTCGTGTGTCACTAGAGCAGAAAAATGAGCTGCTTCACAGAATGCCTGGGTACACCATTAGCTTTGATTGCAATTTTTATTCTTTATTGTCTACAAATAATTTACTCACAAGCATTGTTACTGAAACAGGCAGTGATATTTTTTACGTAAGCTCTTTAAAGTTATCATGATAAGATTTCCAATGCACGTTTTAGCTACACTTAAGAAGTCAAAGCCTCACTGCGAGCTTATAACCTGCGGGGCACGCCCGCATTTCTCGGGTTATGGGTATGCACCAGGTGTGTATGGGAAAGAATTTCATGATTTACGTGACAGGTATTTCGTGCCATTCAAGTGATGACGCGTCAGTCATGTTTGTTATAAAACTCACACTCTTGTATGCCAGTTTTGGTACGTACTAATAGACGAGGTGATCAGGCAAGCAACCAGACGTAAGCAGCTAGATAGATGAATAGATCGAAATGATCAAAGTACCTTTATTTCACTAAATTGCTTTGATGATGCAAGCACACTTATCAAGACCAAATCGGAAGATCATGTGGAACACAATGAAAGATTGTGCATGTGACAACTGTTGTTATATTTTAAGAGTGGAGCTGTTTAGGCAGAGCATTGGTTCGCAATGGGTGAACAGAAATATTTATCACCATGAACGACAACATGCTTTCTTTGGCCTCTTGTTTATCTTTGTCCTGCTGTGATTCGCTCCCAGTACACATGCGCCAATACGTCCGGCATGGGATGCATTAAGACTGATGGACTAAAGAATGAGTGCAAAGAAAACGAAATGTCTGCTAAAAAATTTCGACAGTACGGCATTGAAATCTATGTACTCACAATTCGAAAACAACCACTCGGCTATACAGGTACGCTAGCAGAATTTATCATAGCTTTATATGGTATATTGTGCAAGTGGGTCGGAAAGAAAATCGAGAGTGAGGAGCAGGGAAAAAAGGTGGGACAAAGCAAGGTGTCGTATAAAAAAAATGAGGAGGAAACGGAATAAAAAAGTAAGAGAGAAAGGCAAAATTACGGAAATATATAGATTAGAATTTATAATGGAGAAAAAAAATAATTGTATAAAAGAAGACAGAAATAACAGATAAAAAGAAAAAAGAGGAAGAAAAAGACTAATAACACAAAAACAAAAAGGGTTGTTTAGTATCACTTCTCTTGAGACTTGGCACCACTATTGCAGATCTGACTCGATTTTTTTTGTCACATTGTTATCACATGCACGAGAACAACACTAGGCACTGGTTGCAGATTAAATCAGAGGCCTAAAACACGTGTTCCACTAATCTTTCTAGAGCGACCAAGCCTGTACAAAACGCTCTGAAGCCGATACTTTTACCCTATAAAAAAGTAAGTTCTCTAGTTGAGGCTGACCGACGAGGCCCTACGATCGACCATGAGAATCGTGTCTGCAGAAGAAGTAGTACAGACATTCTTTTTTTTCTTTTGTCGCTGCTAAATTTAGCAAGGCATCAAGCGAGCTTGTTCAGAACTTCGGCAGCTGTTTGATATATTACAAGTGTAGCGATGCCTCCGAACTCTGAAATGGGTCGAACTCTTGAGTACCTTCTAGTGGGGCTATCCAACAAGGACGCCGCTCGCGCTGAGAGCCCGTGCTTGGCTGTGACTGTCGCCATTGTGTATTCTCGCTCGTTGCCGGCTAATAAACGCCTTAACATTTTGGTGGAGAGTGCTGTGATCCCTGTCTATGCCTTTGGAGCTACGATCACGTACCCTGCCATCTACTATGTACCACGACGCTTCTCAGCAAACGCCTCCTCCAATGCCACCCCCTTGTCTCGGTGTCCACAAAATCCGCGATCCATCCATTTTTACTGGCGCCGATGGCACTGACGTGGAGGACTGGCTCGCCATTTAAGAGCGCGTGAGCGTCCTCAACAAGTGGGTCGAGGACGGCAAGCTGACCAACTTGGTATTCTACCTTACGGGTGTTGCCAGCTTGTGGTACAACAACCACGCGTCCGATTTTGCCACCTGGTCCGATTTTAAGACCGCAATCATCAACGTCTTCGGCCGCCCTGCTGTTCGCAAGCTGCCAGCCGAGCAGCGCTTACGTGAACAAGCTCAGGAGGCTGGTGAGTCATTCACCAGCTATATTGAAGACGTCCTGGACCTATGCAATAAATCTAATCCCACCATGTCCGAGTCTGACAAGATCCGAAACATCATGAAAGGCATTGACGATGATGCCTTCACGATGCTGCTCGCCAAAAACCCCGGCACAGTGGCTGAGGTCATCACACTGTGCCAGAGCTACGAGGAGCTCCGCCGACAACGTTCGATGACCCGACGCTCCCCACCACGAGCTGCAACGTTTGCTGGCTTTAAGGCCAGTTGTGACCAAGTGGCGTTGGTGGCAGACCTGAAGTCCTTCATCCGTGAGGAAATCGCGCGTCAGTTCTCGCTCCTGCCCTTTGCCCACCAAACGACTGTTCAACAATCGCCTACTACCCTTCTCCCTCCAATCCGTCGAGCGATTGAACAGGAAAAAGCGGAGGTAATGCCTGTGTACCACCCCCCAAAGCCTACGGCTCCTGCGCCCCTGAGTTACGCGCAAGTGGTCGCCAGGCCGCCCCAGGTCGTTCCAGCAACCGCCCCTCTGACTTACGCTGAAGCTGCCGCTCGACCTCCGTCCTTTGCAGCGGGGTGCCCGCTACGTATGTTCACGTAACCCCTCAGACTCAGCTTCAGTCCACCATGCAGCTACCGTTTCGTCCATCAGCCCTTGCGACATGGGTGAGACCTACCCCGGTGAACAGATGGCGCACACCCGACAACCGGCCCATCTGCTTTGCCTGCGGTTACGCCGGTCACGTGGCCCGTTATTGCCATCGCGTACAGCCGGCTCCAGTTTCTTCACCTGTTGCTGGCCAACTCAGCCGTCCTTATCGCGAAAAACCGCCGTCTATGCCACCTCGATCTCGTCCAGGTCCATCTCGAAGATCGCCGTCTCCACGAAGTCGTTCCTAGTCCCCCATGCGGCCAAGTGCGGCAGCTCAATAGCGGGAAAACTAGTCGTCGCAGTCCCCGAGGCAAGGACTGCGACGCTATCGCAATGTGAAAGCCCTCAGAGCAGCCCCTGGAATGTCATTGACGTGCTTGTAGACGGTGTTTGTGCATCGGCTCTTACTGACACTGGAGCTGCCGTATCAGTTATGGACGAAAAACTCTGCCACTTACTTCGAAAAGTGACGACGCCACTTTCTGGGTTATCCCTCCGTACTGCAACTTTGCACCGCAGTCATCCTACAGCAGGGTGCACAGCTCGCGTTGTCATCCAGGACGTTCTGTATGTCGCCCAGTTCATCGTCATTCAGGCATGCTCTCATGACGTCATCCTGGGATGGGACTTTCTCTCTCGCCATGACGCCGTCATCCATTGTGCCCCCGCCGAAATTGAGCTTTAACCCTCCTCGCATTTGACGCCAGAAGACAGTCCCCCGACACTGAGCAAGATTCTAACGAAAGACGATACAACAGTGCCACCAAACTCGACGACGACTGTGTCTGTCTACTGCGCTGGTCTTTCGGTCACCATTGGACTTGTTTCGCCATCTGACCGCGCTTGCAGCAGGAAAGGGCTGCTAGTACCTTTAGCAACCGTGCAGGTCAACCAGGGCAACACTGCTATTTTTGTAATCAACCCGTCCCCGTACGCTGTTACCTTGCTTCGAGGGGAATGTCTCGGCAGAATGGAACTAGTCGACGACGCTCAAGTCCTGGACGTACCCGATGACACGCGCGGTCCCAGGTCGTGTACCACCAATGCTGTTTCCACTTCTAATTCGTCATCTGCTGATGTATTTGGCCCCTCCATTGCTGACAACCTTACGGCCGTACAGCGCTCCCAACTTCTGCACATGTTGCAAGAATATCGTTCTTCTTTTGATGTCGGGCGAAGTTCTCTCGGTCGCACGTCCGTTGTTACGCATCGCATCAACACTGGTGCCCATCCACCTTTACGGCAACGTCCATATCGCGTGTCGCCTGCTGAACGTCGAGTAATTAATGATCAGGTTGAAGATATGCTCCGACGCGACGTTATTCGGCCCTCGGACAGTCTATGGGCGTCTCCTGTTGTTCTTGTTGCCAAGAAAGACGGTTCTGTGCGGTTCTATGTAGACTACAGACGGCTCAATATGATCACTCGCAAGGATGTTTATTCACTGCCACGCATCGATGACGCGATTGACAGCCTTCATGGAGCCGATTTTTTTTCTCTCGATCTGCGCTCGGGGTACTGGCAAGTACCCACGGTTGACGACGCTCGACCAAAGACCACCTTCGTCACGCCAGACGGCTTGTACAATTTCAACGTCATGCCGTTTGGTCTATGTAATGCACCTGCGACCTTTGAGCGCATGATGGACACCGTTCTGCGCAACTTGAAATGGTACACGTGCTTGTGTTACCTCGACGATGTCATTGTCTTTGCTCCGGATTTCTCCACGCATCTCCAACGTCTGAAAGAAGTTTTCGCACGTGTCAGCAATGCCGGCTTGCAACTAAATCTGAAAAAGTGCCGCTTTGCAGCACGGCAACTCACCATACTGGGGTACGTCGTGTCCAAAGATGGCATTCTTCCTGATCCTGCCAAGCTTCAGGCCGTGGCCGAATTCCCCAAACCTGCATCTGTCAAAGAACTGCGTAGTTTTGTGGGCCTGTGCTCATACTTCCGACGCTTCATACGAAATTTTGCCACGATCATGTCACTGCTGACGAAGCTCCTTGGAAGTAACGGGCCCCTCAATTCGTGGTCGTCTGAGTGCGACGACGCGTTCGCGAAGCTCCGCCATTTGTTGACGTCGCCTCCCATTCTACGCCACTACGACCCTACAGCCCCAATGGAGGTGCACACGGACGCCAGCGGTGTAGGCCTCGGCGCTGTCCTGGCGCAGCGAAAACCCGGATTCCCTGATTATGTCGTAGCATATGCAAGCCGTACGCTCACGAGAGCCGAGAAAAACTGCACCGTCACGGAGAAAGAGTGCCTGGCGATCGTCTGGGCTCTTACAAAGTTTCGACCTTATTTGTATGGTCGCCCATTCGATGTCGTAACCGACCACCATGCACTATGCTGGCTTTCATCATTGAAGGATCCCTCAGGCCGCCTCGCCCGTTGGGCTCTTCGCTTACAAGACTACGACATCCGCGTGCTGTACCGCAACGGACGCCAGCATGCTGACGCCGACGCCCTCTCGCGCTCCCCTCTGCCTGATGGTGAAGTGCTCTGCTCAGTATCCTCGGCTGCTGTTTCTCCCATTGATGTTGACATCATCGCTACCGAACAGCGAAACAATAATTGGATCGGCCCGCTCATCGACATGCTCTCTGATCCATCTGCAACGCCATCCACGCATGCCTTGCGTCGTCAAGCTCGCCATTTTGTCATCCGTGACGGCCTTCTACACCGACGCAATTACGACGCCGACGGCCGGCAGTGGTCACTCGTGATAACCCGCAGTCTGCGGTCAGATATATGTGAATCCTTCTATTCTGATCCGCAATGTGCGCACTCTGGGGTATTCAAAACCTACCATCGCATTCGACAACGCTACTTCTGGCGCGGGATGTACCGCTATGTGCAGCAGTTCGTTCGCTCTTGCCTCACTTGCCAACGCCGTAAACCATTAGCCCACATGTCGCACGCTGGTCTGCAACCGTTACCTTGCCCTGACCGTCCCTTTGGGCGCGTAGGTATCAATTTGTATGGACCACTTCCTCTGACGTCGGCTGGTAACCGCTGGGCCATCGTTGCCGTTGACCATTTAACGCGATACGCCGAAACCGCCGCTCTCCCTGCGGCTACTGCGCGCGATGTTGCGTCCTTCCTGCTGCATCGATTTATACTGCGCCACGGACCACCCCAAGAGCTTCTCAGCGATCGAGGCCGTGTCTTCTTGTCGGAAGTCGTCGAAGCCATTCTGACGGAGTGCCATTCTGTCCACCGCAAAACTACTGCTTACCACCCACAGACGAATGGCCTCACCGAACGCTTTAACCGCACCCTCGGCGACGTGTTTTCTATGTACGTCGCTGCCAACCACACTAATTGGGATAATATACTGCCCTTCGTCACCTACGCCTACAACACCGCCCCTCAGAGCACGACTGGTTTTTCACCTTTCTACTTGCTATACGGAAGGCACCCGTCGCACACCATGGACACAATGCTCCCGTACACGCCGGATCCATCTGAGTGTACACCTATTTCCGAGACATCCAGGCTTGCTGAAGAGTGTCGCGAGCTTGCCAAGACTTTTACGACGCAAGAGCAAGAGCGGCAGAAGAATATTCGTGATGGTTCCACCACTTATGAGCCCACGTTCCTTCCTGGTGCGCTTGTATGGCTCTCGATCCCGACCTCTGCAGCCGGCCTCTCTTCCAAACTACGTCCCAAATACGAAGGCCCCTACCGTGTCATCGAGCGCACCTCACCGGTCAACTATCTGATCGAACACGTTGAACAATCTTCGGACATGCGCCGCCGTGGGCGAGACATCGTCAACGTGGAGCGCCTGAAGGCTTATTATGACCCGCTCATAGTAACAAGCTGTTAGGTCGCCAGGCGGCTCCCTCTTCGACCCCGGGGTAATTGTAGCGAAGCCTCCAAACTCTGAAATGGGTCGAACTCTTGAGTACCTTCTAGTGGGGCTATCCAACAAGGACGCCGCTCGCGCTGAGAGCCCGTGCTTAGGCTTTGACTGTCGCCATTGTGTATTCTCGCTCGTTGCCGGCTAATAAACGCCTTAACACAAGGAAGAAAGTTGTGTCACTTTGCTAAATGGCAGTCACCCTTATTTCTTGCCTCTTGCCCTTGATAACTTGTTCAGGTAAATTACACAGATGTGATTCGTCTCAAGCTTTTGTTCTAAAAGCGCCCCGTGCAGCAAGAACATAACAACAGAGTAAATGTTTTTTTTCGTATTCAGCATCTATAATTTAGCCATTCTGAATGTCGGTATTGTCATATCTCTTTAATTTTGACGAAAAATCTCTCCCAGAAATGTCCCATATATAGGATTTGGTAAAAAAGCCTTTTATTATACAATATTTGACATTTTCACCCCCTCTTCAGCTCCAAATTTCTGCCCCGTGCTAGCCTTTTCAGGACTAAACTTTGTAACCGTGGTCCACCAGGACAGTGGAGTAAGATACATTTGGTTTTCTTCTAAAGGTGTGATTTCTTTATAAGGTTAGCTGCGAGACGGCGCAATGGTGAGTACTTGTTCTTCTTGCGTCCTCGTTTTTTCACTGTGTAGGTTTCAACATCCAAACAATGCATCTTCACATAGGTTTGAAAATAGTCCGCACAACATTAGATAAAGCAATACTAGTGACACGAGGACAAGCACAGGCTTGCAACTGAAATTTTATACAACATACAATATATAGCTCACACCCAAAATATTAACATGCTCATGGTAGAAAAAAGAAATGAAGTAAAAGTGCGCTGAAACAAACTGTAAAAAAACTAAGGCGAAATAGCATATGACGATGTATACAGGTAAGCCAGTTATTTATCAGGTAAGAACATCGAAGGTTTAATTTCCCCAGTTTCCGTTAGCTGTTTATGCCACCTCACTTATATTCCTGGTGCTATCATAAAGTTGAGCTGCAAGAGCTTGCGTTTTCTCTAACAGAGGCTGGACACCACATGCTTAATTTACAATCAGAAATCAAAGAACCATCTCTATCTACGATTGTTGCTTTTTGAGAATGTTCCTGCAACTGTATATTGAGGCATCCGTCTCGTCGACTCACATAACTGTGTCCATGGAACCAAGGTACACTGTAATCGATGCCTACTGCACAGTAAACAAAGTTTTGTGGTAAATAGCTTGGCTATGGTTCAAAGGTCTTTCAACAACACCAGTTCTAGCGCATAACTGAGATTGCTTATTCAGTGCATTGATCAAACCAGAAATTTTCTAAACATATGGGTTACAGGAAAATCTGCAAAAAGTAAAATACATGAGCAGGGACGTTTCTTTGGGTTCTCATATTTAGAAATACGATTGCAAGCGCCTGTTCAAAAAACACAAGTTCTTACGACTCATCCGCATCATTGCTTCCAGAACCTTCCACACTTTTGACTGCAAAGAACTCGCTTACCTGGATTCACTGACATGTTCTATGTCACCGCTTTTTCTTTCTTGTATGTGTGGTCTCTGCTGTTATGCTTCACTTCGTTTTTTTTCAGCATAAGCATGTTGTTTTAATCTCGGGTGTAGGCACCACATTTGCGAGTTGTGGAAAATTTCAATTGGATGTAGGCTCTAATTCTTGTCTCACATGTGTTGCTGTGTTTAGCGCTGAGCAGTTGGAAGTATAGAATACCAACTATTCCACAGCCACATGTTGCTCCAGGCGCAGAAACCGAGGGGTGCTAGCCGTACGTTCAAGTTGAAATGTTTTTTCATCACTCGTGCAGCCATGGAAGCGAATAGCGAGGCTTGGTTGAGCATGCGGGTGTCACATGGGCACTTTCTATTGAAAGTGAATTGCTGGACCTCGATTGACTCATCTCCGCATCTAACGCAATCGAAAAACTTAGACCGAATAGCCATCAAAATTACATCGTGTGATGCTTGTACTGTGAAATCAGGGATTATCGGCAGCTTTTGAGAATGATGTAGTGGTTAAAGTACTCGCATTTAACAGCTCAGCTATTACGAGTTCGATGCTACTACAGCTGTAAAATGAAGTATTTGAGGAACAAGCGCAAAAACCAGAGCAAGTTGCCGAACGGCCGCACAAACCGCAATACTACAAGCGCGCGCAGCAAGACTGGCAGCACGTACGGACTACCACAACGTCACCACCGTAGACACAAGAGAAATAAATATCACGGATGTCAAAGAGCACTGAAATAGGTTGACGAGTCCTAGACATCGTGGTCTTCACATGAAAGTTCAGGTGAACCAGGAAGGTTGGCGAACGACAAAATTCAGTGGTTCCAGACGCGAACACAATTTAACTATTCACGTTCACAAGGTACACTGCTAACAAGCACAATCACAGTGTCCTAGCTGACCACCTTGCCGACCACAACACGCAAAAATACGCCTGATATGCTTTCATCAAAAGAAAGGCTTCCGCAGGTTGTATGAACCGGCGCTTTAAACTTTGACGAAAAGCCGGAATGTTCCACAGATCCGCCCAGATTCAAGCCAAGTTGGGTGAAAATAGCGTTTTTGTTATTTTGATCGGGTGAGAATAGCGTTGCGGTTATTCTCACCATGTCGCAGCAGTGGTGGCTGGGAACGATGGGTAGTAGACTAATTTGTCTAATCTTCGTACTTCTGGCTCTGTGTGTGTTCGTGAGGCTTGCAGATGTTTTCTCACGAAGCAAAAAATCAACAAATTTCCAGTGGTTGCGCCTAACCTTCTTATTTTTTTAGGCTTACCTTTCCAAATCGAGTCATTATGTTCAAAGGGGTTCCTTCTTTCTTTCGAAACAAAACCAAAACACAGCAATAAACGAAGCCACAAGTGCGATTCGCTGTCCGCAAGTACGAAGACTAGGCAAATCTGTGTACTACCCAAGCCCATAGTCACGAAACGATCACAGCGCCAGAGTCCTCTTTAGTTAATTTCGAAAAACTCTATGCGCCGACTATTCAATATTTCTTCATTTGCACATATATCATATTGTCGCTGGGGGACAACGCTGATTTCTCGCTCACAACCAAAGACGCTGTTGTGCACTGTATTTAGACAGGCGTGCGCTTAGGAGCAGCCACTGCGCCGTGTTTGCCCTGTGTGGCGCGAGCCTGCAGTACGAGGGAAGGAAGTTTCACGCTTCTACGGGCTGGCCCACAGCCAGGTTTGAAAATTTGTTTCTGGCGATGGAGTGAGGACATTCTTCCATAATCTTGTGACAGGTAAAAGTCAAACTTTAACCTGTCTGCGTGGACGAAAAACCTAACATCAGCCAAGGCGGCCACGTGACCTCCTAAGAGCTCCACTGTTCTGCATGGCTCAGCTAAACTTCATCTGTTTTTTTTTCTTCATTCAAATCCACACTTGCACCTTTGAATTTTTCATAAAGAACTGAACCCACACTTGCGGTAGCACTATTGCGTTACCACATCGAGAGATACAGACAGAACCCGACGGCTGAAAGTCACCTGCACATGCCTTTATTGAATGTCACACAGGAAAAACTTAAATAAAAATTTCATTGAAAAGTACATGAGGACAAATCTAAAACGTTTTTTTTTGTTTTATCTACTTCCTGATACAAGTGTATTTTTGTTGCTTTAATTTTGTACTTTTGTTGTGTTTCCTGTCATACTGTATTTCACCTAAGTGTCTCCGTATGTCCGTGTTTCTATATATATACATATATCTGCTACCGCACGTGGTATCATTTTCTCTATGTGTAGTGCAAGGAACACAGGACACAGAACAAGTAAACGGGATAAGACACTCGTATAAGCTGCACTACACCCAACACTTAATGACTAAATCACCCAGGCTCACAACTCAGCAGTGATATCATTTGCTGTTTCCCTGTCTTATCACTCCAAACTTTCCTTAATATGTCGCTCAGAACGAGTGTCGCTGCTTTGTCTTAAGACTGGAACTTGGAATTTGATTGTTACAATTAACGAAATAAAAAATATTGAAAATTCTGGGTCCTTCTGTTATGCAAGCACCGTTTTTGCGTTTTTAAAAAGTTTGTTCTGCTGTTTGAACAAGCCTTCATTTACTAGCGTTCGCACTATCTGCTAATTCTCATAGCATAGTTTGGTGCAGCTAGTGTCGCAGGGCGTCTTCAGGCTTATCCTCATAGAGTTGTTCATTGAAGAACTCCGCATGCAGCTTTCGTAGCAGCTGTCATAGCACACTACCCTAATGGCAGCCATGTTCGTTCCTTTCGGCGCGCATGCGCAGAATCCATCCTTGCAGGCCCCCATGGAGAAATATGGACACTGGGCGTTCTGTGGAATTGTAAAAAGCAAAATCACTCAACAAAATTATCTCTACAGGTGTTTGTGTATTGATCTGAAATACTATAAGCATAATGAATATAGCCTTGCACAAACTGTCAAGTCCTTGCTGTTGGTGTTTTATTCAGTTGAAATGGTAGTTGTGATAGTTAATGTGGTGATAAAGGGTACATTAGGCAGTATAAGATACATCAACGATGGCATTGGTAACATTGGAAATCGCGATAGCAGTGAGTGCAGTTGCGAGGACTTCCCACTTCTTGTGAAATTAGCACAAAATAACAATGATTATAGCTCTCTGGGTTTTACGTCCACAAACTTTACCCTAGGGTGGCATATAGCGCTGGGCCCAGAGAACTAAATCCCTATGTTTCCCCAGAAAGTGGGAAAAGTCCCTAGGGCTCAACGTAACGCTTAGTTTGCACGCTAAACATTTATTCTGTATTTGATGTAAGTATAAGCCGCAAAGACGACGACAACAACAACAGCAGCAAAAACAATAACAACAACAAGAACTTGTATATATTGTTTGTAATTCGATACCTATGAAATAACATTTTAGGTTGTGTAGGAACGCAGTGTTAGGAGGGACGGCGTATTGGTAAGACATTGAAGGTCATGTGCGGGAGTGTGTAAAAAGCTGTGTGATTGATTGCGTAGTCACGAAGGTGTTTTCGTGAATATGAGTATCGCAAACGCCAAAGCTTGATGAAAATTGCTCGACAATGATTAGAAGAACGATTTTCAATAGGTGTCCTTGATGTGTCTAAACATGCACTTTGACGTTACTTGAACCGGGAAACAGACACATCGCTCATGCAAGAATGGGCGTTAGAAAAGCAGTTTTCTTTTGGCTTTCTTACATAGCAGAGATTCCCGTCTGATGAAGGGCTATTCGAGCAGCCAACATTCCTCTGAAAACAAACAAACAATACAAGAGGAAATTTGTTTAAAGAGATGCAAGACAAAACCTCGCCGAAACATAAATTGAAATGTAATGAGATCCTGACGTGCCAAAATAAGGACATCAATATAAGGAACTACGTCATCGGACATTCACTGTAATTTTAGCCGCCTCGGTGTCTTCAATGACCATTGGGGGAGGAAGCAACAAAAGGGAGAAGGCAGGGAGATTAACCAGAAAGACATCCAGTTGGCTACCCTACACTAGGAGATTAGGGAAGGGGACAAGAAAGACGAGAAAGAGGGAAGAGAGGGAAAAGAAAAAAAGGTTGGGGAGAGACTGACAGTCATTTCACTGCCACGCGTAGAACTCTACCGCATGTCAGAGGCGTTCACACAAGCTTGTCTTTCTGAGGAAACACAGCAGGGCTTTCACTACCTTGTGGGCTGTCGTGGCATGAGAACGTTGCTTTAATAGCACCTGCACAGAAAGAGGCCGATCATCCAGACGCCGCAGTGCGTTGGCAAGTACTTGTATATCTGAAGAAAATTGAGGACAATGGTACAGCAGCTGTTCGATATTTTCGTCGGTGCTGCAAACATCGCACGCCGCAGTGTCAGCAATTCCGATTAATGTGGTATAAGCTTTCGTGAAAGCAACTCCCCGCCAAAGGCGATGGAGAAGCGAAGCTGCACGTCGATGTAGGCCGGGTGGATGCCGGAGTTGTAGTGAAGGGTCGAGCTCGTGCAGTCTTGTACGTCGTATGCTTGGTGTGCTCCACTTAGTCAGTGTGAGACTGCGGGCCAGTTGACGAATATGCCTCGCCGCACCCGCTCTTGAAAGCGGAATCGGAACGCTTTTCGCTTCTTTATGTGACGTGCGAGCAGCATGATGTGCAGAATTATTGCCGCCGATACCACAATGCCCAGGTAACCACTGAAAGACGATGTCGTGCCCTTTTTGTATTAAAAGGTGGTGAAGTTTCACGGTTTGGTAGGTCAACTGGCCGTGGCATCCGCGCCGGAGAACTAATATCAGGCACTGTAACGCTGATTTTGAGTGAGAAAACACAGCCCATTTACTTGGTTTTTCTACTGAATTGATGAGTTCCAGCGCATTGCGCAGAGCCTAGAGTTCTGTCGTCGTTGACGTTGTCACATGTGAGGTCTTAAAACACCGAGTTACCCCTTGTGATGGTATAACCACTGCTCCACCTGAACTTGACGGCGTAGTAGAGCCATCCGTGTAAATGTGCAACGTGGTTACTGTAGTTTTGTTCCAGTAGGAATAGACTCCGTTGTTTCAGGGCATGAGTTGGTAAGTCCGATTTTCTCCTCATTCCTGGAATCATTAAGTGAACTCGCGGCCGGCTCAAGCTCCAAGGAGGAAGCAGTGGCTTTGATGCAGGTGCGTACGTCTCAGTAAACGATGAACGATGCTTGTAGACAGTAGTGCCGTATGTCGTGCGGGGCCTTTCGGCAGCTAGGCTTGCCAGGTGGTGAGAAGGGGTCCTGGCATAATGCCTGAGGTGCATGCGCACTGTCTCGGTAGTAATATGCGTCTTTATTGAGTGATTTTGAGCGATGGCAATGGTTTCAGCCGTTGAAGCACTGCGGGGTAATCCAAGGCATATCTTAAGTGCTCTGGCTTGAATGCTCTGAATTGCGCGCAGGCTGGTCTGGCCAGTGTTAGATATTGCAGGTAAGCTGTACCGTAAGATTCTGATAAACAGCACTCTGTACAGTTGTAGCATGGATGGTATGGGTACTCCTCAATTCTTTCCTGCAAGGAATTTGAACATGTGGCATGTTGCGATCAGCCGCTTCTTCACATAGTTCACGTGTGGAGTCCACGACAGGTTTCTGTATAATATGACTCCCAAGAACCTGTGGCTTTTGCTGAATGATATGTATTCTTCATTATTCGATATGCTGTAAGCAGACACTGGTTTCTGCGTGAACGCTACCACTGCACATTTTCCGCAGGACACCTCGAGGCCTTGTTTACGCAGGTAGCATGACGTCGTTCTAGCAGCCGTCTGAAGGCAGGCGCGAAGCTGAGGCCTTGTCACACCTGATGTCCAAATGCAGATGTCATCAGCGTAGACAGAAAGTTCTACAGTGCTAGGTAGCTGCTCGACTAGACCAATGAGAGTTAGGTTGAAAAGTGTAGGGCTTAGCACTCCTCCCTGAGGAACTCCTCGGCTGCTGTAATAATCAGGTGTTGGGCCATTCGCTGTCATCACGTAAAATGATCTCAGCTGTAAGAAGGTGTACCCACATATATATCTTGCCACCATTACCTACTGTTTCCAAAGCACTAAGGATGGCTTCATTGGTGACATTGTCGTAAGCCCCCTTAACGTCTAGAAACAGGGCAGCACACAGTCTCTTACAGGCTTTCTGCTGCTGTTGAATATATGTCACTAGATCAAGAACGTTGTCAATTGACGAATGGCCGCGCCTGAATCCGGTCGTGGATACTGGATATATTTCGTAGTGCTCTAAATACCACTCCATTCAAGTTAGAATCATTCGTTCCATCGTTTTTCCCACACAACTGGAGAGCGCGATAGGACGGTATGAGGCAATATCCAAAGCAGATTTACCAGCCTTTAGAAGTGGAATGAGGCGACTTGACTTTCATGCCTGGGGAACCGTACCAGTCTGCCAGGAGTCATGGTATAGGCGTAACAGTACCTTCCGAGCGTCGTCTCCAAGATTACAAAGGGCACGATAGGTATTGCCGTCAGGTCAGGGTGCTGAAGAACGTCTGCACAGTGCCAGTGCCGCCTCTAACTCATTCATAGAAGAATGGCATTCTAGACGGGGATCACGTGAAGGTGGTGGGTTGTCAAATGTTCCCATTCTTGATACTGTGAAGTCGGAATCACCGGCAATTCTTTTACACAAAAATTCGGCGACGTCAATCTCTCTGCATTGAAGGTGAAGCGCCAAAGATGTAAACGGGTGTCGCTGATCCAAGGTTGTGCTAAGACCCTGGACAGTTCGCCATATCAGTGATAGGGGCTTTCGTGGATTCAACGACTCACAAAAGAATGTCCAACGTCGCCTAGCCAGTTTATCCATGTGCCGCTGCATTTTCTTTTGAGTGCGTCTAGCCAGCCTCAACTCATCCATGCACTTTTTCCGTTAACACCTTCGTTATGCACGACGGCGTATTGCGCGAAATTTTTCAACCTCGATGTCGAAATCGGTGCGCTTGTGACTAGTCAACAGTGAATGCGTGGTATTCTGCAGGACATCCTTTATCGAGTACTCTAGGTTATATGATGAGTCGTCGGTACAACAGTCTTCCATTAACAATTTGAATTTCGGCCAATCGGTGTATTTGAGGCCTCTTGAGGAGTTTGAGATGGTGAAACCTTCTACACACAGGTACGTTGGTATATGGTTGCTGCCCCGCGTCTCCGGATCCGAAAACCAGTGCACTTTCCTGATAAGTGAGCGAGAAGCCAATGTAAAGTCCAGGCAGCTGCTACCGGCTGATCCGCGTAAATATGTAGGGCTTCCATTGTTACAAACGCAGAGTTCGTACTTCGAGGCTAAGGACACCAATTTTCTTGCTCTAGAGTTGACCCTGGAGCCTCTCCATAGAAAATGGTGGAAATTGAAGTCTCCAGTGATCACCTATGGCCTTGGAGTTAATGTCAGCATACCGCGTAAGCGCTTGCAGTCAAGGCTGCTTGATGGAGATAAGTAAGCTCCGGTAATCGTGAAAGCAACCTTATCCTTCTTTACAGTAAGGCACACATACTGATTCCCTTCATCAGGCGAGACTCTGTAGTGAACGTAAGTGAGGTCATGGCGCATGAATACAATAACTTTGCTGCAGTCTCTGTGAGTGGAGGACATAAATCACTCATACCCTGACAGCTTCATTGAAGCAGACAGGATGGGTTCACAAATCACGGTAATGGGGAAGCGGTGTACAAATACAAACTTCCTAAAATCAGACATACGTTCCACTGAAATACAGATGCATTCTTCACTTCCGCTTGAAATGACGGTGCCTCGCTGGCCATGGTTTAAACTTAGAGCCTTAAGCACCGGACTCAGGGTGTCCAGCACATGCAGTGTGGTCGAAGTTCAATGACCACTGGCGCAGAAATATAAGTATAGGGCTGTTCGTACGGTAAGTCACCATCAAGATTTTCATCAACGAAAGTTGATGCTCAAGGCGATATCGCTCAAAATAATAGCATTCAAGTTAAGCACACAGTAGCTAATAAACCTCGTTGTGCGGTAACCACGGATAATCAGTGATTCCACTCTAAAAATACATGTGCCAACTCAACTGTCATCTATATGTAAAAACACTTTCGAAAACTCACCTTCACTCTTAGAAGTAGTGCGGCTGGTGAAAGCAAATGTTCGTTCTGATTTGTGTTGTTTTGGAGGGTCGCGGCGGCCACTCCCAGTGCTGAAAAAGTGAGCGTATAGTTCACCAGCGCACCAAAAGAACTGCAGCAGTGTTAGTGACACGGTACGCAAACGTAAAAATAGATGATTGACCATGCTTACAGCAATAAAACAGCTAGCGCAAATTCAAATGTGTTCAAATGTAGACAAGGCATGACATAATGCAACTGTGTGCAGAACCACCGATTTATTGACTGGGTGGTCACCGCAACGCATGGTCGCAAACATCTTACTGTTCATGGCGCATGCATTGTGGTATTGCCCGTTAATGATTAGCTGACAAGAGTAACAATTTAGGCTGAAAACATTCTTTTGATGCGTTAGCACGCCGTCCGTGAACATAACTAACAAAGAGATTCCATTTCTAAGAAGTGGAATGTTGTACACACTGTGTGGTGCTACGCAATGTACAAACGTTGTGTGCTCAAACAAATAGCCATTTCTTAGTAGTTGTCGCTCTGCGTCGTGGTCTCTTCCTTTAGCCCTTGTTTCGTTGGCGCAATTTAACACTGAACGTAGTCCAGTTAAGCTGCCTACCTTTTTTATAATATTTTTCCTCTCTTAACACTTTGGGTCACAAACCAACATGCCCTGTTTTCAAGCCACGTTAATGAACCCTACGCAGTCGAAATTTCCGGAGCCCTCCACTACGGCGTCTCTCATAGTCATATGGTCGTGTTGGGACGCCAAACCCGACATCTCTATCTATCTCATTTTCAAGCCTTTCTGAGCTTACATTGAGTCGGTGATTGACCGACGGAAATTTCGAACAATGTGAAAATTCCGACTTACCGAGAACCGCGATTGCCATGATTGTCGTTAGGGCTAACAACGTCTCCTTTGCATACAATGACATGATGCTTTCTGGTTCGTACTGGGGCAGATTACTGCGCACTTTGTGTCTCTTTTTTTTCTGTCCAAGTAATACGTACTTTACGCCTAGCGCAAGTTTTTTCGCGCAGTTTTTGATACTAACATACGAATGCGTGTTATATAAGCATTTCGGGATTCCTGCTGTCGGATCGAGAAAGTAGGTTGTTCGTAACAAAGTCTGTGGCTGTCTTTTTTTGTTTGATTTTTTTTTTGCCGACAAGCTGACGCAACGAAATACGACTAGGGGTGGGCAGGGGGTAAAAAGGCAGAGAGTCGGTGGGACATCTACACAGTTACTCAGAGTTCAGAAGCAGGGAGCCAGATCAGCTGTATATTGCAAAGCGGAAGTGCAGGCCTGGCGTACGCTTTAGTTCTCTGCCCCAGTTATTTACTCAAGCCAATCCTGCCACACGTACTCGAAGAGTGAGTGAGATATGTGCTTGATCTCTGTTCCGGGAATCAGCGTTTTAGGAAGTGGGTCATATGGTTCTTTACTGACGATGTTATTTCCTTGAAATGTATTAAACGTAGTCTGGCCTGATCTTTTTTTGCATTCAGGGGCACGTGAGTCCTCTCTGTAGGCGCTACAGCAGGTCGCTTTCCTTTCTGCCAAAAACACGTCGAGTATTTTTTTTCTGTTATGCCCACGTCGCAAGGGTGTACAAAGTAGCATTAACGTCCCAGTGCATTGTGATTTAATAAAACTGGCGTGGCGCCACACGGGACAATCAAATGGCATTTGCCTTGATGTCATTAGTCACCCAATGCAATCGTTGAAACCACCCCTCCGCGGTGGTCTAGTAGCTAAGGTACTCGGCTGCTGACCCGCTGGTCACGGGATCTAATCCCGGCTGCGGCGGCTGCATTTTCGGTGGAGGCGAAAATGTTATAGGCCCGTGTGCTCATAGTTGGGCGCATAAAGAACACCAGGTAGTCGAAATTTCCGGAGCCCTCCACTCCGGCGTCTCTCATAATCATATGTTGGTTTCGAGACGTTAAACCCAACATATCAATCAAATCAATTGTTGAAACTCATTAGGTTAGAAACGCGTACTATCTACGACAAAAATTGCTCAGTGTAGTACACATAAAACATTTGAAATGGGACATATTAGGTTGAAACCGTTTTATAGATGTATTTATCAGAGAACATGGTATTCTTTAGTTGCTCTAAAGCGTAATTCACTTAAGTGCAACGACCTTGATAGAACAGTCGCCATGTCGGATGACAGCCTAGAGTTTCATAAAATAAAACTTAGAAAGGAATCTAGCGCCGCGATTGTGTACCTACATGAAAATTATGGCAAATATAGGCTTCGGACTGGAAAGGGTTATCTAACTGTCTACAGAATTCTTTTCTACAGTTTCAGTATTGTTCTTTGCGCAGCGTGGGTTGTGGGATGCGGTAAAAAAGGCTCAAGCAGTGCCTTTGAAGTTAGAAGAGGCTGACGAACACTATACCTCCAGATTCGTTGTGGCGTTGGAGCTTCACGAGTCGTACTTGACACTTTAAACGAAGCGTCGTCCACTCACCGCTGCGCATAGATGTAGCGTCTCATGCCAGTGCAGGATATTGCTTCGAGTTTCTGTTTCTCACGAGTGCGCCTTGCCTAAACTCGTTTGAACTCGACTGCAAAGCGATGACAAAGCTAAGTAGACACACCGTCACACTCCGCTGACTTGACTTTACTACAATCTAGAGGTGCGTTGGGGGCAGACCACTGGAACCACTGGGACCAACGCACCTACATCGTCGCAGAAGACGAAACGATGTGTTTCTCACTTAATACTGTACTGTTATTCCCATAAATATATAATACACACTTTCGAGAGGAAAACAAGCATGTTTGTATTCAAGTGTTGTAAAAAATTAGTTTCATTAATTCTTCATTGATATGTGGGGTTTAACGTCCCAAAACCGCCACATGATTATGAGAGACATCGTAGTGGAGGGCTCCAAAATTTTCGACCACCTGGGGTTCCTTAACGTGAACGAAAATCTGAGCACACGGGCCTACAACATTTCCGCCTCTATCAGAAATCAAGCCGCCACCGCCGGGATTCGATCCCGCGACCTGCGGGCCAATTCATTAAATCTTGATGCCAAACCTGGAACGCAATAGCAGAACGATGCATAACCTGGTGGTTGAATTTGCCCAGGTTTCCCTTTTGCCGCCTGGTGAAGAAAAAGTTTTGCAATAAATTTTGTGTACAAAGAATTGAAGCAAGTTCCAAATGAATTTACGTTCGTATTGCTTTGTTTTACACTCGGAAAAGAAGCGTCGCGAATCTCAAGACCGTAATCCATCCGAAGCGGATACGAGGCCTGTACTTCCCACAATTCTCATGGAGATACAAACACCGCTGAAGGAGCCCACGTAGACACTAGCGCCAGCCTTCCCTCTTGATATTATTGTATGAAACTCCATGGATGACAGGCTTCGAATTCAAAATGCAATGACGAAAGTTACGGTGGTGGGTCGTAGCGTTTTAAGAGACAAAATCAGGTGAATCGGACTATAATGTGCTTACTTCTACATTTCTATACTCCTGAAAACTGATCCGGGTAGTTAAAATGCATGTTAACATTCAGAATTACCTTAACATTCCTCGTCAAAAAAGTCGCGGTTATAGACATCATCACGTAAAATGTCGGTAACCCTTACAGACCCCACCTACGAAGCACTGTCGGTAATTGATGATGACTGATATGTGGGGTTTAACGTCCCAGAACCACCATATGATTATGAGAGACGCCGTATAGTGGAGAGCTCCAGAAATTTCTACCACCTGGGGTTCTTCAACGTGCACCCAAATCTAAGCACATGGGCCTACAATATTTCCGCCTCCATCGGAAATGCAGCTGCAGCAGCCGGGATTCGATCGCGCGACCTGCGAGTCAGCAGCCGAGTACCTTATATAGCCTCTAGACCACCGTGGTGGGGCAAAAAAACACTGTCGGTAAATGTGCCAAATTAACACAAAGTTATTTCAAGGCACTCAATATTCTGTTACAACAAAAATATTGTGAGATGCTAATATAGGCGTGTTAGTGACTGATCTTAATTAAGCAATATTTAAATACATGTTTTCACTAAAGTCAATCTCAGCCCGAAATTTCAGGCCAAATTTTAGTCTGCATTCGCTATTTGGTTATGTCTAATTTGTTCCTATAAAACCTGTACTTTACACACGGCTCCCAAAAAGCGCCATGTTGAACTATACTTGTCGATTAGGGTAGTGCCCTTAGCAAAGTGATAGTATGCAAGGGTGCACTGAGGTGGAGGCGAAAATGCTGTAGGCCTGTGTGCTCAGACTTGGGTGCACGTTAAAGAACCCCAGGTGGTCAAAACTGCTGGAGCCCTCGACTACGGGGTCTCTCATATTTATATTGCAGTTTTGGGACGTTAAACCCCATAAATCAATCAATCAAGAGTGCATTGAAAATGAAGTTTAGTAGGGTTGAGGTCGAGTAGGGTTAAAAATTAGTTGCGAGTGTAGCGAGTGTCGTGTTTTCTTGTCCTCTTCGTCCCCGTCGAATTTGCGCTACTACACCATATGGTTAAATGATTGAAAATGAAGTTAAATGAAGACAAGTTTATCAAGCAGGAGCTTCAACTAACGCAAAGCACACTATACCTTGCTCTTGCTCAGGTCATAAAAACATGAAAACGTAAAACATGAAACATTAAAACATAGTTCATAAAAAGATCTATAAAAACTGCGAAACCAAGTGGTGTACAGAACTGTTCACATAGCATTTCAAAGGGTTAAAGTTTACTTGAGTTGGTAGCTATACCGAAACAAATGTTATTCAGGTGCTGAATTCAATAACTTTTGAATGTAATTTCTTGTTCCTGTGAGGCACGGGTATTATGCTTGGCTGTGAGAAGCAAGTTGAGCTTGGTAATACCTACGTGCGATATGATGACTTAGGCGTTGCACTAGAGCAAGCAGTTCAGGTAGATGTTAAGTTTGCACGTGATATATAAGAAGTATGCCGTATTTATTTATCCTTGGTATATCTAGCATCGATTAGCGGTTTTCCTTTTCTTTTTGTCAAGGAGAGATCTGAGAAAAGTAGCGCGAAGCGACGATAAAGTACATCGCACTTTGAAGAAAAAAATTGAAAATCTTCTTTGTGGTATATCTTACCTTTGTTGAGGCAACACTCTTGTACAGACAGCGGAAACCAGCATGGGTAAATGACTTGAATGTGAGAAGCATTGGTGTGTGTTGGCCGTGTTCCCTTCTGAAGAACAGCTGAAACCAAGGGCAGCATGATCTGTCACCAACTCTGGTTATTGTAGTGTTTACTTTAATGAAAAAGTAAACGAAGAAGTTGATCGCATCATTGCTTGGGGACAGCTACTCCATTTCTCTTGGTTGTTATGATATAAAAAATTAGAAAAAAAAGAACGTGTGGCCTGCACGGATTGCGTGGCACAGTCATGGCGAAAGCTAGAAGAGCGGCCTTTCAGCGCCTTTTCTGAACACTCCTTGGGTAACTGCAGCAAGTGCACTTGCTGGGTACCCACTACGCCATAAATAATTGCAACCTTTGTGTAGTAGGCCGGCATTCATTACGCTGTTTTTCGTCATTCTTCGGAGAAGTGTCATATTCGATACACATTTGAATGCAATTTTGTTCAAATACGAAGAAGAATTATGCCTGAAGTGGGTATGCTCCACAGTAATAAGGCTATAAAGAAGAATATTTTGTAATGGATTGGAGCATTGGACAACCGTGTTACGCAATTCGCACTGGTTTCTTTGCCATCCATAATAAACACATTGGAATTTCAACAGCTAAATCATCGTTGGAACAGTAAATTATGTGACACGCGTGTAGTTGAAGTCGCAATCACGAGGCTCAGGCGTCATACTCCATATCTAAATTTTTATTTACACAGACCTGGTCTGGCTTCTTCCCCTAATTGTTGGTTTTGAGGAGTTTCGAGACATCAGAACATTATCTAATATATTGTAAAAAATACGCTGCACAAAATCACATAGATGCTGCCTTCCGTCTCGTAGGATTGGAAATGAGCACTCCAAATATACTTTATTTGGGGGCTTTGTCCCTGGGGCTCACTGTCAGGAAAGTTGCCGATGTTTTGCAGGAGTTTATTAAAGCTTCAAAAAGATTCAGGCTGTAGAACCAATTATGACTCCTACATTACTTTTTTTTTTCAAATTGCTTTATTCAGTCATTTGCTTATTGTTGTGGATGAAACCATCTTCTTCATTTTATGTATTCGTTATTTCTAAATGTATATTCTCATTTATTCTACCCTTTTACATTATTTTAAAAACCGTGAGCTAACAAATTAACAGTATTTCTTCATGACCCCTCGGTTCTTGGCCAATCCCCCAGCGTGAGGGTGTGCCACAGTTTCCAGGCACTTCCTTCCATCCTTCCTGTGTGACACCTGGTTGCCCTTTGCTGTTATAACACGCTTTATTACTCGTACTAACCCAATTATTTTCTCGAAATCAAGCATGGGTATAGTGACTAAGGTACTCGGCTGCTGACCCGCAGGTCGCGGGTTCGAATCCCGGCTGCGGCGGCTGCATTTCCGATGGAGGCGGAAATGTTGTAGGCCCGTGTGCTCAGATTTCGGTGCACGTTAAAGAACCCCAGGTGGTCGAAATTTCCGGAGCCCTTCACTACGGCGTATCTCATAATCAAACGGTGGTTTTGGGACTTTAAACCCCACGTATCAATCAATCAGATGCGTGTAATGTGAGAGCATGACTACATGCCACAGTCAAAGCACCATACATATCGACGTGACGTGGTGCGCGTGCTCACCAGCGTTCATTTCGTTGCTTCACGCCGGCGTTGCCACGCCAGGCACCGGTCTTGCCATATACTTGCAAGCGCACGCCGCGCTGCATTGCTTCGACGGATGCGCATTTCAGCGCGTCCGACGTCCCTCTCTCACAAGAAAGAGGAGACGCAGTGTTGTCTGGGTAATGCGTCGTCACAAAATGCAGCATGTCGCATGTCGCGCCGGTTGCCATAGGGCCGCGCGATGGATGCTGGTCGCGCCGGTCGCACCTGGTGTCAGACTACATATAGAGTGCTCGCGTTTTGCTAACGTATAGCGCCACTGTGCTCAGCGTGCGCGCACGTTAACGCTACATTGGAGTACATTGGGCTCTCCATGATGCGCTCGCGGCTGTTTTGCTAGCTCCACATACACCAAATTTGATGTTATGAGAAGTAAATGGATGACGAAATATACGAATGGTGCAAAGATGATAAACCTGACACGCGTGTTATGTAATAACATGGCTACATACCACGCTCATAGCATGCTCGCGGGCGTTTCGCGAGCTCTACATATACTAAACTTGGTATCACGTGACGTGTATCGATGACATATGTAAAGGACACATCCAAATATGATAATATTGACACGGAAGCCGTGTACAGCTCAATTTACCTCCACCTCATAACGTTGTTTCGATATTGAAGTGACATATCAACCTTACTATCGCATATCATCGATTCCCACTGTACATTGGATCAGCCAATTTTTTTTTCTATTTTGTGCGATAGTGGTTGCGGACACCGGTGGCAGCAGCAGCGGACAACTACGGTGCCGCACGCGACTATTGGTGTGATCTCATAACAGCTTCCTTTGTAATTCGGCAGATTCCACGTACGTTAGGAATCGACGTTATGCGAAGCATGCGGAATGAAGGTGATCATGTCGTAATGTTTTTTATCGAGTGACACGTTATGAAATCACGCTAAATATATTTACAAATGTTGCACGCACATGCATAATAGGAACAGTTGCGGATGTCTATATATATAAAGTGTTAAGGTGCAAACGAGTCGTTTGCACTTGCGCGACGATGCCAACAGATACATGAGTATTACGAACAGCAGAAGCAATAAGTTGACATGAAGCGCTGATGCTCGCGAAGATGGTGGCCCTGGGCTGTGCTACATAGGTTAACTTGAGCGGATGACGCCTAACTACAACTGACGTTAACCCGATATTACCGCTTTACCATGGCTAGGAGTACTTATGTAACGTTTATTAAACTGGATAGCCAGCCCTGCAACCACAATTGACGTTTCACAAACGTTACGGTCTACTTGAAAAAGCAGTTCCGAGATCTTGCAAGGCCTTTTGGTAGTATACTTGATTCCCAAGCAGATTCCCGGGTTTCGACTCCTACGGGGACCATGAAATTTTAATTTTTTGCATTCATCGTGACAACGCTTACATGTTTACCGCTCATGTGTTAAAATTAGCTATGTGTGTTCTCGCCGTTCCTGGGCAGATACAAAATGTCTATCACCTCTAAGACGTACCCGCATATCAGTAGCACATAACCACCTGCAGGTATGTGCCACAGTTTGGCTGGAAGGGTTTCACTACGTACGCGACGGGATCGTGCATATGATGTCTAAATGTCCATATGAATATTCCTATGAATAAATATGAAAATATCTATATGAATGGATATTCATATAAATATGAATATCCATATATTTACCATATAGACTTGCATATCCATGGAGTGTAACGCATGCGGACAGAGGACATGGTTCGATTATAAGGAGCTTCACCGCTAAAATAGGTATTACTTTTTGCGACACGCAAGGCGTCAGGTAACGTGGCCGTATCGATAGACTTCCGTAAAATGATTGCTTGTGCTGCCTATCTTTTAAGAAAATGCGTTATGCTTAAGAAACGCGGAACCTTATGTGGACCTGTTGACTTCATAGTGTCTAAGTGCAGGAGAAGCTCAGTCACGCTTTCAGGTACATATATTAATGGTGTTCTTATTTTTGCCATCAGGGAATTCTTCAGAAAGCGACTGTATCGTCGAAAAGCATAGCTTCGTAAAACACTTTGATATAAACGTCAGGCCTGTGTGGAAGGCGCAGTACATTCCCAGCAAAATCTAGAAGAGCGGCCTTTCAGAGACTTCTGTAAACACTCATCGGGTAACTGCTGTAAGCACACTTGCTTGATGTCCACTACTACAACAATAAAAGTTTTAAGATTATAGGCTGGCATTCGCTATGCTATTTTTCGTCATTCTTCTGAGAAGCGTGGTATCCTCTCAAAGTCTTGGAAAAAATTTTGTGTCAATCGTTCATGCAGCGGCTGACGACGATGAGGAATTATACCTGAAGCCGGTATGCGCCACAGTCAATAGCTGAACAATAAAATGTTTTGCAATGGGTTAGAGAATTTAACGACCCACTCCTTACGCTATTCGTGTGGTGCGACGACTGCTTGTTTTTTGCTGTTTGATAACACTTTATAAGTCGCGTAGAATGTCTTCTAAATGGAATGTAGTGTTTGAGTCGTCAGTTGGTTCATAGGTTTTAACTTTTATCGGTATAGCACTGCACGAATGAGAACTTCGTGAATAAACACAGGTAAAATAGACTAAGTTATGGTCTGAAATCCCCTCATGAACTTTAGTTGTGCAATCGACAAGGCTTGATGAGCACACTACTTGGCCTAAGAATGAAGATGGTGTAGAGGTTAAACGCGTATAAAGCTAGGAAGTTTGCCATAAATTGTATGCCAATATCATGTTCAACACGGTTTCAGAACTTGTCACATCAGTGGGGCCATAGGTCAGCTGACATCACTCAATACTAGGGAGATGGAAATCTCCGGCGATAACTACCTTGTGATTCCGGTAATTGTCTGGGTGATCGTACAGATCTAACGAGAAATCGGCATTAGCGTCAGGCGACCGGTACAGCTCTGCAGCTACGAGCTCCTTGCCTGATAAGATAATTTTACAAAGAACGCTTTCATGGTCCGAAATATTTGGAGGTAATGATACCGATGGTGACAGTGCTTTTTACAAGAATTGCAGCTTCCCCTCCCAGTGCAAGATGATGGTCTTTACGATAACACGTGCACGAAGGTGGAAAAAGAAGTGACCTGGAATATCAGGGCGAAGTATACTATAGAGTTTCAGAGATAAAAGTGACAAGTGTATCATGAGTGAGCAGGGCATGCTCTATTTTTTATTTTTTACCACACAGGCTTTGCGCATAAAAACAGAGCAGACCGAAAACATTGTGTGTTTGTTCATTCTGGGCCTGCTTACGTTAGTCGTTGAATCCGCAAGTTTTCTTTCTTAATGTAAATTTTCTAATGGTATCCGTTCTTTGCAGAAATATTCTGCTATCTGTTGCCTCGTTTCAAGTGAAGTATTTATTATTTATTAAAAGTTTATCATAGAAAAGCCTAAACTTAACACCACCGAGACATTGGTCACAACTTATGGATTGCCACAGTATTTTCATTGTGCGCAGCGTCGCCTGTGAAAGCTCATGTGATACAGATACACCAGTATCTTTCAGCTTTTGGCAGTTCGTCCAAATGGAATTCTTTTTAGTGTAGTGGTACAGTTCGACAATAATTGGCTTAGGTTTGCAGCTGCGGTTATAGCTCGGCATTGGCCGGTGCGGCTTCTCACGGTGAAAAGTGGTGGCAGCAAATGCTGCACAGTCACGCACGGGCGGACCAACTCAGGGCTTTCCAGAGGGCCCACGCGGTGGTAGAGGGTTTTGGCCTCTCCGTCACGACGTGGGAGCAGCCAGCATCAGTCCTGAACTGATCCTCAGGACCTTAATAAAGTTCTTGATACCATACCATGCTGCCAATCTTATGAATTTGTTCAACGAAACTAACAATTACGCCGAGCTTATTCATGAAAACATTACCCAGCTTTATCCGCTCTAACTGTTCCCTTGCTTCCTTAAGAACCCCCGGTGGTCGAAATTTCCGGAGCTCCACAACGGTGCCTCTCATAATCATATGGTGGTTTTGGGACATTAAACCTTACATATCAATCAATCAATTATTCTTGGGAGTTTTGTTGGGATCCTCAGGAATGTCGCAAACTACTAAATTATTTCTGCGTAATCTGTCTTCGTAATCGTGAAGCTTCCTTTCCTGTGACGCTATAGTCTCTTCTACGCACTGCGTGTATTCTTCCGGAGCCTTTAGCTGTTCGTTTTCATTCAATAACTGAGACTTCCTCAAGCTTCGAAACCTTTGTGTTCATTTCAGAAAGCCTATCACACCCCGCTTTTCCGATTTTTTGTACTCTATGCGTTAGCGCTCTGCATTTTCTTGCGATGGAGAAGGTTCCGCCTTATAAAGGTACCTGAAACACTGAGCGGCGTTTGCGTTGACATACAACGCTCATGGAGCGCAGCCATCACTTTTCACAGCGTTATACGAGACGCTAACCGGACGCGTTTAGTGAGTATCGGGCGTATCCCACGTAGGATCAAACAGGGAGTACCTGGGGGCCGCTTCGTGGGCCTGCTGGACGACCCATTGCTGGTCGGCGAGAAGTGAGCTTTTGAGGAACCTCTTTCACTTGTTTGAGGTAGAGTCGGGAGGAGCGTTTCTACACTCCCAGAGCATGTGTGAGAGTGTTGCCGTGTGTCTCCACGAGGGGGACGTGTTGCTGGGGTACGCATCGGGATAGTAAACGGGAAACATTGCAAGGTGTGGGTACGGGTGAGTTTGTGATAAGCGTAGGATTACCGCCTGCGGTCTGTTGAGTTTGGGATGTTGCGCCGAGCACGCGCGCATCATCTTCTCCTTAAGACCTTTCACATGCATGAGTATGTCACTGACGACTCTAGAAGAGCGTCGACGTGAGAGCTCGCGTTCACCGGGCTGATGGTGCAGTCCTGGCATGAAAATTGACCGGGGAAGCCGAGTGTCGGCAGCGTGCGCCTACCGATGATCCGATAGCCTTCCATACCGTGCTAAATCGCGAACGGAGACACAATCGCCGGTGGCGGGCGGACCTACAGCCTCTTAATTCAGGGGCTTTAGGCGTATGCTGCCAACCACGCCGAAAGGTCGCAATGTCAAACGCTTGTGACAGCGCCGCACCGAACAATCAATGCGTGGTTCTTAAAAGAGGGAAAATGGCACCTGAATTATTTCTGCCTGTATGCGACATGGCGCAGTACCTACCTCGAACCGGTGGCGTTGCGGCATTAACGCGATGACTGCAGCAGCACGTTTGCCGCAGCGAGCGCCCACTTTCAGAGGGAGTTTCTCCATCGGCACTTTGGCTTCGGCTGTGACGTCTGCGACCACCTGTGGTTCGAGAAAAACCACTGTGATCAACGTATTGCGAAACGCATTTAACCACGCAATACACCAATCCATGATCGAGATCATGGCAGGCACAATGTGCGGCCCGTGGAATGTTGTAAACCTAAGCCGCACGCGTGTCTACCTAGGAGGTACCTCCTTGGTATCTACCCTCATCAAGAAGAAGGAAAATGTGAGCAATAATTATGAAAGGCTGCAGTGTCACGTCGGGTGTAACCAACTACTCAGCACGGCGGGTCCACACGTTTCAGATTTTGCTGGTCAAACCATTTGTACGGAGAGCTTAGCCACTGTTTCTTTTCTGTTTTGTTCTGTTCTGTTCTTTGTTGTTGTCTTTGTGGTGTGCTCGATAGACATTATTAGAATGGAATGAAACAGTGCTTCACACTGGTTCTTATGTCGTCATGCATGAAGCGTTGATTCGCTTGCTACCTGCAAAGTTGCTAATGCCTGCTTTTATAAATTCTTGCACTAATTACCAGTTACATGGAACCCTTTTTTGCCCTACGATTTTGCCCTAATAAATTTTGAATAAAGTACTTAATTCTATATTGAAAAATCCCAATCAAAATGCCCTAATATTAGTGCGGCAAGTGTTTCTCGCATATATTTTGTGCAAAGCTTCCTAAATACCTTGGGAAACAATGAAGGTAACGTCAGATAACAAATGCGCATAAGTATTCGCTTAAAGTGGATTACTTCTCTAGAATTATCTCTTATGAACTCGATGTACTGCATTCTCTCTTATAGCAGAGTACTCAGTACTCTAAATAGTTTACCACTTTTCTTCTAAACACTGCATTCATTTTGTAGACATGCTCGATTTGGGGACGGGTTTATAGTAGAGTACCAAGTCCTCTAAATTGTTAACAACTTTTTCTAAACACACACTGCATTTGTAATGTTATAGGGCCTCATGAAATGTGATGCCCACGGGATGGCTGTTTCACCCACGCAAAATAGAATTCAAAGTATTGTAAATCGTTAACAACATTTAGGGGCGAAGCTCCTTACAGCGGCACCCGTTCCTCCCTCGTAGTCGTAGTAGTAGTGTGTAACCAGTCTTATATTTTGACCTCCAAGGTTGTGCTGGTGGGACATTTCTTCTGTGGGTTGTTAAACAATGAAAAAATTTGCAGCGTGCGCGTTAACTAAAAGCCGAGTTCTTCTGTCTCTCATTCCCCATTAGCAGCCATTGGTATGTACATTGAGCACTATCTGACAAGAAAGGGTGGCTACGTTATACTCGCTGGGCGTGACCTCCATGGTTTTAGAAAGGTTTAGCACGCACAAAGATTTAGTGAGCGTTGGGCCGCAGTGCCATGAATACAGTGAACTAGTGTATACCATAAACTCCGGGTGGTTAAATGTTGGGAGTAGACACGAAGCGCAAGCCGTAAGAAAGTGTGCATGCGCCACCTATTGTTTAGTCCTTGGAATGCCCGCTGGATGGCGGTGCATATGCGGAATATATGATGAAAAGATGCGAGATGGTGGTACTTGGAGTGTTGAATAGATGAGCAAACGGACACACAGACAGATGCATGGACGGACGCACTGATGGCTGCACGACGGTTGGACGCATGGACGGACGCAGGAGCGGATGCAGGGACGGACGCACAGATGGGCGTGCAGACGCACGGACGGCGGATGGACGCATGGGCGGCCACACAGACGCACGCATGGACGGACGGAAGCAAGAACGAATGGACGGACGGATGCTTCGCCCCACTCTCGATAATTCACTCCGTGGACATGCTGTCATTTTTTTCCTAAACACACAGATGATGTTTACTTATGGGATGGCTTTCTGCTCTTTCCTTGTAAAGTACCTGGTACTCTAAATCGTAAAGCACTTTTTCTAAACATACTTATTGTCTTTTCTTGATAAAACGACGTGGCTTCATCAAGTGTGAGTGCCCTGGGACGGCTTTATGCTCTCCCATAGTAGAGCACCAAGTAATATCCAGCTGCATGTGTCTAGGTATATACAACTGGTATAGAATATTTGTCGGCGCGGCCTCATCAAGTGAGAGGCCCAAGGCACGGCTTTCAGCTCTCACATAGTAGGGAAGCAAGTACTCTGAATCGGTGACCACTTTTAAATGGGAAGCATTTCTTGGTCGAACGATGTCACGCGTCGTGCGCAGGCGTTGCCCGCACCCCGACCACTGATGCTTGAGCTTCGGGAATCTTGGCGCATGCTTGCGCCGCATGCGCGCAAAAATATCATACGGTAAGGAGGGGAACTTGACCTCTTGTGAAGTGAAGTGTCCATTTTTTTTTGGAGTGACTGCAGGAATGTTGGCACCAAGTGCAAACAAGCCATCGGTGCCAACAGAAGCCTGTTTACCTTCGGACGGTGCCGCAGCGTGGTGTGATGTAGTGGTCAGTGTACGCACATGCTGACGAGTGGTCGGGAGTTCTAATTCTGTGTGTTGATGGAAATTTTTCCAATTTTTTTTCTGCATGTGTTGCTTCCATATCAATTGTACACCTAATCAAATGCCTGCACGCACTTCGAAAGGCTGGTTAAAACAACCAAAACATTCTTGCAGTTACTCCCAAAGTTTGGCGATGGGTGTGGCAGCTTATTTACTCCTCTAAAGGAGCAAGAGCTATACCCCACCCCTGTTCCTCCTTCTCAGAGTGTATATTTAAGGGCTCATTTCTTCTTGCTATACAAGTTATTAATGAGATCTAACAGGCAATCATGCCAAGGAAGGTGTAGGTTATGTTATTAAAAGTAATTGTGATGTAATTGTGAAGAGAGCAAAGTGGACGAAAAAATACCTTGCAGCAGGCAAGCACTGAACCCGAGACTTTCGAATAATGCGCCTGATGCTCTACCAACAGAGCTACCACGGCGGCTATCTCCTCATTCATATTAGGGGGTGGATTAAAAGGGAAAAGAGCCAGTCAGCGTCGTAAGCAGCCATGACGGCAAGGGTGCACAACTCTTTCTCTGACTGTTCGGCCTCATGTAGCTCAGAGAATTAATTGCGAGTGGGTGGCTTACCAAAATTGCCAGCAGGGGCCGATGGCCGATGATTGCAAACAGCATGGATTTCCATCGGCTTCTGTTATCATTGGCCATAGCCTGGACAGCGTGATAGGAATGGGCATGACCTACTAGGAAAATATGGGCAAGAAGGAAGTAAAAGCAGTGAATCTCAGTTTTAAGTGTGTGTTTCTCTTCGTTGCTGGCCCTTCTCAATAAATAGAAGGAAACAAAAGCTTTGGAACATACATGTGATATTTATCATGGCGGTCAAGGGCTTTCTTGACACATCCTATTTGTACTGGCCAATGTTCTCGGAATTCGACTGACCAGCGGCATGCTCACGTTTCTGTATTTGACAGATGTTCGTGGTGCGTGAACACGCACAAGCAGTAAAAAATGTGTTTAGAGTGGATGTGTCCATGTCTTTGGTTCCGTTTTACGTAAGTCGCACAAACAGCTACGGAATAGCCACGAGCGATAAATTTTGCAGTAATTAATTCGGTTTTGCTCTGGTTGCTCTACGTAATACCTCACTTTTTTTTCTTCTCGTCCAACCAATCACAACTGTAGCTGCAAGTGTACAGTGTGAGGTTTAAATTTCACGCTTTTTACTGCGCCCTCGTACTTTTTTCTGCGCACAGCCCTACTGCGCTAAAGCAAAATAATTCCCCCAAGCATACAGATAGTCCAATTTCAAAAGCCCATAAACTTCAGTGGCTGTTGAGAGCTCACGTAATAGCAGAATTGTCATAAAAAATACTGCAATTCATGTAGCCTTAAGCATGTGCTCACATGCACCACCGTATACGCTCGATTTCACATTCCACCGCGTGTATGGCTATGCGCCGTCTTTGTTGGCGCCATGTTCGCAAGATGGATGGCTGTTGTGGCCGTGCAGCGACGACCTTCTTATTTTAATTGAAGTAGAAGGTGAGTAAATATCAGCAGTGTCTGTCCTTGTTCCCTGAGGGCAATATGAGATTGGGCGGTCAAGGTTACGGTGGCCAAAATATTGGATGTTTGAAAGATCGGGCACTGCGTAAGCACCCGGGTCCTCGCCTTGACCTTGCTCTTCGCTGTTGGCGAAATTGCACATGACGTGCTTTTCTCGCGTTACATGCAAAAAAACTGAATATATTGGAAAACTTATTCGGTATAGTGTTCGAGCACCGATTCAATTCGCTATTTTTTCATGAGCAATACACTTTAACAAGGTGCTTGATTAAGCTGGTTGGTGCTGCATTTTAGACGAAGAAAGTGCTTAACAGCGCAAACAACAGGAGGCGATAGAATATACGAGAACAGAGCGTTCATTTATAGTTCATCAAGTTCATTTCTAGTTCATCGGGCTCCTCTTTGTGCTTCCCTGACTTCCTACAGTCTCAGTGCTCCGTTCTCGTCTCTTCTATCTCTTCCTGTCGTTCGCGCTGTTAAGCACTTTATTTGTCGAGCAATACACTGTTTTTGGGGAATACATGAAATTTGAAAATATCTGAAATGTCTCGGCCTGGTTCGAACGGCAGTCGCTCATTCGCCGGTTGTGCATGCCGACGCGCGGTGCGTGGCACTTGTTCGCTTCTGGTGGGAATGCCCTGTCGCTGACAACGAGTGCATCTCGGTAACGTGTCAAGTGATTAAGGGTCAATGCCGGGGCTTCATTAACTAATTCGCAATCATAAACTTGCGCATGTGGTCTTACTAAAAAGGTAGAATAAAAACGAAGGCGGCGAAATCTCGGGATAACCTGCCTTCCAAAATCAATCAGACGTGTATTTATTTCTTTTACGTGTAGCTTTGAAGGTTCCTCGACATGCATTGTCGGATTTAATTTAGTGGAATTCAACTTTTGAAAAAAAAATGTCACGATGAAATTTTAGCTTCATCTAGGTACTTCGGGTTTTTATTTATTGATATTGAGAAAGCTTTTATTTCAGATGTGGGCACTACTTGAAAGTTGTGATTGGTCAACAAGTATGCAACGTTGGTAAGTGGCTATTTGGGCTGGTTGGTATTGCGTATTGAAAAGAAATTTACTTTTCTTAGTGCGCAAGAAATGTTTCCTTAGTGCGCTCTGTCCTATCTCACTGCTCTATCTTCTTTTTCAAACGTTCCCTGCGCACTAAGGAAAGTGAATTTCTTTCAAAGTGTTGGTAAGCCACGCTATTCTCGCGGTAATGCATTCCTTCTGAATTTACCTCTATAATTTGTTGGAAATGAGCTATAGTGTCTGCTAAATGTATTATTGGTAATCATCATAAATCTGTTTTATATTCTTGCATGGAAGGAGCGCCACTCCTCAAACTATTTATAAAATACACAAAACACATGATTATCACAACTGCCCAAGAGAAAGTTAATGAAATTTACACAAAAAATACTGTTCACAAACACTGAGTCAGAGCTAAACGCTTACTGGGTTTTCTGACATTTAATCACAATTTTCTGAATTGAAGGAATAGTTTTTGCGAGCGCCGCACGAATACATCCGTGGAATGTACAATGAATATTTTGATGAAATGATGCTGTTTTATTATGCCAAGATTACCTTTCCGTTGACAAGACAACCACTAGATATGGTAAAAACATTTTCAAATATTTTAAACATGTGTACATTTCTTTCCACCTAAATATTTATGTATTGTTTATTTTTATGCTACAGATCAGAAATTTGCTTTTCGAAAATGTTGGATGTGCTGAATTGGCCTTGCACAGGGCGCTCCAGCACATTGTATCCAAGATGGTCAGAAAGAAGTACTGTTGGGCCGCCGATAGCTGCTTTTGATTTAATAGTATGGCAAATGTGTTTTTTTCGATTGGTATGCATTAGAAGAAAACAAGTAAACTTGTTTATTGCCCTGGCTTTTATTGGTAACATCCTCACTATGAGTTTTTGTTATGTAGACGTCTCCATGCAGTGATATTTTAATTGCAGTTCTTTAGAAAACGTTTTGCTGGGACCAGAATATTGCACCAACTGCATCACTGCTATTTTTTTGGAAACTTGATTTACAGATGCCATAGTTTTCAAATTATATATGCGAGACGAGGAGGAATAAACTTTATCATTCAGGAAGGGGAGGGAAATGGGGGAAACCAAGTTTGACGGTGGCTAGGTTGGGGCCCAAGGGGCCGGAACATTAGCAGACCAGTCCACCAGCTTGGCCTGTGTACGCTGTGTTCCTGAATAAAGGTAATTCGTGCCATGTCAAGGAAGAATGAGCATTGAAGCAGTTTCAATGCTACCATATGTTTGCCACTCCAACGTTGTATAATCTTAATTTCTGTTGTATCGGCTTTCCTACTTGTAGAAGGTGAGAAACGGAGCACACAACCGATTTATTCGTTTAACCTTCAGCTAAACAGCTAAGCGGCAGGACTGTCAACAGCCAACAGAACTTACATGGCAAAAAGAATTTTAGCAAATAAAGGTGCACCAACTATCCCAGCAACGTTCATAAATATAAAGATTTGTACATACAGGAAAAAACAATGACATCATACACTGCTTGTGTACCAATGGTGCTTCCAAATGCACACGAAAAAAAGACTTTTTCTCATTTGAAAAGAAAAAAAAACATGTTGTGAAAAAGGGTCCGAGAATAGGATTTCTTGAAAAATTGTTTTTCTTCGTATCGTCCTACGTATTGATGGAGTTCTCGCATGATAATGCGTATTACTTTAGTAACAAACTTGTAGTTGAAAGTGCAAAAGAACTTCATCATGCTGTTCAACTACTCTTCTTCCTGTCTGGGCAGGTACTGTCCTCCTAATTATCATGCATAACCAATCAGCCTCCTGACAAATGTTCCTTCTCTGTGTTTTGTTTTTGTGGAAAATAGGTGAAAGCGATTGGTTATAGGGTGACTTTTTAAAGAAGAGAAGCTCATTGCTTTCTCCTGTTTTACCGTTGAAAGAATCAACCTGTTCAACGAAACTGACACAGCTGTTTTAAACGTAACAAAGAAATGCCTCATGTTCGCTTCAGATCATGGTGCACCTATGGAAAGAAGGCATGCTGCTATGATAGAAGACCCCAAGAGACCTCCAAGCAACACTTAATGTTCGCAAGAGTTCTGGAGAGAAATCAAAAGTAGCATATTGCTTTCTCTATATTCTGTGATCAATAAACCTGAAGCTCGAGAAATATATGCCTTGTGACATATCGGGGGGGGGGGGGTGATCTAAGAAAAAAATAGTCGAGCATAAACTGAAGCCATGAAAAAAAAGTAAAATAAATGTGCCAGGAAATTGCATTGGCCGAAATGTTTAGCTCCCATGCCAAAAACATACTTGGCAATTGCATGGCATTCTAACACAGTGCCGGCCATAGAAAATGGTGTTTAACTTATCCCCAGTTTGATAATAAGGATCAGTTTCTCACCTTTCACGACATAATGACCCACTACAAAAAAACTAATGAAGATATATTCGCAACCCCATACTGAACTGTAAATATCAAGAAGTAGGCTGGAGACGTCTACAAACGAGAAGATTTCAAAACACAGTGCAATTGAACCGCGTATACCTCAGTCGATTCCGCGACGCCTGTTGTATTTTATGTAAACACGTATATAGAGACATAGAACACATACTTTGGAAACGCCCACACACTACACGGCTTTTCGATCACTGAAACCCAGACCTCCTTGAGACGCATTGGGTCGACGCTCTCGCTAGCTCAGAATTCGAAGACAAAATTTGGGTCGTCTAGCAGGCGCGGGAACCGGTGGAAAGGCTAAACCTTATGGCCGCACGCTCGGTTCCGATCTGTTTTTTAAGACTGTTCCGGTTTTCAGCCGGTCTGGAGACGGAGGCTGTTCACGGTGAGGCCGCACGAGCGGAACGCATGAGCACGGTGATTGCCCGACGCGATGTTCGCGAAGGGCTGGCAACCGTTCGGCGAAACAGAGGTGCTCGATGGTGACTATCATCAGCAGACGACACAAAACGTATACTTTTGTCCTTGCGGGTTCAATTTGAACGAATTACGTGCACTGTTACGTTCTGTTCTGCAGCGGCATGAGTTGCATGGTTGCAGTCGTGGACGCTAGAGAGGGGACTTGACCTGCGTGATTGTCGATATTCGCTTAAACGGCCGTATCTAGCATGCGATCAGCCCATCTGCACTAGGTACGTTCTGCGTGACATCGCCATGCTTGAACGTGCCCGCGCTTCAGCTTGTTAGAACACGACGTTCCCGCACACGTTCCAAACCAGATTATTCAAGTAGGCACGCTGACGACAATCAGCCATCATTCGCGAGGTTACAGACATGTAGGTCGAGGCAAACAGACACAAATCTTAATCCCCCCCCCCCCCCCAAAACGCTGCTTTTTTAGAGCAGCGCCGCGGGCCGCTTTAATGAAGTGCGCAGCACCGGCACGATGTAACGGGGTCACAAACCAGGGCTCGGCAACCTACTGCAGCCGGGCCTCAAGCGTGTGCCCCCGCAAGACGTCGTAACTCCCCTTCCACCCCCCTTACCTTGTGACATTTTACCTGAAGGCTAACATAGCAGTTTTGTGCTGAAGTAGACTCTCGCTTGTAAGTTTTAATCGTTTGTAAATTACAGCTTTGTGACATATGGGCTAAAAATACCAAGAACTTCTACATATAGATCTATTCGTTTTTTTACATTTTTTTTCAAATCGCCAATTTTTTTTTTCTTCACCTGTGCTGGATTCCTCATCCTACCAAACTGGGAATGTGAGGGGAGATCATTACAGGTTGTGCAATATTAGGCCTCGTACACAGACCAGTGGGCAGGCCCACATTTCATATTGTCGCGACGTGAAGACAGAGGTCGTATTCTAAGAAGCTGAGAAAGCAGCAGCGGGTCGGTCTTTATATTTACCGCGCTCGCAGAAAGTTCGTCTTTCTTGTTGTTGCGTTCTACATAAAAGCGTGCAGATAGCGTATGCACTGTCGCTTTCGTCTTTCTCGCAGGACGCACGGGGCGATATACTTAACATAACGAAAAGTGCACAGCGTGAGACAGCACAAAGGCAACTATTCCTCCAATGCTCACAGACATGTTTTGATGCTCCCTTTAATTAGAAAGATTCACCCCTAATGACTCAAGAAAAGGCAGCAATTATATGACAGTGTACAGTGAATATGGAAAGAAAGAATGTGAAAGAAATAAATAAAGACGAAATCCCAAAGCGTTTTCAGAAACATGGGGCGGAAACTTCGTAGCATACGCGTGAACATTGTGCATAGCGCTCCTGTAAGGAGGCCGTCACCGGCCCCACATTTTATGGCTCTGCGCTTAACGACAATCGTTTTTCAAGAGAGGCATCACGTCTCATCAGTAACAACAACCTTACGCACGTTCATTGTAGCGTCCAGAATGCAGGCGAAGTGAGCAAATGTAAACGTAGCCTTCCCTGAACACGCAGTGACGTAAACGGCGAACTAAAAATGCAGTGATCGTTGAAACACTGTCATAACCAAAGCACGACTGCTTAACTTCTGCATCAGACAGTCGCAATCCACCACCAAAGTCGTTCTTGCTCATGAAACAGCAGTGTAAAAGGGCGTTCCAGGCGAATTATGTATTTGAGCGGCCAAAATCGCAGCAGTTATTCCTCGACATCGCTGAAGGCCGACAGAATAGTTCATGATGACGAAAAAAAAAAAGAACCACACACATCCGTCTGCGCACTCACCCATACGCTCGCGGGAACACACGCGCTCGCCCGACCCCGCCAATGCTTCTGACCCACGCTGGCAGATGGCATCGTTGGTGCTGTGTGCATTGCCTATATTAGCGCTCATGAACATGCAGTATCCACAAAGCCCCTCTGTGAAACGCTGAAGCGAACCCAATTGCATTCTTCTAGAGCAAGGCAAAATGTATTTAGAAACACTTTGGAGCGAGACTGCCGAAGGTTGTGCACATGCGCAAGAGCATAGAGCGACCCTTCTCGCCTTCGTTAATCATGGTGATTCGCAGCCCTTTCCCCTCCCTATTATGCCTCATTCTCGCCACATCAGAAGGCCACCCAACGGGGAATCTATGGGGTCCCATGTATCTAGCCAGTAAATAGCTCCGGAACATATGGACGACAATCCCACGGCGCCGCAAACATTTAGGCAACGCCAATTGCTTGAAGATGAAAGAAGGGGCGTTCGCAAGCCTCGCCACGTCTTGGTAGGTGAAAGATGCACAAAAGCACTCTAAAGCATGTCAGTTGATATACATAATAACGGAAGCCAGCAAAGCGATCTGCCAGTTAGTGTGAATCATGAAATAAAGGGTAGTAGCTTTTCAATCTGCATTTCTACCTGTTGCAAGCAGTATAGTGTACTCATTTTTTGTGTAATGGAAGATCTGGTACGTCGGTGAACACACTGCAATGCAGTCGCGTTGGGTCAGGTCAGTTTCGTATAGTACGCAATGCGGCCGCCTGAACATTTTATGCAGCGCAAAGCCATACGACATGCGCACTGTACCGTCTCGATACAAAAACGTTTGCTCTGCGGTACACGCTATGACGCTTCTTCATAAGACAATAACCGATGCCGGAAAAACCAATCATACATTGACGCGCGCAGCTTACACTGGTCAGTCAGACTGAGAATAACGTGGTTCCGAGTGTAGGACGCATAAATGCTCATATATACGCAAGGCGTGCAGTACAGACAACGGTCTCCGTGTAGAGCTCCTTCATCAGCTTCCCCTAAACCGCAGAGACCCACTTTAGTTTACATGCCCTCCCGCTTCAGGCGCTGAATCGAACGTAGCAGGTTAGAGCCACGGCTCTGCAGCAGGAGTAATAAAACCAAATAAAGAATAATGGCATACATGAAGTGACGTCCCGGTGTTTTACTTCCTGAAAATAGAGCAAATGGAAGGTTTTTAAATGCCGGGTAAGTCACTGCTTTCTTCTGCCCACAAGTCTCGGGAGCACACCATGAAGTCCTGCCACGCTGTCTCGAAACCGTGCCTCAGTGGTTGAGGCTGCGCAGTCGTGGGTGGCCGTGCTTGTGATGGCGGCGTTTGTTGGCCTGGCGCAGCCTGCGATATCGGCCCGGTGCCTGTTCTGCGCGGGGACCTCGTTCAGTGCCGCCACGTTCGTAGAGTTTCCGCCATCAGCCGCGAGTGTGCTTTTGTCCAACCCCGCCTTAGCAGCGTCGTTCGCAGGGTTGCTGTTAGGGTTCGCATCGATGGGGTGCTTGATTGCGTATTCCGCGGCAGCGCCCGTAGCCGTAGGGCCGGGAAGACCCGGTGGGCCGGGTTTTCCTGGACGGCCCGGGGTGCCTGGAACTCCCGGGTGTCCACCATCCTTAGAAGGATGCCCTGGCTCACCTGGTTCACCTGGTGAACCCCTTCCACCCGGCTTGCCTTGCTGCCCAGGCCCTCCAGGCTTGCCTGGCGTACCATCCATTCCTGCGGTAAGGAATGATTGTTGACAGTGTGCTTTTAGTGACGGCCGTTGAGGTGGTAAGTTTTTTTAGTTAATTATACGACCGCCCGAAAAGCATGCTCTGTAAAAGCAGGCATACTGGGATATACGTAGGTGGCCATGTTCATTATCCCTTTCTATCAGTCGCGACAAATTTTGCGGGTAACCAAAAGGTTTCTTCAATAAAAGAAATGGCAGGTCCCACGTACAGTGGGAATTGATGATACGTGAAGCACGAATGAAAAATGTTGGTATGTCAGTTTAAACTCAGCACAACGTTACGAGGTGGAGATAAATGATGCTGTAAAATACTTCCGTTACATGATTAACATGTTTGGATGTGTTGTTTACCTTCGTCATCTATTCACGTCACGTTTTAACAAATTTAGTATATGTCCAGCTAGCGAAACGGCTGCGAGCACGCTATGAGCGTGGCATGTTGTCATGTTCTTACATCACACGCGTGCCAGGATTATCATGTTTGCACAAGTCATATATTTCTTCATTGATTGACGTCACGTAACACCAAATTTGGTATATGTGGAACTAGCAAAACGGCCGCGAGCACAACATAAAGGGCTCAATATACTCCAATGTAGCGCTGACGCGCGTGCACGCTGGGCACAGCGACGCTACGTTTGCAAAACGCGAGCACTCGTGTGCCGCCAGGCACGACCAGCGTCCGTCGGCGTGGCCCGACGACAACCGGCGTGAAATACCACCTGCTGCATTTCGCGTTAATGCGTTACCCAGACAACACTGCGTCTCCCTCTCTACGTGACAGAGGTACGCGGTACGCCCTGAAATGCGCATGCGTCAAAGCAACGCAGCGCGACACGTGCCAGCGAGTATATGACAGGACCGGCGCCTGCGTGGCAACACTGGTGTGACGTAGCGATTGAACGCCGGCAAACACGCGCACCGCGTCATGTCACATGTATTGGCGCCTTGACTGTGGCATGTTGTCATGTTCTCACATAAACACATCTCATGTTTATCATGCTTGCACCCGTTACATGCCTTCTTCATCCACTCACGTGCTGTAATAACAAATTTGGTATGTGTGACGATAGCGAAACGGCCACGAGCGCATCATGAGCATGGCATGTAGTCACGTTGTTACATGACACGCATGTCATGATTTTCATGTTAGGGTCTGTCGCTTTTGTTCGCCATGCAATCATACCATACCATACCAGTTTTGCAACATGCCATGTGAACGAAACTACTGCATTACCTGCTGAACCATGAAATGTAAATCATGACATTCATGATGTACGTGTCAATATTTTAATGTTATGACTAGTCAACCACGTTTTTCATACAGTCATGTTATGCCATACCAAGTTCGGTACTGATAATGTTATCGAAACGGCCAGGAGAGCTAAAAGCCGTAGGTGGATAGATAGATAGATAGATAGATAGATAGATAGATAGATAGATAGATAGATAGATAGATACGCTCAAGGTCGCCGAAGTTCGCTAAGAAATGCTTCGCATTTATTAGCAAACCCTGATGCTGTGCAAGTTTCTCAAATGGCGATGAAGGTTTTGTGCAGTAGCGTGTGCGATTTGACTACGACAAGCAATAATTACGCGCTTTAAATGATTGCAGAAGAATTAACTGAACTATTTTGTAATGGCTCAGTGTCTCTTTGCGTATTTGCATGAACAATCAAATTTTCTTACTTTTGTTTGAAAAGTTGTGTTTGGGGGGAGTGGCGTCGAATACTGCACCTGCAGGTGTACCTGTTCATCTTCGCCTACTACTTCCTTGCCTCCTCCTGATGCTTTAACTATATATGTTGTCTCAAGTGTTTTACCTTATTTTGATAGCCAGCGCTCATTTGCGCATTTCTCATCTTTATTATTTAAATTTCTTTGGCACTCTTCCACTGTAGACCAAATTGATGGCATTCCAGCCTGCTGACTGCCTAATATAGCGTCCAAAGAGCTAGGAAGCCTTTTATATATAACGTAAGAATGGTTAACGAATGTAAACGAAACTGGCTTTTGACTGTTTCTTACTCCTTCAAACTTATTCCGGGGCCACACATTTGGGATTTATTAAAAAAAAGACTTCATAATAAGTAAACTTCTTCAAAACAGTAAAATTGACGCCTTTTTAAGAAGCAGATGCTACATCTGCGGTGCTGTCATATTAGTTTAAGTGGGCCACATATATAGTGGGGTCGGGGAAAGAGTTCTGTAATATTCAATGCTTTGTCTCCAATCGTACAAGCTTTTTCTTTCGCCGTGCTTCTCCTCGTCAAACCTAAAGTTACACTCGTGCGCTGCAAATGTCAAGTTGAGTCCTTTGCGTCACAGTGAATCATTCCGCAGAGCTTGACCCTGATAGAGGGCAAATAACATGACACCAGTAAAATGACAGACGACAGCACTCCTTCCGAACCCTCAAAAATACTCTTCTGAATTGTCACTCGATCAATTTCTTGAAATAAACGCTCAAAACGCTGAAGTTCCATTCTGTATTTTTCTGGTGGTGGAATACTTGGGACCAAGGTTCAGCGTTTCAAAAGACACGCTGGATAACATATAAGAAATGTGCGTTTTCAAAGGCTTCGACGTCAACGCTGTTGTCTGTTACTTTACTGCTTTTTGGTCACCAGCATTGTTTCAATATCAAACATATTTCACCAATTGGTCCAAGTATCTACTTTAGTGTCATACAAATTGTTTTACACTGTTCCGTGCTCCTGCTGACGAAGACTAACTGATTATGCAGGAAGAACGAACAATAAGCTCTTTCACTCATATCGACACGTAATGCATGGATGAACCATATAGATAGTCAAGTTACCTCCAGGTATAGGCGTTAAACACTGCATTATAAACTTGTAAAATAGGTGCGTTTAAGACGTGCTAGGAGCCGACATTGCATGCTCACGCCTGATGGCTTCTCTAACGGGCATGACGTTGCGCAAAACATAAACGAAAGTATCAGATAGATTTTCGGAGGTTGCATTTCAATATGTAATATTCAGTTTGCGCTATAGACGTCTGCCAATATATCTATATAGTAAACGTCAACCAAAGAACTATAGTAGTGGCACGGGCACTGCGCTAAGAAATATTCGCCAGGGAATGAAGTGTACTGGGCAGTTAGACGTGCCTTGCTTCTCGATGAGAGGTGTGGGCTATTCGACAAGAGTTCGCGAAGTCTAGTTCACTGCTCTCTGGTTCGAAAGAACTTGAAAGCTAACGGACATGAGTCAATTGTACAAAGAAATTTAAAGTTGCATCCAGTGAGCACGCGCTGCTGTAGTCAGTTGATTTGAAGGGCCTCAAAGCAACTTCTGAAAATACGGACCACGAACGCGTTTTTTTTCTCCTGGAAAATTTTTCTAGCGTCTTTTCGGCACATTTTGTGACGCTCGCAGTAGTGACGTAAAGTCATGAGAAAATAGGCTCTTGACTGCTCCACATAAGAGAGATATTATTTGTGAATTGTCTTCCGTCTTACTTTGCCAATCAGTTGCACGCCCGTTCTGTCTTGTCTTGCATGGATACTGTGCATGATCAACATAACGCACTTTCTTTTGTGTGCTTTCAACTTCGAAAGCAGAGATAACGCCGTGTTGCCTAAAAATGACTGCTTCGTCAGACGTGCCACAGTTCCGTCCGTTTGCGATTTCTAGGCTGTTACAAACACCAAGATATGTACCAGATATTACGCACGCGAGGTGTCATAAGACAATGCCGGGATAAAAAAAACACAACAACAACAAAAAGAAAAACAAAACAAGGGTGGAATAAACTTGGTATGATGGTGCTGTCATGACCAGCAATCCTAAAAACGAAACAATTACAATAAGCTACACATTTCACAAAGCACACAAAGCCGTTCGCCATCCACTTGAAGAACACAGGCTATAAAGGCGCAAAGCTTCCCAACACTGTTCTGAAATGGTGTGGGGGTCCCTTGATTAGGCTTATGTTGAATGCCAACCTGGACTAGTCATTATTGCTCGAGGCGGCACATTTGGTCAATGAGCGTTGCATACTCAGCATGGCGTTGCATACTCAGCAAGCGCTGACAGCTGAGCTTGTTCACGCATCAAACTAAATGCAAAGAAGTGGTAGGACACACGCGCACACGCACACACACACACACACACACACACACACACGCACGCACGCACGCACGCACACTATTTATTTATGAATACTGCAACCCTAACTTAGGGTTTTGGCAGGATGGATATACATTTGATAAATTTACAAATCGGCAAACAAATAAATATAAAACAGGTAAGACATTTACACACTTTTAGAACGAAAAAAGAAGAACAGTGGTTCGTAATAAACCGACATAAGAACATATAGACAAATGAGCGCTACATTCACGATGATCACATGTGGAGAACGGTTACAGTAATTGAAATAAACAACAGGAGAACATGTCATAGAAATTAGACACTCGCTGCTAGAGCTGCGCAGCAAAAAAGGTTCAAGGATGACTGGGAAACAACTTCGTTACTAAGGTTATTCCATTCGGTAATTGTCCTAGGGAAGAACGAATACTTGAATGTGTTATTACAAGTGGAAAATAGGGTTATCGTAAAGACATGCCTCTGCCTTGTGGTACATCCTGTGGACAAATGAAGTATATGTGATAAGTCTAACTTAAAGTAACCTTTAGCTAACTGAAAGAAAAATTTCAATTTCTTTGTGTAGGTGTTGGGAGGTTAGCTTTTGCTAATAAACATGTTATTGAAGTACGACCAAAACTGTTATAAGTAAACCTAACAGCTCTTGTTTAAATTTTTTCCATTTCGCTGATATTTTTTCTGGTGTAAGGGTACCAAAGTATGGATGCATAACCTAAAGTAGGTTGAACAATTGCATTAAATGCAACAAGGTGAACGGCGGGAGTGGAGTGCTTAAGAGCTCGTCTAAGATGAAATAATTTGTAATTGCACGAGCTTATTACAGTGTTAATATGTCTCGTCCAGTTAAGGTCATTCGAAATCCAAAGACGAAGGTACTTGTAGTGTTGTACCTCCTGCAAAAAAACAATACTGGCATAATATGCAAAATGAATAGTGTTACGTTTGTGAGAAATTTTCATGAAAACGGTCTTTCTAAGATTAACTGACATCTGCCATTTATCGCACCAACGAATGACCTTTTTAAATGCATCGTTTAAATAAATTTGATCAGTATGGTTTTCTATTTCCGAGTACAGGATGCAATCAGCCGCATATAACTTAAGTTTTACAGGTATATCATGGGGTATATTATTTAAAAACAATAAAAAGAGATATATAATCAAAAAACGTATATATATATATTTCAACGAGCAAGGTTGCATAAAAACACAGGGTATTATTCGAGAAACGTTAGCCGCAACAAGCTGGTATAGGCAGGAACCCGGCAAGCACGAGCCAAACACGAACGTCAACGTCTTGTTTCACGCTGGCACAGAGCTGGCGCCACTATGCTCCGGTACATTTACTCCCCGCGCAGAAAAGAGCCAACCTGGCGACCTAGGGAAATGACACGACAAGGCGTTCATACGTGTACTGTTTCACGCCCACGGCAGCGTTGGTCAGAAGGTGGATCGATTGTTCAACTTCATATTTGACAGGAGATGCTTGTCGCACCACACGGTAGGGGCCACGGTATTTCGACGAAAGCTTCGGGGAAAGACCGGGAGGAATAGATGGGACCCAGAGCCGAACCAGCATTTCTGGGTTATAGTGAACACTATACGCAGAGGCATCGTGGTCAGTTTTCTGGCGCCATTGGTCTTCTGCGCTAAATGAGCGAGCGAGTTGGCGACACTCTTCGGCATAAGCAGCTGCTTCGGAAACAGGCGTCGCTTCGGAAACATCAAGCCTGTAAGGGAGAATGGTGTCCATGGAGCATGATGGCTCACGTCCGTACAAGAGGAAGAAAGGAAAAAAGCCAGTGGTTGTTTGTGGCGCAGAGTTGTACGCGTATGTGACAAAAGGGAGCACTTGGTCCCAGTTAGTGTGGTCGTCAGAGGCGTACATGGCAAGCATATCTCCAAGGTATGGTTAAAGTTTTCTGTCATGTCATTGGTTTGAGGATGGTATGCCGAGGTTTTCCAATGGACAGTGCGACATGCCTTGAGCAGCTCGTCGACGGCGTTCGAGAGAAACACGCGTCCACGGTCACTCAGTAATTCACGAGGTGCACCGTGTAGCAAAATGAGATGACGATGAAGAAAGGACGCAACGTCTTTCGCAGTGGTAGCAGGCAGCGCAGAAGTTTCAGCGTAGCATGTCAAATGATCGACGGCGACGATAATCCACTGGTTGCCTCGAAGAGTGTTGGGTAGAGGACCATAAATATCAATTCCCACGCGGTCGAATAGTCTCGCTGGGCAGGTTAAGGGTTGTAAAGGGCCAGCAGTGCTGTGAGAAGGCGTCTGGCGTCGTTAAAACGTGGTGCATGGCCGAAAATACTGGCGAACATGCCGATACATGCCGCACCAGTTGTATCTTAGACGAAGACGAGAGTAAGTCTTAAATACTCTAGCATGGCCCCACTGGGGGTCATCGTGAAAGGCAGCGCAGATGTCCGAGCGCAAATGACGAGGGATGACAAGGAGCCACCTACGGCCGTCCGTCACGTAATTGTGGCAATACAACAAGCCTTCATGGACAGCAAAGTGTCTTGCTTAACGAAAGAGGGAGCGTGAAGTCGTTTCTAACGAACTGGGAGAGAGGACGTCGAGCAAAGAATTGATCCAAGGATCCTTGCGCTGCTGTGATGGCATGTCGGTGAGGCTCAACGATGACGAATCACAAATGACAGTTGATAAGCAGGCAAGGTCAGGAGGCAGTGGAGAACGCGATAGTGCATCGGTGTCAGAACGTTTGCGTCATGAGCGATAAACAACACGGATGTCGTATTTCTGAAGGCGTAAAATCTAACGAGCGAGGCGGCCAGTAGGATCTTTCATGGACGCTAGCCAGCATAAGGCATGGTGATCTGTGGCAACATCAAACTGGCGTCCGTAAAGGTAAGTGCGGAATTTTACTATAGCCCAAATGATAGCCAAGCACTCCTTTTACGTGACGGAATAGTTGGACTCTGCAATCGTAAGGGTACGGCTGGCATAGGCGACAACGTACTCGTCGCAGCCATCCTTGCGTTGAGTGAGAATGGCACCGAGGCCGACACCACTTGAATTCGTGTGAATTTCAGTGGGTGTATTGGGATCGAAGTGGTGAAGAACTGGCAGAGACGTGAGTAGCTGTCGCAGCGCTGTGAATGCGTCATCGCAGTGGGAATTCCAGCCAGAAAAGTCCGTGCTACAGGAGAGAAGCTGAGTCAGGGGATCAATTATAGAGGCGAAATTGCGAATGAAACGCCCAAAATAGGAACACAAGCCTACAAAACTACGAAGCTCCTTTAGGGTAGTAGGCTTGGAAAACTCAGCCACGGCACTCAGTTTGGCAGGGTCTGGCAATATTCCTTTTTTTTTGAAACGACGTGGCCGAGAATTGCGAGTTTGCGGGCGCCAAAACGACATTTCTTGAAGTTTAGTTGCAACCCGGCCGCCGTAAGGCACGGGAAAACTTGTTCCAGACGGGAAAGATGAGTTTTGAATTTCGCCGAGAATACAACTATGTCACCTAAATAGCAAAAACAGATGTGCCATTCAAGTACCCTGAGGACACTGTCCATCATTCTTTCAAACGTTGCAGGCGCATTGAAAAGACTGAAGGGCATTACATTAAATTCATGTAAGCTGTCAGGGGCCACAAATGCCGTTTTTGGAGGGTCTGGTTCAGCCATTGGCACTTGCCAATATCCAGAGCACTGATCCAGTGAAGAGAAAAACTCCGCACCTTGAAGGCAATCCAAGGCGTCATTATTGCGTGGCAGGGGATAAACATCCTTGCGTGTGATCTTGTTTAGTCGACGATAATTCACGTAAAACCTGATGGAGCCATACTTTTTTCGCACGAGGACCACTGGCGAAGCCCAAGGACTGTGTGAGTGTTGAATAACACCATGTTGCAGCATCTCGTCGACGTGTTGAGTGACGACATCACGCTCAGCCTGCGAGACGTGGTAGGGGCGCTGACGAAGTGGATTATGATGACCAGTGTCGATAAAGTGAGCGACAACTGACGTGCGTCCCAAGGGAGGCTGTCCATGGTCGAAGGAGGCGCGGAAATGGTCAAGCAGTTGAATGAGCTAATTGCGCTGGTCTTGCGTAAGACCGGTGTCTACGCTGCGCAACAAAACGTCTTCGTCAGGTAGTGAGGGCGCGGTGGCAGCTGTGACAGCATCCACGGACATCGGTGTCGTATCAGAACGGGCACCGAAAGGAAAAAATGTCATCATAAGTGTCAAGACTCCCAATACAATTGCCATGCAATAAGATAGCGGGACAAGAAAACGGATTGCACACGTACATGGCACTGGAGCCATCGACAAGTGTTATGACGGCAAACGGGAGGACAAGGTTCCGGTGACGAGCGCATTCTTGTGACGACATAAAAAGGGCAGTTGAATCAGAAATAGAGTTACACAAAAGAGATACCGTGGTGACCGAAAAAGCAGAGATGACGACGTCAGCGGCGACGATCGCCTTTTTGGGTGAGCGAGGGAGATCTATGAATGTCGCGCTAAATGGAAACAAAACGAGTTGAGCACGAGCGCAGTCGACGACCGCATGATTAGCGGAAAGAAAGTTCCATCCCAGGATGATTTCATGAGACGCATGCGGAAGGATGACAAATTCAACGATGTAAAGCACTCCTTGAATCACAACACGTGCAGTGCATGTGGCAGAAGGTTGGACGTGTTGCGAACTCGCTGTGCGTAAAGCAATTTCAAGTGGAGTCGTCACTTTGTTCAGTTTGCGGCTAACACTTCACTGATTATACAAATAGCGGCACCTGTGTCGACAAGAGCTGTTGTGGCGAAACCGTCCACAAACACAGAAATCTCGTTAGGGGGCGAAAGATGAGGCCTTGAAAATTCCGTCGATGGCGCAGCTCTTGCCTCAGGAACTGCAACTGTTGGTTTTCCTCCAGGGCGTGGTTGGAAGGGCGAAGCATGGGGGAAGGAGACCGAAGACGGGGTGAAGGAGATCGACGTCGGCTGAAGTCTGGTCGACGTGAGCGGGGGTCATGTGCATCAGGTATCACATGCGATTCTGATTGCCGAGGCATGTTGCCGGAATGCTGAGCATCATTAAAATAGCATCTACGGCGATGACAGTAGCGCACGACATGTCCTGGAATACCGCAGTTGTAGCAAACGGGCCGGTTATCCGGAGTACGCCAAGAGTTTACAGGTGCTCGAGGTGGTGTAAAGGACCGATTTACCGGATAAACCAAAACCGGTGAACTGTAGTAGTTGGCGGCTGGACCGTACGAAGGGAGCGGTGGTTGGGCACGAGGTCGGTGGACGGCTTCCGCATAAGTCAGCGGTGCAGCAACTGATATTGGGGACGCGGGAGAAGGAAGAGCCTCGGGAACTTGCGCCTGAATAGCACGGCGAAGTGAGTGGTCCAGTGTTGTGGGGGTCTCGTTGATGGTGGCGACAAGAGAGAGCTGTCGAGCAACTTCCTCCCGGATGTACTGTTGAATTTGAGGCATTAACACGCTGTAGTCGGGGCCACTGCTTTTGCACTCCAAAGCCGAGTGGTTTGCATATTAGCGCGACGTGTAGAAATTCGTTGCTTGTGTAGCTCATCGAAACTTTGACATAGCTGTAGCACGGCTATGACGGTCTGTCGGTCTTTGGCCACAAGCATATGAAAAGCGTCGTCATCAATGTCTTTCAATATATTCTTTATTCTGTCAGCCTCCGTCATCCTCGCATCAACGTGCCTACAGAGGCTGATCACATCCTCAATGTAGCTCGTGAAGCTCTCACCATTTCGCTGAAATTGTCCCCGCAGGTGCAGTTTAGCACGAAGCTTGCGCATGGCTGGACGACCGAAAAACGAAGTTACGGCCTCTTTGAAAACCGACCAGGTGGGGGTGTCAGCTTGATGGTTTGTGAACCATAAATTGGCCAAATCTATCAAGTAGAAGATGACGTGAATCAGCTTCGCAGGGTCATTCCACTTGTTAATCACGCTGGCACGCTCGTACTCTGCCAGCCAGTCCTCGACATCTTGATCTTCAGTGCCGTTGGTTGTATACTGGTGGGTCACGCAGACGAAGTACACCTGGGCACATGACAAGCGGCAGCGTGGAAGAGGCTTGTGGGGGATCGATGTGCTCGGTCATCGCAGACTGAAATGGTAGCTTACGGTTGCGGAGCTCCAGGACGTTACCCAGCACCTTCACCAAATGCAACGAGCAAGGTTGCGTAACAACGGTTATTATTCGAGAAACGTTAGCCGTGTAACGAGAGCAGTGGACACGGAGCTCAGGTAGAGAAAGAAGACGCACTGGTATCACAGGCTTGCATTCAGTCAGCCCTTGCGCTAAATAATTTTTTTTGTTCGCCGAGTGAACTCCTGCTGGTTGAACACCCCGTTTCAAGTGGTAGAGGTGCTGGGTACATCTGGTTCTCACCCTGGAACTCCGCAGCCGTACACTCCACCCACCTTCTGGAATTACTGATCCGGGACCGTCTCAGGCCACCACACCAGGTCTCGCACCCATACCTGTCTTCTGCGCTGGTGCTCTCCGGCAGCGCGACCCCCCCATATTTGGTGGCACAGAGGACCAAGATGTGGACAAGTGGATTGCCGAGTATGAACTGGTGAGCGCGTACAATAGGTGGAAAGCAGCCGATAAGCTCACAATTGTGAGTTTTTACCTGACCGACGTGGCTAAACTATGGTACAGGAATCATCAAAGTGATTTCAGTACCTGGTCAGAATTGGCAAAAACCCTCTCGGAAGTCTTTTGACATCCTGCTGTCCGCCGCCTTCGTGCTGAACAGCGCTTGCGTAGCAGAGTACAGAGAACTGATGAGACTTTCACGAGCTACATCGAAGATGTGCTCTTCCTCTGCCAGCTCGTCAACCCGGCTCTGGATGAGGCCGGCAATATAAAAAACATCTTGAAAGGAATCAACGACGGTGCATTCCAAATGCTTGCTGCGAAGAGTCCCCAGACGGTCGCCGAGGTGATTCAGCTCTGCCAAAGTTAGGATGAGCTGCGTAGGCAACGTGCTTTCACACGTTGCGCTGCTCAAGATACCGCGGACCTCTCATCCCCCGACTATCGCCATGACACTGCCAACCACACTGCTTTGATGCCACTCATAAAGCAATTCATACGCGAGGAGGTCGCCAGGCAGCTATCTATATACACCAGAACTACCGAGCCGATGGCACCCTTGTCGCCTTCGCTTCGCCAGGTCATTGAATCGCAAGTTGCCGAAGCATTGCTGCCAGCTCAGGCTCCACCATCTGTTACCGCACCACTAACATATGCAGCCACTGTTGCTCGGCCACACGCTCCATCGTCTCCGGCTATCTACGAAGCAACTCGCCACGTTTATTCGTCGACGGCACTTGCCTGCCAGTTCACTGTCCTGTCTCCGGCTGTATACGAAACAACTCGGAACGTTTATACGACGCTGCCACCTGCACGATCGTTTCCGGTACGTTATTCAGGGAAAAGTGCCACTACCATCAGCCAATGGCGCACTCCGGATAATCGGCCAATGTGTTTTCCATGTGGCATCCCAGGCCACATAGCTCGTCACTGCCGCCGTCGCAGCTTCCCTTCTCATGACATTGCAGGGGCCTCACACTACATGCCCACTCAGCCGCGATATCCCGTTCCTGCCAATTCACCTCAAGACGTACGTACCGGTCGCCGCCCATCCGGCTCAAGCCGTTCGCCTTCTTCTCGTCGCATATCTATTTCTCCAATGTTACTTCGCAACAGCCCACCGACAGGTGAAAACTGACGGGCGCAGTTCCGGAGGCAAGAACTGCATTGACAGCGAAAATTTCAAGACCTAGCTGCTGTCCCCCCAAATGAAATCGAACTTTATATTGATGGTATTAAGGTGCACGGACTTGTTGACACTGGAGCTGGCGTATCTGTAATCAGCGAGAAACTGTGCCAAAACCTAAAGAAAGTGACCACTAAACTTACCGACCTTTCTTTGCAGACAGCTACGTCCCACCATGTTCAGCCTTCAGCTCTGTGCACTGCACGAGTCGTCATTCAAGGTGCGATGTAAGTCGTCGCATTTGTAGTTTTATTCCATTCTTCGCATGACTGTATCCTTGGATGGGACTTTCTTTCGTCAAATTCTGCTTTGGTCAACTGTGCTCGTTCTGAACTCGCGTTATCTGTGCCATGATATGACCCCGACGATGGCGCTTCGTGTAGAGTGTTTGCTGCTTCTGACGTTGACATTGCGCTTTTCTCAGCTGTTGTTATTCCGGTGTCGTGTGCCTCTCCTCCGAAATCGCTTGTATTGTTTGTGACATCGGTCACATCTGCGTGCCGTAGAAATTTCATGCTTCCGTTTGCCGTCATCGTGTTTCGCAAAGGCCACGCTGCCATTTATGTGTGCGATCCCTCGGACAGCCCGTCATCCCTACTACGAGGAGAATGCCTGGGAAGCTACGAACCTTGCGAGTGCATTCTTCCAGCTACTATACCCGATTCTACAGTTTCACTCCTAATTTGTGCTGTCACTCCTACCAACGCGCCTAATCATGTTCTGGACGTATTCTCGGATACCATCGACTCTGAGCTCGCATCAACTCAGCGCCAAGAGATTATAACCCTTCTACTCCGTTTTCGCTCTTCATTCGATCGTGACCAGTCAGGCTTAGGCCGAACCTCTGTGGTTGTTCACCGTATTGACACCGGTCAACAAGCCCCGCTTAGACAGCGTCCATACCGTGTGTCATCTGCTGAACACCGTGTCATCGACGAACAAGCAGACGACATGTTGAAAGGTGGCATCATCGAGCCCTCCAACAGTCCCTGGGCTTCCCCGGTTGTCCTCGTCAAGAAAAAAGACGGATCCGTTCGGTTTTTTGTTGACTACCACCGACTGAACAAGATAACGCGCAAAGATGTATACCCCCTGCCCAGCATCGACGATGCTTTGGACTGCCTACAAGGAGTAGAGTTCTTTTCTTTGTTAGATTTACACTCCGGCTACTGGCAAGTGCCCATGGCAGAGGGTGACCGCCCGAAGACAGCCTTTGTAACAGCGGATGGACTATGTGAATTCACCGTGATGCCCTTTGGCCTCTGCAATGTGCCTGCCACTTTCGAAAGGATGATGGATACCATCCTGCGAGGACTGAAATGAAAAACGTGCCTGTGTTATTTGGACGATATTGTGGTATTTTCAAGCGACTTTGCGACCCACCTCAGCCACCTCGAGCAAGTTCTTGCGTGCCTTTCCGCGGCGGGACTTCTACTTAACTTGAAGAAATGCCACTTCGGCGCACGCAAGCTTGTAATCAACGGCCATGCGGTTTCCAAGGACGGCATTCTTCTGGACCCTACAAAACCTAATGCAGTCGCGGCGTTCCCAAATCCAACCACCATTAAAGAGCTACGAAGCTTCATCGGCCTATGCTCGTAGTTCCGGCGCTACGTCCGCGATTTCGCCTCCATTATCGCCCCCTTGACCAATCTTCTCGCCGGGAGTTCTGATTTGCCAGCGTGAACGCAGGCGTGTGATGATGCATTTCAGGAACTCCAACGGCTCCTCACTACGCCTCCCATACTTCGACTTTCGATCCATCTGCTCCAACGGAACTTCATACGGACGCTAGTGGTGTCGGGCTAGGGACCATACTGGCCCAACGCAAGGATGGCTTTGATGAGTACGTCGTCGCCTATGCCAGCCGCACCCTCAGTAAAGCCTAGAAGAATTACAGTGTCACTGAAAAAGAGTGCCTCGCCATTATTTGGGCAATCGGAAAATTCCAGCCTTATTTATATGCACGTACGTTTGATATTGTGACAGACCACCATGCGCTTTGCTGGTGGTCTTCACTTAAAGATCCGAATGGTCGGCTCGCTCGTTGGGCGTTGTGGTTACAGGAATTCGATATCCTTGTTATCTATCATTCTGGTCGGAAGCATTCCGACGCCGATGCCCTATCACGCTCGCCGTTGGCTTCAGAGCCGGTCTGTTCGCCTATCTCCACCAGTGCTGCCTTGGCCATCAGCATTTCGGACATGCCTTCTGAGCAACGCATGGATTTTTTCCCTTTTGGACTTTCTCTCAAACCGGACGCCCGCTCCAGTTCCCAGGACGCTTCGCCGTCAAGCACAACACTATGCTATTTGGGATAACCTGCTTTACCGCCGAAACTACAGCTCGATCGGCCGTAAGTGGTTGCTGGTAATTCCCCGACATCTCCGCTATGACATCTGTGCCACGTGCCACGATGATCCGCAATGTGGCCACGCCGGTGTGTTAAAAACATACACTCGCTTGCAGCTGCGGTACTACTGGCACAGTATGTAACGTCTCGTTCGCCGTTACGTCAGGTCCTGCCTTACGTGCCAGCGACGCAAGATGCCCGGTCAACATACCACTGGTTCCTTGCAGCCGTTGCCATATCCAACACGACCTTTCGAGCGTGTTGGAATCGACCTTTACGGCCCGCTTCCCTATTTTTCAAGTAGCAACCGCTGGGTCACCGTTCTCCGTCACCGTTTCGGCGTACGTCATCACCCCTGCGTCCCACTCCGATCTCTCTGGACTCGGAAAACTAGAAGGTGCAGTTTTTGGAGGGGAAACTGCTTGTTGTCGAAACGTTACAACTCCTCCGTCTCGTCCAGCTAATTTACTGCCTGTTTGTGTGGAAGGTGTTTTTGTTGACGCCCTTATAGACAATGGAGAAGCAATTTCGGTAATTTATCGTGAATTGTGTTTTCGCCTGCGTAAAGTGCAAACTCCTTATGCCAGTCCCATGTTATGCGGCGCTAATGACAGTCCAATTCGCCCGACCGGGTTCTGCACTGCTCGTGTTGTCGTCGATGGAACCGATCATCACATACAATTGGCTGTGCTGTCTACGTGCGCTCATCAGATGATCTTAGGCTGGGACTTCTTATCAGCGGCGTCTGCTGTGATATCGTGTTGTCGGCCCCTCATTCGTATTACGGACACTGAGCTTTCTTCTGCTGCCGACCTTTCGTTGCCCAACCTTGTGACAGCTGCGGATTTCCTCCTGCCTCCCGGACAAGAACGTGTCCTTACGATCAAGTCCCGAGACATTCTAGATGGTGACGCTGTGGTTTTTCCTTGCCAGCGCTGCATTTTTCGAGGAATCACCATCGCATCTTGTTTAGTGCGGTTCTCCCGTGGTTATGCAAGCATCACGGCCTGCAACACGACGCCAAAACCACTTCTTTTGCCAGAGGGGGCCACTGTTGCCAGAAACACCGAAGAAGCACCGCTTTGTGTCGTCACTGGTTCATCTGCTTCGTCATTCTTAAAGTGTAAGCCAGCGGAAGATGCATTTCCTGCTCTCAAGGCCACTTTGTGTGAACATCTCAACCCAACGCAAACTGATGCCTTGCTAGCGTTATTAATGAAGCACAAAACTTGCTTTGACGTTTGTTCCGAAGGTCTGGGTCAAACAACAGTGACCGCCCATGGTATCGGCACCGACGGATCCCGTGTGATTCGCCGCCGCCCTTACCGTGTGTCGGCTTCTGAACGCAAGCTTATAGAAAAACAAGGGAACGACATGCTCGCGCGCAACGTCATCAGGCCTTCGACAAGCGCATGGTCTTCTCCTGTCATGCTAGTGAAAAAAAGGATGGCTCGGTATGGTTTTGCATTGATTACAGATCACTGAACAAAATCACTCTTAAGGGCGCTACCCAATGCCTCGCATTGAAGACGCTCTTGCTACTTTACAAGGTGCCGAGTACTTTTGATGTCTAGACTTGCGCTCCGGTTATTGGCAGATTCCAATGCACGAGTCTGATAAAGAGAAGACTGCGTTTGCTACGCCAGATGGGCTCTTTGAATTCAATGTGATGCCTTTCGGCCTGTGCATTGCCCCAGCCACAATCGAACGAATGAAAGACATGGTACTGCGGGGATTAAAATGAAAGACCTGCCTTTGCTACGTGGACGACATTGTCATTTTTTCGTCCAGCTTCTCACAGCACCTGGAATGGCTAGACGAGGTCCTCACGTGTTTAGCTAAGGCCGGTCTCCAGCTCAACACTAAGAAGTGTCGGTTTGCCAGTCACAGACAAGGTATTAGGTCACGTCGTCAGTAAACATTGCGTTGAGCCCGATCCCGACAAGGTTGCCGCGGTACTGCACTTTCCTACACCAACCACACAGAGAGACCTCCGTAGCTTCCTTGGCTTAGCGTCGTATTTCCGCCGCTTTGTACGCAATTTCGCTACTATGGCGGCTCCTCTGCACAAACTTCTGACCACGAGCGCACCCTTTGTTTGGTCGGATGAGTGCGAAGCCGCTTTTCAAACCCTCAAGCGACGGCTCCCATCACGGCCAGTACTTCGCCATTTCGACCCTGCAGCACCTACTGTGCTACACACTGACGCAAGTGGACTTGGCATCGGTGCTGTCCTTCTTCAACGCAACCACGCTTCCGAAGAACAAGTCGTGGCCTACGCGAGCCGTACTCTGTCACCTGCTGAGCGAAACTACAGCATCACTCAGCAAGAATGTCTCGCCATCGTGTGGTCCATACATAAGTTTACAAAAGTTTCGTCCTTACTTATGCGGCCGGCATTTAACAATAGTGACAGACCATCATGCTCTGTGTTGGTTATCGTCTCTCAAAAATTTGTCGGGACACCTTGGCCGTTGGGTACTACGATTGCAAGAGTATGACTACAGTGTCACATATAGGTCGGGCCGAGAGCACCAAGATGCTGACGCTTTGTCCCGTTGCCCGCTCTCGCAAAGCGCCGTGTCACCTTCCATCTGTTCGTCACCGCCCGCCAAAGTGACCAAACAGACGGCTACTGCTTCGAAACAGTTAGTTGCCTCGGCGGACCTTTTTTCTTCCACAGATCTCGCCTCGCTCCAACATGCCGCTCCTACTGCCGCACAATCATCGATCGGCTCGCTGGCTTATCGCGTGCTCCCAACAGCCGCCTAAGAGGACAACTTACCCGTTTCAAGCTTCAAGAGGGAACATAATATTATGTCGGCAAATTTACCATCCTCTCGGTAAACAATGGGTTCCCGTCATTCCTCGCTCACTTCGTCTGGGTTCTACAAGCGTTTCATGACGATGCGACAGCTGGCCACTTAGGGTTCCACAAGACTTACGACCGCCTCAAGACTCGCTGCTTTTGGCCTGGTCTCCCCACTTCTGTCGCCAAGTACGTCGCTTCCTGCGCGTCATGCAAGCACCGAAAACGTACCACGTCTCTTTCCGCGGGGCCATTGCAACCACTACCGTGCCCGTCCACTCCCTTTGAATTTGTGGGCATAGACTTATACGGACCTCTTCCGCTTACGTTAGCCGGTCACCGTTGGATTGTCACTGCCATAGACCACCTTACTCGCTACGCGGAAACGGCAGCTTTTCCATCTGGTGCTACCTCTGAAGTAGCCGATTTTTTCCTTCGTGCCATTATTTTACGACATGGCGCACCGCGTGTGCTCCTTAGTGACCGTGGCAAGACATTTGTTTCACAAGTCCTTGCTGAAGTCTTACAGGCCTCTAACACTATCCACAAGACCACATTTGCGTATCACCCAGAAACTAATGGTCTGACTGAACGTTTTCACCGAACCTTGTCCGACATGATCTCTATGTACGTGCAATCGGATCACAAAAACTGGGACACAATACTTCCTTTCGTCACGTTCGCATATAACACTGCCATACAGCGTACGACGAATTTCAGCCCTTCTTTTTCTCGTGTATGGCCGTGTACCGAGTTTTGTTCTGGACACCACCTTTTTGCCCGCATCTTCCAATCCATCTTCATCTTTCCCGGAAGAGTTCGCCGCTCGCGTCGCCCACTGCCGTGAAATCACCCGCGCCAACACTGCTACCATTCAGGACAAGAGAAAAATCGACATTGATGCGAAGCGCCGAGTTGTTGTGTTCCGCCCAGGCGACGAAGTCCTTTTGTGGACACCTGTTCGTGTACCTGGGCTCTGCGGAATATTCCTTCACCGATATCTCGGTCCATACACCGTCTTGGAACGAACATCTGAAGTCAACTATCGCGTTGCTCCTGTCAACGCGGCTCCTGATCACCGTCAACGCCACACCGAGATCACCCACGTCTCTCGACTGAAACAATATATTCGGCCGCTGGCTATGTACTTTATCTTCAACAGTATGACCAAACCATTGTAGTGATCATCATCGTATGTCACGCGGGCTGGCTCTCTGGCTCGGGCGTCTGGATTAAAAAGATAACCTGGTTGCTGCCGTACCGGACGTGGTCTCATAATATATATATATATATATATATATATATATATATATATATATATATGGGAACACCATGTCGTTGACAATTTGGAAAGACCAGAGCACGCACGTGTGCCGGTCATTACGAAGACATACCGTTGAGATGGTAAAACAACCACGCCTACTTTTGTGTGTTTAAGTGCCGTTGCCGTGAAATTTTCACATTTAAAGCAGTACTTCATGTAATGCATCGGATGCAATGCTGTCGAAGCCATGCCAGAAATCTTTCCAGCCAAATATGTCAAGACTCTTTTAAAAGCATGACTCTCACTGCTGGGGCAGTCTTTAGACTGGCCATAAAAAGTGGCAAGATGACCGATGCTCACACATGAGTGCGACTTATGGCCACCCCTTCGCAAATTCTAGTTTGCTCGCACATGCCTCGCACTGAATCATCACCTCGGCGATGCACTGTTCTGCTGACATTCTGTTCCTTCGGGTGTGATTAGCTCAGATGTTCGGTACTGCTGTAGCATGGCTTCAAAACGTAGCAGCGAGGGCCTGAGCTAACACAGTAACTTTGCGACTAAAGCAGACGTTCACCACCAGATGGTTTGCGTCAATCTTCGTCGGGCGACTAGTGCTAGTAGTAGGTCTGAATGAACCCCAAGTCCAAGCGTTTCGAGCTCGGCCTCCACGATCAGCTTCGGTGGCACGTCACCGGAGTATTTACGGCCAGTATTCTCGCTAGCATTCATAGCACCGCAACTGATGCATGAAACGAAGTACGTATTTGAAAGTTCTACCCAGACCTAACGAAGGAATTATGAAGAAAATGAGGGTGTCTCGCCAGTTATGCAGGTGGCTTCTTCAGAGTACCGTAACAAGGAATGAACTGAGATTAACCAGTTCGCCAATCACAAGCCGATACTGCCGATGAGTCATGCTCAAGTAGGCTGTACTCTAGCGCAAAATGCATTTTGCAAAAAAGGGCACTAAAAGAAGACAGGGTAGCAGCGCATACTGCTCTCTTCTTTTCGCTTCTCCGCAGTTTTCTAGGAAATGTATTTTGCACCACAGTCAAGCATACCGAGACAATATAAGCTTTAACTTGCTGATAAGGAAGTCTTTGTAATGAAGCATGTTTGCCAAATTGTGGTTTGTTCGTCCCGACTCACAGCGTTGCAACATTCGCGGTCGCTTTAGCGGATGTTTACAAGAATGTAAGAACAGTGAACTGGTGGACATCCGTTTATGTGATGCAAGTGTACAATGAGGATGCAACCTCTACATTGTCGAAGCGGCTACGTCACTTCAGCCGCATTTGTATTCAGTAGTGTTCGCACTAACTGGATTCCTAGAGAAGGCCAGCGGGTTAGGGGGAGACTGAAGGTTAGGTCGGCAGACGAGATTAAGAAGTTTGCGGGTATAAATTGGCAGCAGCAAGCACAGGACCGGATTGGCTGGTGGAACATGGGAGAGGCCTTTGTCCTGCAGTGAACCTAGTCAGGCTGATGATGATGATGTATAAATACTTAGCAATCGCTAATTCACCCTGCTTTTGGAAGGTCTTTGAAGCGTAGTATAGACCCCTGTTGTGCTACTCACCATCCTTCCCCGGACGACCAGGTTCTCCAGACGTGCCACCCCGACCCTCGGGAAAGTTGCGACTTTCTACAGACGGGTCCTGCGGTACCGCTGGAAGCCCTGGTTCTCCTGGCAGACCCGGAAGACCCGTGTGTACCGACTGATCTTTGCCCTGAGAACCAGCTTCGTTGGCGTCCCTTCTGCCAAGTTGATCACGTGCAGGTGGTGCGAGAGTGCCTGGATGCCCAGGCTGACCCGGCTGACCCGGCTGACCCGGCTGACCCGGCTGACCTGGCTGACCCGGCTGTCCTGGAGCTCCAGCACCACCCTGGGCTCCTGGCTTACCAGCCGCTGGATGAACCGGCATGTTCTCACCGTGGCCACGATGCTCGGGACCTGGAGTTCATGGGGACGAATATGTTAAGAGTGTTTAAAATAGTAGAACAATGCACGCAGTTCTGCAAAGCTGATCACCTGTTGTTGGTGCGTGAGTGCCTGGCTGTCCCGGCTGGCCAGGCTGACCTGGCGGCCCTGGCTGACCTGGCTGTCCTGGTTGTCCGGGCTGTCCTGGTTTACCTGGTTGGCCTGGAGCTCCGGCAGCCCCTGGGGCCCCTGCCTTACCAGCTGCTGGTTGGATCGGCGTGTTTTCACCGAGGCTGCGATACTCGGGTCCTGTAGTTCACAATTACAAATTGTTAAATATTGTCAAAAGTGTAAAACAATGCACCCCGTTTAAAATAAGGTGGAGACCTTTACTAATAAAAAAGTTTATGAACGCTTGTCCATCGCAGAAAGGCGGTCAAGTGAAGTACTGCGCCTACGTTCCATACGTTTCTTTCTTTCATTCTTTCTTTCGGTCACGCGTTCATATAGAGGCTACAATAAAATTCGGAATTTAAAATAGCAAGTCAATTAATAAAGTGGTCTCATTCATTTCTCAGAATTGCGCTGATAAGATAAGCCCAAGATCGAGATAACAATAGAGAAAACTGGGCTTGATGAAAAACTGCGCCAGTCCTTGTGAAAATTTAGTGTGTGTCTTCGTCCTTCATGCGCAAAAGATTCATTATCTAGATAGCGTCAGTTAAGAAAAGAATGGTCGATGATGTGGGTGAGTCTTGAAGACGCGGACCGCGAAGCGACGGGGATAGACAATGCGCATGCGTGTTCCCTTTTTTCTGTGTCCACGTCTTCAAAGCACATCTACATTGTCGACATACAGAGCCAACTAGCCCAGCTAAATGCACAGAAAACTGCGCATAAGAACACGCACGCTGTCGATACACTTTCGAAGGCCGCACTTAAGTAGGCTTGCCAGCCCCAGATTTTTCGCTCTTGACCACACCACTGAAATGTGCATGCGCAAACGTTTCACTTCAAAAAGTTTTCTCATTGCACACAGCAAATTGCATGCACAAGCCTTTTTACGCAGTAACCGTGAAAAGTTGGTGGGGAGGATGTGGCGCATGTTAAACGTCAAATTTGGCAGAGTACTCTGTTATGTTTACACATTATGCGAAAATGCCTCGCTTTGAAGTTGTGTTTAGCGAAAAGGACAAAATATAGAGGAGGTATGGGTTAGAATATTTTTTTTCTGCATAAGGATTATAGATGTCTCTGCAGCACTTCAAATTATGGCAACATTCTTCCAAAATGAGTGCAAGTTTTTTATTGGGATGAAGGCGGTTCTAAGGGCTTTAAGAAGGCGTTTTACTTGCGCAATATTGCCCGAGCAAATATCAATTCATCTTTAAAAATTCTAGCTTTATTAGCGTCATAGGTGACGAATATATACAATGTTGAAGAAACGAAGAGCCAAGCTTTGTGGGACCTCTTTTCTCAAGCTCAACGGAAAGCTTATCTATCGGTAACAGCGTTGTCAAGAAAACGCCGAAAGCTCAGTGCCATATTTATAATCAAAACTGTTTTGATTGGTAGGGACTATAAGGTTGCGTGCTCAAACACAGGCTGTGGCTTGTGTGTCTGCGGTTTGTTGGTCATGCATGCACTTCTGTGCGAACGTCCATTAGTTGCCACGAAAATAGCGTTGCTTCTCAGTGCTCAACTATTTTTACCTCGCAAGCAGCGCAAAAGCGATCGGGGATGGATGACAATATACATACCCATAAAAAAAGCATGAAGCTTTTATAACCGTGTTCTCGATGGAGGCGAAAATGCGAAAAGGCCTATATGCTTATATTTTTTGTTTACGTTAAAACAAAAACTCCAGCTGGTTGAAATTTAAGAGCCATCCGCTACGGGGACTCTCATATGCATTAGGTGGGCTTACGACGTTAAATACCAACATTTTCTATTAATAAAAGAAGCAGCCTACGTACAGCCATCTGGACGACACCATAATGCATTTGCAAGGGACTCTTGCTCACTCTTTCAAGTGTTTCTAATGCGGCGTGACATTCTCGTTTTTTTTGTGTGTTTCAAAAGTGATTTAAAAAGAGCCGTGGCCGAAAAATCAAGAAAATGGCAAATGAAGTAAATAATGAATATTTCAGGGTCCGAGTAATGATTGAACCACGGCCGTGTGCCACGAGAGCCACGAGACTTTTCGAAAGTGCTTAGAAAAAAAAGAAACGGTATGAATGTCATGCATGTATTGTGAGGAGACTCATTAGCATATCCTATATGGTGAGGGCAGAAACACAGATGCACACCAGGCACCAGAAGATCTAAATTGAGCAACGGATTCAATGTATTAAAGGCCTGCCCATCACAGAGAGCTCAGATTTTTTATCATCAGCAGCAGAACCATCAAAAAAGTGAACCACTGCGCAAGCTCACGTGTTGCCTTGCGGACGTTCAGTGGATCCTCCACAGGGGCATTCAATGGTACTTGAAACAGCCAATGTATATACGCATGGTCGTTCACTTCCTTTCTGCGTGGTTGAGGCGTGTACCAATAATCGAAACATAATGTTGATATGTGTGGTTTAACTTCACAAAACCACCGCATGATTACGAGAGAGGCTGTAGTGGAGGGCTCCGGAAATTTCGACCAGCTGGGGTTGTTTAACGTGCACTCATATCTGAGCACATAGGCTTACAGCATTTTCGACTCCGTCAGCTGCTACTCCAGCGGCTGCATTTTTGACTCTGTCGAAAATGCAGCCGCTCCATCGAAAATGCAGCCGCCGCTGCAGAGAGTCGATCCCACCACCTGTGGGTCAGCAAACGAGTACCTTAGCCACTAGACCACCGGGGCGTGGCAAGAACTGAAGCAAGTCAGCTGTTCACAAGGCGATGCGAACGAGGCCGGGATTACGTTTTCATGACCTACTTTTGAAGGCAAAGCTCAAGCGTCCTCCATTTTTTAAAACTGTAATTCTATTTTAATTGCGCTTGGAACGGTAACATGAAGTTCATGCAGGAATTGACGCGGCCACCAGGAACAATGCTGGAAGTTTTGATAGATGTAAAAATGACGATAGGCTAGAAGATCAGGTTATTGTCGATTGTGTTCTCTTTTGAATATGTTTGTTTATGTTGGTTGATTTCTTGAAAATATGCACGAACTCTATCATTCTTCATTGTTCGGGACGTTTGGGATTGAGAGCATTTAACGTGTTCAGTATAAGATCGATAATTTAAGTACCTTGCGGGTCGCCCAAGCCTCCCGTCAGCCCCGGCTGTCCTAGAGCCCCAGGTCGAGCAACCGGTCCCACATTTCCAGGCTGTCCTGGTTGTCCCGGTTGACCTGGTTCGAGAGCAGAGTGAAAACGCAGTGAAGACGTGAGAATTTCAGAGATATCAGATGTCCTCTTATGTATCACAAAACACCAGGATTGACCTCTGTCGCCAGTGGTGTCAACACAAGTGATTGAAAAATTACCACTTGATGTAGTCACAGAACGACGTTATCTGCTCGCACCACCATGATCTCGTGTTATATCAGAAGAGGACGTATGGTCAACGGCAGCATTTTCTCTTGGGGATGCAAACTCACGTTACATCACGACTAGGGAAGGTGGAGTGCTCTGGTGTAGCTTGGGTGGGGAACAAGGACTGGTGCGGCTTGAGGGGGGCGAGTACCCCTTTAGCACCCCCCCCCACCCGCCAACGTTCATTAGAGGACGTCACCACATGACATCGTTGCTCGGTCAAAGATGCATGAGCCGAAAACGGAACTTGTGCGCGCAACGAAGGGGAGGTGTGCTTCTGGCAGTAGTAGTATTAGTAGCAGAAAACTTTATTATACACACAAACCAGACAGGTTAGAACTCCAGTGCCCCGTAGAAAATATGAAGGATAAAGAGCGTACTCTGTCCAACAGGTTGGTGCCCCTGTTCCAAGGCGCCACTGACACGAGCTCATCAGTCCGGCTCTTTGGATCAGCCGCAGCTCATCTTCCAAAGCCAGCTAGAGAGCAGCGCATTCCATTTGTCTCATATGTCATATGTTCATATATGTCATGTTCTTCACCATGCTTGAACACTCCCACATGATGTGAAAGAGTGTTGGAATGGCTCCACACCCCGGACATATGTGTCTATACAAGTGCGAAAAACAAGGGTGCTTAAAGCTTTCGAAGGGGGACGGGGAAGATTAGTACTTATACCGAGGAGAAGTAAACTTTCACCTTCTAGCCATCTTAGGCGAATGCATGAAAAGCCCTGGCATGTTTTTTTCTGTTTTGTTTTTCAAATGTGTATTCGCCCTTACAAAACTATATGCAATTATTGTGATTCTCTTCTGTTAACGATGCCTTCGACACACCATTTTTATTGCATGCAACTTTATTACCAAGCGTGAGTTTTGTGACATCTAATAGTTAAAAATCAGCAACAACTGAATGACAATCTAAGCACTCAGCTTGCGTCAGGACTTGCCACAACTAAGGAATACTCTAGATTACGGAAATGACCTGTTTGAGTGATTTATGTATCAGTCTGAGAGATGAATGGCTATTACGACATAATTCATGTCAGAACTTGGTGTCAAAATTAATTTGGAAGCTTGACCAAAGCATAAGGCCAGCCTTCTAGGACTTGTGTAGGGAAGGGCCAAGGTGCAGGTGAAGCGCGCGCGGTCGTTGAAACGAACGAATGCACGCTGACTAGTCGGATGGCAAAGCACAACGTAGTTGAAGTTTTTTTTTTTGCTGAGACGCAGCGCGTAAAAGCCGACGCAAATTCATATTGATTCTCTACACGCAAACGCTTCCCTATGTCTTATTATGGGTAAAGGTGCAAAAGACATCTCTGTTAAAAAATTATACGGGTGTTATATACATTTTAATCAAAATCGCGAAGAACGAGGAATGGGTGGGGCACGTAGCGCAAAACAAAGACGTCCGCTGGTTATTTGGAGTAACAGACCGGATTTCCAGCGAACCCAACTGCGAGAGCCTGCAAATAATTGTGATGTGAAAGGTGATATCAAGCTTTGTGGAATAACGTGGCCGCCGCAGGCATATGACCGAGTTTATTGGCGAACATGGGAGAGGCCTTTGACCTGCAGTAAGTGGGATTTAGATAACAGTCACAACGCAACACTAACTCTCTACTGGAGAATCATGCCTCCCCTGAGTCTACGAAGTCAATTTAATGGTCTTCAATGAAAGTGAACATGTTTACTTGAATCATTTTTTTAAGTGGGGGGGGGGTGGTAAAAGAACTACAGCCCAATGTTTTGATATTGCTCACCATGGGCTCCCGATTGTCCTGCTGCTCCCTGTGCCCCAGTACGTCCCTGTGCGACGTTCGCGCCCTGTCCTTGGCTATTCAGTCCGGCCTGATCAAGAGAGCCCATCAGACCGTAGCCCTGACTGTTCTGTCCCGGCATCTGAGGCTGTGGGGCCAACTGTCCCCCGAGTGGACCTGGAAGAGGAAGGTCAAAGTGTTAATCACCGAAAAAAAAAACAAAAAACTTGGCTACGTATTGGTAACTAGAGTCAATAAAGCGGAGTGGTAGAATGATAGTATTCTACCTTTGGTTACAAAGAATAAAAAACTAACAATACGTTAAGAAATAGCAATAATGAACGAGATGTAAATAAATAACAATATATCGTCTATTGACACAGCTGCATTAGAATCTCTCATGTTAGTCCAAGTATAGTTGCTGCTACGTTGTGTCTGTTAATGTTTATATGCAATATCATTGGGAATTGTTTTTATATGCTAATCTATTACTATATATGAACCATGTACCAAATTGTCCCTTCACTGTCTACTGTGTGGGCGGCCAGAACTTGGTCAAAAGTTCGTTTTTCTAGTGTCCTACTTTCTCTGTAATGCATCGTCCATGGCGAAAAAAAAGCTAATTAAAGAGTTTATTTGTACGGAATGCTGCATGCAGTGTCTTACGTTCCAAGAGTAGCGATTGATGTGCCTTCTCGTTGCCGTAGTGACCGGCAATATTTGCTTTGAGATAGCCATCATTTCTAAACCAATCAGGTACAAAGTTCATTCAAACGTATGCATTTCACCACCCTATATTGCAAGTCACAATGGTAGGGCTACAAGTGGCGATTGCATTATAAGCACGTGAAATCAGTCAGGTTCATCACAATGCCGATGCAAATATATACCGCAACTCTACGTGACCCTCATCGTCCCTTCGCCACTGTGTACTTCACTCAAAGTGCACGTGTAGCGGTAAGAAATTTTGATTGACTATCTATTAGGCATGGATTCGACAAGCATGTAAGCAGAAAAAAAGGCGTATAACGGGACATGATGATGGATAAAAGGCATGTGGAGTTGAGCCTGTTCGTACATAATTATAGTGGGCTACAAAACGAAAGTAAAAAAGACCCAAAAATAAATTGCGATCCTGATTGCATTGCGTAGCTTGTTTTACTTTAAGATAGATGAGATTCATTGTCGAAAAAATCACTCGGTTTCTTAGGCACTCACTTAAGACGACCTGAAGGTAAAATATTTTTTGCTGCTTTATTTATATAGGGAGACAACTGTAGTGACACCTCTCCTGAAATAAACAGAAAAACAAAAACCGACAAACAAAAAACAAGATTTCTAGCTCTCAATAAAGTTTGGAAGTATATCGGGCGTCAGCCCACCGCAATATATGATGACTTCATAGTGAATCATCAAAAGCGTGCATACGAGGAAACATATTCCAATGTATTAACAGGATCAAGTGATTGGTTGACACAATACACCACATGATACTGTACACGGAATATTGTTCCTTACGTACAGTTGTCAGGAAGCGCATTTTGAACGTTCCGCAGTGTGTCTCGAAACAGTTTGACGCAAGCGCCACGTTGCTTTGGGTTCTGCAGCCGAGATTTTACTCATGCATGTTATTTCCTTTCATCAATTTTATTACATAAAAGCCAAACAGGGCCATTACCTAAAGGGTGGGTTCGCATATGTTGATATACATTATTAGAAACAACATTTGAACAAGCAATAATAAACAAGACAGGGGTGTATGCGAACATAAATTTGTGATATACAAAGCAGTTGGAATGATGAAAATGACATTGTGTTTTTTTATTCAGAAAGATCATAAGATATCCCTTGTGTAAATGGGGGTGCGCTGGCTAGGGTGGTAATTCGGTGAGGCAGGTTGTTCTGATCTGTGGCTATGCGAAAAAAAAACTTGGAAAGGTAGTAGTGCAAGTGTGGGGACAGCCCACACAGTTTATGTCAACTACAATTAATAAGTATACCGAAGTACTACCTCGGCCACAGCGGCCAGTGCTTCATGGATGGCATTAGTTAAACTATATAGTTCAGGCCACGCTGAGGAGCATTCGAGGTAAACGCGCTGATGGCTGTACAGTCGTGGGCAGCATCAAAGGGACTAAGTTTCTCGTTAAAGTATTATTTACCGGTCATTTACTTTTACGGATTCGTCCTATTTATTTCCAAAAAATCCCTTTTAGGCCTGACAAATAAGTACTATGAAGACTCTTGCGCTTGACAACTGTGTTTAGAGACTGTGGCATAAACAATGGGATTTGAGAGTTATATTTTATATCACTTACGACGACATCCTCAGGCGCATGGTACTTCTTATCATGGTGGAGTCAACTGTTTTTACCGTAACAACGCGAGCATTTGAGCTTGTTATGTTAGCACACTCAGCAAAACAAAGCGTGAGATCTTTCAAATTGTTTACCCTGATTATTGGGGACATCAATAAGCCTGAAGCGTTTACGTCGCCGCCTCCTGCCGCCCAAGACGTAGCTGTTGGACATTTCTTCGACGTAGACGCCGCCATGGCTGCGGCTGATGTCCTTGTAGCCGGCGGGGGCCGCGGCGGGAGCAGGTACTTCGGCCGAGTGGACAACGGCCAAGCTCTGCCTCTCCGGATAGCCAGAGTCACGCTGCCTGTATCGCTGGAACTGGCCTGTTGATGGGAAAGCGTAGGTGAAATTAAGGAACCAGTTTTTTTAGTGATTTATTGCAAACGGCCCATGCAACAATTTACTCGGGCTGGGAGTTGTATTCAGCAGCTATATGCAATTTTGTAGCATAACCTTGATTACGGTAAAGATCAATCATTTGCCAGAGAAGGAAGAGCAGTGTGGAAAACAGTGATATGAAAACATCGCACAACTAAACATAAGACGCCTGATATTTGTTAGAACATTTCTACTCACGCTAACTACTGCAAGTATAATCTCCCAATGCTTCTTTTGCTACTCTTATGTAACTAGTGCATTACGCGGATAATTACTGCAGTGCACAAACCAACCTGTATGTCTCGAAACATTCCAGCTCATTTAAAATGTTTGATAGCCATGAGCCCGCAAATGCGTACAGTTCAGTTTGTTCTGGAGATAACGTGGTCAACGGTGATACAGCTTAAGTACTCCACGCAAGCTGTATTATATAACATGTCTTTCTGCAGATCAAATTACTCGATGGCTGACGTTGGTTCTCGCCGCAGTCAGTGGGCAGCGTTAACCTCGAATTCATACCTCGAGTTCTCATATGAAGGTGCAAGTTCACACATATAAAAGGTGTCGTATATACTAGTCTTGCTGCAACCTTCTTCGCTGTGCCAACCACGTACCAGAGTTGCAAAGATATGAGGGGCTTTACAACAGAAAGGCACTCACACCACTGGCACAGCAGGCTGCCCTCGGAAACTTTCTCTTCTACAGCCTGAATTGCTCTTGCAGAAATTTCATCCTCAAATCAGATGTAATTGACTGCCTGCCCTGTCACGTCTTCCCCCCTGCTGTCAATCGGCTCGCATCTTCACAATATCGTCACAGGGTCATGATATGGACGAAGGCAGCAATTGGCGTCTTCAAGATAAAATTCTTTTTTTTTGGCCAAACTTGTGGTCGCGAACTGCAAACTCAAATCGCCGCAAGCAATGCATGCTGTGTAATATTATCAGTAGGTAAAATATATGTTGACAATAACCTGACAAGTCGCAAAACGCGCCAGCTTTCATACATGTACTCATACATGTAAGATTCTAGCGTTATAGCTGGCGGCTGCGTAGGCTCCGGAATAAACTTGACTGTTGGCGTCCCATGCTCAATCTTAAGACGCTCTACTAGAATCGCAAAGCTTTTCAAACCCTGAGGCGTGGTCTGCGCTGTGCATTGCTGGAATCCTTTAAAAGTGTAAACCGAACGCATCAAACTGGAAAAAGAAACAAGCGTGGCGATATGCTGCGCCTATGTTCCCAGCAGGCCCCGCTGTGGTGGTCTAGTGGCTAAGGTACTCGGCTGCTGACCCGCAGGTCGCGGGATCGAATCCCGGCTGTGGCGGCCGCATTTCTGATAGAGGCGGAAATGTTGTAGTCCCGTGTGCTCAGATTTGGGGTGCACGTTAAAGAACCCCAGGTGGTCGAAACCTCCAGAGCCCTTCACCATGGCGTCTCTCATGATCATATGGTGGCTTTAGGACATAAAACTACACATATCAATCAATCAAATCAATTATGTTTCCAGCGGGAAACGATCACGTTTGAAACTGTTCGCTTACTCGCTTACGCTCTTGCCATTTCTTGAGAATCATTAGATGTATGTTTAAAATGAATCCTCGAAAATATTTATAGTACTTTAGTAACTTAAAGAGGAATTAAAACGAAGAAACAGGATGCCACTCACCGCTAACGGCCACCACCAACGCCGCTAGCAGCACGGCGGCGAGCACCACACGCACCATTCTTTTCCCCCCTTGGTTCCGATCGCCTGAGGCTGAGTGGGTAAAATTCAATAATTAGCACTCATCTACTTCAAGCGAGTGGAGTTGTAACAGCGCATTCGAAGCAACTGTTCAGCAAAACAGGTGTTACTCTAATTGTATACATACTGATACCATTGCTCGAGTTTCACTTGTCGAAACTACGACGCGATAACGAGGCAGAACGAAATGGTGGGTAGCACGTTAATTCCGGCACCCCGGGGCTCCTTAGCAAGCATCTAAATCTAAGCGCGCCCCTGTCAAGATGTGGCGCCACGGTCAGGACTCGAACGCGCCTCCTCGAGCCTAGCAAGGTGCCACGTGACGTGCTAGACTACAGTTACATACCATATGGTTCTATGCTGTATACTCTCTGACAGTTCTGCTGTTCTGTACTGCATATTAGTACTGTGGGAGTCACAAGCCTCAGCTGATGAGACATTGAATTCGAACAGTGTGCATATCATTTCCTCTGAGAGAAGGATCACCCAAAGTAAAAGCAATGTAACATGTCTCATGAGGCTTCGGTTTGCTAACGAAAGCGCTTGACATGACAGCGATGGTAAAAAAAGAAAAAATTGAATTGGAAAAGCTGTACATATTTACACAAATAATACAAAGTGAGAAATTGTACTTGTTGCAACCGGAAAGGTAATGTCACCTTCATTAGGCTTCAAGAACGCAGCTCACTGACAATATTCAATGCATAGAGCCCAAAAAAGACAAAAAAGAGAAACTTCACAAGATATCATGAAAGAAAACGTTAGGTGATGAAGACATTAATATTATCTTGCTATAAATTGACAAGTTTCACAGAAAATTGCAGGGAACTGCGCAAGAAATACATGTATACTGGGTATAATCATACCGTTAATTTTCTGGCAAAAAGGAAAAAAAAAAGCTTAGTAATAAAATACCGAGTGCATCTGCGTCCTCGTATACGGAGTAGCAGCACACAAAAAATACTGAAAAAAGAGATGGTTTTGTCGGAAAGCAAGCTGGTTTTCCGCATAACAGCGTACGTTTTGATGCTTTTTTTCCCTTGCGCTATAAATCAGCAGAAGCTCTAGGCGCGTCACTTGAAAGCTCACGCGTTCTGTTTACGCGCAGCGCTTCTCGTTCAGCTTGCACTCCGACCGAGTCCCTAAGATGGTGCTGCTATCTCTAGCGTTACAGTTGGCGAGCCTTAACGAAAGTGCGTTCCGTGAAGCCCCGACACTTCTTTTTTCCAAGTATCATGCCTGAAAAAGTAAGCGCACTATGTCTCGTTGAAATATATTGCTAACTTTTTTTTCGAATCACCTTCCAATTTAAAATTCAGTGTTATTCATAAAATATGAGAACTTATAAAAAAATGTACGTGAACTATAGGAGCTGATGGATACAAGCTTGAAGCGACTTGCAAGTGGCTTGTTGCTCGCGCGGACTGATTAACGCTCGTTTAGTTATTATTCATAGCAATGCGGCACATTTACGACATGTTTTGACTGCTAAGAGGGCACTTGCTGCCGCCTTCCTTTTGCTTTCCGCGCACGTTTGAGAGACATCAGGTCCGCTGTAGACATCGCTGCGATCGCAAGTCCGCATCAAACAGTCTTCGATATGCCCCGTAGAAATAATTCGTACTAAAATTTTTGCCAGTCCTTATGCTGAACGTCTCACGAAAGCGGTTGACTAATGTGGAATATTGCTTGCTGAATGAAGTCTTACTGAATTCGAGTTACTGATCACCGGAAAATTTCATCACTCGCTACCGCGTAAAACAGGGCCCTGCCACACTTATCCCACGGAGAAGTCGTGTATACTTAGGAATTGAAAGAACACGACTTCGTCAATAAAGTGCCTCACGATGCTAGGTTCTAGAAAACGCTGCCATAACCTACGTGGGTCTGTACCTCAATTCAATTTATTCTTCCCTACTGACTCACGATGACGGATTCTTCACAGTGGCATTAAACGTTAACCGACCAGACCGACTAGTCGGCCAACATTATACTCGAACACATCGGGCACACCGACAAAACGCTGGGCAAGCGAACTCAAAGAAAGCCGAATCATACCTTTCTATTCCCCTGCTAGTGCACTTAAACATATGCTCATATGTTACCGCGCTGACGTGGATAACACGTCGTTTACACCATACACGCGGTAAACGAATCACATCGAGTAAAGAAAATAATGCAAGCTTCCGAATGAAAAGAGCGGCGGTTGAATACGGTGATCCCATGTGCGTGACGTTGACGGAACTCACCTTACGAAGTCTCGGCTCCCGACGTCGGTCTCCGAATGGCGATCTCGCCTGGGAGGACGAAGCAGCAATGGCGTCCGAAGCGCGCGCGATTCGGGCACCAAATGGCACCACCACCCGTGGTTCCTCTTCTTCGCCAACCGCTGTCGCGCGCTGGCACACGCTCTTAAGTGGTTTCATCTTCTAACAACGCGTTAATGCCAGGAAATTAAATGAGCGTGAAGATATTGAGGCCGTAATGCGTAACGATCAGGCAGCACTAATAAAGCTCTTTATCTGAATTTAAGAAAAGTTTCTTTCATATTTAAATCACTGGCAAACGCCAAATCTGTAAGCGTCTGTTTTAGCACTGTAAATTTTGTTGGAGTAACCAGTCGTCATTAGATTAAAATGTGCAATCATTACCAGCTGCAAAAGACAAAAAAGAAAAAAAACAAGACGTAATTTTTGTTAGCTAGCCTAAAGCAATTTGAATGAATGAATGGATGAATGAATGAAGCAGTGAATGAATAAACGAAATGTTTTTTGCGTGACAAGGTAAGCCTACTTGCTCTAAATTGGAAAGCAGAAGAAAAAGAGAAAAAATGTATCTGATTATGGCAATATCAGTTCTTGCGTAAATAATCCACCCCTGAAAGAAAATGGAAAAAAACTAAAACTTCTCCAATCTTTTTTTTTCTTTCAGGAAACTTGCTCTGCAACCTGCAAAACCTGGGAAGCCATCTATTGAGAGAGGTGCATGCATAATTAGTTTGATCTAATTGCGAACTTTTTTTACGTGGCTTCATACTACAAGCACACAATATGTACTCACCTATTTCTGCCACTAATTTAGGAACTGATGTGAGAAACGAGGTTTCTGAGGTAGGAAAAGAGAAATGGGGAAACTAGGCCTTCTCGATAAACAGTTAGGGTATTTAGGAGAGGAGTTCAAGTGCGAAGCTGACCTCCCGCATTTGTTGGTGATGGTGATGATCTTCATTATTATTATTTTTTTTCGTAATGCGGACACACTGAGATAATTAGGCCAGGAATCGACTGGTAGAAGCTGCAATCGAAGCAGTACTCAGTAAATTGGGTCCAAAAATTATTGTAAAGTGAAAGGCTTCTCAAAAATACCCAACGAATAAAGAGCCAGTATAACACACCAGAAGCAACATCCGCCTGTTGCATTGCTTGCTTCTTTGGCTTTTGATTTTTGACTCGTACCCATTACAAAGAATTGACATTAAAACCGTGGTTTATAAAAAATGAATTATTTTATTGGAATGAAGATGAACGATCAGACATACATTGGTTGTGCATGCTTTAAACGAATATTGACGGCTGACTAAGGCTAATAAATAGTATGAAAAAATGATTTTAGTTGATATAATGATAAAGATAAGAATAAAATAACATGAAAAACATTCAACCGGTGAGAGGAAATGCAAAGTACCAAATTTTTATGTAGAGTAAGTTAACAAAAAACTCTTCTCGTGTCACTAGGAGGATCATTAATGACCGAGAAAGCATTCCTGTCAATGTATCCCACTAAAGAAGCCACAAAGAAGAAAAAATATTTAGGCATACCGAGAAATTTTTAAGCTTTTCAATAAAACTTTAAATTGCTTTTGTCTACAGAAAGTGGACCGACGTCAGGTAAGTTAAAAAAAGGAGTAATGTTACTGGTTTCTGCAAAATAAGAGGACAGAAGAGAGGGTGGAAGACTGTATCTGTACAAATAAGAAAAATAGTACTATACAGCACCGAAATATTGCCACCTGCTTCTAGTAGTGGGTCGTATGCCAAGGTGAAGGCACACACCACGAAGAAGAAAGAAGTGCGCGTGAACCCCCGCTCTATTGAAATTAGTATGGGTACCCGGTCATTGCGGCTTAGAGGTAAATGAAATCGCCGACTCTCTAGCACGAGCAGCATTGGAAGGGCCAGTACTATCAGTCCTTCCCGAAGTGGCCACTATAACGGCGACAAGATACAGAAAGCTTGCGCTCAGTGCAGACGCTATGGAAGCAATATTGTCAACACCAGAATTTACTCACTTAAGATTTCCATGGAAAAGTCACTGGTGTCCTACAAAACAGTTGGAAACCATAATAACCAGATTTCGATGTCGTGTCCCCCCGTTAAATTTCTATTCACATAGGGCTGGTCTGGCGATATCACCACTATGCAACTTTTGTTCAGAATCGGAAACAATAGAGCACTATTTTTTATCATGTCGCCGATACAAATTGCTTAGGAAAACATTCTTAGCCCTCCCATTCGCTAGCCTACGGTTGAACTTATCTGCAGAAAACATACTTTCCTTCGGTGCTTGCGATCTGGGCTTCAGCCACGAGAACGTTTTCTACGCAGTTTGCAAGTACCTGAATGAAAGTAAAAGAATTAAGCTTTTAATTGCGTGATTATTAATCATGCAAAAAAAAAACTAATAATAATTCCAACGAACACAAGAGCACTGTTTAGCTATCCTGATTCTTATTCAAGGTAATGAATAGTTGTCTTATCTGCACGAGTGACAAGCAACTATTGCATTCCATTCATTCTGACTAGGGTGTCTTTATTTTTTTTTTCATTCTTTTTTTCTGGTGGGTGGTTTCGATATTAAAAAAAAAACTTACCTAATTAAGTCATCGATTCTTGGCCAATCCCCCTGAGTGGGTACGAGCCATGTCTGTGGATTCATCATCATCATCATCATCACCCCCGCTCTAGAAGACAAGCCCAACCGGCGCGCTTGGTTAGAGCCCTGTTGCTCGGACATCAATAGACCTTGTCGACATCCCCTGGAGCGACGTGACAATTGGTGGAGGTGCTGGGTAGCCCCTCGCGGATGTTTCAAACCCCTCCTGGAAGCAGCACCACAAGCCCAGTGCGAGTCCACACTCCCGTTCATCGAACAAGCCGCAGGATCAGGGGATTGCCACCCGAAGCTGACCCACAGTTCACACCAGTATGATGAGCACGTCCGTTCAAACCACTTTAACAGGAACGGGAAACCCCCCGGTGACTCGGTACACCCTCGAAAGTCCACAGGTTCCGACACCGTTTCATGGCACCGAGCTCGAAGACGTCGAGGACTGGTTGGTCGACTTCGAACGCGTGGCTGCTTTGAACGACTGGAACGACGCGGCAAAACTACGGCGTGTGTACTTCTATTTGGAGGATGGAGCACGTACCTGGTACACGAATCACGAGGAACAGATGACATCGTGGCCCGAATGCCGCCGCCGGCTGTTGGACACTTACAGAAGTGCTGATCGCCACGAACGAGCGGAGCGAGCGATCCAGGCCCGCATCCAGATGCCCAACGAAACTGTCATGACATATGTGGAAGATATGACGCGCCTGTTCCGACGGGCTGATCCAGGTATGACAGAGGAAAAGAAGTTGCGTCACCTAATGCGAGGAGTTAAGGAGCAGCTTTTCGCTGGCCTTGTACGGAGCCCTCCGAGCACGGTCGCCGAGTTTTTGTCTGAAGCCGTCACGATGGAAAAGATGCTTCAGCATCGATCCACCCTGTATGACCGGCAAGTGAGCACGTCCACTGCTCAAGTTCCCACGACTTTTGGGAACAACACCGAGTGTCTGCGCGACCTCATCCGCTCTATAGTACGCGAGGAGCTGCAAAAGGCTGCCACACCACCACTACCTACGGTGAGTTCTATTGCAAGTATCGTCAAGGACGAGCTGCATCATGCCCTGCGTGACCCTGTGAGTCTGGATAACGCCGCACCGGCCCCGGCTGACTACCACCGTGCGACTTATGCGGAAGCCTTGAAGCGCCCAGCTTCCTCTTCCCCGCTGTTTGTTCAGGCACCTCCTACAGTTTCACTTCAGTCGGCGCAGCCTCTACGGTACTACGAGAACACACGCGCGCCCCCACCCCTCGTTTACGCCAACCCTGTGCATCTTGCGGAACAACCAGCGCACTACCTTGACGACAGACGTGCTTCGCCTCGGAAATCTGATGTTTGGTGCACTCCTGATCGCCGGCCTTTGTGCTTCCACTGCGGTGAAGCGGACCATTTGTACCGCCAGTGTCCATACCGGCGCCTCGGGCTGCGCGGCTTTTCAGTATATTCAGCGCCTCCTCGGTATGGCCGGCGACCCCGGGACATTGAGGACTACCTGGCTCAACAGCGCATGCCACCGCCTTCTGGACGGCAGCCGCGCTCACCGTCGCCGAGGCGCTTTTCATCTTCGCCACAGCGCCATGCTGGCGCACGGTCCCCCAGTCCCCGCCGGGAAAACTAACGCAAGCGACCCTTGGAGGCGAGGTCGCTGGCAGTCGACGTGCTGAAGACCTCCGATCGACGCTAACAGTAAAGGGTGTGGATTCGACTGAGCGATATGTGCGGCTTTCTCTGGATATACCGGTGCTGATAGACGGCTATGCAGTAGGTGCTTTAGTTGATACCGGGGCTGACTATTCTATACTAAGCGGGAAAATGACCAGACTACTAAAGAAGGTAATCACGCCCTGGCATGGCTCTGTGATTCGAACGGCTGGTGGCCACACCGTCTCTCCGCTTGGAACCTGCACGAGCAGAGTTTGGGTCTGCGGTTATACTTTTGTAGCAAGTTTCCTTGTGCTCCGTGAATGTTCACGCGACGTTATTCTTGGTGTTGACTTCCTGCAGGAGTATGGAGCTGTCATTGACCTTCAAGAGAATCGCATCACCTTCTCAGCCGACCGAGCAATCGACAAGCAGGACGACCAACAACGTGCCGACATTCTTCGTGTTTCTGCTGAAAGTATAACGCTTCCTCCAAGAGCCAGTGTTATTGTCGACGTCACATGCTGTGGATTGCGAAATGGTGAAGCGATTGCAGAAAGTAATTTTGAACACTTGCTGTCTCAAGGTGTTTGTGTGGCTAGGAGTATCATACAGCTACGTGGTGGCCGATCTCAATTGCTCGTTACAAATTTCAGCAACGAACACCGACACCTTTTTCGTGGCACTTCGTTAGCGTTTGCAGATGAATTAAGTACCGTTCCCATCTGCTTCTCGTCGGACGCAGTGGAGGCCGCCGATACGTCTCTAAACAATATCGACATTAATTCTAACCTCACACCAGAGAACCAGACAGCACTGCGAAAACTCTTGCTTGAATTCAAGTCATGCTTCGCTGCTTCCTCTAAGGTGCGCCAGACTTCGATCACTAGGCACAGAATCATCACTTACGACGACGCTCGCCCAGTACACCAACAGCCTTACCGTGTGTCAGCGAAGGAACGAGAAGCCATTCGTACGCAAGTTCGAGAAATGCTTGACGACGGCATCATCGAGCCTTCCAACAGTGCGTGGTCCTCTCCGGTCGTCCTAGTCAAGAAGAAAGACGGAACGCTACGTTTTTGCGTCGATTACCGGAAGCTGAACAGCGTGACTAAAAAGGACGTGTATCCGCTGCCACGCATCGACGACTCGTTAGACAGATTACGCCGCGCCCACTATTTTTCCTCTTTGGATTTAAAAAGCGGGTACTGGCAGATCAAGGTTGACGAGCGAGATCGCGAGAAAACGGCCTTTGTTACCCCTGATGGCCTGTATGAATTTCGAGTCCTTCCTTTTGGTTTGTGCTCCGCGCCCGCAACCTTCCAGCGAATGATGGATACTGTGCTTACTGGTCTGAAGTGGCAAACTTGTCTCGTATACCTTGATGATGTTGTCGTTTTTTTTGAAACCTTCCAGCAACATCTTCATCGCCTCAGGAGTGTGCTACAGGCTATTCAATCAGCAGATCTTACACTCAAACCGCAGAAGTGTCACTTTGGTTATGAAGAGCTCAAATTCCTTGGCCATGTAGTCAACGCGAAAGGAGTTCGACCCGACCCCGACAAACTTGCCGCTGTAGCCGCGTTTCCGCATCCTACAGACAAAAAGGCTGTTCGACGCTTTCTGGGCTTGTGCGCCTACTATCGACGATTTATTAGAGGGTTTCCGAAGATAGCGGAACCCTTGACTCGCCTTACACGCGACGACACACCGTTTGTATGGGCTACCGAACAACAGGCTGCTTTTGCCGAGCTACGACAGCGGATGCAGTCAGCCCCTGTTCTTGCGCATTTTGACGATGATGCTGACACAGAGGTGCACACTGACGCCAGTAACATCGGCCTCGGCGCAGTGCTCGTCCAGCATCAACACGGCAAAGAACGAGTCATTGCCTATGCCAGCCGCTCACTGTCCCGTACCGAGGTGAATTACACGACCACAGAAAAAGAGTGTCTCGCAGTAGTGTGGGCGATCACGAAGTTTCGCCCGTACCTCTATGGTCGTCCATTTAAAGTGGTGACGGACCACCATGCCCTCTACTGGTTGGTAAACATTCGTGATCCCTCTGGACGACTGGCCCGATGGAGCTTGCGTCTACAGGAATTTGACGTTACCATCGTATATAAGTCTGGACGGAAGCATGAAGACGCCGATACGCTGTCGCGTGCACCCATACCTTTAGTCAATCAAGAAGAAGACGACGATGATGGTTTCCTGGGCGCCCTTAGCTCATCTGACTTGAGCAGACGCCAGCGAGAGGATGAAAAGATTCGACCGCTCATCGACTATCTGGAGGGTCATAGCGCCGTTATACCTCGCCATCTATTTCGTGTCATGACGTCTTTCTGCCTCCGAGGTAATGTCCTGTATAAAAAAAAAACGCCCGTTCTACGAGCCGCGCTTACCTCCTCGTCGTTCCGAAAGACATGCGGGACGAAGTCCTCTCCGCGTGCCATGATGAACCCACATCTGGTCATCTAGGTTACTCGCGAACGCTCGCCAGAGTAAGTGAGGCGTACTACTGGCCCGGACTTTCAGCAAGCGTGAAGCAGTACGTTAAAAGCTGTCGTGAATGCCAGCGTCGAAAGTCGCCACCAAGCAAGCCGGCTGGATTACTTCAGCCAATTGATCCACCCCACAAGCCATTTGACCAAGTCGGCATGGACATTCTCGGCCCATTTCCTTTATCGTTCGACGGCAACAAATGGGTCATTGTTGCAACTGACTATTTGACCCGCTATGCTGAGACACAGGCGATACCACGAGCCACGGCTTCTGAGGTAGCACAGTTCTTCATGTGCCACATTGTTCTGCGCCACGGTGCTCCATCTACAGTGATAACCGACAGAGGAACAGCGTTCACTGCACAACTTATTGATGAAGTTTTTCGGCTAAGTAACACTAGGCATCGAACGACGACTGCTTACCATCCGCAGAGCGACGGCTTAACCGAGCGACTAAATAAGACAGTCACAAACATGATCTCCATGTACATCGACGTCCAACACAAAACATGGGATCGCATTTTGCCTTATGTGACGTTCGCTTATAACACCGCCGTTCAAGAAACAACCCGATTTACACCGTTTCGCCTTCTCTACGGCCGCGAAGTTCAGACGATGCTGGATGCGATGCTTCCTTATGAAGGCGCTGATCGATTAACAACTGACGCAGAAGAATTTGCAGAGCGTGCCGAGGAAACTCGCCAGCTCGCCCGGCTACACATTGGTCAGCAGCAACAGGTCGATGCACGACGTTACAATAAGCGTCACAATGACGTATCTTACAGTCCGGGAGACCAAGTTTGGGTTTGGACCCCTGTTCGGCGCCGTGGCATCTCCGAAAAGTTGCTCAGCAGATACTTCGGTCCGTATAAAGTAATACGCCGCGTGAGCGACGTAAACTACGAAGTGGTTCCGGACGCTACGTCGTCACGATGGGCACAACGAAAACAACCGACCTCTGACATAGTTCACGTGGTGCGCATGAAGCCCTATTTTGCGCGTTCCTAAAAGACCACTTTCCTGTGTTTTTTTTTATTTGCGCTCCGACGATTGCCTCATCATTGGTGAACTTATCGCGTCTAACATTTGATTATTGGTGCCCTTTTTCATTGTTTAACCTACTTTGTTTTGGTTTTTTTTTTCAATAACTTTACAGCATCGGGACGATGCTCTTTCTTTTTTTTGTTGAGGAGGAATATTGCCACCTGCTTCTAGTAGTGGGTCGTATGCCAAGGTGAAGGCACACACCACGAAGAAGAAAGAAGTGCGCGTGAACCCCCGCTCTAGAAGACAAGCCCAACCGGCGCGCTTGGTTAGAGCCCTGTTGCTCGGACATCAATAGACCTTGTCGACATCCCCTGGAGCGACGTGACAACATTGTAGTACACACTACCAATTTGCAAGGAACACAACTTCACAACTTATCATTCCAAGCAAAGAAACATGACCTTATGATTGAACTGGTAGTAGTTGAATCAACTATATTCCGGTCCACAGTTGACGCAGGGAGTTGACCCCGCGCTCCCTAGCTTGAATCACGTAGGGATCGCGATGCTGAACTTGGAGGCTCGATCGCGGGCATGCTTTACCTGCATTGTAATTTAATTCGTGAAAACCCTGAAGTAAATAATAAATACGGAATCTAGAATAACTTTTGACAGCTGGATCAGGCACATTGGGCTGCACAGGAGCATCTATAGGAAGTTAGGAATGAACGCTTGACAGTATCAGCCATATCGTTACGTATTATTCTTCTATGACCGAGGACTTACACCAACCGGGCTACACGTAAGTTTTTTTATAGTTTTACAAATTTTAAAGGTAGTGAATAGCCTTGTTTCCTTTCGCTAATTATATAACAATTCGTTTTTTTTCGTGTACACCTGTGTACAAAATATTTTCACATGGATTTAAATAATCTTGTGTGTCATAGAAGCCGCTTCCACAAGGCATGTTGAGTTCTGGGGTCCCAATAGTATAAATGTTATACACTGAACTCTATTTTTGTTATGAATAATGAAGTAATTGAAGGTTATTATTTATAATGATGCAAACGCATTTGGACCTGAAGACACGGACACCGTAAACAAAGTGAGCCCCGATAAGTCGGAGTAGCGCCGCCTGGTAGGAGGCTTGCATGACGTCACGGCACGGACTCTTTCGACTCTTGCGCGTTCGCTTCATACGCCGTTGCGATGCCAACGACCGCTTTTTGCTTGTCTCAAGCGTAAAATAAATGACGAAAGCAGCATTGATGATGCTCATGGTAAAATAACGGGAAAACTAAACATTTTTTTTTCTTTTACAGTATAATCGCCAAGGGTGCCCGCACTCTTGTGTACACACTTTGATCAGCTTTGTTAGGTGTCACGCTGCTTACCTCGAAGATGGGTTCTATTCTCGGATACGGCAGTTGCATTGCTGTGGGGGGGGGGGGGGGGGAACAGCTAGACCATGCATGGGCTTAGATGCACCATCATTTGTCGGGCAATGGGTAATGAAGTCTTTCTATGCAGCTTCTCACCGCCAGTACTCTAAGCAGAATGATGATGGTGATGACGATGACGACGATGATGATGAAGAAGAGGCCTCTAACTTGACTAATACCCATTCAGGAGGAATTCTCCTTAAGCTGTTTCATGAGAGCTGGCTAATCTCGGCTGTGGGCACAAGTCTACGCTGTCGTTTTTTTATGAAAGAGAAGACGCGGGTGTGTGGCCTGCCCTCTGTGGCTTTCGGGAGCCTGCTTATACGCGCCTATTACTTCCGTATTACACGAAGGCGCACACATGAGGGCTCCCTATGCAGTAACTGCTACGAGCACCAACATCTGACAGCTGACAACAGTGCGTCTGCTCTTAGGGTCATCTATTGGCAAATTAATTAATGAGTCATTGGCAGTTTGACAAGCACTGCTAGATAACACTCCCCCTCCGAGATGATAACGGGTGGAGCTGGTAAAAAAGGACGCGCTTCTTGAGCCGTTGGTTGATGGCGCCGTAGGCAGCCACCGCAGAGCACAGGCCACGTGCTCGCGTGTTCACTTCCATAAAGGACGACAGTGTACGTGAAATTTTCGGCAGTAAAGTGGCATAAAATAATTCACAACTGAATAAATAGATTGGAGGAACACTTGAGGGAACAATAAAACTATTCAAACAAATAAATTGAAAAGCTGAGAACACTTCATGTCGTTCACTTCCCCATAGTTCACTCAGAAATAAGAAAATTAAGTTTCAATTTTGAATTTCGCGCCGAAGTAGCCGCACGAGACGCTACATATTTCTAAAAGTGTTTTCAGTATTGTTGCGGCATTTGTAAAACAAAGTTTCTTGATAATTGGTGCTCCTTGTGGGTTCTCGTAATAACTCACGCTCTTGGAACACGTGGAGCCAGCAGACACCACCAAACCAAATGAAATAAAAAACCGTTATTGAACTACTTTGTATGGACATAACTGGCAGCCGAATTAAACACATCATAGTGATCAACACGCTATACACAACCTGATGAAATAATACAATACACTCTCTAAACATAACAAGTAAGAGATAACGCAAAGGTGGCGTTGCTAATGTCCGACTCACCGTGATGCACCCATGGGACACGACCCGCAGTTGCCGCATCCCGCGAGATCCCGTGAGAAGACGACCATTTACGCCAGCCCCCACGCACCCAAAGAAAGTTGCTCATGTCTCATGTGCCGCCGCGCAGCCTCGCCACCAGGCGTCGCTGCTGGCGCTAGTGCGCTAACTTTAATGATGATGATGGTGATGAACCATGCTCCTGCATTCGCCTCCTACCACTGGATGGTTGACCCTGATTGCGGAGTATCCGCAAACGACTTTCCACGGGGTGAATAAGCCCCCACACCCTTCACAGGACAATATATTTCTTGTTTTATCGATCAGAAACTACGTAGTACAAATTTCTTCAACATGAATGGCGTCATGATTTTTGTGCGACAACAAGAAGGTTGCATCATTCCAACATCTTTCTTGTGTCTTTTTTCACATACCAAGCGTACTTTTGAGGCGAGCGTGGGTATTATGAAATTGTGAAAGACTAAGTCATTCTAACGACGAAAATAATTTTTCTTAATGTCTGTGCAATTACTCTTTGAGCCACTGTCCAAACGTGCTCAACGGCTGCATGTCGGTCTTCGAACTTCAAAAAATCATTTTGAAAAAATATAAAACTCGGATGAGGGTGCAAAGTGTAATTTTCATGGGAAGAGGTGTGAGGCGAAAATGTTCGATTTAGGCTCCGAGGACCATGCTTCTTTACTGAACATACTTCGGAGTATGGTGAGGGCTCACAGCTTCTTAGAATCAGACGACCACTTACCTCGGGCAGAATCAATTGACTTTCTGGGGCAAATAAAGCATCACCATCATTTCGAGTGATATTTATTGGTGTACTCTCTCACGATAGAGCCTTCGTTCAACTTCGAACATGGTGCAAAAAAGCTAGCGCATTGAGAAAATTTTGACGAAGCATTGTTGGCATGGCGGAGTTGAACTTCACGTTTTAGGAAACTATGAAGGGCGCGTCGTTATTGTCGCTTGGCTGGCCGTTTGGGAGCGCATCCATGTCTCGGGGCTCGATTGAATAAGGCGCAAGGCTCTTGAATGGTGCCATGTTGCCAAAGAAGAACTGCACACCCGAAAAAGACATCTGTCGTAACAAAAACAAAAAATAACAATGAAACACGCATACTCTAAACGGTACAGAGAGGATACAGGAATGTAAGAATATGAGCAGCAAGTGAAAAAAAAATGTTTGAAATTATTCTTTTCAGACGCTGCTTTATTTACTGGCATTGAGAAGTGAGCCTTGTCCTTTTTACCATGTGCAAGTAAAAGTCCAAGTTGAAGCGAGCATGTGGAAGCAGCAATTACCTTCGTGAATGTCATGTGTACGTCGTGATTTACACGGCACGGCTTTGGTGGTCGCGCAGCCCTTTGAACGCGAGAGCATTAAAAAGCTCGTTTCGTAGTAATTCTGACGCTGGCATCGGCCTATACGTGCCGTCGGTCATGAGCGAAAAATTATCACTTTGTTCGCTACCGAAAAATTGGTAAATATGCAAATAACACAAGTAATATAATGTACTGATCTGAGTGAGAATCAAACCTAGGCAATCTGCGTAGCAAGCGGGTGTTGTACAACGCATCCACGCGTCTGCTTGAAAATACAGAGAAAAACACTTTCATGCTTTAAAATACACGCGTCCTGTATACAGGCTTGATAATACAACATGTAATATCGCAGTAATATAGCGTAGTACAAGCGTTACTTGCCATTGCCGTTAGAACTTATTATAACAAAGACTTGGTGGGTTGAAGCCGGCCGCGCATGACAAAACGTACAAAGTTACCGCGCGCATTTCGTTAAGACCACGTAGTGGCTGCATCGTAAGAAGTTTAAAAACATTCCAAGCGCATAATTATTCGTGGTTTAAAGAATGCTACCCATTACACGTAATGCAGCCATATGCGAAAACTCAACTAAGTCGAGTTCGTTTCAGCTCTATCAGTTACAATCTAGTAATTCACAATTTAAACTTCTCGAGTAACATCATACACTTAAAAGGATGCACTATAAGCGATTGAAGTAAGTACGCGCCAGGGATAAGATATCGCTACCGCGTTCAACCTTTCGAGGCGATGCTGAAGGTTTGCTGAATTTTGGTTAGCTGGATGCGCACTAAAATTGGCATGACAGGTCTTGCAATGAGAAACGTATTGAGAGGTCTTGCATCGTATATGCAGGAATTTACGGTTTATTTGTCCGGCATATACTAGAATACACATGTATGCGCGTGTGAAGAACGATAATCGACGGCATAAATGGTAAAATTACGTTCATAAAATGGAACACATATACCTTGTACATGTTCAAATCGAGAGCTGATTTTCATATTGTACAAATTAAACGAACTGCTTGAGTGAGGAGTTGTGCCAAAAATACGAAAACCGTCGTAGGACATAAAGCTTTCGCTCATACTTTCCGACGTTAGTTGTAGTTACCTTCCATTCAAGACTTGAACCGTGAACGTGACCTTCTTTAGACCAATCAAGTACCTCGAGTGGCACGTTGTTTGACAATATTCACCATTCAGGAGTGAATGCGCGAAGCGGTATATTCTGGTTAATATGTGATGGAATCAATCGCTTTTAGGCTGACAACAGATTTTTCCCGAACATGTTTTTTATGCAATTTATTGCAACAAGTGAAAGTTATTATGTTGCTGCTGTCATTGCACAGGGGGTGAGATCAGTTTAGCTGCCTATACACGAGAACTAATCTCACCACCCTGGCTGTTCATGTATGCTTTGTACCTATATTTGTTAATATTTCAATTTCAGTTTCAAAATAAATGATGTGTTTTCGTCGAAGCAAAAAGTTTGACCTTACCGGCGCTCTTTGGACAGAGTCAGGTGGTTGCATGGGCGGATGTCCGCCCACGGCTGGGTGCCATCCGGGTCCACAAATGGTGACAGGCTGGAGCGATTCGTCTTCTGAGAGATTTTTCGGGATGGCGTGTTCGATCAAGGGCGGCAGGAGCCTGCCCCTGTGAATCAAGCGGAATGTGGGCAAATGCCCTGGCCAAGGGTAACCCGGGCTTCGGGAGGTGTCCAAGCTCTTGTCCTCTTCCGATACTGCAGAAGTTATTGTGTTTATGCCATATCGCAACTTACGAACAAAGGCAATATCGCACTATTCCGACTGATTTTAGTGGTTTATTTTGACTCGCAGTTGTGGCTATTTTTGAACTTAAATTTCTAGGTCATGCAAGGATATTCCATGCGAGGCAGAAATGAATCATTGCATAAAAAATTACCGTCGATCACGGCTCTGCCGAATGAGAATTCGAAGAGCAGCTGTTTAGGCGCTTTAATTTTGTGATAAGTTAAGTGCATAAGTGGCTCCATGTCCTTCCTCTTTTCTTCCTCCTCCTCCTTCAGCACACACGTATGCGTAAAGGTGAGGCAGCGTGGCCTGAGTGAGAGCACAGAATCGTCGGTTTTCTGGTCAACGTATCGTTACGAACCTGACATCTACAACTTTTGCCTTCACAGTCTGACGCAGAAGCTGCACCGATCTGTATAAGAGACCGCTAAAGCGTTCTACACATAATGTGCCCCTCCGATCAAAGCAGATCCTTTCACAAGGCTCGCACGTCAGGCCTCTTCCTCTTGCTCGTGGGCGAGAGACCTGCGTTGCGGAAGCGTGAGCAGGCCTGGCGCGGTGCCGACGCTCACTGGTTGTTATGGCGGAATACTACTCATTAGCCCGACCGATAAAGACTAGTGCCTCACGAACAGGATGAGATATGCTGATGCTGTGCTTCACGAGTCTTTCGTCTTCGTCAGTGACGTTGTTGAATCTTGCACATGACTCACAAACTTGCCCAGATGGAAGCACTTTTTGGGGAAGTCCCCGTTCGCCCCATCGGTCACGCGGACAAAGGCACCACCACTCAATGCAGGAATAGGTGGACGAGGGCTGCGCTCTAAAGTATTGAAAATACAATATTGGAAAAGGACTCATGTCTTATTTTTCGCGCATACTTCGACCCTACACGTTCTAGGTACTTTTTTCGAAAAAAAATGTTATTTACTCAGTTGTCGTTTGTACCAAATTTCAGCGTAGTATCATAAACGTTTTGCTAAAGCTGCAAAAGGTTACCTACGATTGCTTTTTTGGAATTATTTAAGTGCATACATTTTTTCGCAATATCTTTGATAGAGCAAACGCTGTGCTATGGGCCCGAAGACTGTACAAACAATGCTGCCTTAGCGTCGCCATTCTGGAGTGCATGAGCGCGGGGTTGGACTCGAGGACTGATGGGCATAGAAAATATGCCGTTATGAGCACTAGACTACATGCACTACAGATATGCTGTGTAATCCGTACGCAGTGATGATTAGTAGTGGTTCGAGGACATGAAAGGTGTTCACTTCTGCAAACCCTAAACATGAATGCACTGGACCTAAAACAGCATAAGAAAGAGTAGGCACGGAAAGAGTGATGTATGTGTGCCCGTGAACCCTTTATTTCTCTTGTTGTGTTTGCGGTGTACCCTTAATCATATAATACCGATCAGTGCTTAATCTCCTACCAAAAAAAGAACATGGTGCAGTGTCGGAAGGGGGCTGGGTGTTAAAGTAGGAAATGAAAAAGACAGGGCCTTCTCGCAAAACAGGAACTCACACACCGACAGCCACGTTTAGTGCCTCACTCAACAAGAAAACTCTGAGGATGCCCTATGGCACTGAGAGTAAAACAAAGTGCCTCAAGCAATCGAGGCGATCGGTAGACATCTGACCACCACTGCGATTAGGGAGGGCAACGTGGATACCAGGAACTTGCATAGGCAAGCCCTTTTTCTGGCGGGTGTTCGAGAGCTTGGACTGTTTGAGCATGGGTGATGTATCTTGAAGAGCATGGCGTGCGAGGATTCTTTACCTATAGCATATGTAAGACACCATGCGTTAGCTTGAACCAAAGGTAAGCGAGAGTTTGTTTAAACTGAAGAGATTGCAAAATATGCATGCAATATCATAGAGAATGGATCTGAACCTTCGGTTTGAGCCTCTCGTAGACATATTCGCTCCAAACCAGCCCTAGAAGTCGAGCGTCGGCTTTCATAACCAAATGGCCTCATTTTAGGGAAGTTGTTCATTTTTTTCTTTCAATATTTCTTCTAACGCAATCACAGGGATAAAAAGAAAAAAGAAAAACGCTCTGAGGGCCCCAGCGGGCCCTTGCTGCATTCTCTCAGTACTTCATCAAGGTTCCCTCCCTTTCTCCCTCCCTCCCTGCTTGCCTGCCTGCCTGCCTGCCTGCCTGCCTACCTGTCTGTCTGTCTGTCGGTCTGTCTGCCTGCCTGCCTGCCTGCCTGTCTGTCTGTCTGTCTGTCTGTCTGTCTGTCTGTCTGTCTGTCTGTCTGTCTGTCTGTCTGTCTGTCTGTCTGTCTGTCTGTCTGTCTGTCTGTCTGTCTGTGTTGCATGGTGGTTCACTAAGTAGTAACTCTGCCTATACTTCAACAAACAGAAAGAGTTTTGCGCCTTGGCGTTGAAGAGGCAACGCAGTTCGGTTGCGGATAACATTGTGAATTACTAAGGCATGTAGATGCCTGTACAATTACTTCTTTCTTTAATTCTTTGAGCTTTGATATTATCTATGAGATGTAAATATGCTGTTTTGCCATATGAGCTTAGAAGAAATTTGTCGTAGGGCCTACAAAATCAGGAAAAAGTGATATTCACTTACTGCCTTCACAATGCAATTGCTTTTTTTGTAGGGGCAGGTATTTCAAGATGGCTGAACGAATTTTCTAAGAGGTTTAGTTGGGCAGTTACGCCAAATAGACGAAGTATTGCTTTTCATGCTGACAACTTATCGCAGATCTGAGATACATAAAAAGGTGGTTCCTAATAATTTTAGTGGCGCAGGAGAATTCAACCAAGTTCAACCTTCGCAATCAAAACAAAAGCATCAGTGAGTGCAACAAAAGGCCACCCGAATGACATCGCTGTTAAAAACAATGATAGTAGAGGCGCAGTTCTTGCGCGTTCAATAAGGTATGCATGCCCTGCATGCTATAATTGAAAGCACAGTTCACACACCCATGCAACGAAGTCACTTGGTGGTTGTATATAGTGTAACGAGGGCAGTGGGCATGGAGCTCGAGTATAGAAAAGGAAGAAGACTTGCTGTGATCGCAGGCTTGCGTTCAGTTAGCCCTTGCGCTAAATAAAGCTCTCCTACGCCGACTGAACTCCTGCTTGTCCAACAACCCGTTGCAAGTGGTGGAGGTGCGGGGTACATCTGGTCCTCACCCTGGAACTTCGCAGCCGCACACTCCAACGACCTCCTACAATGACTGATCCGGGACCATCTCATGCTGCCACTCCAGATCTCGCACCTGTGCCTGTCTTCTGCGCTGGCGCTCTCCGGCAGCGCGACCCCCCCCATATTTGGTGGCACAGAGGACCAAGATGTGGACAACTGGATTGCCGAGTATGAACTGGTGAGCGCCGTCAATAAGTGGAACGCAGCCGATAAGCTCACAAATGTGAGTTTTTACCTGACCGACGTGGCAAAACTATGGTACAGAAATCATCAAAGTGATTTCAGTACCTGGTCAGAATTGGCAAAAACCCTCGCGGAAGTCTTTGGCCGTCCTGCTGTCCGCCGCCTTCGTGCTGAACAGCGCTTGCGGGGCAGAGTACAGAGAGCAGATGAAACTTTCACGAGCTACATCGAAGATGTGCTATTTCTCTGCAAGCTCGTCGATTCGACTCTGGACGAGGCAGGCAAGATCAAGAACATTATGAAAGGAATCGACGACGGTGCCTTCCAAATGCTGGCTGCGAAGAGTCCCCAGACGGTCGCCGAGGTGATTCAGCTCTGCCAAAGCTATGATGAGCTGCGTAGGCAGCGCGCTTCTACACGTTGCGCTGCTCAAGACACCGCGGACATCTCATCCCTCGACTATCGCCATGACACCGCCGACCACTCCGCTTTGATGCCAGTCATAAAGCAATTCATACGCGAGGAGGTCGCCCGGCAGCTATCTATAATCACAAGAACTACCGAGCCGATGTCACCCTTGTCGCCTTCGCTTCGCCAGGTCATTCAATCGCAAGTTGCCGAAGCATTGCCGCCAGCTCAGGCTCCATCAACTGTTACCGCACCACTAACGTATGCAGCCGCAGTTGCTCGGCCACGTGCGCCAGCGTCTCCGGCCATCTACGAAGCTACTCGCCACGTTTATTCGTCGACGCCACCTGCCCGCCCGTTGACTGTCCCGTCTCCGGCTGTATACGAAACAACTCAGAACGTTTATATGCCGCCGCCGCCTGCACGACCATTTACGGTACCTTATTCAGCGAACAGTGCCCCTATCGTCAGCCAATGGCGCACTCCGGATAATCGGCCAATATGTTTTTCATGTGGCATCCCAGGCCACGTAGCTCGTCACTGCCGTCGTCGTAGCTTTCCTTCTCACGACATTGCAGGGGCCTCACATTACATGCCCACCATGCCCACTCAGCCGCGATATCCCGTTCCTGCCGATCCACCTCTAGACGTACGTCCCGGTCGCCGACCATCCGGCGCAAGCCGTTCACCTTCTCCTCGTCGTCGATCTATTTCTCCGATGTTACGTCGCAACAGCCCACCGCGAGGGGAAAACTGACGGGCGCAGTTCCGGAGGCAAGAACTGCGTTGGCAGCGAAAATTTCAAGACCTAACTGCTGTCCCCCGAACGAAATCGAACTCTATATTGATGGCATTAAGGTGCACGGACTTGTTGACACTGGAGCTGCCGTATCTGTAATTAGTGAGAAACTGTGCCGAAACTTGAAGAAAGTGACCACACAACTTACCGACCTATCTCTGCAGACAGCTACGTCCCATCATATTCAGCCTTCAGCTTTGTGCACTGCACGAGTCGTCATTCAAGGTGCGATGTACGTCGTCACATTTGTAGTTTTATTCCGTTCTTCGCATGACGTTATCCTTGGGTGGGACTTTCTTTCGTCAAATTCTGCTTTGGTCGACTGTGCTCGTTCTGAACTCGCGTTATCTGTGCCGTGCTATGACCCCGACGATGGTGCTTCGTGTAGAGTGTTTGCTGCTTCTGACGTTGACATTGCGCCTTTCTCAGCTGCTGTTGTCTCGGTGTCGTGTGCCTCCCCTCCGAAATCACCTGTGTTGTTTATGCCATCGGTCCCATCTGCGCGCCGTCGAAATATCATGCTTCCGTTCGCCGTCGTCATTTTTCGCAATGGTCACGCTGCCATTTATGTGTGCAATCCCTCGGACAGCCCGTCATCCCTACTACGTGGAGAATGCCTGGGAAGCTACGAACCTTACGAGTGCATTCTTCCGGCTTCTATACCCGATTCTACGGTTTCGCTCCCAATTTGTGCTGTCACTCCTACCAACGCGCCTAATGATGCTCTGGACGTATTCTCGGATGCCATCGACTCTGAGCTCGCACCAACTCAACGCGAAGAGATTATAAATCTTCTTCTCCGCTTTCGTTCTTCATTCGATCGTGACCAGTCAGGCTTAAGCCGAACCTCTGCGGTCGTTCACCGTATTGACACCGGTCAACAAGCCCCGCTAAGGCAGCGTCCGTACCGTGTGTCATCTGCTGAACGCCGTGTCATCGACGAACAAGTGGACGACATGTTGAAACGTGGCATCATCGAGCCCTCCAACAGTCCTTGGGCTTCGCCGGTTGTTCTCGTCAAGAAAAAAGACGGATCCATCCGGTTCTGCGTTGACTACCGCCGACTCAACAAGATAACGCGCAAAGACGTATACCCTCTGCCGCGCATCGATGATGCTTTGGACTGCCTACAAGGAGCAGAGTTCTTTTCTTCGTTAGATTTACGCTCAGGCTACTGGCAGGTGCCCATGGCAGAGGGTGACCGCCCGAAGACAGCATTTGTAACACCGGATGGACTATATGAATTCACCGTTATGCCCTTTGGCCTCTGCAATGCGCCTGCCACTTTCGAAAGGATGATGGATACCGTCTTGCGAGGTCTGAAATGGAAAACGTGCCTCTGTTATTTGGATGACATTGTGGTATTTTCAAGCGACTTTGCGACTCACCTCAGCCGCCTCGAGCAAGTTCTTACGTGCCTTTCCACGGCGAGACTTCAACTTAACTTGAAGAAATGCCACTTCGGCGCTCGCAAGCTTGTAATTCTCGGCCATGTGGTTTCTAAGGACGGCATTCTCCCGGACCCTACGAAACTTAATGCAGTCGCAGCGTTTCCAAAGCCAACCACCATCAAAGAGCTTCGAAGCTTCATCGGCCTATGTTCTTACTTCCGCCGCTACGTCCGCAATTTCGCCTCCATTATCGCCCCCTTGACCAATCTTCTTGCCGGAAGTTCTGATTTGTCAGCGTGGTCGCAGGCGTGTGACGATGCATTTCTGGAACTCCGACGGCTCCTCACCACGCCTCCCATACTCCGACATTTCGATCCGTCTGCTCCAACGGAGCTTCATACGGACGCTAGTGGTGTCGGGCTAGGTGCCATACTGGCCCAACGCAAGGAGGGCTTTGACGAGTACGTCGTTGCCTATGCCAGCCGCACCCTCAGTAAAGCCGAGAAGAATTACAGTGTAACTGAAAAGGAGTGCCTCGCCATTATTTGGGCAATCGGAAAATTTAGGCCTTATTTATATGGACGTCCGTTTGATATTGTAACAGACCACCATGCGCTTTGCTGGTTATCTTCACTAAAAGATCCTAATGGTCGGCTCGCTCGGTGGGCATTGCGGTTACAGGAGTTCGATATCCGTGTTATCTACCGTTCTGGCCGGAAGCATTCCGACGCCGATGCCCTGTCACGTTCGCCATTAGCTTCAGAGCCTGTCGGCTCGCCTATCTCCACTAGTGCTGCCTTGGCCATCAGCATTTCGGACATGCCTTCCGAGCAACGCAAAGATGCTTGGATTTCTTCTCTTTTGGACTTTCTCTCAAACCGGACGCCCGCTCCAGTTTCCAGGACGCTTCGCCGTCAAGCAGGACACTTCGCTATTCGGGATAACCTGCTTTACCGCCGAAACTACAGCTCGATCGGCCGTAAGTGGCTGCTCGTCATCCCCCCGACATCTGCGCTCTGACATCTGTGCCACGTTCCACGATGATCCGCAATGTGGCCACGCTGGTGTGTTAAAAACATACACCCGCTTGCAGCTGCGGTACTACTGGCGCGGTATGTACCGTTTCGTTCGCCGTTACGTGAGGTCTTGTATTACCTGCCAGCGACGCAAAAGGCCCACTCAACATGCCACAGGTCCCTTGCAGCCGTTGCCATGTCCAGCACGAGCTTTCGATCGTGTCGGAATCGACCTTTACGGTCCGCTTCCCTATACTTCGAGTAGCAACCGCTGGGTCATTGTCGCTATCGACCACCTAACGCGGTACGCCGAAACAGCTGCGTTAGCTTCTGCTACCGCAAAAGACGTTGCGTGTTTTATACTGCAAAACCTGGTTTTAAGGCATGGAGCACCTCGGGAGTTACTAAGCGACCGTGGCCGCGTTTTTCTCTCCGATGCCATCAAAGCGTTGTTGAGCGAGTGTCGCATCATACACCGCACTACCACAGCCTATCACCCGCAAACTAATGGGATGACAGAGCGCTTTAATCGTACACTTGGGGATATGCTGGCCAAGTACGCTTCATTCGACCAGTCAAATTGGGATAGCATACTCCCTTTTGTGACATATGCTTACAACACTGCAACGCAAAGCACGACTGGATTTTCGCCCTTTCTTCCTTCTTTATGGACGCGAGCCATCATCAACAATGGATATCATTCTTCCTTATCGACCGGACCCCTCAGAGATGACTACCGTTTCTCGAGCAGCAGCACACGCTGAAGAATGTCGGAAGCTTGCTCGTGCGTTCACGTCACATGACCAGACGCGCCAAAAACATCGCCACGACGCGTCAACCACGCATATGAGCTTTGCTCCGAACTCACTGGTGTGGTTATGGATTCCTTCCACTCCTCCAGGACTCTCCCACAAGCTTTCGTCCAGGTACCACGGCCCTTATCGAGTTGTAGGCCAAACATCCCCTGTTAACTACCTTGTCGAGCCGCTGGATGCATCTCCGGACAAGCGCCGTCGCGGAAAAGAAATCGTACACATCTCTCGGCTCAAGCCATACCATGACCCTTCTGTGTACACCTGTCCTTAGGTCGCCAGGATGGCTCCCTCATCGGCCGGGGGTGACTGTAACGAGGGCAGTGGGCATGGAGCTCGAGTATAGAAAAGGAAGAAGACTTGCTGTGATCGCAGGCTTGCGTTCAGTTAGCCCTTGCGCTAAATAAAGCTCTCCTACGCCGACTGAACTCCTGCTTGTTCAACAACCCGTTGCAATAGCAACACTCACTCCTAAACGCCTGAAAAAAATGTCGCAGTAGTCCTCTTCCGCCTTTCAGTTTCCGTTTCATGACTAGATTGAGGGGAATCTCATGACGTCACAGTTATTATTAGAGGGCACTTTTTCAAAATCTGAAAAGCTGCTACGGCTTTTCGCATCAAGTACTTCAGTTCTACCACTTGACATAATCATCTAGCTTCACTCATTACAATTTGATTACTTAACTTTCTTACTGTCTCAAATCGTGCCTTTAGTCACATTCAGATGCCTTTGGCTAGAGAAGAAGTACTTTTAAAGGCATCGAAGAAATATCGCACTTGTCTGAGTTTTGAGAATTTCGGTGGCATTTCTTAAAACACCTTGTAGATGTTTCCAAAGCAAATGTTCCATTTAGTTTTAATATTTTGTCTGTAAACGTGCGAATTAGGTCTGCTGAAAGCCACGATTATACCGAAACCCTCCCCTCAGACAAGGACTGCAAAATTATGAACTTTATGCAGAATACGTACCATCCCAGCGGTCCTCCAAGCTTGGAGGATACTCGTCTGAGTCAGATCCTTGATCTTGATGCTTATGATGGTTTTTGTGATGTCCTTTCTTGCCTTGATAAGGCTAGGAATCATGTTTTTTTTAAATAGGAAAGCAATACACACTGAGTTAAAAAAAAGATCCAATCAGAAAAAGAAATAGCCCCAAAAGCGGCTACATGGATGAACTCTAAATAACGCCAATTTAAAATTGGAAATAATTCCCCCAACAAACACATGCCAAATAAAGCCGACATTAACCATTGTTTACCCGTAGGCAGCTGTCGTGAATTATTGGTAGCCATTCCATAGCCTACAGAAGCTTTTATCTAGTAAGAACACGCTAGTGCGATACCCGTCATGCATCGAACACTGTTAACAATAGCTGACACCAGGTATCGTTTTGTGAAAGACGTCAATATTTGGCGGAAACTAGCCATCATTCACCTAGCCTCCGTGAGACACACTTTCGGAAGTACGTAGCCTTAGCCGACAGCACCCTAGATGGATCATGAATCATGAATCGGAATACGCCAATCTGTATCTCAATTAAAGTCTGCTGCTTCAGCTCTGGTCACCTGCATTTTTTAACGAATGAGTTGTTCTGCATAGTTATTTTCTACGGCAACTGCACAGTGCAGTGAAACGTATGATACCATTAGCTATTTCACCAGTAATATGATTAGGTTAATTCTTGCGCCGAGTACATGATTTGCTGACTTGCCGCCATCAACACACTGCTCTGCCTTTTTTGTGCGCCGACTCTGTCGTAGAAGCCTACCGAGTCTATGATGTACAGTTGATACTGGGTGGTTGCAAACGCCATAGCGTTAAAGAGCCCATTTCGCAGTAATTGTGTGGTCAGCGTCGATGGTTGCGAGCAATAAATTACATTCTCAATGAGCAAAAAACAGATAAAGATGCAAATGAACTTAATTGTTACGAATGTTGAGAATGTTGAGAATGTGAGAATAAAACCCCTGGCCGTGTACTTGGCGTATAAGTTTACCACAAAGCCACGCCATTGCTTGAAAATGAAATAAGAAAATATAAATGTTTTGTAAAGGAAGGGAAATCCTTAAAGTCTGTGAGGCATTGTGAAAGAGTCGTTAAATCTCAACAGGCGTCAAAAGGCGTGATCTGTTTAACGAGAGGTTGTTTGAAAGGATCAGGCATTAGAAACCGCTCACACACATGTAATCATCACCAGCTGCGAAAGCATCGACAAAGTGAAATACTGCGTAGATTCCCGCATTGCCTTGAGCACACGTAGCACGTGGGCCCTTCCCCGATTCGCAACAGAAAGAATCGTGCACACTTAACAACTTTACTTGCGCTAGGCATTGTAAGCAACTTTGAGAAAATGAATGTAACAAGCAGAAACGTTCATTTTCTTCACGGCGTGGTGTAGGCAAGCACAGAGAACCACAGCTAGCAGTTTAGAAGCCGCCACTCACGGGGCCTCATTATGTTGTCACGTTTTAGTCTTGAAGGTGTAGCTCAAGCGCCTTCCAAGTTCTTTTTTTTATTCGGCCATTACAGTCGAAACATGTATTTTCTTACCGACTGTACGGTATAGTTACTTGTTGCGCTCACCTTTCTGCCCTGCTTTCTTTGTGCAATCGACGTTTACTTCTTATTCCCTCTGTATGATTTGTTACTTGTTGCATGGACTGTACGCTACATGGGGTTTCTTGCTACGGCAACGGCACTGTACAGTTTTGTGCGTGGACTCGGTATTTGCTGCACCGACCATATATTTGAACTGTGTTGTACGCTTTCCTGTTTCAAATATGTATAACTTATTGTGCCGACAGTATGATAACAATACACGGTATGCGGTGTGAAGCTCTGCTTTCTTGAGCACTGTTACAATACCATTGTTGCTGCAGCTATGATGGACTACTTTTCGCTTCGAAAGTTTTTGGTTACGCATTGGCTCTTTGACAAACACACTATTTCTGGTGACGACGCTACAAGAACTCTGACGCCATAAAGCGATAAGGATCAATAGGGCCTGCGCGTCCTCTAATTTCTAGTTGGCAGTCGGATGCACTCCAACCAGCCGTTTCCCACCTCTCCTCTTGTTCTTTCATACTCTCTCCCATCGGCAAGCAAGCTTTCACGCTTGCTTTGTGTTCACGCGGAAAAGTACTCGATGAGTAATGACCCAGGACGGAAGTCCGTGGAAGGTATTTGTTGTTTGGTCGCATTTAAATACCTGGGCTGGCGCCTTGCATCTGGCATGATCACTAGTTGCCTGTCATGCCGGCTGTCTAAGAGACACGGTGTTTTTGAGATGACACGTCTCCATTCGTGGCACTGTGTGGGCTACCAACAAAGATGCGCCACTGCGACGTGGCTGCATGCCGTGACCTTTAGAACAAAAGTGCCCCTACAAGTTGCACTTAATGATACCAGTCATACCTACAGATGTAAGTGCATACAAAGGAGAAAGAGCAGTGAGGACGTGCAAAAGTTGTTGATTATCTGCAACAAGAGGAGAGTAACGCCATGCCTTGTGCTTAGTTGTTTGAACCACAACATGAAACACGATGCGCGTGCATGATGTCATCTCCAGTATAATGAAGTGGACGTTCTTCAGCAATTTACAATAGGGCGATCTTACCTTGCCTCTTTGCAACGAGTAGGTTATATCAGCAAGAACAGCCCCTGAAAAAGTGATACGCAGCTTACTGTGACAGACAGGTAAAATAACAAGTGTTGTTTGTGCTAATCGAACTCAAAAAGCTTCCGCGGTTAAATTAAGTTTATCGAGCTATAGCTCAAACCTGCTTGTTTCGGTAGAGGACGAGACCTGTACTTTGGAGCAGTTACACTTTGAAAAATGAATTTGTTTAAAAAATACTGAAGAGGTAGATAAAAGCTTCAGAATACATTATCTGCAAAGAAGCTGCGTGTGGTCGAGTCGATGTTTCGAAGAGACGACTTGCCTTCTTCAAGACTGGAACTGTTCCAGCATTGTAGAAGACCAATCCACTTGCCAAAATGTCTGATCGAGCTCACTCAGCCTGCTTCTGAATTTTACCGTGCGTTGGTTTAGGCAGATAGTCACTTTTGTAGAGCAAGTATTATCATGTCTCCAATTACACTTTGCACCACACAAAACAACACAGGTTGCTAGGTTCAATCGCTTCCCCCTCCCCCACCACGGGAAGCGAACTCGCTTTAAGTCTTCACAAAGACAGCGCCTTTGGCAATGGCGGCAAAAAATACTCACCTAGAGACACTAATCTTTTGTGACGTGACGAATTAGCGTGTCACTGAAACGTTTTGAGCGGCGACAGACGAGACGCGTGCAGTGATGCGCGCGATCACCCCGCTGAAACGCTAAGGTGCGAACTGATTGTCCAGAACAAAGAATTTTTGAAGAAAACAAATCACGCATATCGACGGAGTGAATGACGAGTGGGTGAAGCGTCGGTTCATCCAACTGCCCGTCAACTATACGAAATTGCCAACTATACGAAAAGCATTAACGCCTTCCAGTGATAATATTTCCAAGGATATACACACAACGCCATCAATTATATGATAAGAAAGACGCTACTAGTTACGACGGAATGAGCAGGGTTCGCCCTACACCATACAAAGCTTCGCCCATTAAAATTGCTGGAATGGAAGCTACCGCAATGCTTTGCCAGAAAGAGTGAAGCCAGCTTTTGCCCTCGAAAGGTCTTGGAAACATGCTCTTTCCTGGTAGTGCTCACTTAGAGAACAAGTGGCTTTGGTCAGCTATTTCGAAGGGCACGTTAATCATGAATTAAAAGAATGTTGTTCCGAATGAAACAACAATTAGGGTTGAGTATTTGTCACGTAATCTCCAGTATAATTTTCCCTGAATTGAAGGCTTACAGAAGAAAACTAGTAACACAAACACGCACTTCGAGCAGTAGCTTACCCAAAACACGTTATAATCGGCTCTGTGAAAACGCTATTCTTGAATCGTCGAAGGTCACCCGTTTCACCGCGTGTATGATGCATTCACATGGTACTCCGTAGGTGGTCGGACCCTACGAGGCGCTGCCCCTGTGCGTGGGCGAAAATTATTATCCATAGGACCTCATCATGTACGAGGCCCACAAGACAGCTATACGCTCTCGCACAGTAGAGTACCAAGTACTCTAAACCGTTAACCAGCTCTTCTAAACAAACCCTGACAGCTCCTCATGCCCCTAGGAAAACGCCAGCCGCAACCGCCATATTACGGTGGGTATGGCTTCACTACAAAGGAATGATTTCCACACCAGAATGTTTTTTTTAACCTTCATGGCTAGAACTTAACGAAGTTTCACGGTTGTGTGTAAACTGTATTCGGGAGCGTTCTTACAGCTCAGAGACCATGGTACGACCTCCTCTGAATTTTAAGGCGATATTGAGAGAACGAAGCTCTCACTAGTTTTGGGCCCAGCCTATAGCGAACTTCACTATAGCTCAGACTAACCGAGCTATCACTCTAAAACTCAGCAGCAGCTAGGTTTGTAGTGATATTGATAATAATTGTTGAGGTTGGACATCGCGAAACTTCAATATGAATATGAGTAACGCCGTAGTGGAGGGTTGCCAAAATTTTAAACAGCTGGGGTTCTTTAACGCGCACCTAAATCTTCATGGGCCTCCAGCACTTTTGCCTCCATAGAAAAACAGCCGCCACATGAGTAATTTCATTCTGCGACCTGCGGGTCAACAGTCGAGTGCCATAATCACTAGACCACCGTTGTGGGTAGCGGCTACCTCTAGAGTATAGTGGGACGGCGCAATATGCGAAAGCAGCCTCTGACGGCTTATATCTGGACGTAAACTCTTTCTCTTGCATGACAAATGAACGTCGTCATAAAATCAAGCAATTGATATGTCATGCTCAACGAAGGTGGTGATTACCAGTATTACAGGGTAGTCGTAGAGTAACACCACGATACCCAAATTTTCACTTACCACATAAAACAAGGAGAATGACCACCCTAACCATGGCCATAGGTGACACGGTCATTACGCCGAAAACTTGGCAGTGGAGCGTCTAACGCTTGGAAGTGGGATGGTGCGCATCCCAGACGGACTGATCACTTGCGTACGCGGTGTTCCTTCCCTATTAGGATTTTCAGCTTCGAAGCTCTAAGGAGGAGTGTCAGTGACTATCTTTGTGATTGCCTATTGACAGCTTCGAGCATTGTATTGGGAATGACAAGCCGATCATGCGCATCCGCTGCGTTTCGTAGGACATGGTTTGCGAAAGGTGCCGACATGCGCTGGCTTATCAAGCCTTCTTTGGGATTTTTTGAAGGCACGATGAAGCCAAATTGAAATATATGTCACGCGTGTTGTCCAGTGAGAGCTTTTACCACAAGTGGAAACGTGACCCTCTGCATCCGTCGGAACCTTGCCGCTTTGCCAGGCACTTAACCTGACAGCTGCGTTCAAAAGACGCTGCGTCGCCGTTCTTGTGTTATGTCTTGTAGGCTTGTTGTCAAGGTGTGTCCCAAAGGGGCCGCTTTGTAAAAGCAGCTCGTCGTGACAGATTTCAGAAAGAGAGGTGAGTCGCCGTCTGTAAGTAATTGCGTTGCATGGACATTTCTGGCATGTGTTGACGATGAAATGACTTACCTTGTTGCTAGTTATTCTGTCGACAGTGGTACGTGTCCTTGAAGAGTCAACGTTAAATAGCTAATGAACATAACGTTCTCTGAGGATCGACGTTTAAGAGACTCGTCATCACTGACGTTGCCACGGGCTTGCTTTTCCCAATAATGACATGTCCCCTCCTTGCGTGATAAATGAAGAAAGCAGCATAGTCATGCCTCTGTACTTCATCAAAGCAAAAACTCGACTTCAATGTCATAGTTGAGTATTTTTTTCTTCGCCAATACGTAATCATATTTGTAGCTTCAGTAGTGCTGTTACAATAAACTGGCTGTGGCTGTCATTATGTCTGCCAGGGTGTTTTAGCTTTCTCGAAGACGCTCCTACAGCTTTGATCAAATAAATATTCCGTAAATCGTATGCCCCTCGTCGTTACGTGGTCAGGTTTAAGACAAAGGAAACTCTTTGTCGATATTACGTTTTCAGACAATGGCTTATGAAACTGTGCTTCACTGGTGTAAAACTGTAGCATAGCAAAGTTTATTTATGGGATGCTAGAGGTCTTTGTGTAGAATAGCGGTTTTTGTCAGCAAAAATAGTTTAATAGAAATGTGCCCCTAGAAGCCTTCTAATAGAATTATGGGTTATTGCTTGTAAGAAGCATTTGGGTAAAAAAAATGGAATCAGGACGAAAACCACAAAGCAATCACGTCAAAACATTGAAAGGAAGCCAACAAGGCTGGTGCATCGTCTGACAAAGAGAGAGAGGAATGAAAAGACCCGCCCGGAAAGACAGTGAGTAACTAAGACGGAGCCCGGTTCCCTACCATAAAAATCACGAGAACCACGTTTCGAGCCTAATTTGTTAAGGTTTCTTGGCATATGTGAAGAGCCATAGCGACCGGCATTTTAAAGGAGCATAGAATTTAGGCAGTGTCAGTTTGTCGCTTTAAATGAAAAGGCTGGTATCGAGAACCCCCAATACAGTATCCTCGTGGTTGGTAATGCACTAAATTTATTTTAGATGCGGAAGCATCTTATACTCGCGCCTTGTAGTGCGCCGTCCGCGCCATCCCCACCGCTCCTCGAACATTCGACAGCTGACGCGCGCGCATGCGCCGTCGCGCCGTCGCCCACCATCTGTGCCGCGCGCGCTTCTCCTTCGAGAACATTCGACAGCTGACAGCGCATGCGCCGTCGCGCCGTCGCCATCTGTGCCACGCGCGCGCTTCTCCTTCGAGAACATTCAACAGCTGACAGTGCATGCGCCGTCGCGCTGTATATATACTCAAGGTCGGCGCTCGCTCGCTCAGTTGCCGCTCGTCGGTTGGTTTGTACGGCGCGTCGACGTCCAAGGTCGCGGTGAAATGAATTCCAACGAATCCACAAACACAATGATCGACGTCCCTTCGACCAGCGCCGTCCTTTCGCATACGTGTGTACGTGTTCACTCATTTAACACCCCCTCCTACAACCACGTTAACCAATTTAGCCATCGACCCAAGTAAGTCGCAATTTAACACCCCATTTCACAACCACGTTAACCAATTTAGCCATCGACCCAAGTAAGTCGCACTTTAACACCCCGTTAACCAATTATATGCTCCGCATCCTCCTCAGTGTTCCCCCGAGGGAAGCTGCGGGCAATTTTTTTTCATACCTCTATTAAAAAAAGAGAGTTTCGATTTTGGTGTCGGGCTTCGCAGTGACGTGTCACCACAAGAGTCACGTCACGAGAAGACTGCGACGCACAAAATTGTCGCACTAGCTCTGTCCTTTGCTGTAAGTCGCACATGTTTCACGTAGTCAACGACCAATGAAGTGTCGTCTAAAGTGACTTCTGCGATATATGTTTCCTGCAGGCCACACGCTTCGCAAACCCGGCGCATTGCGTTGATTCGTCGTCCATGGCGGAGTGGCTGGTTTGAAGAGGCTGGGTGACAAAAACTTTAAAATTGAACAAAAATATTTCATAAATGTTGTCTGGCTCCTGTTCGTGGAAAACGCTAACAGTGCGTATCATGGAAACAAGAAATGACAACACACACAAAGGCAAAAACGGAAAAGGTCCTTCAAAATCATGACACTAGCATAAATCGAAAACAATAGTGGAACTCTCCTCTCATACTCATCTTTACACTCTGTTATGTTCTGTTTTAACTGTTTTGCTGTGAGAGGTTGAGGTGCCTATTGCCTCGGCTACTCCATATCACAAAGTTCTGCAGCGAAAAATAAAATAATAATACAGAACGGTACCCAAAACGAACAATACGAAAAAGAAAAAAAAACATAATAGCACACTGAAACCAGTTCAAATATCATGCCAATACACAGTTTTCTTCACGCAGGTCGCACAGTCATAAACTACTTACACGCACACCTTACTAATTTAATGTCAGTATATACATGACTACATTTTATATAATACCCATCTCTGGCTGTCAGTCATAGTCGCTTGTCCAGTCCGGTCTCCACGAGAAAGTCTGTCAGGAAGATTATTGCCTTTTTCTGGAGATGCATCTCAGGCCATAGTCTAAGTAGTTTCATTATTGTGAGGGGCCGTCTGTCCAAACTTGCTAATTTGTTCCTTAATTTTTCTCTTTCCTTCGCGTATTTAACGCACTTCAAAAGAATATGGCAAATATTTTTTTCTGCATGACCACAATAGCATTCCGGTGAGCTGGATTGATGTATCTTGTGCAGGAAGCTGTTTGTATATGCTACTTTCAATCTAAGTCGGTGGATCAATATCTCTAGGTGTCGTGGGACGACTGTCGCTATGGAAAATTTTCTGTGTGGATCAACTTCATAAAGTACCATTTCCTTTGATTTAGGGCTCTCAAACCACTTCATCGAACAATAGTTAGCTCCTTGCTCCTTTATACTCTCATCCATATACTATCTATACACTCTAATCCATATAAAGGTTAGCTCCTTCATACTCTCATTCATATACTCTCAACTTTACACTCCCCCTTTCCATTCCTCCAGCGTAGGGTAGCAAACCGGGTATGTGCCTGGCATATCTCCCTGCATTCTCTCTTGTTCTTGACCTCCTTCTCTCATCCAGATTGACTCAAAACACACTTCGCTCTGAGAGCTCACTTGGACTCAGACTGACCGAAATTTTGCTGAAGTGGACTCGTACTCAAGTTCACTAAACTTTTCTTGACCACCACTCGTACTTCCGATCACCAACATATTGCTCAGACGGACTCAGATTAAAGCTCACGGCTTAACCCGAGTCTGAGTGACGTGGAGTGAGTCGACTCATGAGTCCGCTGACATAAAATGAGCTTTTTCTAACATGGTGTAAGTGCTTTTTAACGCCAATATCTCAATTATTCGGTGCTCTACAGTGCACCTTTTAGGGGTGAAGCTCTTTAAAGCGGCTCCTGATCGTCCCTCATAGTAGAGCGCAACACGTCTAAGACTTTGACCCGCAAGGTGGTGCCGGTGGACGATTTCTCCTGTGCGTTCTTGAACAATAAAGAATTCACAGCGTGTGCGTTAACTAAAGCTTAATTCTCCTGTCTCTAATACTTCATTAGCAGCATTGGCATGTACATTGAGCACTATCTGACAAGAAAGGGTTGTTATGTGAAAGGGGTTGCTGGGCGTGACCTCCTTGGTTTTAAAAAGGTTTAGCGAGCGTTGGGCCGCAGTGCCATGAATACAGTGAACTAGTATATACCATGAACTCAAGGTGATTAAGGTGGGAAGTAGAGAAGAAGCGCAAACCGTAAGAAAGTGTGCGTGTGCCACCTTTCGTTTAGTCCTTGGAATGTCCGCTGGATGGCGGTGCTTCTTTATGGGGAATATATGATGAAAAGATACGAAATGGTGGTACTTGGGTTGTCGAATACATGGACGAGTGGACACACAGACAGATGCATGGATGGACGCACGGGTGGCTGCACGGAAGGATGGACGCATGGGTGGGCGCAAAGGCGGATGCATGGACGAACGCAGGGACGGACGCATGAACAGACGTACGCACGGACGGGTGGATGGACGCACGGACGCTCACACTGATGGACGCATGAACAGACGGATGCTTCGCCCCACTTTCCATCATTCACCCCGTGGATATACTGCCATTTTGTTTCTCGTACTTTTGAATACGAATCTCTGATAGATGCATCTCAGTATGGACATATTCAGAAAATATATGCGACTCACACGAGATATTTTTCACTCAAAAACGTCGCTTGAAAGAGTTGCCGAGATGTGACCGTGACACGCCCTCTCCCCCAAACTCACGCTTCTGATCAATAGACTATGAGGTGGCACAGGAACGCGAGTGAATGGAGGCATGTGTGAATAGACTTCAGTATAAAATTAAATCAATAGAAGGCAGGTAGTAATGCCAGTAGGTGAGTAGATAGAGAAGCGTCTACTCCTTAAAAAAGCTAAGAAAAATTGGCGCCGTATCTGCGTGTTTCTGAAAATGTCGTCGAAAGACGATAGTCTTGCGTGTGGAGAGAGTTGATTGATTTGATTGATATGTGGGATTTAATGTCCCAAAACCACTATATGATTATGAGAGACGCCGTAGTGGAGGGCTCCGGAAATTTAGACCACCTGGGGTTCTTTAACGTGCACCCAAATCTGAGCACACGGGCCTACAACATTTCCGCCTCCATCGGAAATGCAGCCGCCGCAGGCGGGATTCGAACCCGCGCCCTGCGGGTCAGCAGCCGAGTACCTTAGCCACTGGACCACCACGGCGGGGCAAGTGTGGAGAGAGTGAATAGACCATTTATTTGATGTTCTGCGCAAGAAAATCGGTGGTTGGTATTCTGCAGGTGCTGCGTTAGGGTTCCTCGAGCGTGCGGTGGAGGCAAACGAGCCCATCGTCACATCGCACGTCAGATATGAGCGCCATCTGGCAGTTTTCTTAGAAAACAAAGCGTGTGTCTCTGGGACGGGTGTGTGCGCCCATCTCAGAGGTGATAAGGTGTAGAAAGCCAGGCGACGGGTAGGTGCCATCACCATGTCATTTTACCAAAGCATTGGAAACACTCTCCGTTCTGCGCAAGCGTTGCATGGTCAGCGCAGCGTGATAAGCTCTATGGTCCTTGAAATTACTTATGTATGCCTCGTCTAGTAAAAGAAGCACATGCATAATAAATACGTGTAGTTATGGTGCCCCAGGCGTGCGCAATATTTCCTTTTTCAATGGACAATTGCACAAGCATGAACGCTCCAAGTAACCGATGCCATTAGGAGTGAACAAACAAACAAATGTAGACAGACAGACAGACAGACCAAAATTTTTGCGTCGAAGGCCCCCAAGAAAGACTATCGTCTTTAAAAAAAACTGTGGGAACTTCGCTATTTTTGTCAGCCGAAATAAGCAGGCTTACATTCTTATTTTTGTTACCAATGATATTACATCAATGCTGGCACGCTCCTTTTTATATAAGTGCAGCCTTGGCTATCAGTTGCTCAAGAAGCAATAAACAAATGTGAGAGCTATCTGGTCTAACGAATGGTGTTAATCTAATATACCTATGCTGCCTTGTGCTTGTATGCACAAGATGGTGGCATCTCCGTGGCCTCGTTTTTAGTGTTTTTTAAAACATTTAGTACGCAGGAAGAACGTGCTTACTCTTTTGCCATAACGAAGCTTGCTTCTCTAACCTTATATGCGCAAATGTTAGAAGTTATGCCTTGCTATTTTGTTCGTGATAATTCTTTCTGTCCACAAGTGTCTGCAAGGCTTTAAAGGAACAGCTGCTGCCGTTCCTGTAGAAAAAGTGGTTGAGATTTCATGTGCACTTCAATAAATACTCTTACCGTTAAGAGCCTTGCTTGAATTTACTGACATGTAAGCCATAATGTGCCCCGCCGCGGTGGTCTAGTGGCTAAGGTACTCGGCTGCTGACCCGCAGGGCGCGGGTTCGAATCCCGGCTGCGGCGGCTGCATTTCCGATGGAGGCGGAAATGTTGTAGGCCCGTGTGCTCAGATTATGGGTGCACGTTAAAGAACCCCAGGTGGTTGAAATTTCCGGAGCCCTCCACTACGGCGTCTCTCATAATCATATAGTGGTTTTGGGACGTTAAACCCCACAAATCAATCAAATCGTAAGCCATAATGTTGTACTTGTTTTATATTTCGCGGCATCAATGCATCAGCTTCATATCCCAGATGTGCGCCTAATAGAAGCAAATAAAAAAGGTGAACCCGCGGGCAAGCATTGTCTCGCTGTTTTAGTATGATTTCTAATAAATATTTTCCGTGTAGACAGACATAAAATAGCGACAATATATTTCCTTGCCCGTGCGAGGCTAGTTTGAGCTAGAAAAAGAGAAGCAACATAGTGATACTCTAGCATTTTAGGAAGCAGCACATACCTGTTTTATGACACGGCACTTCATTTTTCACGTCTATGACAGGAACCAGAATGCGCCGGAACGTGTTTTACGTAGCTCTTTTCCTTATGGGTAAGGAACTTTAATGTTCTTTTAATGCAAAAAAATTTAATAGGGCATCGGCATAACAAAGCCGGCCCTTCTTTCTTTCACATACATTCTCCTGCTTTGGTTCTTCTGAAGCGTTGTTCTCACTTCGTGCTGTTTGTTTCAGAAAATTATGCAGTGAGAATTATATGCTGGCTCAACCGCGCTGCTATTCGATAAATGTTCTATGGATAAAAATTCTATTTCTCTGCTTGTTTTGGTCTTGATTTATGCTCTGGGCACATTCATCAAAATCATGATCTTGTCCCGCATTTGTGAACGATTAGCTTCGCATGTCATTAATGACGCAACGGCGATGCGAGTGGTAATTCACAACATGTAAATAAAGATTTTGTGCAACATACAATTACTCGACATTTGCAAAAAATAGCTCTGAACGGTTTGTTTTTTCACTAGACCGACACTACCTTGTCACGTAACATAAGCTTTTTACATTCTAAGTGCATGCCTCTGTCGGGCTTTCGTTCAGGGTCTCCGGGCTGTCGCAGAGCCTGTGATTGGTGTTCCGGAATAGATACGTTCCCCATTATTTATTTAGATAAAAATATTTACATCATGATCTGTTTGTTATTGATCTGCTTCGGTCATGTAAGTGGTTATTCGATTACTTTATTTGTCAACATGACATCAGAGTTCATCTTTCAAAAAAAAAAACGAACAACCTGGTCTGGGATATACCTATAATACCTATTTCCCAATTAGCACATACCGCTGACTGGCGAATAAAACCACGTTTATTTTATAAACTTCTTGAAGAGTACCACGTCACAATAAAATTTAATGCAGCTTACATATGAAGACGTTCTTATAATGTCTATAACGTGGTTTTTAGAGAGCTAGCAAAATATGCTAACGTAAGACACATTTTATTGAGGCCACATAGAGAAAGGTAATGGTGTGATTAAACTTGATATCTTCATAATAGCATTGGGCTGGAAGTCAAAGTCCGCAATTCGCATTTCATTGTAGATGAAATTTAATAACATTGGCACGTATAGCATTACGCTGCATGCTCTATTACATCAGGCGAGGAACAGTGTTGGGAAATTTTCCACTGCGCAACGGCTCACAAGGCACCACCCAAAATGGCAAATACGCCACCGTGATTATGGCCTACCCCATTTCAGGGGCTAATTTTAATTCTTCGAACATGATCTTGTGTCTTTCCAGCCGTAAAGGCGATCTACTTTGCAGATACGGCTCAATATGCTGAAGTGGTAAGGAGGTGCCTTTTCGTTTTGGTAAAGCTATGAATGGCAGTTGAAAATATTCTAAAAAATCACCAATTTAAGGATGAATTGAGACTGAAGGTATACATAAACAAAGCATTATATTTCTATGGCTTTTCTATCCACTTATAAGCAATGACAATCAATTTTATATCCACTATGTCACATTAACAGCTTCTTTAAGGACACCATGCAAGAAAAAGGACACCCGTAGAAAATGTTAAAACTGGATTAACGAACTTGTGTGCTTACTTACTCAGGGCCCATGTTCATGAACACACAGTAGTGCAAAGGTACAAAATGCATAAATTTTAAAATTTATTGATTTGTATTGGTTTCCTTCCTTCAAAAAGAGATTTCTGTACCTAACCTCTGCAAAATATTCGATGACTTTAATCTATCGCATGTCGCCAGCGAGAAAATATTTCAACTAAAACCCAAAAGTGCATATGTTGCTTTTATTAAATATGAAGGCCATTGAAAAAAGTCCGGGCTCAATATTTGCATGCTACGGCACGCCATAATACACCCGAGTAAGCTAAAACATGATTTGTCATCGTCGCAGTTATACTTCAGAATCATTGTGTCAAGAGAGCAAAGTAGAGCTAGCTCTGTATAAAACGAAAGTACCTTTGTGAATTTTTCTTTGAGAGCACACAAAACAGTGTTGCCGTCTGCGCTCACCGAGAGAAAGACATGCAAATGCTCTGGATGCTTGGCCGGCATCTCTAAGGATATCTTTATGCCCTTGTAACACAACGTTTTTCAACGCTCATTCAATTCGGTCTTGCATACGTCCCTTCAATTAGAATTACTTTCTACAATTTACCGGTGCCGTAAATAACTAGTACAAATACACTCAGCTCATTTCAGCGCACTCGCCTGTTTTCGCAGGAACAAAAAGGACTCGCAAGACAAGGGGAAAACACGTGGCGTTTGATTGTACACTTGACTCGTAAAAGTGCAGGTGCAACAAGAAGCCTTCTCGAATTTATGCCAGCAGCTCAACCTTGGCCACCCCAAGCACCTCATCCAAGAGATAGGAGATAGCGCCATTTGAAAAGATTTCTTTCACTCGAGAGAAATAAACCTTTTAACGCGATGGTGTTAAAGAGCTCGTTTCGCAAAAATACTGGTGTCGGCATCAGCGTCCATGACAGCGTCGGCGTAATCGGTTGTGAGCAAAAAAATCATCATCTCATGAGTGACCGAAAAATTGAGAACGATGCAAACAAAATATATGAATGATAAAAAACCGTGGAGCAGACTGGGGACCGAACCAAGACTGTTGGGTTCCGAGTGGGAATTAAACCGGTGTTGTTTGCGTGCGGATGTTCTACCACACAGCCACGCCTCAATTTGTAAAAACAGTGAAAATTACTTCCACTGCTTGAAAATGCAGTGAAACCAGCTTTCATGCTTCACAAACACACGCGTTTTGTATGTATGCTTCCGAATGTAAAATGAAATATAGCAGTAACAGTGCGTGGTGAATCGTCCATTGCCAATGGGCATAAAAATGTTTGATTATAATTATGGATCGCTGGTTTAAAGCCGGTACACCACTACAAGAGGCACACACGCAACTGCACCTATTCCCTTAATTAAACTGCATGCATAGCAAATTTGAAAAGTTTAATACACTAAGTCTTTGAAGTACGCACTAGAAACATGATGCTACTGCGCCTATTCCCTTAAGGCGACGTACTGGGTGCATAGCAAATTTGAAAAGGTTTTATGCACTTAGTCTTTGAAGTGTGCACTAGGAACAGGTTGTCACTATCGCCTTCAACTCCTAAAGGTGAAGATTTGGGTTCGCCTGATTTTTTTAAATTCCATATTTCTTATTTCAGTACGGGCGTGTCTGCTTACGCAACGGAAAATTTAGTGAAAGGGTTGACAGGAAATGTCCAAGTTAATGTGAAGCCAGGTGACATGATGTAACCAGCACCACTGCTTGTTTGTGCCCTAATAACAATTTTAGCACTCGCAACAAACTCACCCATATCTGTACAATCTGAACATTTTTATGTCGAACATCATAATGGTAACTAAAAAATGCTTTCATAAAATTATATCGGCATTTCCGTTCCACATAGACAAGCATGTGTGTGTGCTTCCAAAATTAGAAAATTACGTCCTTTTACACAGAAAAAAACGGGAACGAGCAATGGTGTTATAAACGTTGTATTAGGGGTTTTAAGCCTGACATAAACTATTGTGTCTGCTTCGAGTCCGACTGTCATAATGATAATTGCGGTAAAATTGATAGGCATCACGATGTTCTGTATAAACTTCAAGGTTCATCAGATACAACTGCGTCATTCAGGCTATTCGGCGTATGCAAGAGGAAAAGGGTGAACCGTGAAGCCCAATCGTCTGCTGAAAAAGGTCTTCATGCCCCTATAGAGGTAAGGAGAGTTCAGAGCACCCTAGTGACAATAATGTTTTGCTAGCTGCAGCGGGCGGCAATAATGAGTGTGCTAGCTCTGATTCGGATGAGTGTGCTACTGGCCGGTGATCATAGTTGAAGGTGAGTAAAAACACTCCTAAATACAAAAGGGTGAAGTTAGTTCAAAGTCATGCTACATGGAGTTCGAGATCGTGCTGGTTGAGGGCGTCTAATGCGCGCGTCAGAACCAGGGCAACGGGAGCTGGATAGAAGGGCATCCTGATGGGCCTTTCATGGTTGAGTGAGAAGGCTTGGAGGAGAAGCGTTTATTGCGCAGGGTCAAGAGAAGCGACCTCAAGAAGTCATGCATTTGAAAAGAGCGAATAGCAGTTCTAGAATGCTAGATGAATATTTCAGCAACAAAAAGTGGTAGAACGCTGAGGCTTTCCAGATCTTTTGAAGCGACAGTGATAGGTATGTAGGTGTGCTTTGGGCGATAGGCAAGGTATGAAGCACAGTAATATTGAAAATTAGCTACTGTGAGAGTGAAAACATGGTGAGCTGCACACCTGGAGGCCTTTTGTTTTGGGCCTGCACATACGCATAGTAGAGAAATCACAGTATGGTAATTTTATGGACTTATCTTAAAACAACGAGGAAGGCAAGTCATATTATAAAATTTTCAGAGGTCGCCACCAAAGGGACAGCGAGTTTTCGTGGTCTTAACAAGAGATGCTTTTATGTATATGAGCCCGCTGAATATGATGCTTGTAAACTTTGATATTCAGTGACGGGGAATGGAAACCTGTGGGGTGATGGAACGAGGCGCGTTGACTGGTTTTCTTGCCCAATGCGCTGCCAAATTTTCGCTAATGTCAATGCTTCTCGATCCGGGTAAAACTTTGACCATCTCAGGTGTTAACCTCTTTCAGCAATTTCACAGGTGCTTCCAAAAGCATCCTCATAAAGCCTAAAATAAAATGGTGACCCTAAGCTGATTTTTCACAGCCACTTTTTCTGAGTACACTTTTATAGACCAAAATGCAGCCTACTGTCTGCAGAGCCTCGTTTGAGTGATTTTCATACCTCAGAAAGTTGCACCGTTTCCGCTAAAGTCGACGAAATGTTGGCACTTTTTAGGAGCCTCACTAGTGTTCAGCGTGGATCACTGCAGGGGTCTGGGCTGTCGTATTTTGTAGTAAGCTGTCATCCCTTGACGTAACGCAGACAAGACCAGGTACATCATAGCCATGCGTAGCATACTGAGCACTTGCTCGAGCCAATGAGAAGTCTTATTCACCTGTTTTTTTAGCGCCTTGAAGAGAAGATCAAGTGTAGGGTTCTTCAGGGGCCCGGGCTGCCATTGTATGCTGTCTGTCTGTGTTGGCATAACGCAGGCCAAAACACGAAATAATATAGAGAAAGTAGTAATTGAGCGAGATGCATAAAGAGAGAGAAAAAAAGAAAAAAAGTAGAGAGAAAGTAGACAACAACAAAGAAACAAAAAGGATAGATAAATTAACAAGAGAGAAAGAGAAAGGAAGAGAGGAGAAAAGAAAGGGAAAGAAAATAGCGGAGCTCTGCATTTTTTGCAGGCTTTGCATTACTGGGGCAAACGAAAATCGCATATTTTTTTAGTCACTCTTGCATGCTCTCCATTTTTAACAAAGTACGCCAGACTCTTCTGAAAAATCTATTGACAGACGGTAAATGAATGACCCGGTGTATTTTATTGGTGTCGAATGAAGTTCTGTGTAAAAACATTTGATAAGGACGAACTTTGCCATTGCACCATTACGAGCAGTCTTGAACAACTTTTTTATTGCGCATATATTGTTGCTACTACTTTGTTCATCCTAAACATATCCGAAAAGAAATCCAATGCCCCTCGGAGAAACTGTTGTTCCATGATGCTTGCAATGTTTGCACCCTTCACTACGTTTACATTCAGTGGTGAGATCTGGACTGATTGGTGTTATAGTCGTCCCTTCAGGCGCTGTACTTGTTTTGGTGTGGAGCACAGGCTTTGTGCTTTCGATTGTTACTGGTGGTGGCCGGGTACTTCTGCTATGATACGTGATTGGCACCGTATCTCTAGATGGGTTGGGCGTACTCTGAGGTGTCGGAGAATTTGCCGCACTTGTCGTTGTCACGAACTGTTTTGTGGTTGTACTCTGAGACACTCTACCTGTTCCAGTTGGGAGCATATGCGTGACCGTTTGATATGTTACAGATAGTGGCCATGGACCTCTGCTAGTGGGCGTCGTTGCAGGCGTCACTGTATATGGGCTGCGCGGACGCTTAGTTGTCATTGAAGTTGCTGCAGTACTCGTTGCAGCAAAATCAGTTGGGCTCCGAGAGACTATACGCGTCCCAGTGGGGATCATACGTGTCACATTCTCATAGGTTACAGAGTGTGACCATGGATTTCTGCTCTGGGTAGTCATTGGCACCGTCTGTTTAGATGGGCGGCGTGTACGCTGGGATGTATAGAAGTTGCTGTCCAACTCTCTGACGTTGCAGCCCCAGGAGTGGTCGTCTTTGTTGTCGCAGCAGGAAGTGTAAACGACTTCTTTTGCCAGGGGCATAAACAAACGGCGTCATAGCATGTGCCGTAGCAATACGGTACCTAAAGTAGGAGAAAGAGTTTGAATAATTACTTTCGCTTTTCCGACTTCTGAAGTTTTGGTAGACTATAATAAATGAGGCGTGGAATCGGGACATTGTCTGAGTAGACCGATTAGCCTACCGCTTCGTGCTATATACGCAAACATTATCTGAATGATCAGAAATCATTGAGCAGGAAGTGCCACTGCAGCTCACATTTTGACAAACTGACTTAATATAATCATAATGGCAACTTTCTTCCTCGCAAAATCTGCATGTGGGCCTTTCTCGTCACCATATCTAACTAGCCCCAACCTATGTAGAGTGCGCCACCTCATCTACGTAAAGACACGTCACTGCGTGATATAATTGCGGAATTTAAGTATGCACGAGAGGAAGGTGGCCCTCATATTTCATTCAATTCTTCCGGTGTCATGAAAATACACTGCAAGCTCTGCTAGTCACCGGTCTCTCCAGAAACAACGTAAGTGATATACTTGAAAAAAAAAATACTCCAGCCGAAGTATACCCAGAGGATTGGCTGCTGAGCACAGCACAAAATAATAACAAACTGTGACGACCAGTTACTGAATTCGTGTTTACAATACGTTCAGCGACTGGACTTGTAATAAAGGGGAAAATACGCTGGAAGAGAATGCATCTGCCAGAACTCTGTCCACCTTTTAATGCTTTGGTCATGCGCGGAGCCGTAGTTGTTGTTGTTGTTGTTATTTTCCTATTGTTAGTGGCGCATACCCACTGTGGGGGATTGGCCAAGAATCGAGTGGTTTGTCCGCCACCGCCGCCGGTGTCCACAACTACTAGCGCGAAATAAGGAAAAAGAAAACTTCGTACCAAGGACACAATAAGGATTGAGCCCAGATCCGCTGCGTGCCTGCCCAGTTCTACCACTAAGTCATGCCACTGCTTCGGACTTGTTCGCAAACCTGCCTTCGGCAGACTTGATGGTAAAGGATGCGCGTTAGTATGAAGCAGTAAAGCGCTTTATAACAGCAAAAGAATAACGAGGCATCAGCACATAGCGAATAGCGTAGCGAGTGAGTTGTCCAATGCTCCAACCCATTACAATATCTTGTTTTTGAGCAACTATTAAATGTGGCACATGCCCACTTTAGGCATAATTTCTCATCGTCGTCAGCCAATTCATGAAAAATTGGCACTAAATTCCTTGCAAGCGTTTATCAGAGACGACGCTTCTAAGAAGAATGATGAAAAATAGCATAGCAAATGCTTGTCTTACTACCCAGATATTCATAATAATGACGTGTAGTGAGTACCCAGTAAGTGTGCTTGCAGCATTTATCCAATGAGTGTTTAGAAAAGGGGCAGGCCTGTGTTTTTTCATGTAGCCAATATCGTCATCACGATAATAATTTTTAAACACAAAGTATCACAGTTTCTTTGTGTACTAGTGCCCGTAAAGATGTTTTAAGTATTTTGTCTATCGCGGTGTTCCCGTGGCTGCGGTGTTTGGGGGGATGACCAGATGTTCCAGAACGCTCTAATACAGCATGTTTTTTTGCCATGCGAAGCTATGAAAGCTTGTTTGAATTTACATATGCACATTTATGCGTCCATACAATATTTTTTGCAAATGTTCATGTTTTAAAATACCTATTGCACATAAAGTTTTCCCCCGTGTGCTGTCATCTAAGCAAAATTACAAAAGTAAGAAAAATTTTAGGTGCCTGTTACATTTCCCGATAAAAAAATTCTGCACACCACAGAAATATCTTACCATGCATAAGTCACCACTCGTCAGGTCCCGGCCACACCTCTTGATCTGAAAGTAATGTTTGCTTTGTTACACTGTTTGATGTGCGAAAACAAGGTGCTGATATAGTTACTGGGGAGCTATTTCTGCGTGGCAAAAGTGCTTTTGAATGAAAATCACATGATGAAGGCCAATACTAAACGTTCAATCTATGAATAAACTCACGAGTCTATGAAATAACTTTATGTGCCGGCTTTCTTGAGACTGAGCTATTGGTGCCGCTAGTTTCGGATACGCGTTGAACTTGCAAAAAAATACTGAGAGCAACGCCGTGGAGCCCAGATTGTTCAAGTTTAACATTAAAAAAATGAAGCTACAAAGCAGCAAGCAGCAATTATATCTCAAACTGAAGAAGCAACAATCGTGGCGTGGGGCTCAAGACGTGAGTGGTGTCCACTGCCGATTAGTAATTGGACAAGACTGCAGTGACGTTTGAGGTTGCTGCTTTAGTAGTACTATTGTCAAATCTCTTGAGACGTGCAAACTAAGAACAGACGTCACTGCATATTCTTGTTTCTTACGGCGTTATGCTGACTATGAAAGTGTGACGCTGTGAGTGCATGCTCTTTCTTCTCTTTCTCTTTTTTCATATGTTCAAAGCTCCTTCCCTCCTTTCTCCTGTGTAGGGTAGCATACCAGCCCCCCCCCCCCCTCTATATTGGTTCACTTCCCTGCCTTTCTTTCCATTTTATTCCTTCTCGTTTGTTGCAAGTCTGGCCAAGCTTAATAGGAACCGCAACGTTGTGGTAATACATATTTGCGAACCCCATAAAGCAGTATTTTAGCAATATTCAAGTCTCAATATGGACATTAATAATACAATAGGGGCACTAGCAAAAACATTTTATGGTGAAATAAAATTTGTCAATTTCGCCTGGACATGTTTGTTTTAAGGTTAGACTGCCAAGCTGACGTGTGGGGCATTTTTATTTTTAGATGGGTTTAGTATGCATGTGTTGTTTACGTAGTTTTGGTACTTTTCACAACAATTCACAAAAAATGGCATCTTCACATTTTTCTCATTCTTGCTGCATTTTAAGTGAGGATAATACTTGACATTATATTAGCACCAATTACGTCCTTTGAAGTGTCGTTTTTTTGCGAACTACGCATAATATGGCCACATAGTACATGCAGTGTGTAAAAAATCCATAGACAACACTCACCATGAAACCTGAAGTCTTCACAACGGCGGCCCCTGCAAGTGGACAAGAAGTTAAACTTTTCTCAAAGAACATAAAAGAAGACACATAACGTTCGATTGGCCGCTTGGATATTTAGGTAATATAAATTCACCATTATATCACAGATTCGGGAAACAAGTGAAAGAACTGTTAAATTAGAGCTTATATAAATTTTGTTAGCATGTCAAGGGCACTTTCAAACATTTGCGGCGAGCCTCCACCCTCGTTCAAGCCAAGTCAGCGGGTATTCCGTACAGTAATAGATAGAAAGCTCAGCTGTGTTCTATGAGCCCTGTCGATAGCCAGTACAAGAACTTGTTGCTTCTTGGCTATATGACCACGGATAGCCGCCCACATATTATTTAACGCAACAACGAATGAGTCTGTAATCTTGTAAATACCGTTTAACGAAACGCACAATGAATACATGCTACATTCTAAACAACAAGCTGCTTTTAAAAGCTCATTTCGTACATAAAAGAAACTTAAAGAAGGCATAGCCACATTTTCAACTAATATGATCAGATACCTTTCACCAGCTCAAATACATTGGAAAACGGAGATGTGCAAGAATGGGGTCGAGACACCGCAAAATCTCGCACATGACGTGTTTTCAGTGCGATCGATAGAGTTTTACCAGAAATGCTTCATTGCTTGCACGCTGCATGTCATGACCGTTCAAACAATAATTGTTGGATCTGGGTGGTCTCTGACTTCCATAGATCTGAGTTCACGAAGTAGAGTTACGTTACCAAGCCGCGATATTATTATAAATGCGCAGTAGAGGAGCGATTCGGAAATTTCGACCATCTGGTGCGCCAAGATTGCTTTCAAAAGATATGGTATCTTGTCAAAGGTGAAAAGCCAAGATTATCTTATTCAACCTCACTAACTTTGTGAAGGGTTGTTCGTGACTTAGGTTCATGTGTGCCATAAAGATTTGAGGTATAACCTGAAAAGACTGTGTCCCAGCGCGGAAACGCCTGGACACGTGATACCCCTTTAATTCTAAGAGACATTCATTTCACTTCGTATTTAAACCACCGCATCGTTTATCACGAAGAACAATACCCGGATGGTACTTGATTGTCAATACAACATTTCCGTTCAATATTCGCATTTAGACCAAGGTTTGGAAAGTTGGCTATGGTTATTTTTAGTTAAACCTAATCCTTGGTTGTTAATATATTGACGCAAGGTAGGCTGGCAACTTTAGTGGCCAGCCTTTGAGGAAGATAACGAAGTAGTTCTGTGGGCGCGTACTCTGGTGTTCGCACAATAAGTTTGTTGCTGACAATGTGCTATACATGGAAGTGCATCTACCTTCATTGTTAAATAAATTCCAAATACCTACTATCTAAACATTTTTAAAACTATACACGTCGCCTCAGAGAAAATTGTTTTATTGCTTTCATTAAAGAGCCAAGCTCATTTTTTGAAAATTCGGTGGTCGCGATTCCACTGCCCACAGATCATGTTCGTTCAAGCGCTGCTAGAAGCACTGAACGTCAAAATTGACCATATATTCACAACAAGTAACATAGACCTTCAGATAGAATTAAGAATATTTATCCATCTAACGCGAACGAACTGCCATTTCAATATTTAAATGATCGGCTTCAGGATTACTTGGAAGACGTGAACATGAACAACAAAATTGCGACTGATGCATGCGTATCAAATCAAAAGGCTGGTGCATGTATCTTTTCATGTTATCTTGATTGGTCCTTTCGGTTAGACTTCCAGATGACACATCAATATTCATAGCAGAATTAATTGCTATTGTACTGAAACTACGGAAACTTCCTTTGGGCGAATCAGAAGCAGTCGCAATTATAGATTTTTTTTCAGTATGTGCTGCTCGCTCTTCGGGAGCCAACTTAACACTTATGCATATGTTTCGACAACTCATTCCAACAAACTTGCAAAAACTTCAGCTATTATGGGTTCCAGGTTATCATGGCATATATCTCAATGAGATGGTGGATGCACTAGCTACAATATCTCTTAGCGGTTTCCTTATCCCGATTTTGCCTGATACGGCATACGCGGCAGCAATAAGGTTTAGAAACCTCTGTTTGCATGAATTCAACTACTACTCATTGGATAAAGTTCGAGATTTGGCACATCTAAGATAATGCTGGAATATGCAGTGGTGCGCAACACGGCAATTGCAAGTTACGTATACCAGATTGCGTTGTATAATTCCAAAACTAAATTATTATTTACATAAAGTTGGTCTAAAGGTGTCACCTTTGTATTAGGTTTACAAAGAAATGGAAACGATAGATCATTTATTTTATTTTGTCGCCGATATTTTTATCAGCGGAAAAGATACCTGATAGCTCCATTTGAAAAATTGGGATTAGAAATAAATGTGGCAGTAATTTTATCGTTTCGCAGCATTAAATTTGGGTATAGCCACAGGAACGTCTGCTCTGCGGTATTTCACTACATATTTGAAACAAAGCGATTTGCCATGTTAGAGTGCATCTTTTATATATATCATTCGTTTTGGACCAACCATTACATTCGTCTCAAATCACATCTGATAGCCTGCATCGATCTTGCTCAGATACACTTCTTTTTCAATTTTTGGCTTTTCTCTCTCTCTCTCTCTCTCTCTCTCTCTATATATATATATATATATATATATATATATATATATATATATATTTGTGTCAAAATTACTTTGCCTTTGTAAAACCATAAGCCTTTTACCTAAAGATCCTGCCACCCGGTTCTTGGCCAATCTCCCTTGGTGGGTGTGCGCCAGAAAAACAAGAATCATCATCATCATGTCAGTGAAGAGTAATAGGCTGGGCAAAAAGTTGATGAGTCGTGTAAAGCACATCTCACGTTCTGTAGGAGCCATTTTACATATGTACTCGCCTAATATAGAAACCATAAATATTTTCATATACATGCTTGACCACCAGTTGCAGCTCATTGCTGGCGTCTACATTCTGTTGGTTGTTCACAGAAACAAGACAATGCATTTAAAGCATATCGATGGACGTGCATACGAACTGTTAAACATGCATCAGCGATAATTGTGATTTTCATTCACTGGAAGGACACATTCTGGAAAGCAGTGGATTGCGAAGAAAATGTTTAGGAAATTTGAACACAGCATTGACGAAAATTCCTATGACAGTATGCTGGCCTCCCTCGATGTTTTGAAGTACGAAATAGAGCTAAATTGCTGGTAAACACCTAATACAAAATCAAGCGACCCTGACGAGGTGCTTGAACGTTGTTCAGCGTTGACCAGCAAATGGTTTTGAAGGGGTCAGGTAATAGGAAATGTTGACTTCAAGAAACTGAATGGCTACTTACATGGGCTGTAAAGATTGCCTGCTGAGTAAAATATAAAATAACAAAATAACATTACATAACACATCGAAATAATATTTCAATATGAAGAAGTTTTTGAAACAAACGGTCCTAAACCATTACACCGGCGCCAATATCGATGAAGAAGAAATTTAGCGTGCACTAGAATTTGATTCCGTTAGTCATTTAACTAAGTACGCAACAATAAAACAATAAACAACGCGGTTGCCCTATTATGTGAAGATTTGCGGCATTTCTTTTAAGAGTACATGCAAGCCTGAAAGATTGTTAATAAAAACAGCTGCTTGTTGTCTTTGAGCCGGAAATGAATCGCTTGCAAGCTGTTCTCTTCCATCAGAAGTTTAACGATGACGCCGTCATTCTCACAGTGTTGGAATGAAAAAGACAGAGGGCTATTCGTAAGTTCAAAGCGAACGCTTGGAGAGAACTGGTTCCTAGCCATATTCGTCATGGTTCGTAACGTCTTCGCAGTACGGGGAATTTTCTTACTCGCAATGCTCGTCACCGGTAAGCAAATAAAGCATGTTAAGGACTGAGGTATGTCAAGGTTTGAGCATCGCGATGATGTAGTTGTGAATGAGTGCACATTTTCAGTTGTACTCCGCTGAATAGTTTATTTGCGTGAACTCCAGAATAATCAAAGTTTGACTTAAATCGTAACGCATCGTTCAGTGAGTGCATGAAATACATGGCTACCGAGAGCCTTTACAAAGTCATTGAAGCAAAGTAATGTAAGAGAAGTAAAAAGAAAAAAAGTGGTTGGGCTAGTTGGCTTGACATCTTGCAAAGGGTAGTGCAGAATCAGTTTGGAAGAAAGAACACACGGCAGAAAAGACGCTGAATTGAAACTGATATTGTTCGAAAAAGCTTCACACGAAGAAAGCTAAACGTAAGCGTAATCACAATGCATTGTCACGAAAACATTCAAAATCACTGGAAAACCATGTAACCACCGAGATAGATAAGTTGAAGGGGGGGGGGGGGTATGTAATCAGCTGAGGCATTCATATGAGGCGCAGGAACGTTGATTTCTGTATCGTAAAATGCACCGAAGTTGCATGAATGTACACATTTGCTGCATCTGAATCTCTACCGCTTCTGAAATCTTTCTTCCAAGCTTATGCTTTGCTTGACTCAAGACATGTGCCTCCTTGAGAAGTGCTGTGTTACGCACTTCCTGCATTGCAGAGAAAGGTGCGCCTCATCATTCTGAGCCTTCAGCGTAGCCGAATGCTGTGTTAGTTTGTCATTATGGCATCGGCCTGTTAGGGCGTGGTAAGCTTTACCACAAATTAGTGGGACCTTCTAGACCACTTCCGCAGCACAGAGAACGTGTGGCTTGTTATGCCTCTTTTCGCGCAGTTCTTTTTGTTTATTTACCAGTGAGATCACACAAGCGGGGAAGCTGAAAGGGTACTATAAAGATGAAGTCTACGCTATGCTTTAAAGGCCTTCTTCTTAAGGTCATCTGACATGGTTTGGATGTAGGTTGTGATAACGTATTTGTCAGACATTGGTCGTGATGAGATACAGCTTGAAGTACTATTTGAGAAGACAGGATGTCACGAAACTAATCAAGGCGCAAGAGAAACCAGAAGCTGAAAGGTATGAAATTTGGTGGTCTAAGGTATGGCTGATATTATGAGTGCGTTAGTTGGTGAGAGCCGAATTAAGGCATGACGAAGCAATGCCCCATTTCACCAAATGATCCTCTAGGAATAAAATATCTTTCTGTGAAAGTGGTTTATAAGCCTAGCCGGCTTGGTGTAAAGTGGTTTGATGTTTTGTAATTGTGTCCATTTTAGCCTGCGGGGTCGCTGCAATGAGTCCTGACGAGGTAAACATTTGGCAGCTCTATTTTGATGTGTTTACTAAAGCTGTCATTCGTTGATATAGTTCCATGATGTGGTTACTCTCTGTTATGCATAAAATAGAACTTGCTGTAATGTAATATGCGTCAAAAGTGTAACATGGCCAATGGAAGTCAGTTGTAGTTTCGTGTGCCGCAACTTTCAACCATTTAAAATACTCATTGCAAAACATACTGCTACGGCTGCAGTTCAAAGTTGTGTGAGCTCTCCGGACGTGTACTGAAGCGGAACTGGCTATTAATTTATCTTATAGTGAGCGCTGTTATAATACCACAACAATAGCCGTCTCTGGCAGCCGCCACCACCACCCGTATCCGTAAGTACTACCACAGAAAATAACAAAAATGAAGAAAATAATGTATGCCGGAGAGAATGACACTCGAACAGTGTCTTCTGCGTGGCATAGCAGTATTCTACCACAAAGCCATGCCGATGCTTGCAAATCCTTTTAAAATAGAACCTACGCAGGCTTCATGTCGGAGAAGGAATCACGTTAACGTGTGTAATAGGCCATTTTAAAATAGTAGCATAATAACCAGATCTCATACAATGAAAATCATGTAACGAGGGGGGTCACTGAATGCTTCCAATTTCTTAAAATACGCTCAACCATAACTGTTTTTCGCCGTCAGCCACATTATCAACAAAGTGTGTATGGTGCCTAAAATGTGCGTAGCGGGTACCATGCTTTTCCGAACAACGAGTAATGACATAAAGGACACTTTCCTACTGTACAAAATTACGATTTATGACGCAATAGAAGCAACGCAATTGTATCAATGGTTGCTCCAAGAGTGCATAAAGGAAGGCTCTAGAGGCAGCTCTTCCCTCTTTCAGTGTGACTGTTCTGCGGGTTCTGCTCTGGTCTGGCGTTTTGTTTAAAACAGAGTGCTTGTGCAGGGTAATACTTGAGCGATCTGCGATGCTTTACGCCACATACTTGTTTTTAAGCGTTTGTTTTATCCCTCCGCAGCTTCCCTCTGTTGTTATTTTCCGCCAATCAAGAAACATGACAAGTGGCACGTAAGTGTTGACATCAAATCGCCTTCTCTTCGCAATGGCCTTTTTTGCAACACTAAGAAATATGGGTACTGTATTTAGTGTATTTTGCAGTTCCGGACAGAGCTTATCGCACATTTACGTGACGCGTTCTATTCCACTGCTGCTATATTTAAATGTGCTACGCGGTATTCTATGTCGTAAACAAACCTTTAAAGCAGAACCTGATTTTATTTGTCGACTTTTCAGAATCATCTAAACGGCTCGACCACCTGCACTAGCGACAACTGCAATCAGAGTGCCGAAGAAAATCTCGGGTATTATTCAGTAAAGTCTGAATGAAGGCGTGAAGAAAATGGGCCTTGTTGAACAATTTTTTTGAGTGTCGGGTTTAGAAATCGTGAGTCTGGCCGTCATAATTCTGCTGGGCTCGAGTAAACGGTGACATTGCATTTCACCAAACTATATTTTAGTCAAACAGTTTTTCGGCCACAAATTTGACAATTTATTGATGTTGGCAAGCCTATCCAGAGATATTTTACCATGATTTCTGCATTGCAAGTGAGATGGCGCGAAGGGCACTCTTAAGATGTTGGTTCCCCACTCGTTTTATGTACACATGTGCGTGAATTTTATGACTCCTTTGAACGAAGGAAAACAAGAGACAGAGGAAAGGCATGAATGTTAGGCAGTCTAGAATGATCCGTATCTGTAAGAAGCTTAAACAAACAAGAATGCGTTCAATGGAATGTGCTAGTAATTGAAACTTTAAAATATTAGCAAAGAAGAAACAGAAAAGTATTAGCAAAACTCCCTGTATGCATAAGTGCAAATTGAGAACTGTTAGTTCTTATTATTTGATTGATATGTAGGGTTTAACGTCCTTGATTGATTGATTGATTTGTGGGGTTTAACGTCCCAAAACCACCATATAATTATGAGAGACGCCGTAGTGAAAGGCTTAGAAAATTTTGACCACCTAGGGTTCTTCAACATGCACCCAAATCTGTGCACATGGGCCTACAACATTTCCGACTCCATCAGAAATGCAGCGGCCGCAGCCGGGATCAGATCTTGCGACCTGGCGGTCAGCAGCCGAGTACCTTAGCCACTAGACCACCGTGGTTGGGCTAGTTATTATTATGGTGTCTAAAAAAAACAAGCCCCTAAATTTACACATTTCACTTTCAATCGGTAAGTATGTGCATGTAAAACATTCCAGATAATAATCCGTTGTCAAAAATGCCACAGAAACTGACGGCCCTCTCATCAGTCATTGCGTTTTGCTGATCAGGTTCAGCAGAGCTCTCCGTAAGAATATCGTCGTTCTGTATGTGAAGCATGAAAGCTGGGCCGGCTGGTTCGGGCTTAGAGTCGAGAAAAACCAGCGGGAACTAGACTCTAAGGAAAAAAAAGGAGTATTCGGGGAGTAGTTCTGATGCACAACAATGATCATCATCTGACTTACTCGTGGTCGTTTTCTTTTAAAAACGCGGCACTGGCCGCTTTCCTGTCGGGAAGGCTATGTCACTCTTTTGACGCGCGCACCACTCTGGGCAACGAATACCGGAACCGTTGTGATAGGGCTGTGAAAGTACTCGAATAAGATGACGATTTTCGTTGCGTAGCAGCAAAAATCGTTGAAAACACTCCCCAAATATTCCATTTTTAGGAGCGTATAAATTTTTAAAAATAGGCCACTTATCCGCGCGCTTTCCTGCGAAGGATATCGAAAGGTGATAGTCTACTGTCTAGAGAAAGAGAGAGAGATAATAAAACGTGTATTTGACTTTATGTGCGATAAGATCGGCGAATGCTGCATGAGATTCGACGCTTTGTGGCAGCAATGTGAAGAAACAATTTTTAGGGGCGAAGCTCCTTAGGGCGTGGGCTGTGCGTCCCCTGTAGCCTGTATGTAGCCACCTCTAGTTTAGTTCTTGCAGTGTTCACTAGATGGCGGTACCGTCCCCTGCATCTAGCCACCTCTAGTTTAGTTCTTGCAGTGTTCACTAGATGGCGGTACCGTCTCCTGTATGTAGCCACCTCTCTTTTAGTTCTTGTAGTGTTTACTAGATGGTGGTACTTGTAGCTGATGATGAAAAGATGCAAGATGTTATAAACTAGAAAGCGGTACTTGTAGTTGATGAAAGACGCGAGATCTTATAAAATAGCAATGATGTCACATATGGCGCGTGTCATTGGTTGAAGGCAATCGTTCGATTTAGTGCGGCGACGTACGCTAGGGGGAGCGATGTAATAAAATCGAGTGGGCAAAATGTACAGAGGATTCATGGTTTACCAGGTTTACCTCCGGAGCTTTGCCCACTCATCATCATTCACTTCGTGGATGTGGCGGAATTTTTTTTTTTGAAGATAGAGCTACTGGTAGTAGGCAGCACCGTGCTATTATATAGCTATAGAGTTAACAAAAACTAACTAGAGCAGAATCTTGCACTGCTCTTGTTCAGCGACCATAAAAATGATGCGTAAAGATGGCACAAGACCAGCTACTGGTAGTAGGCATCACTGTGCTATTATATAGCCATAGAGTTAACAAAAACAAACTAGAGCAGAATCTTGCGCTGCTCTTGTTCAGCGACCATAAAAATGATGCGTAAAGATGGCACAAGACCCGACATGTACCAATAAAAATCAAGAGGGGTTATACGTGCCGTGTTCATGCATAAGTGTGGCGTCTCTCATTCTCTTTCTGGCGTTTGTCATCGTTCGGAATGGTACCATAGAGAGCGCTTCCCACGAAAATCGCGATGAGAAGTTCTTCTGGAAAGATTTTCGAGAAATTAGAAATTTCGCGATGTGTATGGTCCCCTATGTCTGCTTTACATGTCGTGCTGGTGCGTTCTACTAGTCCACAGTGCCGAAAAAACCAGACCAACCTCTGACAGAAAGTGTTCTTCATCTAAACTTGGTTTCGTATCACCGGTATACCTCGCATGCTTATTATGCGCCCGCAAATGTGAACGTTAAGCCCAGCTCAGCCGTAAAAAGGACAAAAAATCAACGAAGGAAATTTAAGCGCAGTGGGCAAGGCTATCGTTCTCGCAGCATAATGCTATAGGTTCGAAACTCGGCCCCACCAAGAAAACTTAGTTTGTTTGATATTGCTCGTTCACCTCTTATTATGCGATTCGCCTTAGGCAGCAGTGGGGCGGATGCACAGTTATCACATTGAATCCGCATAGAAAGTTTGCGTTTATGCTCGGCATATTCTTTTTGTAAATGCTTCAGGACACGCCTCTTGGTGTGTGAGACGCTTACCACCACCTTGAAGAAAACGCTTGTTGCGCAAAGAAACGTGCGCACGACCTTATTTACCACAATCCCGTCACTCTCCCAGCCGCCCATTCCTGGGAATATACGAGGCGGCACGTTTTTACGCTGAACTATGCTCTATGAAATTCCGTTAATAGCGTCATTTTGCACACGAAAAGCGAGCAACCGTGAAATGGCGCTAAACGTCAAGGTTCCAAAGGTACTACGCGGAAGTGAAGGATATACGCTATGCTCGGCGAATAAGCAGAGTCACGCGTGCCGAGCGCAGGTGTGGGTATAGCGCTCGTCACGCTGAGATAACCGCACACACACTCTGCAGTTTTACACGTTGAAAAAAAAACTTCTTTTGGTTGTTCAGCAACTTGTGCGGCGTCATGTACGACATCCCTGCATTTGGTTCGCTATAACGGCGCTGTGTAGCCATCTTTTTTTGTAGTGTCTCCTTAAGAACCGGCATGTAAGTTCTCACAACGCTGGCTCAATCATTGTTTAAGCCCATGCTTTTTGTTTCTCACTACAAGATGTGTGCTATTCGTTTATACACAGGCACTGATGCGCAAATGTGGGCATTTTTATGCTTTACAACTATGTTTGTTTTACCCCCTTACAATATTGCCCACTTCATCAACGTGAAACTTCGCTTCTTTGTCACCTTTTGTTGGGGGAAGCCTTCACAAAAGCATATACAACACTGAGTGGATGGACTGACAATGCGGAATAGGACGGCTGCGGCACCGAAGAAGACATCGACCATCCGATATGCCATTACCCTCAATTTGCCAGTGAAAGACAGAAGCTTTCGGACAAATTACGACAATTAGACGATCGGCCACTTTCTATGCAGATGCTACTGGAAATTTATCCTCGCCTTTCGTCGGCTCAAAAAGCAGTGAAAGTCATCTTGTGCTTTTTTTAGGACTACAGGCATGTGTGAACAACTTTAACTTTTGTGTAGTGCCACCACTGCATACGCGTCAGCCCATCGACTGACAATCTTTTTTTGTCTCTTTTTTTCTTCTATTTTCTCCCTCTCTCTTTCTCAACTTTATGCCCCCTTTTCATTCCCCCAGCGTAGGGTAGCAAACCGGGCATGTGCCTGATTAACTTCCCTGCCTTCTCTCTTGTTGTTCTTGTACTCCCTAGTAGATCTTGGTTGCACTAATAAATGAATATTTGAATAAACGAATTGTTTCTATGGACTCGGACCGCCAGGTGGTGCCGAGGAGTGCACACGCGTTCACATCGGCTCCGTCAATCATCGTACCTTGCAGCGGTTAAAATCATGTGACTACCAGTGAAACTACGGGAATTGTGCAGGAAGACGTCAGGTACACGCTGACATCACCTTTTTGGACAACCGATCCCAGTTTCCTCTGGGAAGTGATGACCTTCGGCAGAGCATGCCAACCCGCCACGCTAAGCCTCGCGCCTCGCGCCACGCTAAGCCTCGAGCAGCCAGCTCTCAGCCGACGCGTCGCGCTGCACCTGCTTGAACCCCAACGGACAACGACCTGAAACTAGCCCAGGCACTTATGGACATGGATGGCCAAGACATCGAAACCCAAGCGAGCTCTGCGGTGGACGCCAACGAAGATTTCCTTTCACCTGACGAGGTGCGGCAAGGGGAATCTACTAGCGACGCCGAGAACAAGGAAAGAGACTCTGCGGAGGAACGTGACGACGAAGTCAAGAATTGTCAGTGGCAGGTAGCTATGTCATTGCGACAGCGAAAACGCATCAGGAAACCAGAACGCGCAGCGAGTGATGACAGCGTTGCTCAAGGCGGAACTGAGAGCAACAGCTCCGGCGCTAGAACGCTTGCAGAAGAGCAACGCGGAAGAGCATCTGAAAGGGGCCGACGACGAACGCGCGCGGCGCCGCTGCCCAAAAACGATATGAAGATTATCATGCGGCCCAGACCAGGGTTAGTAGTGAAGGAACTGAAAGCATACCAGGTTGCGCGAGCGATAGAACATGCGAGCGGTGACCCGGAGGCCTGTAACAGCCACAAATTTCTGCTTCGCCTTCGCAACGGATTACACATAATTATTGCAAGCACTCCGTACGAAGATGTAGCAGAAAGGATCTTGAAGATAAAGACACTGGAGCTCAATGGCACCAACTATCCCGTGAACACCTACATATCCACTCCTGCTGGATACCTGAAAGGAGTGGTACACGGATTAGAACGCGAAACGCCAGAAGCTGAACTCCTGAGCCATCTCCGAGTGCACACTCAAGGAGTGACGATTGTTTAAGCCCGCATGCTCGGACAGTCTCAAACTGCAGTGATCACGTTCGATGGACCAATACTGCCACGCTTCATGTATTATTACGGTGGCGAAATGCCGTGCGTGCCTTATCAACCCACACGGCAGTACTGTAAACTCTGCAAGAGCCAAGGACATAGGACGGATGTTTGTCCCACACCAATGACAAAGGCGTGCAGTAACTGTCGCCTAAGAGACCCACCTGAGGACCACACTTGCGATCCGGAATGTGCCCTGTGCGGCGGACGCCATCCCACGGCGGCATCGCAGTGCACCAAGAAACTCAAATGCGTCCCTCAAAAGGGCCGGTCGCTGCTGTCGCATCAACACAGCACACCAAAAACTACTGGCATACTCAAGAGACGCTGGTTCAGCACGGACCTCGAGGACTCTGCACCGCCAGGCAGGGCCTGTTCCAGTTCCCGATCCAGACCTCGATATTCATCCCGAGCCAGGTCCAGCTCTCGAGACTGCTCCAACTCCAGGAATGGTGGCCACGAGCAGGTCCAAGCAAAGCAAAAACAGCACAAGGGCAAGAAGGCGCAGAAAAAGGAAGCGAAGAACCAGGTGAGTTGGGCAGCAAAATCCACCCTACACTCACACCAAACACCACAACTCACGCGCTTAGAACGTGAGTTAGAGATAAGGCGGGTAAGAATAGGTGACCTAGAAGTCGAAAATAGGGAACTAAAAAAGCAACAAACGCAGCACCCGCAACAAAACTCTATACCCACCCAGAGTGGCCAGAAATCGCAGACGCAACCGAATGCAGCAGGTGACTCAATGACTACGTCGTCGATGCTGAAAGAAACATTAAAGGAAGTTATACCGACAGTTATAGAGCAAGTAATGATAAATGTAGATAGAAAGCTCGAGATTCTGGACAAGAAAATCCAGGCACAAGACGTCAAATTCACGAAAGCCTTGCGAAAGCATGCCACAGGCATCAACATCAGAGAAAAAGCTGAGAAAATTTACAACAGGCTCGGATTGTCGGCCATGAACCAGGAGACGCATAATGGCTAATCATCAAACGCAGTTGTCAGAAAAGTGCGAAATATGGCAGTGGAACTGCCGTGGTTTCCGGCGGAAAAGAGGGCAACTGTTGCAGCTGGTGGCGTCGCAACAAAAGCCACCTGCTGTCATAGCAGTCCAGGAAGCCGGAACACAACCAAAATTACGGGGCTACGAAACTTATAGTACCGGGGACGCAGAATGGAAAGTTGCTACATTAGTCGATAACTCAATTACTGCAATATGTCATCAGCCCATTGAAGAGGCGGATATCCCGCATATCATAACAGAAATAACCTACAAAGGGAGCCATGGAAAGAGCGCCTTCATACTTAATATCTATAGTCCCCCAAGACAAAAGAGAGCAACGTTCGACAAGCTCTTTCAAGAGACAGCAAAACTGGCGAAAGGGAATCCATTAATCATAGTTGGGGACTTTAATGCCAGGCATGCAAGCTGGGGATATAAGATGCAAGACACCAGAGGCAGGAATATCGCAAGACAAATAGAGAAACTGGAAATGACTCTGTTAACTGACCCTGCAATACCAACGAGGATAGGCAACAGCGTATCCATGGATACAAGTCCGGACTTGACGATAGTACAAAACTGCCACAGCGTGGACTGGTATAACACCCTTGAAAAACTGGGCAGTGATCATTACATACTAAGCACCACAATCCGCACCGGCCGAATCCGCAAACACATCGGCACAGCCAAAATTACAGACTGGCACGCATATAGAAAAGCGCTAAAAGTGCACGTGACCGCCATAGACGACTTGGACGAGTGGTGCAAAGTAATTTGAAATGAAAAGCAAATGTACACCAAAACTGTCGCCAGAACAGATGATACCCCTGAAGTAGACGCTCACCTTCTCCACCTGTGGGAAGCAAGAAGAAACCTCACTAAAAGATGGAAAAGGCAAAAGCGAAATAAGAAACTCAAAGCGAAAATTGAAGAAATAACGCAGCAAGCCGAACAGTACGCTAATCAACTCGCGACAGCCAACTGGGAACAATTTTGCAATTCACTAAATGGAACCCTAGGAACAGCAAAGACATGGAATATCCTGAGAGCCATGACTGACCCTCTGAAAACTAAACGCGAAGTACAAAAATCTCTAGAAAGATTATTGCACACAAATCCAGGCACAAGAGTTAACCTGCTTCAAGGCATCTATATTAAGTGTTTCGGCGCCCGAGCCATCACAGCCCCTTACCAGGCTAAATACACTGGGCTCCCAAACTCAGAACTGGATACACCTTTCACGCATGCCGAGGTCAGAGCGGCAATCGTCAGCATGAAACGCAACACAGCGCCTGGGGCGGACCAAATCACCAATGCCTTGATTCGCAACATGAATGACGAAGCCATAACAGCGCTTCTAAACTTCATTAACAAACACTGGGTGAATGGCACTATACCTCAGCAATGGAAGCATGCTGTAATAGTTATGATACCCAAACCAGGAAAGAAATTGGCAATAGAAAACCTCAGGCCAATCTCTTTTACCTCGTGCTTAGGCAAAGTGTTTGAGAGATTAATAAATGCCAGACTTCAATGGCACCTTGAACAAAATAACTTGTTGCCAAACACAATGTTTGGTTTCCGCTCGAACCTTTCGACACACGACATCCTTCTGCTTTTAAAGGAGGAAGTACTAACAAATGTTCCAAAAGCAGGAGATAACATTGTCATGGCCATCGACATAAAAGGCGCTTTTGACAACGTAAGCCTTAAGGCCATATTAGATGGACTAGCAGCGACCAACTGTGGTCAAAGGACGTACAAATATGTACAGAACTTCCTTACTAAAAGAACCACTGTTATCAGATTAGGAGAAGATAAATCCAATATCTTCCACCCACCGAGCAAGGGCGCACCACAAGGCGCTGTGATCTCGCCTACGCTTTTCAACATAGCCATGATTGGTCTAGCCAAAAAACTGGAAGGTATTCCCGACATCCGATACTCCTTCTATGCGGATGACATCACTGTATGGACAACCAAGGGCAGCTTGGCGGAAAAAGAAGAGCGGCTTCAACTGGCAGCTAAAACCATCGAAGATTACACTAAAGAAAGGGGGCTTCAGGGCTCAGCAGACAAATCGGAACTCATTCGGTTCTTCAAGAGCGAAAAACAAAGGACAGACCCAAGCCTCCGCCTTGAGGTCAAGCTAGACGGCAATATTATACCAGAGAAAACAACTGTTCGGATCTTAGAGATGTGGTTACAGTCTAATCAGCGATGTCTCCGCACACTGAATATGCTTAAACGAACAGCTCAACAAATTGTTCGAATGATAGTTCGAATAACGAACAATCGTGCTGGACTGAAAGAACAAGACGTGCTTCGTTTGGTAAAGAGCTTAGTCATCAGCAGATTAACATCCTCGCTACCCTACCACAACATGAATAGAGAGGAGAAAAAAAAGCAGACAAAATAATAAGGATGGCGTATAAAGCGGCTCTGCGACTAGCACAAAGCACTTTAACTGCGAAGCTATTAGCGCTCGGACTTCACAATACATTTGATGAGTTGGCTGAGGCACAAGTAACCACCCAGATTAACCGCCTGCTACAGACGACAACCGGCAGAAAACTTCTTCAGAGGATCGGCCTCGGCGAACAAGTACAGGCACATGGAAGACCTAACGAATTGTCGTGCTCAGTCAGAGCCTGGTACAAAATATGCCCCCTACCGAAGAACATGGACCCAGTATTACATGCTGGAAGACGTAAAGCAAGAGCCGTTTACATAGATAAACAGACAAAATATCTGAATACGGCAAGATTTACTGACGCCGCACCATATCAGGCAAATGCAAAGAACATGGTGGCCGTGGTCACAGACCGAAAAGAAAACGTCACAAGTTGTGCCTCCATAGCCAAAGCCTCTATCACAGAAGCGGAGGAGATAGCGATCGCGCTGGAAATCAAGGAGGGCAGGGAGCGAAAAGCCCCAATGTCAATAATCACAGACTCGAAGGCTGCATGTAGAAATTATGAAAAAGGTAGAATATGTATGAAGGCCTTCCAAATTCTAACCAAAGCTCACAAGGACTTCCCAATCGAATACACCCAAACCATTATCTGGGCGCCAGGGCACGAGGGCGTCACCGGGAAGCAGTTTGTGGATGAGGCGGCTCAAGGCCTCACAGATTACCGAGCTTCCTTGCACACTGCAATAGAGGATCCAACGCCCCTATACCCTAACTTTGGTGCAATTCTTCAGTATTACAGGGACAATAGAAAAGTGTATCCAGCACCGCATAAGAAACTCACAGCAATGGAATCGGTGGCATTACGCAGAATCCAAACAAACACATACACGAACTTACACAGGCTGCATGTATTCTACCCCACAGCATACAAAGATATATGTCCGTGTTGTGGGGCCACACAAACTCTGTTTCACATCACGTGGGAGCGTACGCATCACAATGAAGAACACCACAACATGAACAACACAGAGGAACAATGGGAGGCGCTGCTGTCCAGCTCGGCCATTGTTGATCAGCGCTGGCTGGTCCAACGGGTAGAGATGATGGCTAGGGCCAGCGGAGCCCTGGAATAGGGGCCCGACCATTTGGAATGCTCCGCGTTATGCGCAAATAAAGTTCTCTCTCTCTTTCTATGGACTCATAGTAACACTCCTGATGTATTTCTTCAGTATACCGGCCTATTAATTTTGATGGTAACTTTTTTATTTTCATTGCTGTGCTGCCTCAATAGCACACATCGGTGTTCACAGTCATTGCTCTTTTCTATGTTTAACTATTTATTATTATTTATTTACAAATACTGCAACCCCATTAAGGGATTTTCGCAGAATGGGATACAAATATTTGCTACAACTAGTAGAGCAAAGAAAAACAATAAAAAACAAACTACATGTGGTACAAAAATTATGCAGGTATAGATAAAATTGAAACAACTCGTCAAATACAGGTATTAACGCAACGAAAAGAAAAATGAGCTAGTTACAGAATATGAGACATGAACAAATTCAGAGATGCCTGAAACACCACAACTTTTGACAATTGATTCCATTCAGTTATGACCCTGGGAAAAAATGAGTACTTAAAGCAGTTGTTGCGAGTAGTGAAGGGGGTGACTGTCAGCGCATGTCACTGTCTTGTAGCACTAAAAAATAATGCATGAACATAATAATAATAATATTAATAATAATAATAATAATAATAATAATAATAATAATAATATAGTGATGATGAGGCACATCGCAGTGGAGAGCCCTGAAAATTTTTATCATATGGTGTTTTTGAACGGGTCCTGACATCGCAAAGTACACGGAACTCTACCATTTCGCCTTTACCGATATGGGACCACCACGACCGGAAGCAAGACGATGACCTCCGCATCAGCAGTTGACCCCCCTAGCCACTGTTCCGCAGAGGTGAACGTGAAGCCTGAACAAGAAATTAGTAAGTCGTACAGGCTTTGCGAGTGGTAGTACTCGAGTACTACCACCGACCACTAATTATGCGGTTAAGTGAGATAGTTGAGGCAGGCAAGATCACACTGTTATGGCGGCTTCCGGCAGAGACAAAAACGACATAACAAGCCGCAGTTAAGCCCAGTTTGCGCGCATCAAATTTGTCATACAATTCTATACTGGCAACCACAAACCTGACATTTTTGTATTGCAATGACAGTGATTAGAATGTTCCACAACAGGGCCTGACGAAACGCTGATTTTTCTTTCTGAAGAAGCCCTACGTTGTACAGAGCAAGCTGGAGGAAACGTTCAGTTAAATACACAGTGTTACTTTACCTCCATTCAAATTGCAAAGTTTAAGAGCTGCGGCAACTTCTTGGCGAGTGCTTCGCCTTCCCGCTTGGTTGTTGGGATGTAAATTAAATTGAAAAAAGAAAAAAGAATATATAAGCATATACACAGTCCAGAACTTGCAGGATTGTGGGGCCTCGAACAGCTGCATATGTGCTATTAAGGGAGGGAGAAGAGGATAGTCTGCTTTTCATGGTTGATTTGCTCATTATCCATCGCAGGCACTTCAGCAAACTAAACATCACTGAAGCTCGCTGAAGGTCACTGAAGCGCACCGAACCACACTGAAGCATGTGGCACTTCAGAAGATCCCCTTTACTAGTGGTTTATCGTTCTCAAATGAGAGGCGGTTGCTTAGTCTTCGAGAAAAGGAAAACGATTTCACTTCCGAGACTCATGCCGCAAGAGCGTGCAAGAGATGTTGGGGCTTTCCGGAACACACGCGACGTTCTTGCTCGTCTCAAAAGAGAAACCGTTTATGAAAGCGCGTAAACACTCTCGAAAGCACGCATGTTAAAGTCCAATTAAACGAGAAATGAATAAAGCGACATATATACGTCGCGAGCTGCGAGCCACGTCCCACAAAACAAACTTCCTGACAGCTCGAGAAAGCTACCCCGAAAAAAGGTTTACCGAGTGGGTCTGCTACTTAAGGTGCATTTATCTGCGTAAGTGAGCCCGAGCACATCCAGTCCTCCTTCGTCACAAGGTTCTCGGGGCAGGATGATGAGGCACGCGCTCTTGACAACCTTGCTGGCGCGTAAGTACACACTACTTCAATTTACACGGGGCGCAAAATGCACGAAAAGGTCCATGGGAGCTGTGTGTTTGTGCATCGTTAAACTGGTAGCGTTACTTCTGCAGTACGGGGCTATTCAGTTAGAAATCGTTCAGTTTGAATTGATAAACTTATTTGACTTAAAAATACTGAAATTTCTTATGTAAGAGTCCCCATTCCAGCTCACTCTTGCTGTAGGAAAACAATTGTTTAATCAGCGTACTGATTATTTTATTCATTTGGGCTTAAGAAAAGAGGCTGCCACTTGTAATGAAAGAGAAGGAATAGTTGGCAATAAAAGGCAAAGAAGTTGACAAGTTCAGAACAACAGGTTTGGTACCCTGCCAAAGGAACATGATGCGGCAGATCGCAACATGGAGAAAAGAGAAAAGAGAACGCGAAACACCCCACATAGCCCACACACAGTTGGTCACAGTCCGGCACTCTTGCGTGGTACGCGACATCAGTGCCACAACCGCCTGTACAAGTCTGTTTCTCTTGAGAAACTCAATTTAGCACCTCCGTAGCCTTTAAATGTGGTGTCGTTTGACGACTAAACCCAACAATGCTTTAGACTGATATTTGCTATTTGTAACAGTGTGCTACAGCGGATGCCAGTGACTTTCTCTGAACGTTATATACTGCACACGACTCACAAGGCAGCGAAAGCTTTTTTGCGCTATGTGAGGATTACGAGTCTATGCGAACGCCTTTGACTTTTGCATAGTACCCGCACTGCATACGCGTCAACCCATGTATTGACAATTTTCTCGTATTTTCTTCTTCTATTTCCTCTCTATCTCTCCTCTTTATACACGTATTTCCCATTCCCCCGGCATAGGGTAGCCAACAGGGCATGTGCCGGGTCAACCTCCCTGCATTCTCTTGTTCTATTTTCTTTCTTATATACCGGACAGTGCAACAGAATGTGGTGCAAAATTGAACCGTAAGGACTGTCAGCCAGTCCACAGCCATTTTAATGCGAACTGAATTCGAGTCTGTGAATAAAAGTCCTAGCCATAAGCGGGAAAAGACATAGGCCTCTCTTCGGTGGAATCATACTAGCATACAGGGACGTTTTAAAGAGGACAGGTGGCGTTGATGATTGATCTGGTTAGTACAACTGCTTGGGGGGGGGGGAACATAAAGAGAGCCTGATCCCTTGCGGAAGCACTCGAACACTGCTTCTCCAGGCACCACAGCAGAAATCACAGCCCCTGAGACTACAGCACCTGGCAACTCACTGTGGCGTAATAGGGAACGAACACGCCAACAATGACACCCAAGCAGCTCCTGATGGTGCACGGCAGGAGGCCTTACCACTTTCTAGGTACAGCTTGTATGAACTGCACAGCCTGTACGCGTAACCATGTTCACCTAATCAAACACTGTGTAATTACCATAATAGTTTCTTATCTTTTCAAGGATCTAGCAACGACAAGGCCTCTTGAATATTTTAGAAATATGTGCAATATGTGGATTGGTTTTCAAGTTCAAAGGAAGTGATTCAGTTAAAGCAGTTGCCTGGACTTCACTAGAGAAAATAGTGCTAAGTTATTAGGTAGATAAAAATAGATGTAGCACAATTTGCATGCGCTAGATGAGGTGCTACTCAACTATAGGAATTTCTTAGCATTTTCTTCTACAGTTGAGATTTGCGCAATTTACTCGTTCATAACTGCCCTTTGGCTTTAAGTTTAAATAGATGGATAATATATTACCACAATGGTAGGTTGGTTTCAGGCTGCTAGAAAGAGTTATAATTTTGGAGCACGAAGACAAGAAGTATAGTTAGCTTTGTATAATGACGTGACTGAGGTACAATCGCACCTACATCTGCATTGTCTTTTACATATAAGTAACAACGCACTTAAAACAGTGTCCCACCAGGCCCGTGATCCGCACCCCCCCACTCCGCAGCAGTGCCATAGTGGCTAAAATACTCGCCTGTTGACCCGTATGTCACGTGATCTAATCTCAACTGTGGCGGCTGTATTTTAGATAGAGGCGAAAATGCTGTAGGCCCATGTGCTCCGATTTAGTGGCCCGTTAAAGAACCCCAACTAGCTGAAATTTCTGGAGTCCTCCACTACGGCATCTCTTCTAATGATATTGTCACGGGGTCGTGACATGGCCAAAGACAGGAAACTTCGTGTTGGGATTTAACTGTTTATTTGGGCGAACCTGTGCCCGGTAAAGGGAAAGTCTAATTGCAGCAGCAGTCTTGCACAGATAGCAGTCTCGGACTAATAGCGGCGAACGCAGCGTCTGCCTTCGATCAACAACTGACAAGCGGCGAAGCGCGTCGGCATTTATACTCTTGCCGTCGAATGTTCTAGCATTATTGCTGGCGGTGGCGTAAGTTCCAGAACAATCTGTACCGTTCGCACAGTGGGCGTGATCTTATCGAAATGATCTACTACAGTCCGGAACCTTCTCGAAAACTGCAGGCGCGGTTTGCGCTGAGAATCGTGTGGTGTTTTGGGACGATAACAAAAACTTGGGAAATGGAACGTGGCATTGTCCCCCTCTGAAAAAAGGCATCGTCCCGATGCTTTAACTAAAGATGAAGGTACAATAATAATGCAAAAAATTACAATTAATAAATTACGATACAACAATAATACAAAAAAAACACTGTTTCAGTTTGTTAACGCGCATTAAACGGCTTGAGGCGCGCGACACGGACGACTTCAGGTCGCGATCGGCGTCGTTGAGAGTTCGTGATGCCGTCGCGGACAACCTCGTAATCAAGTGGGCCGAGACGTCGAACCACCCTATATACGGTCCGAAGTACTGTCGCAGAAGCTTTTCACTTAGTCCACGTCGGCGTATCGGCGTCCACACCCAAACACGTTCACCGGGCTGGTATTCCACAAAGCGTCGTCGAAGGTTGTAACGGTGGCTGTCGGTAATCTGTTGATTCTTGATACGGAGACGCGCAAGTTGTCGGGCTTCTTCGGCGCGTTGAAGGTACTCGCTCACATCAAGGTTTTCTTCGTCGGTAACGTTGGGTAACATGGCATCGAGCGTCGTCGCCGGGCTTCTTCCGTAGACCAATTTGTATGGAGAATATCTGCGTCGTCTCCTGCACCGCCGTGTTGTATGCGAAGGTCATATACGGAAGAATGGTGTCCCACGTCTTGTGTTCGACATCGACGTACATTGACAGCATGTCGGCGATCGTCTTGTTAAGCCGCTCGGTGAGGCCGTTGGTCTATGGGTGGTAGGCTGTCGTCCAGCGGTGGTTTGTTTGGCTGTATGCCAAGATCGCTTGAGTTAAGTCGGCAGTGAATGCCGTTCCTCTGTCGGTGATAAGGACCTCCGGGGGGCCGTGACGTAGGACGATATTTTCGACGAAGAACTTAGCTACCTCGGATGCACTGCCTTTTGGCAGGGCTTTTGTCTCGGCGTAGCGGGTGAGGTAGTCGGTAGCTACCACGATCCACTTGTTTCCGAAAGCCGACGTCGGGAACGGCCCCAGTAGGTCCATACTGATCTGCTGGAAAGGTCGGCAAGGTGGATCAATTGGCTACAGAAGTCCCGCTGGCCTTGTCGGCGGTGTCTTGCGTCGCTGACAGTCCCGGCATGTCCTCAAATAAAGAGTGACGTCGGTGGTAAGACGTGGCCAGTAGTACCTTTCTTGTATCCTCGCGAGCGTGCGAGAAACACCGAGGTGCCCTGGCGTCGGATCGTCGTGCAGGGCCTGCAGGAGTTATGGTCGCAGAGCTGAAGGCACCACAAGGAGGTACTTAGCTCGAAGCGGTGAAAAGTTTTTCTTTTGTAGAAAACCGTTTCGTAGAAAGAACGACGCAAGTGCGCGCTTGAATACCTTCGGGACTTCAGCGGTCCTGCCTTCGAGGTATTCTATGAGGGCCTTAAGTTCCGGGTCGGCCCGCTGTCGTTCAGCGAAGTCGTCGGTAGTTGTCGTTCCCAAGAAGTAGTCGTCATCCGGGTCGTCGGGTAGCCGTTGGTCGACAGGCGCACGAGAGAGACAGTCACCGTCGGAGTTTTTTTTGCCGGACTTGTAAATGACAGTAATGTCATATTCTTGAAGTCTCAGGCTCCATCGTGCGAGGCGACCTGAAGGGTCCTTCAAGGTGGCTAGCCGACACAAGGCGTGGTGGTCGCTCACAACTTTGAAGGGCCTGCCGTAGAGGTAGGGGCAAAATTTCGACGTAGCCCAGATGATGGCGAGGCACTCCTTTTCTGTTGGGGAATAATTTGCTTCTGCTTTGGATAGCGATCGGCTGGCGTAACTAATAACCCTTTCAAGTCCGGCAGCCCTCTGCACAAGAACGGCGCCAAGACCTACGCTGCTTGCGTCAGGATGTATTTCTGTCTCGGCGAATTCGTCGAAATGGGCAAGTAACGGAGGCGTCTGGAGGCGATGTTTAAGCTCCTGAAAAGCGTGTTCCTGTGGCGTTTCCCACTTGAACTCCGAGTCAGCCTTGGTAAGGTTAGTGAGAGGATCGGCGATGCGGGCGAAGATTTTCACGAACCGCATATAATAGGCGCAGAGGCCCAGAAATCGGCGCACGGCCTTCTTGTCAGTGGGCGGCGGGAAGTCAGCGATGGCGGCTGTTTTCCGTGGATCGGGACGAACTCCAGACTTGCTGATAACGTGCCCCAGAAACAAGAGCTCCTCATACGCAAATCTGCACTTTTCTGGCTTCAGTGTGAGTCCGGACGTCTTGATGGCTTGAAGTACAGCTTCAAGGCGCCGAAGATGCTCGTCGAAACTCGAGGAAAACACGACGACGTCGTCCAAGTACACAAGGCAAGTATGCCACTTCAATCCTGCCAGTACTGTCACCATAACGCGTTGAAAAGTTGCAGGCGCTGAGCAAAGGCCGAAGGGCATCACCTTAAACTCGAAGAGGCCGTCCGGTGTTATAAACGCCGTCTTCTCTCGGTCTCTTTCGTCGACTTCGATTCGCCTATAGCCAGTTTTGAGGTCCATTGACGAGAAGTACTTGGCGTTATAGAGGCGATCAAGTGCGTCGTCTATTCGTGGGAGAGGATGCACGTCCTTTCTTGTGATTTTGTTCAGGTGGCAATAATCGACGCAGAAACGTAGGCTCCCATCCTTTTTCTTCACTAACAACACGGGGGATGCCCACGGACTCTTGGACGGCTGGATAATGTCATCTCGCAGCATTTCATCAACTTGTCTCTTCATTGCCTCACGTTCTCGCGTCGAAACCCTGTACGGACTCTGACGGAGTGGTCTGGCATTTTATTCGGTTATGATTCGATGTTTCGTGATTGGGGTCTGCCGAATTTTCGATGACGACGAAAAGCAATCTTCGTATTGCAGGAGCAGGGCCTTGAGCTGTTCTTGCTTATCGTTCGGAAGTCTGGGATTGACGTCGAAAGCTATGGGAGGGGCTTGGTTCCTCTGAGCAGGTTCCGCAGAATCGGCGAGGGCGAAAGCACTGGTGGCATCGACAATTTATTCGATGTATGCGACCGTTGTTCCTTTGTTCACATATTTGTACTCATTGCTGAAATTCGTGAGCATAACCGTTGCTTTGCCTTCCCGCAGCTCTGCAATTCCTCTTGCGACGCAAATATTTCGGGTGACCAACAGATGCTGACTGCCTTCAACGACGTCTTCCAAGTCAGGTGATTTAGGAGCGCTGACTGAAATAATGACGCTTGAGCGAGGCGGAATGGTGACTTGTTCTTCCAGCACAATCAAGGCATGGTGTCCTGACGGCGTGCACGGTGGTAGTGCTTCTTCTGTGGATAACGTTATCGACCTTGTTTTTAGGTTGATGACAGCACCATGGAGGCATAAGAAGTCCATGCCAAGGATGACATCTCTCGAGCAACGCTGTAGGACTACGAAGTCTGAAGGATAAATACGGCCGTTAATGGTGACTCTCGCTGTGCAGATTCCTGCAGGCGTTACGAGATGACCTCCGGCTGTGCGAATTTCAGGGCCTTTCCAAGCTGTCCTAACTTTCTTTAACTTCGCGGCGAACGACCCACTGATGACAGAATAGTCGGCTCCAGTATCGACGAGAGCGGTCACACTGTGGCCGTTGATAAGAACGTAGAGGTCGCTAGTTCGCCGTCTCGCATTACAGTTAGGGCGTGGCGTCGGGTCACGGCTGCGTCGGCTTGTTCCGCTGCTTCCATGTTGCGTCGTTCGGCCACCTTCGGTAAGTGAGCTTTTGCCTTCAGGGCTTTGCCTGGTTGGTGTTGTGTTCAAAAAGCTCCGTCGCGTCGGCGTCGTCGTCGGAGGATCTTCGGTAGTTCGTCGCACAGCAACCGCACCTCCATCGGTTGCTGCCCTTAGTTTCCCGGATACGGGCTAGGAGACCGGCCCCGCGTTGGGCCAGAGTACTGCCGGGGGTGCGGTGACATGCGGCGGCTGGGCGACGGCGAACGGGAATGACTTCGTGGTGTCCATTGAGTTCCTGCCAGGTAGTCGGCGAGGCCACGTGGCCGATCTCCTGGCTGCGGACGCGGTGCATTGCCGGCGAAGCCACGCAGTCCCATCTGTCGGTACTGGCAACGGCGGTATGTGTGCCCGGCCTCGCCGCAGTGGTAGCAGAGCGGGCGGTTGTCAGGTGCACGCCAAACGTCCGTTTTCCTCGGTGCACTGCAGTGGCCCGCTGGGGAACGGTAGGACGTCGGTTGGGGTGGTGGCGGCGGTGGCTAATTACAGCAGCAGTCTTGCACAGATAGCAGTCTCGGACTGATAGCGGCGAAAGCAGCGTCGGCCTTCGATCAACAACTGACAAGCGGCGAAGCGCGTCGGCATTTATACTCTTGCCGTCGAATGTTCTAGCGTTATCGCTGGCGGTGGCGTAAGTTCCAGAACAATCTGTACCGTTCGCACAGTGGGCGTGATCTTATCGAAATGATCTACTACAGTCCGGAACCTTCTCGAAAACTGCAGGCGCGGTTTGCGCTGAGAATAGTGTGGTGTTTTGGGACGATAACAAAAACTTGGCGAATGGAACGTGGCAATATGGTGGTTTTGAAACGTTCAATCCCACGTACAAATCAATCACCATCCTCCCAAATGGTTCGAACCTTGGCATACGGAGTGAAAAGTGACCATTTTAAAAATGTGCCTGCCCTACTCTCCTCACCCCGCTGAAACACATTTCTCTCTACGTCCCTGATTTCAAGAAGTGGTTATGACAAGAACAAGTGTGTGCCACTTTCTAGAGGACTTGTCAAGCCTTTCTGATTATTACTGTGACTTTCGTGCAAGCTTCAGCTTTGTAGACTTGCGGAAAAATCCAGCCTCCAAAATACGAACCGAAATATTGTGCAAGCTTAGCATTACATTTGAAGCAGGTTCGAGAAATGTTCTTTGTCCCAACTTGTAATTTTTTTTCTGTCGCAATTTGAGACGTTTCAGAAATTTTGGCGGCTTGCACTCAAGTTCCAAATGAGGTTTCATTAAAAAATCGTGTACTCTATTTCCCTCAATAGCTGCTTGTGATGCTTGCGATCACTGAAGAATAGCGAAAAGCAAACCTTGAGATGACATTGCTTATACTTTTAATTGCCAGTATTTTTAAAAACTATGAACTTATTGACAAAACAAATATTTGAAGCTTTCGCCATAAATTGGCGTGAACTTAGTATTTCAGTTCAAATTCTGGCACTTTGATTAGATGTCCTTATGAAGTGAAGCCGAAACGTCTGTGAAAACATGGCCCCGTAAACTAGTTATAATGGCAGAGAGACTAGTTTCAGGTTATACTCCATGAGCGCTGTTCAATGTACGCACTCGTTGAGACAAGGAATGCGGTGAAGAAGTAAGTTTATGCCCTTCTTTATTGCTTCGCGGTTCAACATTATAGAGCATTTAGTATTAATGTTTGATCATTTGAATGCTCGTCGACTGGCGAATGATGCGTGTATCTTTTTGAATTTCAGTACTCGCCGTATTAACGAGGCACTCGTGTTCAGCCCAAGTAAGTGAAACAAGATAGACAACTTTTGTAGAAATTTTGCCTTCCACACATAGCGTCTTACAGCCAGGAACCTACTGCACCGTAGTTCAAACGTAAGGTTTTTAGAAAGGAGAACACTTTAGGTTCGACTGCAAAGTTGAGAAAATGCTTTAAAGAGTGCTAGTGAGTCAAGTTGTCATTTTTTTATCTCATCACTATGTTTTGAAGCTGCATTTGACTTCTGGATTTATTGTATGCTTCCTAGCCATGCTTCCATGCTCCATGCTTCCTAGCCGCATTGCTTTACGTCCATGCAAAAGATTACTGTGAGTTATTTTTATTTATGTGCTTTTCAATTGCTGGAGACCTCAGCATGGTACAGGTGGGTGCAGCAGCATTTAAGAAAAAAAGGAAAACTGAAATTCATAGTGAAACAATAGCTGATTAGGCGCAGCAACAACAGCAATGATGCTTTTTGCCAAGTTCTCGGTGGAGTGCCGAGATTTTCGCTCATAGAAAGTAAGGTGACTGTTGTAAACGATCAATTATATTTAGTGGGTCCATTCATCCAGACGAAAAATTACGTACGTTTAGGGACAAAGCAAAGTAAAAGAACAGAATTGAAACAAAAGAAATGAACCTAATGATCATAAACAATCACTCATTTTTGTGAACGTAGCCATCCGTGTCTTCTTTAAACTGCAGACTGGGGTGTTTCATGTATGCTACTAGCAGTGCAAATAACAAGCAGGCCCCGAGAGGAAATAATTTCTTAGTTTGCTCACTGGCGAAAAAATGTAGCGGGAGGCGTGGCAACCTTTAGAGTTTTTCATTTCGCCAACCATCAAGGCTTGCTTGAAAGGCGAGCAGTTAGATGTATAGACGCCATGCAAGGCGACGTGTTGCAGGCGTGTGCTAAGCCAGCCATGTCGCACGAGTCATGATGAGGTCAACAATCCAGTCCTGCTGATTACTGCTCTTTTTACCTAAACGTAGCAATAAGTATTGAACGCAATTGTGTTTAAGCGTATTAAACGTACAATATACTGTTTAAACGTATTAAACATTTCTTTTAGGAAGCCTCCATGTGCACGCCTTCACGCTGTTATACATGGATAGGTTGATTAGCGGAAGCTCTAGCTGGAAGTTGTGCATAACAATCAGTTGCCTTGCCGTCATATTTGGAATGCAACATTTTCTTGGACAGGAAGCGCTCAGTACAATATCAACGATCCTCTAAAGTAGCGGATGGATTTAGGAACAACGTGTTGAGAGATCATTGGATATTGAAGTTACAATTTTTGTGAAAGATATAGCGATCTCTCGAGGCCCTGAGCGGAACGTAACACAGTATGCTTCAAATCTGCAGTACCTGTCTAATATTTTGCAGGGAGGATACTTCCCAGGTGCATCCATCAAGGGAACCAAAGGGGGAGGATATTACCCATACCCACCTAACCCATACCCATACCCATACCCGACGCCATCACCCATAGTGAGTATGGACTACTTGTCTTAAACTTAGATCATTCCCAACTCCTCGGCGAATTCTGAAAGTAGTTTCAACGAATAAGCACACAACACTGTCCGTGATGCATGTTACACTTTTATGTCCTCCTGGTAACACTATACGTTCCTCTAATATCTGTACCATTTTATGCCAGTATGTCATAACAAGAAAAGCTCATTCGCTGTTGGTTGATGCAGAAAAAAATTGCCCGCAGCTTCCCTCGGGGGAACACTGAGGAGGATGCGGAGCATATAATTGGTTAACGGGGTGTTAAAGTGCGACTTACTTGGGTCGATAAATAAATTGGTTAACGTGGTTGTGAAATGGGGTGTTAAATTGCGACTTACTTGGGTCGATGGCTAAATTGGTTAACGTGGTTGTAGGAGGGGGTGTTAAATGAGTGAACACGTACACACGTATGCAAAAGGACGGCGCTGGTCGAAGGGACGTCGATCATTGTGTTTGTGGATTCGTTGGAATTCATTTCACCGCGACCTTGGACGTCGACGCGCCGTACAAACCAACCGACGAGCGGCAACTGAGCGAGCGGGCGCCGACCTTGAGTATATATACAGCGCGACGGTGCATGCACTGTCAGCTGTTGAATGTTCTCGAAGGAGAAGCGCGCGCGCGGCACAGATGGCGACGGCGCGACGGCGCATGCGCTGTCAGCTGTCGAATGTTCTCGAAGGGGAAGAGCGCGCGACACAGATGGTGGGCGACGGTGCGACGGCGCATGCGCGCGCGTCAGCTGTCGAATGTTCGAGAAGCGGTGCGGACGGCGCGGACGGCGCACTACAAGGCGCGAGTATAAGATGCTTCCGCATCTAAAAAAAACGTGCTTGACCTCTGTGTTCGAGGAATTGGTATAACACAAAATTAAATTGTTCTCGCCGGGTAGTTTGAACATTCATTGTGCCTGTTTGACCACAAAGGCGAAGGAACAAATGCTGCAGTAGCAAAATGCATTGTCATGCAAAGAAGCAGCGCCAAACGTACAGCGCATACCTGAAGCTGATAGCACACCGGAAAATAAAATACACAGGACAAGCGCAGACAAACAACTCTTGCATTTTTTTACTTCGTATGCGAGCAGCAGACTCCTTCATAAACACGGTTGTAATCATGTTAGTAAATATTTTTCAACGGGATACTCATGAGGGAAATTCGTAACGGGGCCATGGTGGATCGCGGCATGAAACACTTTCATGTTAATAAACACTCGATCGTTTGAGCCGGCGCAACGAGCTCATAACAGGTGACACATTTAAATTATGATGCTTGCGGATTGTGAATGAAGTTTTGTAGAGATTTGTATTACAAAAGTATCTGTTGTGGCTTTGCGTCCCAAAAGCACGGCGTGATTATTATACAAACAGTATTGGTAAGTTCTAGAAACGTGGAACAGTTGGTGTTACCTAACATGCACTTCAGTTTACGTAAACGGGCTTCTAGCAATTTTCTTCTATTGGCATGCGAGTCGCGCAGCCTAGATTCTACTCCATGACTTTCGGGTTAGCACGTCACCAACATGGCGAGTAAGCTTTGTCGAGGAAAGTACAAGTCGTTAGTATGACGTGACTGTATTCAAGACGAGCATTAGTAAATGTGAATGATCCGGTAGTCATGAAAGAGTTTACCTTTCCCAAACGGTCATTATTCACTGTGTTTCAGCGATAGCCGATGAGCCATGCGCCAATGATAAAATTACAGATGGCATATACATAAGCCTCCTTGACTCGTTAAGCGGTGTTGAGAGATTACAAGCCAAACTAAAACATGCTGTGTCATATATATTCTGGGGCAGCTTACAGCACAACTACGAGCCTTGCGATGCGCGCAGCGAACAGGAATTACCAGATCTGTATGGCTTTGCTCATGCATCCTTCGAAACGTTTGTTATTATGACCGTGAACACGTCTGAGTTTTGCATGAAAGCGCCATACCTAGAATTCGACTTTAATATTAATCTATCATCGTGTAATAATAAAAAAAATCTATGGGAAGAGATTGTGTGATCGAGCATACGTTTGAAAAAGTAGAATTGTGTATTTTAAAAGTTTATTTAAACGAATCAGTTCTAGCCTTGTAGAAGACAAGTTCACTTGTTAAGGCGTCGCTTCGAGTAAGTTCACATCTTCTGCTTCCAGCATTGTTTGGATCTATCGTGATGTAGTGACACTGTGCCGAGTAATGAATTCCGCAAATGCTGAATATATTATTACTGTTATCTTATTTTGAGGAATAAACTACTTACACACTTAAAATTGCCTATTTGATGATACTATAGGTTATACCTCATTTTATTCTCTTTTTATCATCGAGCGCTACAAAAGTATAACTAAAGATTCAAAATCAGTGGCACAGAAGTGCTCCAGGGCTCCATCTTTCAAAGCCCTCCTTTTGCCAGCACCAGGCCCCTCCCATGATCAGGCCCCAGTAAGATGCGTAGATGACTCATGAACTCAAAAATAAAATGGTGCAAGACTTACATAAAGTTGCAATATTCATTTTTCGCCCATGATTTGCTGCAAGTGCAAAAGATGAAAGCCTAAAACTAAAAGAGTTATGTTTTGTGTTATGTCGCCCTCTTGAAAGTGTGGGGACCATTATTCAGAATTGAAAGCAAGGAGCTTTTCGCGCAACCTCTTTTGGGAACGCAACCTCTTATTCCAAATATATGCGTCAACAGCCATTATTGCGAGTACGACAAACTAGCATTGCGACACAAGTGAAGAAAACATCCTTGTGACACATGAAGTCTCCGTCTTATGTCTAACGTTCACAGTATCTGCGTCATCAAAGGTTTCACTTCGTGTTCACAAGAACGCGAGTATTCGTAATTTATAAAACCATCGAAAGGATTATGGACACCATAGACAATATAGTTTAGGCTCACAGCGCTACACTGAAGGACCTTTTAAAGCAAAACCACGACGTATTTAATATGACCTGTCAAATGAATAAATTATATCATTAGACATACCACCCACCGAATCAACAACTCAATTACATGGCATTGTAGCACAGATTTTGGAGCATTTAGTACTTTTTGGTGCACTTTCCCAGGCACTGATTTGAATGGTAGAATTTGTAGATCTCACCCCCAAACTCCCGTTTATTGTTTTAACTACCACATCACTATCATGGTGGGAAAAGCGCTGTTAGCAGCTTGACCCAGATTTTATGCGTCATCGTTGGGTCTATGACAGTTCCAAAATGTGCGGAGTTCAATTGAGGCAGCCATTATTTCTGTTTTTAACACAGAAAATCAGGTTAGTCAAACTTTACCTATAGGAACTCAGGTGAAAACGAGGCCAAGATATCAAATGTGGTAATTTACCTAAGAAATATGCCTCACTATAGATGCACTCATCTTAATCAGACACCTTCTAACAGGCCCCGCACCGGTGGTCTAGTGGCTAAGGTACTCGGCTGCTGACCCGCAGGTCGCGGGATTGAATACCAGCTGCGGCGGCTGCATTTTCGATGGAGGCGGAAATGTTGTAGGCCCGTGTGCTCAGATTTAGGTGCACGTTAAAGAACCCCAGGTGGTCGAAATTTCCGGAGTCCTCCGCTACGGCGTCTCTCATAATCATAAAGTGGTTTCGGTACGTTAAACCCCTAAAATCAAATAATTCTTTAACAATCGTATAAGGTGCATATAAACCCAGACAATTACGTTAAGCACTCTGTTGTGAACAAAGCTTTTGCTAGCGATTAAAGGTGTGACATGTTAGAACATTTCTTTTTTTTTCAGGTAACGCTTTATTTGTTTTTTTCCATATCGCTTGAAATGCGGTTACGAACAATTTCTAAGGCAATTTCACCAACGCTTTCTATCCCATTACAACAATATCCATCGAGAAATTGTGTGGAAGCGCTGCGCAGTTTTTATTGACAATTGTACAAGGATATGTAAGCATGCATATAAGAATACTTGCTTTTAGATGGTCGAACCCAGAACATCCAGGACAAAACATATATAGCTTTCTAGCAGTAACCCCAACAAATAACATATACGCAGCACATTCAGCAAATAACTTGAATAACACCATCAGACTTCTATGTGGCCTGTCTCATTTGCAGCGAATAATGTATCCTTTTCTGGAGTTTCCGATTAAGCATGTGGTACATCCCTTTTATAGATAAACTGCCCGCGTAAGGGCATAAGTCGAGTCAACATAGTCAATGATTGTGTATGTGTGCATACACAGCGACGCTGAAGTAAAACGTGACACGCAAAAACTCTGCGATAACATTGTCAACGATTACTAAGGTACGCAGTGTGATGTTTAACTAAAACAAAGACTTAGAATTCGACCACCACAACAAAGTGGAAGCTTCATTAATTTTTTTTCGATGCGTTTTCATCCTCACGCAGATTCCAAGCCTGCCGATGACTTTGCCATTCATCGCCCGGGGAACTCTCACCCTCATTCAAAACGGATATTTAGGAGGCGGTGAATACTATCAACAGCAACAAATTATCCCGCCAATAGGGTCCAGTATGGGTATGGGTAGTATGAGTGGTATGGGTAGCTCGGCTCCTTTGTAAGCGTGACGGCTTAAGGCGTGCTTTATACAAGCCTTTCAGAGAAGCCGAATTTTGTGGCTTGTTCGTAGCCCCTCTTTTTGTTTGCCCTGTATGTGCTTTCGGCAATGCATGAAAAGTGGCTGCAGTCTTCACCAATAAATGTACCGCTGACCAGCCTGCCCCAAAAGACAAAAAAAAAGCCAACTGACTTCTCGACAGTCCACTGTTCCAGCGTTTTCTCTTAATAAAGAATGCCTTCCAGAATCTTGCAGAGACATGCGTTGTTTCTCATTTTCTTGCTCCTCATTGCATTACAGAAAGGAACTGCCACAATGAGATTGGTAAGACTGGGGTAGCTCCAGCGTTTTTTCAAAGATACTCTGTTTTGTGGGAAAATATACACGTGAAAACATACCACGCACCCTCGCACCGAAAGAATTTTTCAGGTTATAAATACTTAACTGCGGTACGCACCCAAGGAAAGCCACTAATATACGTATATATATTAACTTTTTCACTGAAGGCTCCATGCGCGCTGCTAAAGTCCTCTCTATGCTGTTGTTAACGTCCACACCCCCTAACTGAAACAGCCGAGGCATTGACGGGGGTTTTTGCTCTCCCGTGCAACATTGCAGAACGAAGGGCATTCTCCGCTCCGTTAAAAAGGTCCGTTAAGAACAGTTGCAGAGATCAAGGCACCCGTGCGTCACTGGCTCTGCTCTCCACCTCTCAGGGTTGCTATTTCTACGTTTTAGTGCCTTTCCTCGAATATAACCATGCACCAACTTGGTGGACAAGCGAATCTTTTAAACTGCGGTATAACTATACTGCATGTTGACCTCAAGCGTGGTAACGAAAAATGAACACGTTGCATAGTAGGGCAAACCCACAAAGGGGAATTCACAAAAGCTTATAATATACAGACAGCGAGCCAGCCGAATGGCGCAGCTTCTGAAAATACGGATTGAAATGAACCAGGCTCGGTCCTGGTTGATTGCAATGTCGAGTGTGTACTGCTTGGTTTTTGCTAAAATACATACCTAAGCCTATTTTTTGTGCCCAGTACTATAACGACCCCGTTTTTTCATCGATTCATAGGTCTCATGGAAACGAATAACGCTCAAAATTAAATGGTCACTGCAAACCCCAAAACAAGACTGGCAATGCTGAAAGCAAGACGGAGGTGACTAATATTACAACCTACAGAAGCAACTAATGAGTAAGCTGGATTATCAACCTAATATTGCTATAAACACTTTAAAAACAAGCGGCTCACTATTGCGTCATGCCCAAGGAGCCACCGCTGCCTCGGAGGCGCACGAATTCTCCTCTCACAGGCTGCATTGTCTGTAGTACATTTGAAAGTGGAAAGAACGAGAAGGAACTCGCTGTAAACGACACATACGTCAACTGCCGTAACAAGTGGAAAATCAGTGAAACGCACCGAAGCATTGCGCGCATGTCACACATCGAGTTTGTGACTCCATCGAACAAAGTACTAATGCTGCTGTGCGCGAGCTTGGTACGGCCACGCAGAAATGAACGACGTCATTGACAGCGCAGCTACTGACACGCGTGCTTGGGTATGACGCAGAAAATATCTTCAGTAATAGCGTCGCCAATAGCGTGCTTGCTTGCGTGCGACGTAGAACGACGTGATTGACGGCGCAGCCAATGGACACTATTTTCAATACTAGTGGTGAACGGTTCTTCGTTTCGCGTAGCCATTTGGAGCTTTCCCTGTAATACAAAGGCTATAACAGCTAATAGTCGCAAAACAGGGTAAAAGAAGGGGTAGAGACCTTGATAAGAAGTTTTGTTGTGCAATATGTTCGTAAGTTCTGCAGCGATCTTGGCGGCAAATTCGCATTTCTAAGGCGGAATGCGGGACAGCTTTCCGGCAAAAATGCAAGCGGCACTGCAGAAGTATTGTTGCGATGGGCTTATTTTGGATTGTGTCAGCCTAACTTTGGGAATGGTATATACTTCTCATGGGCAATGCACTGTATGAGCCAGCTTGCGGGAGCAAATCTCTGCTTGCTGGCCAGCGTGCACAGGTTAACGACTATGTGAGCGTCGTTTTCTGCTACTCAGCGAACAAAGCACTCCCACACCGAAGAAAATGTATTCCTCATGGAAGTGTTATTTGAACCAGTATGTCGTATCCGATGGGTGTTCGCCATTCCGAAGTTTCCATATTGAAGCTTGGCTTGACATCTTATTCTACATTAACATTCATAGAACTCACTCAAACATTTTGAATGCATATTCCAGTGCTATCAAGTGTTATCCAACACCCAGCCTAAGCAAGAAAACGCTCATATTCAATACGAATGAAAGCACGAGTACCATTTTCAGCACATGTTGGTGCTACCGAAGCGGATGACGTGGCTGTTGACCCTTCTCAGTGCGCCACGCCAACGGTCACGTCAGCTCAACCACCCTTGGGTGCGCCTCACTTAACAACTTCATTACAACACGTTTTCCGCAGTTACTTGACGTTTGAGAAAGCTGCTGCCTCACTTAGGAGGATATGGGCAGACTTGCTCGATTTCCGGAAGAGGAATTCATAGTCAGTCATTTGTTACATGTGATAATTTTCGTACACGTTCGCTAGATCAGGACGAGGACCCTTCATTTCACTTCATAATGAAAAGAAATTCAACCACTTCAAATATATATTTTATGCAAGGGCTTTAGGCTTGCCGAGCTGCACGTGCGTGCTTTTAGAGGATATTGCCACGTTCCATTTCCCAAGTTTTTGTTATCGTCCCAAAACACCACACGATTCTCAGCGCAAACCACGCCTGCAGTTTTCGAGAAGGTTCCGGACTGTAGTAGATCATTTTGATAAGATCACGCCCACTGTGCGAACGATACAGATTGTTCTGGAACCTACGCCAGCGCCAGCGATAACGCTAGAACATTCTACGGCAAGAGTATAAATGCCGACGCGCTTCGCCGCTTGTCAGTTGTTGATCGAAGTCCGACGCTCCGTTCGCCGCTATCAGTCCGAGACTATCTGTGCGAGACTGCTGTTGTAATTGGACTTTCCGTTTGCCGGGCACAGGTTCGCCTAAATAAACAGTTAAATCCCAACACGAAGTCTCCTGTCTTCGGCCACGTCACGACCCCATGGCATCTGGTGGAGGTGCTGCTTCGTTCATGTACTGGACGCCCTCGTCAAGCCGTGAACCCAGCCCACGTCGCGGAGAAGACACCGACGCCAACCTAGAGCAGCGAACAAGCCGCCGACAGGAAGGGCTACCACCGGAGTACGGGCTTCTACAAGACAAGGCGCGGAAGACCAAGGCCATGACCGCGACTGCAGCGACAATGACAACCGCAGCGTCCCAGCCCACGATGGTCATGCATCAACCCAGAGAACCACCAATTTTCCATGGGTCCTCGTTCGAAGACCCGGAGTCCTGGCTAGAAGTATACGACCGTGTGGCCGCCCTCAACCACTGGGACCGTGACGAAAAGCTGCGTCGTGTGTTCTTCTATTTGGAAGACACCGCAAGGACCTGGCTCGAAAATCGAGAGTCCACGCTCCGAACTTGGGATGTTTTCTGCGGCGCATTCCTGCAAACGTTCGCGAGCGTCGCTCGCAAAGAGAGGGCCGCTGCTCTACTGGAGACCCGGGTTCAGCTACCAAATTAGAACGTTGGAATTTTCACAGAGGAGATGACCCGCCTATTTCGTAACGCTGACCCAGACATGCCTGAGGAGAAGAAAGTTCGTTTCCTCATGCGAGGGGTCAACTAGGAGCTCTTCGCGGGACTGATGAGAAACCCACCGATAACCGTCCAAGAACTTGTAGCCGAAGCGACCACTATCGAAAAGACCCTGGACATGCGCACCAGACAGTATAATCGTCGCCTGACTCCAGAATGCGCTGCTGCCCAAACCAGTGACTCCGAAAACCTGCGTGAAACGATCCGAGCGATCGTGCGAAAAGAGCTGCGCAAACTGTTGTCATCTGCGCACCCTCAAGTGGATTCGATCGCCGACATTGTGCGAGAAGAAGTTCGGCAATCACTTCGAATTCCCCAAACACCACTGCCGGAGCCAGAAACTATGAGCTACGCCGCTGCAGTGCGCCACAACGCTCCTTCCCGTCCACGCCAAAACGCCGCCCCGTCGCACTTCCGTCACCAAACACCACCGCCGCCACCACCCCCACCGACGACCTACCGTTCACCAGCGGGCCAGCGCAGTGCGCCGAGGAAAACCGACGTTTGGCGCACCCCTGACCACCGCCCACTGTGCTACCACTGCGGCGAGGCCGGACACACATACCGCCGTTGCCAGTACCGACAGATGGGACTGCGTGGCTTCGCCGTCAATGCACCGCGTCCACAGCCAGGAGAACGACCACGTGACATCGCCGACTACCTGACAGAAACTCGGTGGACACCACGAAGCCCTTCGCGTTCGCCGTCGCCCAGCCGCCGCACGTCACCGCACCACCGGCAGTACTCTGGCCCAACGTGGGGCCGGTCTCCTAGCCCGTATCCGGGAAACTAAGGGCAGCAACCGGTGGAGGTGCGGTTGCTGTGTGACGAACTACCGAAGATCCTCCGACGACGACGACGCCGCGACGGAGCTTTCCGAACACAATGCCAACCAGGCAAAGCTCTGACGGCGAAAGCTCACTTACCGAAGGTGGCCTGACGGCGCAACATGGAAGCAGCGGAACAAGCCGACGCAGCCGTGACCCGACGTCACGCCCTAACTGTAATGCGAGACGGCGAACTAGCGACCTCGACGTTCTTATCGACGGCTACAGTGTGACCGCTCTCGTCGATACTGGAGCCGACTATTCTGTCATCAGTGGGTCGTTCGCCGCGAAGCTAAAGAAAGTTAGGACAGCTTGGAAAGGCCCGGAAAATCCGCACAGCCGGAGGTCATCTCGTAACGCCTGCAGGAATCTGCACAGCGAGAGTCACCATTAACGGCCGTATTTATCCTACAGGCTTCGTAGTTCTACAGCGTTGCTCGAGAGATGTCATCCTTGGCATGGACTTCTTATGCCTCCATGGTGCTGTCATCAACGTAAAAACAAAGTCGATAACGTTATCCACAGAAAAAGCACTACCGCCGCGCACGCCGTCAGGACACCATGCCTTGAATGTGCTGGAAGAAAAAGTCACAATTCTGCCTCGCTCAAGCGTCATTATTTCAGTCGGCGCTCCTAAATCGCCTGACTTGGAAGGCGTCATTGAAGGCAGTCAGCATCTGTTGGTCACCCGAAATATTTGCGTCGCCAGAGGGATTTCAGAGCTGCGGGGAGGCAAAGCAATGGTTATGCTCACGAATTTCAGCAATGAGTGTAAACATGTGAACAAAGGAACAACGGTGGCATACATCGAAGAAATTGTCGAAGCCACCAGTGCTTCCGCCCTTGCCGATTCTGCGGAACCTGCTCAGAGGAACCAAGCCCCTCCCATAGCTTTCGACGTCAATCCCAGACTTCCGAACGATAAGCAAGAACAGCTCAAGGCCCTGCTCCTGCAACACGAAGGTTGCTTTTCGTCGTCATCGAAAATTCGGCAGACCCCAATCACGAAACATCGCATCATAACTGAAGGAAATGCCAGACCACTCCGTCAGAGTCCGTACAGGGTTTCGACACGAGAACGTGAGGCCATGAAGAGACGAGTTGATGAAATGCTGCGGGATGACATTATCCAGCCGTCCAAGAGTTCATGGGCATCCCCCGTGGTGTTAGTGAAGAAAAAGGATGGGGCCCTACGTTTTTGCGTCGATTACCGCCGCCTGAACAAAATCACAAGAAAGGACGTGTATCCTCTCCCACGAATAGACGACGCACTTGATCGGCTCCATAACGCCAAGTACTTTTCGTCAATGGACCTCAAGACTGGCTATTGGCAAATCGAAGTCGACGAAAGAGACCGAGAGAAGACGGCGTTTATAACACCGGACGGCCTCTTCGAGTTTAATTGATTGATAGGTGGGGTTTAACGTCCCAAAACCACTATATGTTTATGAGAGACGCCGTAGTGGAGTGCTCCGGAAATTTAGACCACCTGGGGTTCTTTAATGTGCACCCAAATCTGAGCACACGGGCCTACATCTTCGAGTTTAAAGGGATGCCCTTCGGCCTTTGCTCAGCACCTGCAACTTTTCAACGCGTTATGGATACAGTACTGGCAGGATTGAAGTGGAAGACTTGCCTTGTGTACTTGGACGACGTTGTCGTGTTTTCCTCGAGTTTCGACGAGCATCTTCGGCGCCTTGAAGCTGTACTTCAAGCCATCAAGACTTCCGGAATCACACTAAAGCCAGAAAAGTGCCGATTTGCGTATGAGGAGCTCTTGTTTCTGGGGCACGTTATCAGCAAGTCTGGAGTTCGTCCCGATCCACGGAAAAGAGCCGCCATCGCCGACTTCCCGCCGCCCACTGACAAGAAAGCCGTGCGCCGATTTCTGGGCCTGTGTGCCTATTATAGGCGGTTCGTGAAAAACTTCGCCCGCATCGCCGATCCTCTCACTAACCTTACCAAGGCCGACGTGGAGTTCAGGTGGGAAACGCCGCAGGAACACGCTTTCCAGGAGCTTAAACATCGCCTTCAGACGCCTCCGTTACTTGCCCATTTCGACGAATTCGCCGAGACAGAAATACATACTGACGCAAGCAGCATAGGTCTTGGCGCCGTTCTTGTGCAGAGGGCTGACGGACTTGAAAGGGTGATTAGTTACGCCAGCCGATCGCTATCCAAAGCAGAAGCAAATTATTCCACAACAGAAAAGGAGTGCCTAGCCATCATCTGGGCTACGTCGAAATTTCGCCCCTACCTCTACGGCAGGCCCTTCAAAGTTGTGAGCGACCACCATGCATTGTGTTGGCTAGCCACCTTGAAGGACCCTTCAGGTCGCCTCGCACGGTGGAGCCTGAGACTTCAAGAATATGACATTACTGTCATTCACAAGTCCGGCAAAAAGCACTCCGACGCCGACTGTCTCTCTCGTGCGCCTGTTGACCAACTGCTACCCGACGACCCGGATGACGACTTTTTTTAGGAACGATAACAACCGACGACTTCGCTGAACAACAGAGGGCCGACCCAGAACTTAAGGCCCTAATGGAATACCTCGAAGGCAGGACCGCCGAAGTCCCTAAGGTAATCAAGCGCGCACTTGCGTCGTTTTTTCTACGAAACGGTCTTCTACAAAAGAAAAACTTTTCACTGCTTCGAGCTAAGTACCTCCTTGTGGTGCCTTCAGCTCTGCGACCAGAACTCCTGCAGGCCCTGCACGACGATCCGACGGCAGGGCACCTCGGTGTGTCTCGTACGCTCGCAAGGATACAAGAAAGGTACTACTGCCCACGTCTTACCAGCGACGTCACTCGTTATGTGAGAACATGCCGGGACTGTCAGCGACGCAAGACACAGCCGACAAGGCCAGCGGGACTTCTGCAGCCAATTGATTGCCTTTGCCGACCTTTCCAGCAGATTGGTATGGACCTACTGGGGCCGTTCCCGACGTCGGCTTTCGGAAACAAGTGGATCGTGGTAGCTACCGACTACCGCACCCGCTACGCCGAGACAAAAGCCCTGCCAAAAGGCAGTGCATCCGAGGTAGCTAAGTTCTTCGTCGAAAATATCGTCCTACGTCACGGCACCCCGGAGGTCCTTATCACCGACAGAGGAACGGCATTCACTGCAACACGAAGTCTCGGCATTCACTGCCGAGACTTCGTGTTGGCATTTAACTGTTTATTTGGGCGAACCTGAGCCCGGTAAACGGAAAGTCCAATTACAGCAGCAGATTCGCACAGATAGCAGTCTCGGACTGATAGCGGCGAACGGAGCGTCGGCCTTCGATCAACAACTGACAAGCGGCGAAGCGCGTCGGCATATATACTCTTGCCGTCGAATGTTCTAGCGTTATCGCTGGTGGTGGCGTAGGTTAGAGAACAATCTGTACCGTTCGCACAGTGGGCGTGATCTTATCGAAATGATCTACTACAGTCCGGAACCTTCTAGAAAACTGCAGGCGCGGTTTGCGCTGAGAATCGTGTGGTGTTTTGGGACGATAACAAAAACTTGGGAAATGGAACGTGGCATTGCCCCCCTCTGAAAAAAGGCATCGTCCCGATGCTTTAACTAAAGATGAAAGTACAATAATAATGCAAGAAAGTACAATGAATAAATTACGATACAACAATAATACAAAAAACACTAGTTCAGTTTGTTAACGCGCATGAAACGGCTTGAGGCGCGCGACATGGACGACTTCAGGTCGCGATCGGCGTCGTTGAGAGTTCGTGATGCCGTCGCGGGCAACCTCGTAATCAAGTGGGCCGAGCCGTCCAACCACCCTGTACGGTCCGAAGTACCGTCGCAGAAGCTTTTCACTTAGTCCACGTCGGCGTATCGGCGTCCACGCCCAAACACGTTCACCGGGCTTGTATTCCACGAAGCGTCGTCAAAGGTTGTAACGGTGGCTGTCGGTCGTCTGTTGATTCTTGATACGGAGACGCGCAAGTTGTCGGGCTTCTTCGGCGCGTTGAAGGTACTCGCTCACATCCAGGTTTTCTTCGTCGGTGACGTTGGGTAACATGGCATCGAGCGTCGTTGCCGGGCTCATTTCGTAGACCAATTTGTATGGAGATATCGGCGTCGTCTCCTGCACCGCCGTGTTGTATGCGAAGGTCACATACGGACGAATGGCGTCCCACGTCTTGTGTTCGACATCGACGTACATTGACAGCATGTCGGCGATCGTCTTGTTAAGCCGCTTGGTGAGGCCGTTGGTCTGTGGGTGGTACGCTGTCGTCCGGCGGTGGTTTGTTTGGCTGTATGCCAAGATTGCTTGAGTTAAGTCGGCAGTGAATGCCGTTCCTCTGTCGGTGATAAGGACCTCCGGGGCGCCATGACGTAGGACGATATTTTCGACGAAGAATTTAGCTACCTCGGATGCACTGCCTTTTGGCAGGGCTTTTGTCTCGGCGTAGCGGGTGAGGTAGTCGGTAGCTACCACGATCCACTTGTTTCCCAAAGCCGACGTCGGGAACGGCCCCAGTAGGTCCATACCAATCTGCTGGAAAGGTCGGCAAGGTGGATCAATTGGCTGCAGAAGTCCTGCTGGCCTTGTGGGCGGTGTCTTGCGTCGCTGACAGTCCTGGCATGTTCTCACATAACGAGTGACGTCAGTGGTAAGACGTGGCCAGTAGTACCTTTCTTGTATCCTCGCGAGCGTGCGAGAAACACCGAGGTGCCCTGCCGTCGGATCGTCGTGAAGGGCCTGCGGGAGTTCTGGTCGCAGAGCTGACGGCACCACAATGAGGTACTTAGCTCGAAGCGGTGAAAAGTTTTTCTGTTGTAGAAGACCGTTTCGTAAAAAGAACGACGCAAGTGCGCGCTTGAATAACTTCGGGACTTCGGCGGTCCTGCCTTCGAGGTACACTCTAAGCCAAAAACGGCCGAAATGGGAGCAACGGCTGTTTTTACTCCTTCAGACCGACTGTTACTCTCCGAAAAGACCAAGCGGAATAAGATGGCCGACTTGTTCGAGAATGGGGGAGCAAATGTATTCATCTTAAGTTTGTAAGGGAGCAACGGAAAGAGGAACCGCTGTAAATGCTCTCGTCATGCAACTGTTACTCCCCCCTCCCCCCGGCAGGACACGGCACACAAATATGCATGCCGCCCACATCGATATTCATGGGCCAGATTATTGTTTGTTCTGCGTGCCAAACTTCACCAAACCAAAACAGTGATTTATTTTAGCATCTGCAGATAATAAGATAGCAGTGCTGGCTGAACACAGAAGGCCTGAGAATACAGCTACGGCAAGTACCTAACACACACAGCAGCAGAATGGAGAGTTGGCACGTCAAAGCGGACCGAACGCCGAAACACGTGCAAAACAACGATAAAAAAAAGCCTAGACACGCCGTTCGTCCGCGAAGTAAGGGCGTCAAAGTCGATCGAGCACCTGCCCCGCCACGGTGGTCTAGTGGCTAAGGTACTCGGCTTCTCACCCGCAGGGCGCGGGTTCAAATCCCGGCTGCGGCGGCTGCATTTCCGATGGAGGCGGAAATGTTGTAGGCCCGTGTGCTCAGATTTGGGTGCACGTTAAAGAACCCCAGGTGGTCTATATTTCCGGAGCCCTCCACTACGGCGTCTCTCATAATCATATAGTGGTTTTGGGACGTTAAACCCCACATATCAATCAATCGAGCACCGAAACACGTGCATAAGGAGCCTCCCCCCCCCCCCCAGATATATCGGAGAAGAAAAAAAAAAGCGGACCCAGACGCGCTTCTCATCAGCACTACACTTAGTAGCACGCTTCACCGTGTAGTTTGAGGGCAGAATGACAAATCTGCACCATCTGCGCCCGCACGACAAGTGTGGCGCTAGTGTAGCAAACGATGTCAGTTACAAAGTAATTTTTATTAAGTGTTTATGTTTACTAGCACTAAATAAAAATTACACTCAATTTTTGTATTTAATTATGAGTTTTGGTGTACATCAGTTTTTTTATAAATGATTAGGAGAACACACTAAAATCATTGCGCTGACGCCTGTGCTGCCACTGCTCGACGTTTTTTTTTTTCGGCGCAACTAGGTTCGCGTTCGCACTACTCATATTCATATGGTCTGTGGTTGGCGCGCACATGGACGGGCGAGCTTGTGAGCTATGTTTTTATCGTGTGTGTGTGTCGCAGATTTGCGTTTCTACTTATTCGTGTTGAAGGTTAGTGTATATTTATCTTTATGGAGCGCGAAGTAGTTGTGGATTGTGCTGCTGGGTAGAACAAACACATCGTAAACACGTCTTCAGCTATCTGCAAGCCTGTTCGCTTGTCGGACAAAGAACTGTGCATGCATCAGCGTGCAGGTGAGTGGCATTTCCAGCAACATTTAATGCTCTTACAATACTTTGTTGAGTGGTTGCGCTATTGAAAGAGAAGTGATTTGCTCTTATTCACTGTATCCATTGCTAGCCGTATCGGACTAAATTACCTCTATTACCGCCTGCATACCCTCTTGCTTCTCCTGTCACCACTGCAGTGCCAGTGTACTTTTGCAGTTAAAAGTTCATTTCCGCAACACTACCTCGCTTGAAAAAACATTGGGGCGGGGTTGTAGCTGCATTCATACTGGCACTTTTCTACCATTGGCTTTATGTAATGTTAACGGCTGAGTGTTGGGGCTTTGGGCCGCATTTTTTAGAGCTGTAAAGTGTATGTAAATCAGTAAGTGAACAAATAATTGTCGCATCACTTCACTGGCATAGCCAGGCGGTTGCGCACAGAATTTTTTTAGGCCGGGCGTAGGGAGCCCAAATTGACGACCATATTCACTTGCCCGGCCTATTCAGATAAGCGGACCCCCCCCCCCCTCCCCGCACGCCTAAAAAAAAAATCTGCCCACATCACTGCGTCATTTGCTTCACCTCTGCGCTGAACGTACTATTTTATAAGCGCACCATCAAGCGAGCAGTTTACATATGGACAGAACAATTGGAGGAGGAATGACCCAAATCTTTCAGATTTCTTTAGTGATGCAAAACCTTAGCAAAACTGAATATTGTAAAAGACAATCATAAATGCTGTATGTTTTTGTTAGCGTTGTCATTATTCTGCATCATGAAATCTTTATGCGCTGTGAAAACTTGGCATGCCGTTGAAGTCACATATCGACGTTAAAATACCAACCGACAAAAAAATTTCGACAACCTCAATAACGCCGTTTGGGATTTGCCGCATGCACATATTTAGGCTGATTCCCACTTGGCTGTTTTTAACCTGACTTCACTGCTACCAAATGAAACAATATTTGATGCATGTCTTTTACTACTTTTTTTTCAGGGATATGACACAAATTCGGTTATACTGCAGATAAAGGTGCTCCCAACGATGCTAAAGTACAGAAAGCAAGTGAATTTTGGTAAGTGCAGACTTTTTGTACTACGTATATGAAAGCATCGCTCTTTATGGGCAAACTGTGCATGTGTTGGCCAGAGAATAGTTCATCATGCCACATGGTTACACTGGCACTGGCAATTTGACATGGCTCCGCAGGCCCGTGTGATTGCTCACACTGTTACCGTTGAGATAAAATGTTTGTTTTCATTGCAGGGATTGCTGTTTGTACTAAAAACCAACTGCCAAGATTTCTTTACGCTGGTACTCCTAAAAGTATGCTTTCCCTATTTACATGGATTTTGGCTTGCACAAAGCATAACACTTGGGCCTAGATTCACAAAGCTGTCCATGTGCAGGCCTTCATAACAGCGTTTCTTGACTTGCCTTTACCCTGTTTTCTGCAGATGTTTCATGGGTTTAAAAGTGCCACAGCAAGTTGCCCTCCCCCACTCTGAAATATTCGTGTTCAAAGTTCCGTAAGAGTGGGCTTAACTTTCTTGTGCACCTCTTTGCTAGTCCAAGATACTGAAGTGTTATGCTCTTACTAGAGGTGGCAGTGTTTCTAATGTTTGTATTTCCATCACATTGACCAAGTATGCGATCTTGGCTTGACTGGTAGCACATCCTCAACAAATGTCTTTGTGGCACATGTAGAAGGCAGTACAAAATAAATAGGCAGACATTCACACCGGGAGCTAACTTCTAATAATGCTTTTTTTTGGAAACCACGGTGCGCTTATTCCAATTTGTCTAACAAAGCAGTAACCTGTTTGGCTGTGAACCAACAAGACGTTGAACTAATGAAAGCTTCACATCTTGTTGCTCTCAAATATATATGTATTGGAAAGCTATCTGTGACACTGTCAAACAAAGAATCAGAATATCTGTGCATGCCTTAAGATATATGCTTCGTTCACATATCTCGTGGCTGTGACTCGACAACCAAGTGAACAAATCCACCCTAGTTTACTGAATTTAAAGCATTTTTTAAGGTAGCACGGTCTACATTTTTTGTCTATAGTTTTGTCCAGCCGTTTGCGTCAGGTACAGAGAAATATACTGAAGATTATCATGTAGCCTCTGCAAATGGTTGCTTTCAAGCAGGCTTTGCATGCTTGGCTTGTGCCTACAGGTATCGCACAATTCAAGACGCAGCAGCGTATGATAGAACAGTAGAATCGAGAGCAACTATGTGCACGAGCTAAATAAGTATTTTAACACGAGCGGACGGTACGTGTTATTTGCCACAAACATGATCTCACTTAGAATGGCCGTTGGTGAATGGGCTCATAGAAATGTCACTCAGCTGTGTATAGGAAACAAGTTAACAGAACCTAAGGGTATCTTTAACTGCTACAAATATGCCTTGTTGAGGTGCTGCACATTTTCTTCCAGAATATCGCTGTCTGAGACATCATGTGAAGAGCGTCTACCACATCAGCATTTATATGGCTTGCCAAGTAACGTTTGGCCGAACCTTCCTTTTTTTCACATTTCGTTCTGCAGTAGACATCCTAGAATGTAAGCGCTGCTGCAGTGTGTGTGACTCATTGTTATGAATTGATTCAGGCATGTTTAACCTCACACTTCTAATTTTTTTCTTGCAGCAATCACATGCTTCACATATGCCTGCGATGACATTCCGCTGCGCTAGCCTGATGGAAACATCAGCTGCGAAACTTGAGTTCTTCAGGATTGGAGAAGTTGCCCTTCTCTCACCAATGCTGACACAGACGGCCCTATGCTAGAAATTCAAGATTGTTTTTCCACGGATGACGCAGAAAACCTTTGATGTATTATGGTGCTTGTTTAGTGCTGGCTGTGGTGTGGCGAAGTCTACTTTTACGTGTGCTCACACGTCGCCTCATAAAAAGAACAATAAAGCATATATTTTCCTTTCAATATTGTCCACTTTTTGTGCTAGAAGCACCCAAGCAGTGCTCTTCCAAGGAGCTCTCGCCATGTGTTAAGCGTGTGACAAGCATACTCGAGATAAATACTCATTTCCCCAAGAAATAACTGGAAGCATGTGCAGTTGGTTTTCAGAGAGCAACTGTGAACACGTGGGAGGAACGGTAAAGAGTAACTGTTGCTCTTAGAAGAGCAACTGGTGGGAGTAATGGTTGGTCCGCAGGGAGCACCTGGTGGGACTAACTGTTGGTATGCAGGGAGGAACTGGAGGGAGTAACTGTTCATCCCCCGAAGGAGGAACTGAAAGGAGAGCAACGGTTCCTCCCTCTGCAGTTACTCCTTTTAGGGGAGTAATGGGAGTGGCAATGCAATTGCTCCCTAAAAGGAGCAACCCCTATACCCCTGTTGCTCCCTTTTGGCTTAGAATGTATTCTATTAGGGCCTTAAGTTCCGGGTCGACCCTCTGTCGTTCAGCGAAGTCGTCGGTAGTTATCGTTCCTAAGAAGTAGTCGTCATCCGGGTAGTCGGGTAGCGGGTGGTCGACAGGCGCACGAGAGACAGTCGGCGTCGGAGTGTTTTTTGCCGGACTTGTAAATGACAGTATTGTCATATTCTTGAAGTCTCAGGCTCCATCGTGCGAGGCGACCTGAGGGGTCCTTCAAGGTGGCTAGCCAACACAATGCGTGGTGGTCGCTCACAACTTTGAAGGGCCTGCCGTAGAGGTAGGGGCGAAATTTCGACGTAGCCCAGATGATCGCGAGGCACTCCTTTTCTGTTGTGGAATAATTTGCTTCTGCTTTGGATAGCGATCGGCTGGCGTAACTAATAACCCTTTCAAGTCCGTCAGCCCTCTGCACAAGAACGGCGCCAAGACCTACGCTGCTTGCGTCAGTATGTATTTCTGTCTCGGCGAATTCGTTGAAATGGGCAAGTAACGGAGGCGTCTGGAGGCGATGTTTAAGCTCCTGGAAAGCGTGTTCCTGCGGCATTTCCCACTTAAACTCCACGTCGGCCTTGGTAAGGTTAGTGAGCGGATCGGCGATGCGGGCGAAGTTTTTCACGAACCACCTATAATAGGCACACAGGCCCAGAAATCGGCGCACGGCTTTCTTGTCAGTGGGCGGCGGGAAGTCGGCGATGGCGGATGTTTTCCGTGGATCGGGACGAACTCCAGACTTGCTGATAACGTGCTCCAGAAACAAGAGCTCTTCATGCGCAAATCTGCACTTTTTAGGCTTCAGTGTGAGTCCGGAAGCCTTGATGGCTTGAAGTACAGCTTCAAGGCGCCGAAGATGCTCGACGAAACTCGAGGAAAACACGACGACGTCGTCCATGTACACAATGCAAGTCTGCCACTTCAATCCTGCCAGTACTCTATCCATAACGCATTGAAACGTTGCAGGCGCTGAGCAAAGGCCGAAGGGCATCACCTTAAACTCGAAGAGGCCGTCCGGTGTTATAAACGCCGTCTTCTCTCGGTCTCTTTCGTCGACTTCGATTTGCCAATAGCCAGTCTTGAGGTCTATTGACGAAAAGTACTTGGCGTTATGGAGCCGATCAAGTGCGTCGTCTATTCGTGGGAGGGGATACACGTCCTTTCTTGTTATTTTGTTCAGGCGGCGATAATCGACGCAGAAACGTAGGGTCCCATCCTTTTTCTTCACTAACACCACGGGGGATGCCCATGGACTCTTGGACGGCTGGATAATGTCATCCCGCAGCATTTCATCAACTTGTCTCTTCATGGCTTCACGTTTTCGCGTCGAAACCCTGTACGGACTCTGACGGAGTGGTCTGGCATTTTCTTCGGTTATGATGCGATGTTTCGTGATTGGGGTCTGCCGAATTTTCGATGACGACGAAAAGCAATCTTCGTAGTGCAGGAACAGGGCCTTTAGCTGTTCTTGCTTATAGTTCGGAAGTCTGGGATTGACGTCGAAAGCTATGGGAGGGGCTTGGTTCCTCTGAGCAGGTTCCCCAGAATCGGCGAGGGCGACAGCACTGGTGGCTTCGATAATTTCTTCGATGTATGCGACCGTTGTTCCTTTGTTCACATGTTTGTACTCATTGCTGAAATTCGTGAGCATATCCGTTGCTTTGCCTCCCCGCAGCTCTGCAATTCCTCTTGTGACGCAAATATTTCGGGTGACCAACAGATGCTGACTGCCTTCGACGACGCCTTCCAAGTCAGGTGATTTAGGAGCGCCGACTGAAATAATGACGCTTGAGCGAGGCGGAATGGTGACTTGTTCTTCCAGCACATTCAAGGCATGGTGTCCTGACGGCGTGCGCGGCGGAAGTGCTTCTTCTGTGGATAACGTTATCGACTTTGTTTTTAGGTTGATGACAGCACCATGGAGGCATAAGAAGTCCATGCCAAGGATGACATCTCTTGAGGAACGCTGTAGGACTACGAAGTCTGTAGGATAAATACGGCCGTTAATGGTGACTCTCGCTGTGCAGATTCCTGCAGGCGTTACGAGATGACCTCCGGCTGTGCGGATTTCCGGGCCTTTCCAAGCTGTCCTAACTTTCTTTAACTTCGCGGCGAACGACCCACTGATGACAGAATAGTCGGCTCCAGTATCGACGAGAGCGGTCACTCTGGGGCCGTTGATAAGGACGTCGAGGTCGCTAGTTCGCCGTCTCACATTACAGTTAGGGCGTGGCGTCGGGTCACGGCTGCGTCGGCTTGTTCCGCTGCTCCCATGCTGCGTCGTCAGGCCACCTTCGGTAAATGAGCTTTTGCCGTCAGGGCTTTGCCTGGTTGGCGTTGTGTTCGGAGAGCTCCGTCGCGGCGTCGTCGTCGTCGGAGGATCTTCGGTAGTTCGTCGCACAGCAACCGCACCTCCACCGGTTGCTGCCCTTAGTTTCCCGGATACGGGCTAGGAGACCGGCCCCGCGTTGGGCCAGAGTACTGCCGGTGGTGCGGTGACGTGCGGCGGCTGGGCAACGGCGAACGCGAAGGGCTTCGTGGTGTCCACCGAGTTCCTGTCAGGTAGTCGGCGATGTCACGTGGTCGTTCTCCTGGATGTGGACTCGGTGCATTGACGGCGAAGCCACGCAATCCCATCTGTCGGTACTGGCAACGGCGGTATGTGTGTCCGGCCTCGCCGCAGTGGCAGCAGAGCGGGCGATAGTCAGGGGTGCGCCAGACGTCAGTCTTCCTCGGTGCACTGCGCTGGGCCGCTGGCGAACGGTACGACGTTGGTGGGGGTGGTGGTGGCGGTGGCGTCTGTCGACGGAAGTGCGATGGGGCGGCGTTTTGGCGTGGACGGGGAGGAGCGTTGTACCGCAGTGCAGCGGCGTAGCTCATAGCTTCCGGCTCGGGCAGCGGTGCGTGGGGAATTTGAAGCGATTGCCAAACTTCTTCTCACACAATGTCGGCAATTGAATCCACTTGAGGCTGTGCCGAAGGCAACAGCTTGCGCCGCTCTTCCCGCACGATCGCTCGGATCGTTTCACGCAGCTCTCCGGAGTTACTGGCTTGAGCAGCAGCGCAGTCTGCAGTCAGGCGACGATTATGCTGTCTGGTGCGCATGTCCAGGGTCTTTTCGATAGTGGTCGCTTCGGCTACAAGTTCTTGGACGGTTATCGGTGGGTTTCTCATCAGTCGCGCGAAGAGCTCCTAGTTGACCCCTCGCATGAGGAAACGAACTTTTTTCTCCTCAGGCATGTCTGGGTCAGCGTGACGGAATAGTCGGGTCATTTCTTCTGTGAAAATAGCGACATTTTTATTTGGTGGCTGAACGCGAGTCTCTAATAAAGCAGCGGCCCTCTCTTTGCGAGCGACGCTCGCGAACGTTTGCAGGAATGCGCCGCAGAAAACATCCCGCGTTCGGAGCGTGGACTCCCGATTTTCAAGCCAGGTCCTTGCGGTGTCTTCCAAATAGAAGAACACACGACGCAGCTTTTCGTCACGGTCCCAGTGGTTGAGGGCGGCCACACGGTCGTATACTTCTAGCCAGGACTCCGGGTCTTCGAACGAGGACCCATGGAAAATTGGTGGTTCTCTGGGTTGATGCATGACCATCGTGGGCTGGGACGCTGCGGTTGTCATTGTCGCTGCAGTCGCGGTCATGGCCTTGGTCTTCCGCGCCTTGTCTTGTAGAAGCCCGTACTCCGGTGGTAGCCCTTGCTGTCGGTGGCTTGTTCGCTGCTCCTGGTTGGCGTCGGTGTCTTCTCCGCGACTTGGGCTGGGTTCACGGCTTGACGGGGGCGTCCGGTACATGAACGAAGCAGCACCTCCACCAGATGTCACGGGGTCGTGACGTGGCCGAAGACAGGAGACTTCGTGTTGGGATTTAACTGTTTATTTGGGCGAACCTGTGGCCGGTAAACGGAAAGTCCAATTACAGCAGCAGTCTCGCACAGATAGCAGTCTCGGACTGATAGCGGCGAACGGAGCGTCGGCCTTCGATCAACAACTGACAAGCGGCGAAGCGCGTCGGCATTTATACTCTTGCCGTCGAATGTTCTAGCGTTATCGCTGGCGGTGGCGTAGGTTCGAGAACAATCTGTACCGTTCGCACAGTGGGCGTGATTTTATCGAAATGATCTACTACAGTCCGGAACCTTCTAGAAAACTGCAGGCGCGGTTTGCGCTGAGAATCGTGCAGTGTTCTGGGACGATAACAAAAACTTGGGAAATGGAACGTGGCAATATGGTGGATATGTCATTGTGTCACTTTGGCGACGCTAGAGTTCTATACGAAAATGCCCCAATGCGATTATCAATACAGCGTCGATAGATGTACCTCGCGCATCGTTGTAATGCCATGCTGTAAAGAAGAAAAGGTACCCGTGTCTGTTCCAACATCCCGTTTCTTCGAAAATTTTTCTGATCACTGATTATTAAAAAAACACTTCGAGAATGTCTGGCATTTCGAATAAGCAATATAATATTCGAGTGATGAGCTGACTGGAATACTACTTGATGTGCTATTCGAAATTTGAGAAGATTCCGCACATTCGTAGTATAAACTGCTTAGCCGCCATAATTTTGAAAGTATTCTTGTGTGTACCTTGCAAATGTCCATGGCCGTCTTTCTTCTCTACATATTTTTGGGTTGCACTATGACATTGCCATGAGCTCCACTGATGGCCGAGAGTTTCTTTCGGGGCCCTCATTGTCGTTTGTTCTTTCATTCTCTTCCAGCGCAGTATGCACTGGGCTCTTCGAAAGCCAATGTCTGCTGTTAATGTTTTGTTTTATTAGCTTAACGATTGTTGCACATAAGCACCTATTCATGAAAATCCAAAAGATTCTTGGGACTCTGAAACATATTTTTTGCTGTTCCTTTTGATTTTTTTTGCTTTCTAATTAAGCCAATGGCAAACAAGGTTGCATTGGGTAGACTTGAAAAAGTCGATGGAATTCAAACAAGAAGTAGCCAAAAAGCGACGTAATTCCAGTTTAGCACCACATTTGTAGGCAAATAAATGAAACGTTGTTATATGACAGGAGTTATTTTTATTATATACAATAAATATGATGTAAAAGATAAACAACGTGATTAGGTGCATAATTTTATCGGCCTTGCTTGATTCTTGAGCCACATGTCAGTTGGAAAAGTGTTTTATTTGTTAATTTTTACATTCTCAAGACCAATTTCATTACTCAAGATAGCAGGTAATACTCTACCAAATATGTGATAGAGCACAGTGAGTAAAGAACAACAATGTACAGACTTCTCATGAAAATTATAGTCCCCACTTTCCCGGTATGGAAGGTGACTGCAATCGTTGGGTGTGCGCAGTAGATAAGAAGCCTCGTATTTGACAAAATCGATTACCCACCCTATAACCACACCAAACATTGGCCTCGTATCTGCATGTTGGACTGAAAATGTCGTCGAATGACAATAATCTTCCGTCTGAAGAGAGTGAATTATAATTTTATTTGATACTCTGCGTGAGAAACTCGGTAAATGGGATTCCGGAGAGAGAGAGAGAGAGAAATAAAGATGCAAGGAAAGGCAGGGAGGTTAACCAGACGCACATCCGGTTTGCTACCCTACATTAGAGAAGAGATAAAGGGGAAAAAAGAGGTTGAAGAGAGATGAGAAGGTACACACAATCACGAGCACACTCGGGGAGCACACACAGTCTACAGGTGGTCGCTCACGTTTGTTGACATTAGGTAAAGTAGCAGTGCTTTAGTCGCTTTCTGCGCAACTGAGGCAGATGCCCAAGGTCCTAGTATCTTCTGCACACAAAATGGTCCGGGGTCAAGTTGATTCAAAACTATTCGGAGCTGGCATCGCTATGTGTCGTAGCAAGCGCAGCTGCACAGGACGTGTTCGATGGTCTCTTCAGCTCCGCAGTAGTTGCATGTAGGAGTGTCTGCCATACCAATGCGAAAGGAGTATGCCTTTGTAAATGCAACACCCAACCAAAGGCGGCATAACAGTTTCGCATCGGAGCGGGAAAGTTGTGATGGTAGCTTTAGCTTGAGCGAAGGATCAAGTTCATAAAACTGACACCTTTGGAAGCTGGTAGACGACCAGAACTGGCACTGCATTAAAGTGCCTCGATGCACGCTGCGGGTAGGTGCCGCCACCATATTGTCTGAGCAAACCGCTGGAAACATCCACCTTTTCGTGCATAGTGTTGCATTGTCAGCTTGACGTAATAAACGCTACGTTCAATTGAAATACTCGTGTATACCTTCTATAATATAAAAACAAACGCCACAGTGTATTGGAATGTTGGTGTTCTGCCTCAGATATGAGAAATATTTGCTTTTAAATTGATACCACGCACAAGTATAAACGCAAACACTAGAACAATAATGGTGGGTACTGCAGATGTGGTAGGATTTTGTAATTAAAGGCAAACAATAAAAAAAAAGAAACGAAGTATTTCAGGTGACAGATAGAAAAATCTTTTTACCACGAAGTATCCCAGCAAAGACTATAGTTTTTAAAAGAAGGGAGGTATATGCTGCGGTGATAAATTAAATTTGCCGCAAACAAAAGTACTGTATGTTGAAGCGACAAATTTTTTGATTTGTTGATAAGGAGGAGATCTCAAGCGCAGAATCAGTTCGCGCCGATTGGCAACCGTTCCTGGAAAGAGAGTACCGACGCCACTAAGGTGCCGAGCTGAAGTCTTAGCGAACAGCCGCTGATCGACAAGTGCGACAAGCCTAGCGAGATTAGTTTCTGCCTCTGTAGGTGGACCCTCAGTAAAAGACTGCACAGCGTAAGAGGCTAATACTGAACACCAAAATCTTTAAAATCCGGACCACTGCGGCCCGTCAGAGCAGGGAACCAAACCTTAAACAAAGCAAAGCAAGTGCTTGGGGAACGTCCACATCGAAAGACTGTAATCCAGCCGTGGTGCGTGTGACTGCCGATGCTGCACCACTGCAAGAGCACCTGAACAACCTAACCGGTTCTCCAGTGCACGGGAAATAAACCATGGTATAACTGCATCGAATCGTCATTACACACCACCACACATCCGATGACATTAGGGTTGCCATTGGCTAGGTTAAAAAGGCAGCCGAAACTCGAGGTAAATGTGACCGAAGTAGCCTGGTTGTTCAATTTTAACGTCAAACATGTAGAAAAAAGAACTCATATGTATACAGTTCTAAGTATCCCACAATAAATATTATAATCTTGAATAAGAAGGAAATGGAGCACAATGACAACAGTACATACTTTTTTCATTCTACTCCGTGAATTACGCAGGCAAGTTGCAAATTAGGTGTTAAATTGTTTTACTCGCAGTGTGCCTGCAAAACGTCAGCCGCAATACAGATAGAAGAGAGTATAAGGATGAAGGAAAGGCAGGGAGGTTAACCATGGTTGAACTCGATAGAATACCCTGCACTGGGGACGACGGTAAGGGGAGTAAAAGTTAGAGAGATAGAAGGAAAGAAAAGTCACTGCTGCCGTCGACACAACGGAAGTACTGTGCTTAATATCACAGACAGTGAGCATGACCGTGTCTTTATCAAATCAGCGCATTCGTTCGATCGCGTAACTTGTATGCGCGGTCCCATGCACCCAAAATCTTCCCGGTGGTCAAGCAATTAATGTGCCCCTTGCGTTTTGATGCAGCATTCTTCTGAAAGCTTGCTATAACTGAAGTGATTATGTCAAGCTGGGGCAACGCGCTTTGAGCTGTCGGTGCCTGCATCCCGCTCAGCAGCACGCCCATAGCACTAACCAGGGTGTTAACCATGCCGATAACTTGTCCGTCTTCTTCCGTCAAGTTGGGAGTTATCTCTTGCTCTTCATTAATCTCTTGCTTTTCGTTAAGGGTTTTCCTACGAAACAAACAAGCCATCTTATCGAAATTCTCTACTAACTGAAATGGCAATTTTTTGTCTCATCCACGAACTCACTGTACAGCTGCACGAGGGCGCATTTGACGTTATCTTGTATGACGTATATTGCGCTAAGCAATCAGAGGCGCGAGTGTCACAAAGAAAAGTTAGGCTCAACTTTTCTTGCGAGTGGTTCTTAAGATAGAGGAAGGAAGAGAAAAAATGAGCCCCGTTATTGTCTGCTTCAGGAGCGACACTGCCACAGGGCTCACAAGGGATGGGGGTGAGGAGGGATAAAAGAGTAGAAGTAAAGGTATAAGAAAGAGGAAGAAGAAGCAACAAAAAACTGAGGGGATAGGAGAGACAGGAAATATGGAAGCACGGTCACTGGAGTCCGAGGACGGGGTACACTTGCGAGAGATGTTGTCGGCGTCTGTAGATGGCGTAGAGCCGGTCCAGTAGGTCAGAGCTGCGCTGTCGGCGAAGACCGTCGGCGACAGGAGGTGACGTAGGGCCAGCCCAGTCGGCCAGAGCTACGGTGACGCCGAAGGTCGCTAGCGCGCGGAGCGCGCGGGCGCACAACCGGTCGGCACGAAATCCAGCGAGCGAGTTCAACAACTTTTCTTCTTTTTCTTGTAGAAACGTACACAAGGAATTTCAAGCGAGCGAGTACGTCGTGTTACTCACCGACTAGTTAGAAAACTTGTTGACTTCGCAAGAGTTATGTTTTTGTCAATTTACTTATGAAAATGTTTCCTTGTGATTCTCGTCATATTGACGCTGAAGTTTTAGTAGAGTTCCCGTTGAGCGCATCCCATAATTAACACTTTTGCCTGGCTAAGGATTGCTAATGGCTATATATCTTAAGCCTTCAAAGATATATTTTTGGAAAACTACTGAAATTCTTGTGGCTGCTGTCCACCTGCTGAACGAAAATGAGTCTTAGGCTCCCGCGTCTACTTAAAAGATTTCCGTCCTGGCTTATAATCTCATTTTTTCCTACAGCAGAGCACTTCTTTTGAAGTTGCAACGAGCTACAAGAACTATTTCCGCAGTCTGTCAACGCCCATCCTCAAGTGAAAAGAAATTCCGAGAATCTTGGTAGCCACTTGACAAGTCTCATATGCAACTGAGTTCTGGCTTGTCACATAGAAATTAAGTTCGTACTTCTTGTAAAAAAAGTGAAAGCGAGGCTCGCGCTGAATCCGCGCGGTTGAAGCTCAGGTATTTAGCGTTCTCACTTCGCTCGCACTACCTCCACGACTTTCAACCATTGGGGCTGTCTCTAGTGAACGGTCACAGACAATGAGGTGTCATCATGTGCTATCTCTGCTTGCGTGTGAGTTTATCTCCTTGCTTTCTTGTAATGAGAACCGTTTGTAATACATCCGGATGCATATATTATAAATCTTACCCCCCCCTCCCTTTCGTACCAAGCTTCCGAGCTGGTGAGTCATCCCCTCATCATACCTGAAAGCCACATCTTCCTGGCAAGCGGTTTTTCATGGTAATTGGAGCCTTAATAAGAAACAAATTGTACAAATTTCATATGTCCAAAATTAAGCAGTGAATGAACTTGAACTATTAGAACTCTACCTTTCTTGAGAAACGACCATGTTCTACCTTACTTTTTTGCAGGCTCGTACTTGAAAACTCGATTTGTTGCGCAAGAGAGATAGAGAGAGAGAGGGAGAGAGAGAAAGTCAAAGGAAATACAGCATAGTCAGGCAGAAGAACACTTCGGTTTGCTAACTTGTGCTTGGAAAGATGCAGAAAAGGTGTAAAAGAATGAAAGAGGAGACGAAGAGTTCGTGACAGTAGGAAAAAAAGTGTAGTGGTTAGATCATTATTCAAGCACTTTAAGCAACGTTGTCTGTAAACAGTCAAAGTTTGCCTCCAAGTCCGGTCGCTTGCAGGAACCGTAACAACGCCTTCAGAGCGAGTCGTGATGCAGACCAGGTATAGGCAAGGGCCCCAGGATTTCTTTATCTGCAAGTTTGTGGTTGTCCAGCTGGCCTAGTCCGGTTGAGAGGTTTGCTCCTTTGGAGTTGAAGCGTGTACATTCACAGAGAATGTGCGCGACCGTTTAGCTGTACCGACATAATTTACATGACGGGCTGTTAGCCATTCCAATCAGAAAAGAATGGACATTTGAGAACGCCACCCTAAGCCACAGATGAGCGAGAATGATACTGTCACGTTGCGAGACACCGAGCGGCTGACGTAACTGTGAGGTCAAGGTGCAAAGTATATAGCCGCGCACTTTTGAGTGTTGATCAATGCCATAAGCCTAACGTTAGACGTAGGGCTAGCACACGAAGTTCTTTTGTGGCGTTGGATTTTCAAAAGGAAATTGAGACGTCGCTCACACCGTCATGGGGCACGCGGATTGGCCAGCAGCGTCCGCTTGGTCATTTTTTTGAACACCACAATCATTAGGCAGCCACTGCTATATACTTTGTGGTCCTTTTCAACAATTGTTGTGGAGGACTTGCCTGATTTCCGCTACGGTATGCTCATGGAAGCCATGACGAAAAGCGGATGGTAAACTACGGAGAGCTGCTTTGCTGTCGCAAAATATAACTCACGGATTAGGTGCCTGCTTTATAACAAACTTAAGGGCGGCATGCAGGGCTACCATCTAGACGGCTGTAGTGGAGGTTGAAAGAAACATTTTTAGTTGTCTTGCAGTGAATCTTGCTGGAATTCCTATGATGGTGGTTGAGCTTTTAGCCATAACTGATCCATTCGTATAAATATGAATGTGAGCACAAGCCTCACGTAAATACAATAGTGATGCCTATTTAGGTGCAACTGACGACATTGTTGGCTTGGTAACACCTGCTACGTTAATGTTTACTTCAGGTCGATGTAGGAACCATAAACGAGAGGGTGGTTTTGCTGCACGCGTATAATTCTAGAGCAAAGAAGCACTATGGGCGGCAATATTATGACTGTATGTTGTACGACGCCTTTCGGCTGGTAAGGATGCTACATGGTGTAAAGGTACCCGGACGAGGTGTCAGATATGTACCCTAAGAGCATCTGTAGTTATGTGCGCCATCATTGAATGACCTGCAGCCATGTAATTATGGCCACTTTAGACACACACTTCAGAAGACCTAGGCACGCTCTTACTAGCAGCCCCTTGAGTACGCTCACGTTAGTTTTGCAGAAATTTCTCATCACAGGAAGACTGCATCTCACAAAGCCGCGAAAAAAGGCATTGTAGAGCTGCAGCTTTGACTATTGAACGAAAATGAAGGAGGGATACCTTCTCCCTTCTCATTTTTTCTTCATTTTTCGAAACGAGTCAAATGTTCTTCTACCTGCTCATTTGGCAGAAAAAAAAGAAAGAAGGTGAAGACACGTTGGCCCGAAATACAGAAGCTTTACATAACATAATTGCAAGTCAGAATGTTTTCTTCGTATGTTGCAGAACTTATTAGAATTACTCAATTGCCATTTGTTCTTTACTTTCGTTCATTTAGCCTTCATCGCTTTCAACAACATGAGGAGTCATAGTATGATGGTAAGCATTGCTTCACCTTCTCAGCCCTAAGCACATCGAATTAAGTTGAGAGGAGAGGGGGGGGGGCGAACTCATCAGTGACCCACTCATAAGTTATTTCTGAAACAAGCTTCTTCCCTGCATTCAGTTAATTGATTATGGCGTGGCGTATGTGAATGGATTCTACATTCACATAGGAAATTATATACATTAGAACAATATTGATATGTTTTAAAAAAAAGAAACGCGTAAAACAAATGTATGATCCGCGAAAATATACGATTCCGTCCCAGTAAACTTTAGGTATGACAAGCCAGTATTGAGGTGCAAAAGCGAAAATACGTATCTCAAAAAAAAAAAAAAACTTAAGCGTAGCTGGAACGGAAGGCTAGGTTCCCAAGCGCTCGGATCTGTCGAGCCCTTTCTAACAGAGCCGTGAGCGCCCATCTCATAGGTCATCCTCTCTGTTGGTGTGCGATAGCCAGAAACCTTACCCTCCAGAACAATCGTCCTCGCAGCTTTTAAGGACACAAAGACAAAGAGAGAATAAACTTGTATTATGAGCAATTGTACTGTGCGCTCAAAGGGGGTAACCTTCTTAGTCTAGCAGCTGCGACCCGAAATAGTGGCGAAGGCTCGACGACCCGATGGTATGCATAATTAACCAGCCAAAGGTAAACGAATGCCGAATGAAAGTGCGCCGTATACGATGTACGCTACATGGACAAAATGACGGCGTTGCTCTGGTGACGTGTCGAGGCATGCTCTGCCGCGATAGCATGTGCGTCTACGTGAGCCTCGAACCGAACCGCGGCTAACAGCAGGAGCGAGAGCCTCCGTTATTTTGGTACTACTGTTAGCTTCGCAGTGTTTACCCCGATGTTGTAGTAGCCGTGGTGTCCGAACAAAAGTGCGTGGAACGAGTGTGCATCTATGTACCGTACTGTGGATGAAGTATTTGCAATGCTCAGTGCAATCACATCAACTGCTATAGAAATTACATATTTTCAAAAATCCGTTTGAAGATTTTGACAACCAGAGTCACCGCCTGCCTTCGAGTCCATGTGTTGTTGACAGAGAGCGCATATCGAGCAATTTGGAGAATACATGTTGTATGTGGTTAAGTGTTGCGGAGAAAACGTGAATAGTACTATTGAGCAAAGCAGCGTGCAGGGCCAAAAATTAGGCACTGCGGAGAAGCCACCGTCACTGCGTGGAGGTAGCCTGCCGCTTAGCGCTTTACAAGTATACTGAAGAAGGCCCTTTTTGTACACCTGAATGCGAGTTCCTGGTGGCATAATGCATCGTATACGACCACACTTTCTCACAGTGCTAAACGTAGCAGCCGAATAATCGTATTTTCGGGGAACGCATTAACCAGAACATGTGGTTTTATGGGTGATCTTTAGGTTTCGGTATTGTGAGCATAGAGCCAGAAAATCATATTAAGCTGGTACGTATCAATGTGGTGCTACTGTATTGAGTATAGGACGAAATGATTAAATCGTAGAAATGAATGTAATCAGAATGATTGTTAATGCATATTTTCTTCATTCTAGTCCTCCCGTAAAGCTTCATTACTAGGAGATAGAAAACGTTATTCACATCAATTTTTTTTTGTTTCAGATAAGACGTCGTGGCTACTCATTCTGGAGTAATATGGTAAATGAGTTCCTTCGCTTGACCTTTAGGTGAAAAGGGCCCAATTTACTATAATATTTAGCAAATTATTATGACAAAGTTTAAGAGGTCTGGCGTATTATAATAAAGCAACTCATTAACGTGTGACCACCTCCATAGTGCAGGCGAGATGTAGGCTTGAGCCCAAGGAATGTTCATGCAAGAAAAACATCCTTAGAAGAAGGTGTTTAATCACCTTACTCTGAAGCTCTCGAAAGCCCGTGAAATTTAGTTGGAGAATTGTTTTGCTTTGATCAGTAAGAATGAAATTTTTATCAGTGTAATGTTTTGAGTTCCAATGTTACCTCAATGAGCATCTTTTTTTATAGTAGTAGGGCACCACGAGAGACCAGCTTTTACGTCACCAGCTTCATTCTTGTCTTCAATGATAGCGGTCAGGCCTGAGAAAAGAGATCTGTTTCTGCCTGATTTTCCCACTTCTTGGGCTTGTGTTGACTGCGCTGTCAGCATTTCACTTGGTTCACGTCATCTTCCGTTCACATATTGGTCTGCGTTGTGCCCGAGCGCATGCAGTGCCTGTGGCAATGTGTAGCGAATGTTAAAATAATACTAATGCGTTAAAGGACTTATTCACGCCCGTCGATACATCATCAACGAAGCGAAAAACAGCGCGAAACACAAGACCCAGAAAGAGCTGGACGAAGCGCTGGCTGCCAACCAAGGTTTTATTGCATACATGGGGGTATATGTAGCACACGCAACATGATAGAAGGGATATGATAAAGTCATAACAGTGACGTGAAACTTTTGTTACTGAATGATTTCATGCGTCTAAATAAAAAAAAACTGCGAAGAAGCATTCATACGCTTGACAAATACGCAACTTCCCTGCTGAAGAGTGCTAAGGATAGAGTGACCCACAGAATCACGGCGTGTTAGCTTTCTGCTTGTGAAAGACCGTCGGGCTGACTTGTTTCTGTTCGAACCTCAAATTATCTATCTCTGCTAATATATATACTGCTCATAATGGGAGATAAGGGTTCATAATTTCTGCCTAAAACTTCACGTTTGGTTGAGGAGCGATGCCATAATACCTCAAAATATTCACAAGAGTATTCACGTATCCAGGGGCACGTGTCTGTGTTTTAATTTCAACTATCTGAAGCTACAGACTCTTGACGGCATCTGGTTTTCTCTACCGATGTGCCCAGAGTAGCATTGGTGGGCACAAATTGATGTGTGGGGTTGAACGTCCCAAAACAACCATATGATTATGAGAGACGCCGTAGTGGAGGACTCCGGAAATTTTGACCACCTGGGGTTCTTTAACGTGCACCCAAATCTGATCACATGGGCCTACAACATTTCCGCCTCCATTGGAAATGCAGCCGCCAAAGCCGGGATTAGATTCCGCGACCTGATCGGTGGGCAGAAAGAGCCCTAGAAAATAGCCACCTAATTTTCTACCCTTTTCTTTCACCATTTGGCAAAATAGATTCAAAGTAATGTTATTTTGAGTTACATATAAACCTACAAGAGATTGCCTAAACGCTATGCACTTCATTTTTATCTGAAACGCTAATAAGAGACTTTTCTTACCCTGGCAGAAAGGCGAAAACGCCTGTTCTGTTTCGAAGATACTAGCTTTGAAATGAGGTGACTGGAAGTTTTTTTTTGGGCACAACACTTGTAATCTTGAAATCCTACATAAAAAAATGGCAGCATATCCATGAAGTGAATGATGGAGAGAGGGGCGAAGAATTCGTCCGCCCATTTTTTCTTGCTTCCGTCCGTCCATGCGTCCGTCAGTGTGACCGTCCATGCGTCCATCAGCCCGTCCGTGCGTGCGTCTGTTCGTGCGTCCGTCCCTGCGCTCGTCCATGCAGCCGCCCCTGCGTCCGTTGATGTGTCCATCCATGCATCTGTCTATGTGTCCGTTCGTCCATCTATTCAACACTCCAAATACCACCATCTCGCATCTTTTCATCATATATTCCCCATATAGAAGCACCGCCATCCAGCGGACATTCCAAGGACTAAACGAGAGGTGGCACACGCACACTTTCTTACGGCTTGCGCCTCGGGTCCACTTCCCACCTTTAACCACCTCGAGTTCATGGTGTATACTAGTTCACTGTATTCATGGCACTGCGGCCGAACGCTCGCTAAATTTTTCGGACACCAAGGAGGTTACACCCAGCGAGTATGACGTAGCAAACTTTTCCAGTCAGGTAGTGCTCTATGTACATGCCAATGGCTGCTAATGGGAAATGAGAGGTGGAGAATTCGGCTTTTACTTTCTTACGGCTTGCGCTTCGTATCTACTTCCCATTTTTAACCACCTCGAGTTCATTCATGGTATATACAAGTTCATTGTATTCATGGCACTGCGGCTCAGCGCTCGCTAAACCTTTCTAAAGCTAAGGAGGTTACACCCAGCGAGTATAACGTAGCAACCTTTTCTTGTCAGATAGTGCTCAATGTACATGCCAATGGCTGCTAATGGTGATCGCAGCCTGCGCGTTAACTAAAAGCCGAATGCTCCTGTCTCTCATTCTCCATTAACAGCCAGTGACATGTACATTGAGCATTATTTTTTATTGTTCAACAACGCACAGAAGAAGTCTCTCACCAGCACCACCTTGGAGGTCAAAATGGTATACCTGTTACATACTACGAAGGACGAACGGGTGCTGCTATGAGGGGCTTTTCCCCTAAAAGTGCTAAACATCACGAAAGAGCGCTACTAATGACTTATGTAAATTGCCTTGTGAGCGACGGATATTGCTGTGGGAAGAGCGCGCATTTTCACAGGTTGTAAACTCGAGTAAAGTATTTAGGCTCAAAAAGAACTAGCCCAATTCTCTACTTTACTTCACCTAATGCCATTGCCCGGGTATTTCAAAAGATATAAGAAAGTTTGTTGCGTTCGCAGAATGTTTTGCTTTTTATTTCTAGGATGACCTAATTTCATACATTTCTGCGCTCTCTCATGCGTTGCCTTCCTAGTTCCATTACTGGGGCTGCAGATTGTCAATATAGTTATGCGGGTAAATCTTACCGTATTAGGTTCTCTTTTTACAATTTGTTGACTACGCGACTCTGATAGTCGAGCCTCACTTTGATGTGCTTGTTGTGACTGACATTTCTCCACAAAAAAATATGATGCAGCCATCTATTAAGCTGCATCACCTGATAATGTGTGTTTCACTTTTGTGTTACTTTCATCGTAGCACTATTTTTCAGCAGCGAAAAGAATACCTAACGAAGCTCACTTGAGCATAGTTCATTGCATTGCTCTCTGCTCAATTGCTTTTAACCGTCATCGTAAACAGAATGCCTCGTTTGAAAGTAACGCCAATCTACTCGCTAAACTTCCTTTTTGTAGGGTGGTGGAGGACTTATGCGACCAGGCTTCATCGGTGGTGGCATGGCTGGTGGCCTCATGGGCGGCCCAATGGGTGGATGGGCTGCTGGTCTCATGGGTGGCCCAATAGGAGGAATGGCTGGAGGCGTTATGGGTGGCCCAATGGGTGGATGGGCTGGTGGTCTCGTGAGGCGTCGAATTCGAATACGTGGAATGGCTGGTGGTCTTATGGGTGGCCCATTTGGAGGAATGACTGGTGGCCTGATGGGTGGCCCAATTGCTGGAATGGCTAGTGGCCTGATGGGTAGCCCAATGGGTGGAATGGCTGGTGGTCTCATGGGTGGCCCATTAGGTGGAATGGCTGGTGGTCTCATGGGTGGTCCATTCGGTGGAATGGCTGGTGGCCTCATGGGTGGCCCTATGGGTGGATGGGCTGGTGGTGTGACGCGTCGTCGAATTCGAATACGTGGAATGGCTGGTGGTCTCATGGGTGGCCCATTTGGTGGAATGGCTGGTGGCCTCATGGGTGGCCCATTTGGTGGAATGGCTGGTGGCCTCATGGGTGGCCCATTGGGCGGAATTGGTAGTGGCTTCATGGGTGGCCCAATGGGTGGAATGGCTGTCGGCCTCATGGGTGGCCCAATGGGTGGAATGGTTGGTTGATTGACTGGTGATATGATCAGCGCCACGAAGACATTCGGATACTCGAGCCCCATGCAAACGGTAAGAAATATCAGATGCTACATTCTTTTTCTCAACAAATTCCTATAGGAAAGAACTCTAAGTTTCTTTCACTCGAAGTTATAAGTTATCTTCTCATAACATTTCTGAAACTGCGGCTCGAAATTATCATCATTGCAGGCACCACAATATTACGAGGGAAACCGGCTAGATTTCGGTCAGTACTAAATGGATACTGTCAGAAATTTTTATTCAAATGAATGTAGGCTTATATTTGAAAAATTCGCTTCTAGAAGTGTCTTTGAATTTTCTGAAACCAAGGGAATAATTTAAAAACGTGTTTCGGCTGAATAACACGGCTGAAAGAATCTTTACTATAAATCGCAATGCTTACAGGGAGGCAAATAAACAATAAACACGCCGCATCGACCCTGGTCTGACCATCCCTCTTTCCCGTAGCCACAACGGGCGTAATTTAAATAGTACACACACATTTCATATATGTAAACTTTAAGATGATTGTATAAGCGTAAGATATTTCCATTTAAAATATGACGAAATCGATGGTATGGTACACTCATACGCCAGGTAATTTTGGTATGAGAGTGATGAATATTCTTTCCATCACTACTGTGGATGCAACTTCCAGTGTAGATGTTCAACTTGTTATCTTATTCATTTTTCGTGATAAATCCGACAGGCTTAATTTTAAAACATTCATAATCCGTGCTTTAGTAAACAACTATACGTTCTATACATTACCTATTATTACAGGCACACCATAAAGTACCAAAGTGGTACATACGTTCACTTAGAGCAATAAAAAAGTGTTGTTGTGTGCCATACTGTGGCCGAATCGGTACGAATGATTTACATTTACCAGTGCCTATATTGAGTGTATTGTATTTAAAAAAAAAACTGTTTCTCTAGTGTGAGGGAGCAACAGAAATTTTCCTGTGGTACACTCTGTTTTCCATTCAACCTTATTCTTTCTCTCTCTCTTTAGGAAATAACGCGTTGTTGTTTCAATTGCGAAGACATAATTTTAATGTTGTTTGGATCCGATTTCACGTTTGCCACTGGGATGAAAATAATTGTTCCATTGTTATAAATATTCAATTGTTGCTACGAGCATTTATGTTACCTGTCCAGCTATCATGCTGGTAAGGGACCCCTTTTGAGTTATTTCCCATCAAAACCCCGAGTTACACAGACACGTCAATTCTTTGAAAATGCGGTGGTAAGCAAATGATGCCATCTATTCAGAAGCATTGATTTTCACTGAAGGTACCCGTTATATTTGGCTCACTGCGTTTACTGCCTTTGAATTTAGAAGCGCATTATATTGGAGACTTACAAGAGTGACCTTGGCAAAATATAAAATTGATTCAAATATGTGTCTTTTTCTTTTTTCCTGACGCAACAGTTTGGAGGATCTGGATTCGACAATGCATGCCCGTGACAAGCTCCTTCGGCAGTGTGTATGAATGAAAAGAACATACATTGTAATATACATTGTTTTGTTGCTCTTCCTAATTACCCTCTAATTTTTTTTATTTATTGTCTCCCTACAGTATGCAAAGCATTAAAAAGCCACAAAGGCTCTGAACTACGATAAGAAATTGATACGCGCACCGTTTTTCTTGCAGCACACATGAATTCGGAATCTTCGAATGGTGACACCTAGCAGTCCGATACACGCAACGCAGACTACAATTACAAATACTGGGAGTTCCTTGCTACACTGAACAGACAAGGGAAGGCCTGCTATGAAGATAGCTTCATCTGTACATCACGAATGCAAACACTCGTTCACTGTTATGTGCCCTTATATTTTGTTATGTAGACATTCTTATGTCTCTCATCGAGGTCTTCGAGGGTGAAGGCTGGTAAGTAGTCTAACGCGCTCATCACACATTCAGAAGGCTTCAATATGGCTAGCTGTGCTGAGCCCCATACAAACACGTGCCAGTGGCGTGGGAGGAAGCATGCATAGCACAGTAAACTGACAAGCTTTGAGTTGGCCACTTCGAATGCCGTAAGCTGCCAACAAACCTACGTGGGGTTGGTGTTATTTATTTATTTATTTATAAATACTGCAGCCCTATACCGGGCTATGCAGGCATGGAATATCACACACTAATGGAAGCAGGAAAAATAATTCAAGAAAATAACACAAACTTCAAAGCAAGAACGCTCATAAGAAAGTAATACTACAAATGAAGTAGATTATACTTCAGGAATATGTAGATTAATCAGAACAATGAAGTCTTTTAGTGGAAAGCCACGAATGCTACCAGGCAGTGAATTACAAATCGCTATTTGAACGACAAAAAACTAGTTTTTAAATAGCGTTGGTACGCGGAACGAAAGTCGTTAGGTTTAAAGCATGTGAACTGCGAGTACAACATTCATAAAAAAATATGATGTGGTGAATGCCAGAAAGGCCAGAGGAGAAGTTATTTATTGCGTATAAAAATTTCAAAGCTCCGTTTTGGTATGGTGAGAGTTGTGATGGAATGTTCAATGATTGAAGAGCTAAGGTTGGTGAGAAGTTGCGACTGTAGTTACCAAAATTGAAGTGGGTAGATTTTTATTAAATAATAAATAGTGTGTTTATTTCACACTGTAGGAATATCAGACCACACATCAGACAGGTAGCTCCGGCAGAACCCTGATTATCAGCTTTACCAGACAGCTATGATAACAAACTTGGTCTGCAAAACAACGCAGCGTAAAGCAAGGAAGAGATTATCAGTCGCCAAGTCCCCAGACAGCTGTCTGGCAAGTATTCAGGGACTCGACTGGATCCGGCGGCCAGAGAAATGTCTTCTGAGGCCTCGCGGCTCATGTTGTATAAAAAGAAATGACACGAGCAGGTTTTACGTCACTGTAATAAAGAAGGATTTACAGACACAAGATATTGAGAAGAAATCTCAACATAAAATTTTGACTGCTAATCGATGTAAATTTATAATTGCGAGTTTTGCAATACATTACCTATGAATTTTTGACTTTGGTGAATAGAAACACTTCCTAACTTCTCGCACTCATATATTTGGCAGCGCTGATATAAAAAAAAATGTTGCCCGCATGTTCCCAAGGGTTGAACTGGAGTAAATGCGTCGCATGATGGGGGGTTATGGCGTGAATTGGGTATAGTTGGGAAGCGTAATTGTTATTTCTTCTTTATTGATATTATCTATTGAATGAAGGAGAAGCGTTGCCTTGAACGAGTGGTGAGCCGCTGCTGCGCAATCCAGTGCCTACATATGCGGGGTGGCCAATGAACGGTTGAACCACTCAAGAAGTCGGTTTATACTAGCAGACGCTGCCAGCGTCGGTCTTGCGAGGCGAGGCATGGTTTGAGAAGGCTTAGTTGTTATTTCGTCTCTCTTATTCTCATTTATTGAATGAAAGAGAAGCGTTGCCTTCAATAAGGGGGGAGCGGGGCGCTGATGTGCGGTCCAGTGCCTGCATATAAGGGGTGGTCAGTGAACGGTTGTGCTGCTCGAGCAGGCAGCTTTTGCTAGCGGCACTGCCTGCGTCGGCCTGGCGAGATGAAAAAGGGGGAGGGGAGCAAGCAGTTGGCACGAGACGCAAGCATGCGGCACGATACGCGAGCATGTGCGGGGGGGTGTAAAGACATCAACGCACGATGTGCGACAAAGAAATGCTTCCCTTTATTACGTCCCCTAGCTCGTAGTGAATAATTTTGGAACTATCAATCTCAATGAAATACCTGTTGTTTGTTAGTTTTTTGGAGCAAACGTCCGAGCAAATTTTTTGAAACATGATGTCGAGAAAATTCAGCTTAGCAGATGATGTAAGTGTAAAAAGAACACTGATATCAAAGAGCTTTTAGGAACATAAATGTTTAAAAAAATTTAGCCAGTAATAACATTGCGAAAGTTAGCGCGTCCATCTTTCGTTCATTACTTCGCAAGTTAAAGACACACTAAAGTGAAGCAATGCCTTCGCTTGGCTTCACGAACTGCACTCTGAAAATTCCCATGCCACATGTTTTACTATCCTAACTTTATTATCAGCGAAATTTTATCAAGGTTGAAGATTCGTTTTTAAACTTCGAGCCAAAACCTCTGCGCGTGACATCACAGAAATCACAGCATATCCACGGAGTTAATGATGATGAGTGGGGCGAAGCATCCGCCTGCCTCTCCATCCATCCATCCATCCATCCATCCATCCATCCATCCATCCATCCATCCATCCATCCATCCATCCATCCATCCATCCATCCATCCATCCATCCGTCCGTCCATCCATCCATCCATTCATCCGTCCGTCCGTCCGTCGGTCTGTCTGTATTTATCAGCGCCATCTATTGTATGATAAGAGAGACGTTACTGGGTATAGGCACCGTTCAGTCAAGTTTTCCAGTCTCACTACAGCGCCAGAATACATCGCCTAGCGGATAAAAAAAAAGCTTGAGACGGCCTAGGTGAAAATGGAACGCGGCTTGAGCGTCTCCCGCCCTGCATCTATCGGCGGATTGTGGCCGGGATACACGGGGGACGCGGGTACGCGTCTCTGTTCTGCGTGCTCCTAACGGCGAATGTCAGAAACTTTGAGACGGGGCAGTGTGAGCAACGCAGCTCCCTCTGGTCAGTGTACGGTGCCTCTGCTGGAGAAATGACGGACTACCTTCGCCTGTCAAACTTCAAAAAGTAATTTTCGTATTTTCGCGACATTGGCTCGAAGAAATTTTCTGATGTTTTCTGTCTTAGGTCTATGACACACACAAATGGTAAGATATATCATTTTTATTTATTAGAAGGTACGTATGACCCAGTAGACGCCTTCACGATCTACGACGTCACGGTGTTTGATGTGGCAATGTACAAGTGATGTCTTCACCCGCAATTTTGAATACGAAGCATTTCTTAGCGAACTTCGGCGACCTTGAGCGTATCTATCTATCTATCTATCTATCTATCTATCTATCTATCTATCTATCTATCTATCTATCTATCTATCTATCTATCTATCTATCTATCTATCTATCTATCTATCTATCTATCTATCTGTCTATCTATCTATCTATCTATCTATCCGTCAACGACTTTAGCTCTCCTGGCCGTTTCGCTAATGGTATCGATACCAAACTTGGTATGGCATAACAACACAGTATGAAAAACACATTTGACTAGTCATAACATGAAAATCACGACATGTTTGTCATAAATATAGTGATTTACATTTCATGGTCCTGCAGCTTTTTGATGATTTCGTTCACATGGCATGTTGCAAAACTGATATGATATGTCATGATTGCATGGCAAACACAAGCGACATGCCTTCACATAAAAATTATGACATACGTGTCATGTGGCAACATGAGAACATGCCGCACTCATGATGCGCTCGCGGCCGTTTCGCCAGCGTCACGAATACCAAATTTGGCATTACAGTACGTGAATGGATGACGAAGGTATGTGACTAGTGCAAACATGATAATCATGAGATGCGTGTCATGTAACAACATGACTACATGCCACGATCGTGATCCGCTGGCGGCCGTTTCGCTTGCTTCACCTATACCAAATTTGGTATTACGGGACATGAATGGATGACGAAGGTATGATACTGGTGCAAACATGATAAACATGAGATCTGTGTCATGTAACACGACTACATGCTGTGCTCATGATGCGCTCGCGGCCGTTTTTCTAGCTTCACATGTACCAAACTCGGTATTACGTGACGCGAACGGAAGAAATAGGTAAAATGCACATCCAAACATGATAATCACGACTTGCATGTCATGTAGCAACATGACTACATGATCGTTTCTCTTGTCGTTTCTCTTGCTTCACATGTGCCAAATTTGGCATTACGTGACACCAATGGATGACGAAGTTATGTGACTGGTACAAACATGATAATGATGAAATGTATGTCAAGGGAGAACATGACTACATGCCACAGTCAAGGTGCCAACACATTTCGACATGACGCGGTGCGCGTGTTTACCAGCGTTCATTTCGTCGCGTCACGCCGGCGTTGCCTCGCCAGGCACCTGTCCTGCCATAAACCCGCAGGCGCGCGCCACGCTGCGTTGCTTTGGTGGATGCGCGTTTCAGCGCGTCTAGCATCCCTCCGTCGCGAAAAGAGGGAGACGCAGTGTTTTCTCGGTAACGCATCGGCGCGAAATGCAGCATGTCGCAATCCGCGCTGGTTGCTGTCAAGCCGCGCCGACGGATGCTGATCGCGCCTGACGTCAGACTATTGAGAGCTCGCGTTTTGCTAACGTAGCATAGCTGTGCCAGCTTGCGCGTGCGTCAACGCTACATTAGAGTATTTTGGGCCCTTCACGATGGGCTCGCGGGCGTTTTGCTAGTTTCACACATAGAGAATTGAGTGTTACGTGACGTGAATAGATGACGAAATATATGACTGGTGCAAACATGATAATTCGGACATGCGTGTCATGTAAGAACATGACAACATACCACGCTCATAGCGTACTCTCGCCCGTTTCGCTTGCTCCGCATATAATAAATTTTGTAACACGTGACGTGAATATTTGACGAATGTAAACGACACACCCAAACATGATATTCATGACAGGATTGTCATGTACGGCATCATTTACCTCCACCTCGTAACGTTGTGCTGGTTTTAAAGTTACATATCAACATTTCTTATTAGTGCTTCGCATATCATCGATTACCACTGTACGTAGGATCTGCCAATTTTTTAACATGTTTTCTCGCTTACAAAGCATCGTGTCGCGGTTGGAGTGATGTTTACGGGATTATGGAATTGTACTTTACTATTACGCAAAAAATGACTTTGCTGTTTAATGTCTCTTAGAGTAAAAAAAAAAGCCTTTCTTTCTGTTCTACAACACTCGCTTCTGTGAACAGAACGATTGCTGTGCTTTGTCTTTCAATTGTTTGCGTCTGCACTTCAATAAAAGCGGCCTAATTGTTCAATAAAACGGACCTAAAGTTAGATCATTTTCCATCTCTTTTTTTTCACTCTTTTAATGTGTAAAAAACCATTTTTTTGGAAGAAGCATCTAATGCAGCCGTTTCTTTACCGTTCTTACTATATCAAAGCGGACAATGCCATAACCCTTCTCGAGTCAGCGAGTGTTTAAGTTGTTTTCCTCCGCTCCCGGTGATGTTCGGGGTGCATGTTTCTGGGTAACGGAGGTTGTTTTGTCTGCTTGCTTTGGAAACAAAGACGTATATAAAAGAACACGACAGCTGTGGACCTGGGTGACAGTCGTTAGCTGGCATCATGATGCCGTACACGTGGGCCTTTGTCCTCATTTGTGAGTACTTGTTTAGTTTCTCACCTATCAGCAGAACGTCATACTGTGCATGTGTTCAACAGCGAATCGTGGAATTGACGAGCTTATCGCCTTCACATTGATTTAGGGTCAATAAAGGCATATGCGGCGTTATTTATGAGAGAAGATGAAAAAACAAAAAAACAACACCATGGTGTTATTATGAGAAGAACTGTGTTTTGCAAAGTTATTTTAGGCAGAAGGCGAATTTGTGTGTAAGAATGCACAAAAATAACGCATTAGCTCAGCAGACGGGTAAATATTTTGCAAGTTAATATGAATAGAGGCCAATTTTAAATGTCACTTTAAAGCGCAGAAATAAAGTCTTTTCCATTCCATTCCATTCTATTTAAAGCGGGGTCCACTTTCGCGAAATTGTGCAGACACAATTACAAATGAACTTTCTTACAGCGCAACACCAGAAAAAATACAGGACAGGGAAGGAGTAAAAGAGAAAGAAAAGACGGCGCTGTTTTTTTTACTCCTTCCTTCTTTTTTACTCCTTCCCTGTCCTGTATTTTTTCTGGTGTTGCGCTGTAAGAAAGTTCATGATGGATCCTAACCAACTGGCCCGGCTTACCGTCTTACTACAAATACAAATTTATGCGTGTTTAACCCTCGGAGGTGTTTTGATTAAAACATGCATATTGTGGTTGAATGCATGACCTTTTATCTGATGCTTTTGCACCTTTTCACATTACCTAATCTCACGCTTTCTATTTATGTACACAATGCCCTATTGCCATATTGTAATACTACATTCGCTCTAAAGCCCTATCGCTGTTCTTGTTCGTTTTTTTTCAGTAGCTGCATGCGCTGCAGCATGGACCGAAACGCCAATGTCACCAATGTACTTTCTCTTTCCATGGGTAAATATGGCTAATAAGTAAACATAACAGAATCTCCTATGAGTAATATTTCAAAAATAGGATGGTGAGAAATCGCAGGAGACAAGCAAACTGGACGAGTTGGCGGGTTTCCATGATAAATATACAAAACAGCGCTTAGACAAAGTATGAAGGAAGGAAGCCACACACAAGGTCTACGTGACAGGCTACGTGAGCTCACGGTATACATCACGCCCGACAGGCAGATAAAGAGTGTCGCACTCTCGCCGTTATGGCTACTGGCGGTGCCGGCTGACGTTTTCATATTTAATCTACATAAATACCTCATGAAGCGGACTGAGGGATAGGCGCCATAGTAGCTCAATTGGTAAAGCATCAGACGCGGTATTGGAAAATTGCTGGTTTAGTCCCTGCCCACGGCGAATTATCTCTTCGTCCACTTTTATTTCTTCACGTTTACATTACAATTACTTCTAATATTGTGCCCTATACTTACCTTGGCACGATTGTCGGTCAGATCTCATTAGGGAAAGAAATAACACAGGAAGGAAGTGTAGCTTTCTTCCTTCGTTCTGTGTCTAAGCACTGTTTTGTATATTTATTGTGATAAGAATTCGCTAAACAGAAAATGTTCTTCTACCTTACCTTCCGAAGAGGAAGCCGCTTGACAAACCACTGTCTTTTTAAAAATGCCCTGTTAATCGATGTTTTATCCTTGCAAGCCTCTGTGTTCCCTGAATTTCGCTTTGATTGAAGTAATTATTTATTATGCTACCGAACGCTTGCATTATCACGAATTTATTTATATATTTACGCTTCCCGCACTATATTTCCACATTTACTGCAATAATACAGCATACAATGGTTGTCATGAATATACATGTACTTCACATTTGACTCACTTATTAGTGTAATTCAAGTCACGCTTGTGTTGTTGAGTGTTAACTTTTGCTCGATGAATATTGGGGAAGAAAACCTGGTCGACCGCTTCCAGAAAAATAATCAGCAAATATTCTTCCGGTCGAATTAGTATTGTTAATATTAGGAGAAGTGATAGTATTAGCCTAAATGAAAACCTACCCCGAGCATACTTTACTATCAAATATTGCAGTGACTGAAGTTTAGCCTAAAGCTCTTGCACAAGCGTCATTTTACACCTTGTTTTGGTGATTCTTGACAAGAATGATGTTAATACACAACTACTACCAGATGTGTGTATTAAAGTATTATAAACGGTCCTTGACTCGATTGTTTGAACAGTTACAGCGGAAGCATGTAATCGAGATAACACACGTTTTTTGTGGGCGATAGGTCACGTTGTAGCATTCTTGGCTGGTGACTCGCTTCTGAGCTGTATAGGTATTACATCTAAACCAATACTTGTTTATTACGTCGTATAAATCAGAAAGTTAGCAATACTCAACAGGTGTTCAGTGCTAGTCTGCGGAAAGTTAGCCCACGTATGATAGAAATCAACACAAGAAAGGAAGGAAAATAGGTGGAAAAGAACGGAAGGGAGGTTTACCAGCCTATAGGCAGCCGGTTTGCTAACCTGTGCATGTAAGGGGGACGGGGAGATGAAAGATAGAGAGCAGAGAAGGAAGAGAGATAAGCACGGCACATTCGGCAGCACACGTGCGCACACTCAGCCATAACAACACAACTACTGGTATTTGCCTATGATAGAAGATAAATGGTCGGACGGAGGGATCTTACGTAGGGCATATTGACACTGACTAATATAGCCAGTTTGTTTAATGTAGTTAGCCGTGCTAATTTTAACCCCTCTCCCGACCCCAAGTAACGATAACAAGCTGTGATAGTGGCTGTTTGTGCTCCAAGTTGCCACAAGAACTTCTATAGGTGTATCATTCCCATGAACAGAAGCATCGATACCACAAAAATAATGAACTTAAAGAACTGAGCGGAGCAGGTGGAAACGTATATGTTTATGTTTTTTGGGTGTTTCAGCCTGCACACAGGTGCCCCGTGGGAAGTAAGGACTTCGACAAGTGCGCGGTGAATGACGTAAGATGAAGAAGCCAAAATTTTATCTTGTTAAGTTTTTATGAGTTTTTTGTTCTAAAGTGGTTACAATGCATCATAACTACCCAAAATACATCAATTATGCATTAACACGGAAGCAATAAGTGACATTTTAGTGAAGCACGTCATGATAACCTTCACCAATCAAGTTCACATGAGAGCCGTATCTTCATGCTTCCTATACTGATAAAAATGGCTCGAAAAGAGTGCTGTTCGCGTTTCGCCGCTCTAATGTTACACCTATGTTTTTAGGGCGAAACTACTTCTAACAACAGCCGTTCGTCCCTCGTAGCCGTTGTAGTATGTAACAAGTATAACATTTTGACCATCAAGGTGGTGCCGGTGAGAGATTTCTTCTGTGCGTTGTTTAACAATAAAAGATAGTGCTCAATGTACATGCCAATAGCTGCTAAGGAGGAAGGAGAGACAGGAGAATTCAGCTTTTAGTTACCGCGCATGCTGCGATCCACATTAGCAGCCATTGGCATGCACATATAGCACTTTCTGACAAGAAAGGGTTGCTACGTTATACTCGCTGGGTGTAAACTCCTTAGTTTTAGAAAGGTTTAGCGAGCGTTGAGCCGCTGTGCCATGAATACAATGAACTAGTATATACCATGAATGAACTCAATGTGGTTAAAGATGGGAAGTAGATACGAAGCGCAAGCCGTAAGAAAGTAAAAGCCAAATTCTCCTGTCTCTCATTTCCCATTAGCAGCCATTGGCATGTACATTGAGCACTATCTGCCACGAAAAGGTTGCTACGTTACACTCGCTGGGCGTAACTGTTTTAGAAAGGTTTAGCGAGCGTTGGGCCGCAGTGCCATGAATACAGTGAACTAGTATATACCATGAACTCGAGGTCGTGTAAGGTGGGAAGTTGACCCGAAGCCCAAGCCATAAGAAACTGTGCGTGTGCCACGTATCGTTTAGTCCCTGGAATGTCTGCTAAATTACGGTGCTTCTATGTGGGGAAAATATGATGAAAAGATGCGAGATGGTGGCACTTGGAGTGTTGAATAGATGAACGAATAGACACACAGGCAGATGCATAGATGGACGCATGAACGGACGCAGGGGCGGATGCATGGACGAACGCACGGGCGGGCGCACGAACAGACGCACGCACGGACGGGTGGATGGAAGCATGGACGGTCACACAGACGGACGCATGGACGGACGGAAGCAAAACGAATGGACGGACGAATGCTTCGCCCCACTCTCCATCATTCACTCCATGGATATGCTGCCAATTTTTATGCCTCCACTTCAAGGGAGACTACGACGGTGTGATTAAACAGGATATGTCGTGAATACTGCGAATAGCGGACGCGCATAGTAGAGTAATGATTTTCTAAATATATATGGAAGAACTTAAGGCAGTTATCAAGAGAAAAATATGAATCTGGGTTTAGACAAGCATTTTGAGGGGGTGTACACAAGGGTGTCTTCTGTCCCCTTCACTGTTTATGCTAGACCTTATATAGTATTTTGTTCGTTTGCCCTCGGGGCACACAATATACTAGAGAATCGAGGGGCAAACCTAAATGAGTATGCCAGTTTATCAATAGGCACAAAATCAACTGAGAACTTCACAAGGCTACACAGCATTGCCGTAGTATGTAGACCAAGAGGCGGATCCCTAAATAATGTAATTAAATGAGCAAACTTGCTGTAATACAGCAAAGACGTAAACTTTAACAGTGGCTAATGGTGAACAAAACACATTTAAATAATATACGGCGTTTTGAATGTTTGTTATAGTATCCGAAGTATAACGAATCCAGGACGGTACAAAGCTGAAGACACAACTTCTGTTTTGTCCCGTTTTGAATGCGCTATACATCGGACGCTTTGGCTATCCTACGAGCACACCGCGCAACTTCAGTTTGTTATAGGCCGAGAAAGGTGATTTCAATCTCTAACAGCCTCACAAAATATGCAAATCATTTGATGTTTGTACCACTTTTGGAAACGTGTGACTTCGGACGATGGTCGAAGCGGGCTGATATCAAAGGTGAGGAATGTGTGAACAACGAAGACAAAAATGGTAGCATATCCACGGAGTGAATGATGGAGAGTGGGGCGAAGCATCCGTCCATCCATTTGTTCTTGCTTCCGTCCATTCATGCATCCGCCTGTGTTACCATCCGTGCATCCATCCGCCCGTCCGTGAGCGCGTCTGTTGGTGCGTCCGCATGTTCATCTGTGCATCCGTCCCTGCGTTCATCCATGCATCCGCCCCTGCGTCTGTTCATGCATCCATTCGTCCATCCAGCCATCCATGCGTCCATCCATGCATCTGTCTGTGTGTCTGTTCGTTCATATATTAAACAGTCCAACTACCCCCATCTCGCATCGTTTCATCATATATTCCTCATATATAAGCACCGCCATCCAGCGGACATTCCAAGGACTAAACGAGAGGTCACACACGCCCACTTTCTTACGGCTTGCGCTTCGTGTCTACTTCCCACCTTTAACCACCTAGAGTTCATGGTATATACTAGTTCACTGTATTTATGGCACTGCGACCCAACGCTCGCTAAACCTTTCTCAAATTAAGGAGGTTACGCCCAGCGAATATAACGTAGCAACCCTTTCTTGTCAGATAGTGCTCAATGCACATGCAAATGGCTGATAATGGGGAATGAGAGGCAGGAGAACTTGGCTTTTAGTAACGCGCACACTGAGAATTTTTTATTGTTCAACAACGCACAGGAGAAATCTCCCACCGGTACCACCTTGCAGGTCGAAACGTAAGACTGGTTACACACTACAATTACGACTACGACTACTACAAGGGACGAACGGGTGCCGCTTTAAAAAGTTTCACCCCTAGAACGTGGGTTATGATAGTAAATATCACAATATAGACATAGAGGAGAACGTTATCAGCGAGCAGCAAACGATGTTATGAAGGTAGTTGTAGGCAAAATTTTATGTAGCTTACGCTAGGTGTTCCATGATTATTAGATAAAGTAAAATGGCCTACACGGCTTTCTTTGATCTCAATGTCTTGAATAGAAGTATTGCATGTTCGAGGATCAGATGTAAATTCAAGAAGGAATTGACTTCAACAAATCTCTTCGTCAATCAAGAAAAATGAATGGATCATCATTATCAGTACTAAATAATATACTACTGATGTGGCATAGTAATATTGGCCAACACGAACAAACATATAAAAGAACTAGTGGATGAAATTTGCGGTGAATAGAAAAATGGGCCAGGTTGGAAGTTTAGAAAAAAATAGGGGCAATGATTTTGATTGATAATTAAGACACTGAGTGCGGGACACTGGAGGTAACCCTGAAGGTAAATGAAAAACAAAAATATATTTTGGCTTGTGGATAAACAAGGCTCCGTACCTAAGAAAAAACGAAATATACTAGATGACCAGCGATGACGAGAGAGTAAATGCAACGAACAATGACGCAATGTTCAATTAGAAAAGCAGGAAGTGCTGCAAGAATTCGAAAAGATGGTGATGGTATCCAATGTAACGTTCGGCTCTGCGGTTTTGCACATGGTATCAGAGATACAAGCAAGGTTGGAAATTCAGCAAAATGGTGTAGGTGGACTTGTTTTTGTATCTGAAGAGAATTCACCAAATTCGGTATTACAAGGTAACATAGATAGACGTCACTCGAAGAGAAAGAAGGTAGCAACAATATAAAAATTCAGCACTGAATGAAAAAAAACAAAAAAAGGAGCGGTGGCCCAGGAAAACATTCAGCTACTTTAAAATTAGGAACGCTGATTCAAAACGGTAGAAGCGCACAAGAAGGTTGTCAAAGAGACGCTTCTGCAACCCAGGAGGGCCAAAATAAAAACATAATCAGTTAGGAAAAGGTCAAAGAAACGAGGAGGTGTCTATGGAAATTAAGGATGCCTACGAAATCAGCATTGCATGCACACAGAAACTTCAATTCAAATTTTCATTAGAAAAATCTATAATACCACTGCTGGTTGCTCTGTTGTTTGAAGCCAGGAAAGGAGTATTGTGAACCAAGGCATACCGAGTCAAGTGCGATAACAGAAACAAAATTTTCGATGTCTGCGGAGAACTTGACAAAAAGCTGGAAACCTCACACTTCTCTGTAAAAAGCTACACCCTACAGTCAAAGCCAATATGACTGAATTTTTCAAGGTGTTGGATACAGAGACACCGAAGGGAAAATAAATGTTGAGCAGGTTGGAATGATCACGAGGAGGACTATTTATTGTTCGCCGAAATCAAGGCACGATTGAAATTTCGTCTTTCACTACAGAGAGCTAGAAAAATACGAATTACTGTTTAGCAGTGAAATTCGTGACCCGATCAAACGGGCGCAGCCTTATTATCTACTATTTGTCCACCCATCCAATTTTGTTTGGGTGATAAATTACCGAGCAGATCTCCCATTCATAACTAGAAGTAAGTGGCTATACGTGTCTTCTATGTGATCACACTGGCGATTATTTTCAAGGAAATTGTTACGATACTCAATGACTTATTTGTACTACTGAAGAATGAAGGTTTCCTCACAGCGTGCACTCTGTACTTCAGGGAATTATGTTAAGGGTGTAAAACTTCGGTTTTTTCTAATCAGCCAAATGCTTGTTAAGTCATTGACTTTGCTACTCTGGTTAATAATGTTGGTATAATGGTCAATGAATTCCGTAAATTGCTATTGTTTTCTTTTGAAGAGCCCACGAACGATTCGAGCAACTTAAAGGCGCCCTGAAACAGTTTTTCAAGTAACCATTGAATGAATTCAGTGGCAGAGCCTATTGCCTCACAAATTCAACGCCGCAAATATATCAAGAATTCTTTCAGTGCGAGTGGAGTTACAGAGATTCGTCGCATGCTGCAATCGCATTCATTCTTCTCTCGTCCCGATGAAAGAGCTGGAAGCTAAGCAGGGAGGAATGGAAGGGCCACAGAAAAACGTCACGCGCCTCGTAACCTTGAGCACTTTTAAAGACGATAGTCTTTTCGGGAACCTTCGACGCAAAAGTTTTGGTCTGTATCTCTGTCTACATTTGTCTGTTTGTCCGCCTTTACCGGTACCCTAAACGGCGCCAGGCGATACCCCGAACGGCCATCCCCATCCGCAGCGCCCACCAATAATGCTCAAGATTCAGCGTTCACACCTGTGCAATTGTCAGTTAGAAAGGAAATAATGCGCATATCGAAGGCCCCATAACAACACGTCAATATTCTGTATATGCGTTTCTTTAACTAGAAAATGCATACATAAGTAATTCCAAGAGCCGTAGCGTTTATCACGCTGCACTGAACATGCAACGCTTGCACGAAAAGGCAAGTGTTTCGAAGCCTTTGCTCAGATTACACGGTGGCGGCAACTATCCGTCGCCTTGATGTCTACACCTTATCTCTTCCGAGACGAGCACGCACGCCACGCACTTCGTTTTCCAAGATAACTGCCATGTAGCGCTTGTGTGTCACGTGTGACGTGACTTGATGCGCTCGTTCAGGAAATGTTTTGGATGACTTAGCACAGAAGAGTATTTGCAATTATTTTTTGAATAGTGAATGAATACTGAGTTGCGCACGTTATTTATTACCGAGCAGAATTGTTATGGGAAATTCGTTTTTATTTCTTCTCTTCGATGCGATGTTCTGCATAGTAGTCTGCGTCCGCACTACACACTACGCAGGCAGCATCTGCTACCGAGTCCAATCATTGCAAACACCGATTGCTGGCGCTGCACAACAGTTCACTGGCCACTCCTTATATACAGGCACTCAATCTTGATCTACAAGGTAGCACTGTTGGGACATTTCTCCCGTGCCTTGTTGAAAAATTAATATTCGCAGTGTGAGCATTAACTAAAAGCGGACTGCGGGTATCTGTGTCCAATCGGAATCTTCTGTCTCTCACTACTCATTAGCCGTGATTGACATGCTCCAGTAGGAAACACCTGTCCATCGCTGCGTGATTTGAGCCTCCCCAGGTTTCCTTCCTGCATAACGCTGCTAATGAGTGCGAGCTTCAACGTCGCCGCCAGTGTTAGCGCTAGCGCCCACTGATTCACATCTACACATAGTTCTCTTCAGTGGAAGATGAATAAATATTTTTTGTTGATGCCTTCTTTGTCTAAATTGTTTTCGAGCTTTTAAAAAATGGAATCAATATTTTCAATCGTGCAAACTTACAAGGTGGAACAATAGCAAAAATTACTTTCTTGCGCACCTCCTAACCTTCAACAACCTTCTTTCAGCTGGTACTGGCAATAAATACTCTATTCTTATTTTAAATCGTGTAATTGCTTATTTAAAACAATGGTGTAATCATCATAAAATGATGTTGCAACAAAAACTGTAATAATCGACGGTCATAACAATATCACGAGAAACAGCTTACGCTGACTCAATGAAGTGTGTTTTTGTTACTGCTTTCCTTGCTGATTAGTAAACACATAATGATTTCAAGTCTCCATGCAACCGATAAATCTGACGGTAAGTTTGTAAATGAAATAATATCTAATAGTCCGAAAAGAAATTTAAGGAAACTCTGCTCCATACTAGTGTTGAAATACTTTATTGGTATTTTACGCAATTGTTTCAAATAAATACAATATCGTTCACTGATTTTCAGGCCCAACACTGCCCAAATGCCGTTGGCTACTGTTGTTATGGTGTGTGCCTGTGTGCTCTTTCGGAGATCATCTTTTGTCCTAGGCTCCAGAAACCACACTATCTTATAGGTGGTCACTGAAACGCTGCAGAGGCATGCCAGTATTGGCATAATACATCTTGTACGCTGGCAACTTTAAAAGCGTGTTATTCGGAAGCAACAATAAAAAAATATTTTCAAATATATTCGTTTTTTCGTGTTTTTGTAAAACATCCTTCACGAAATGACTCTTTGACTACAATGTATTGCACCATGTGCGGTATCCTGAATTCTACAAGTTTATATTCTGATTGACACAGCTCCAAACTTGGCAGGTGATGGCGAGTGTGCTGCACACTTGATGGTGAGTGTAAGCGAAGTACACTTATACCATTCAGAACGTCGAGTATATGCAACGACCCGAATGATTGTGGTAATTGCAAATAATGAATGCCCTCAAGACGTTTAACGTCAATATTTTGCGGAGAATTAATTTATATTTACTTCGTAGATCCAATGGCTCTGAATAATTTGTCCCATTAAGGCCAAGTGCCTAAACAAAGATATGAGGTAATCGTTCCTAAATGAATTCCTGGTAATATGCTTTATTCTCAGTGTTTGTTTTCACGAAGACAGGAATGATTCAAGTTACCCTTGAGAATTGCATCAGCTGATGCAATGACCCTGAAAAGGCGGCAAGTTTTTTCTTTGTTGAAACTGTGCTTTACAAGACAAGGAACACAGGAAAAAAAACTTAAGGCAGCTCTACACCAGAGTCGCACACCAAGCCCCAAGTATATGAATACCCCTCTTTTTCTTTTCCTCTTTCCCGCCCTTCCTGGAATTTAACAGTTTATTTCTATTGCTTTCTTCCTGGCTGTTTACCCATTTCGATCAGTTTATTGCGTTTTCTATTTCAAGTGCGGATAACTCGAGAGACCTGGTTAGTCGTCCATTCATCTATGCATCTTGTGTGGTGAAATCACGCTCACAGTAAAGCGCTCAATAATGACCACAACAATACAAGCAATTCTAGAAACGAGTTGTCACAGAACGAGCGCTAAAAAAAGAGCGCGCCGCCAAATCCTTGCGACAACGGGCGGTAGAAACGCCACGAGGTAAAAAGAAAAAAAAAGAAAACAAACATCCAAGGCTCCCGGGCGCGCGCTCTCCCCGCAGAAGCACGGCTTCGCAGACGAACCTCCTCACCCCACAGTGGCGGCCGGGCAAGCGCTAGAAATTTCCAGAACGAAGGAGGCGTGGCTACGCCGAGCTGAGTCACCCGACGCGGAGGGCTGACAAACCGTCTCGCCTCTCTCCAGCCTTCGCTGCGTATCGCGCCGACGAAAGGACGAGAAATTTCTGGAAGGTGGCGCGGAAGGTATTTAATCGAGCGGCCGAGACGAGAAAGCAGGAGGTGACGGAAGTTAACGCCAGAGCGCGTAGGAATTCCGCCGTGGAGTCGGCGAAGGTTCTGCCCGTAGTGACAGAACAGGAGGAGACGGAAGTGAGCGCCAGAGCGCGTAGGAATTCCGCCGTGTAGTCGGCGAAGTTTTTTTGGTCCGTAGGGACGGCTCGAGCTACAGGCAAGAGCGTGGGTTTACCGCTATCGAGCGAAGACGCGGGCAACAGCTGCGTGTGTGAAGCCGACGGATTTCCGGCGAAGAAGTTTGAAGCTTGGAGAGTGGCCTATTGAAGACGGGAGTTTTCCTGGAAGAGAAACTCCGGCGAGGTTTCCTGGAAGAGAAACTTCAGAGGGCTGCGGAACGACAACAACGCTGGACTTTGAGTGAGTGACTCTCGGAAGAGTGTCATCTAGACTCTGGTTCCAAGGACTTTGGACTGAATAGGTTTCTATCTCTTTAGTCTTTAAGTGTCTTGGTTGTTCAATGCATGCGACTGCATTGTAGTGCGCATTGTTGTCCGTGTCCGTTGTATTAAGTGTGGCTGATTGTGTTGTGTAGTGCGTTGATTGATTGGTTTGATTGGTGACATATTGTATGCAACTATTGTGGAGTGTGCATTTTTTTATGTATTGTTTTCGATCTGCCATTATTGAGAATATAATTTGTTTGTTTATCAACTCTCGGCTCTGACTTGTTCTTTGGGCCACGACCGGCGTCTGCTGGTGCACCAAAAAGGACCACTTCAAAATTGTCCACGCTTTCGTGGTGCGGTTCGGGGGGCCGATACTTCGGCTCTTGGAATTAGCCCGGCGATTGCCTCCCTAATAAACGGGACAGGTGTGACAATTAATCTGGCGTCCGCGATTCAGGACCTTTTGGTGCACAGTGTGTCCAAAGTAGTAGGAAAGAGCCTCGAGTTGGTGATACTGCTATCGGAACGATTTTGTGTGTTGTTCAGTGTTCTCGTTAACGAGTGCAGGGGATTGTTCCGATAGACCGATTTAGGCAGATACTTTTTGCACGCGGCAAGGTTTTAGTTGCGAGTTGCGAGACACAATGGATCTCGAAAAGTTAGTTGCTCTTGGTGAAAAGATGGGTCTTTCTGGCGCCGAACTACGGAAGTGGGTCACCCAGAAGGAAAAAGAAGAAAAAGAGAGAGCCAAAGAAGAAAAAGCAGCCGAGCTGGAAAAAGAGAGGTTGGCGGTCGAAAGAGCCAAAGCTGAAAAAGAAGCTGAGTTGGAGAGAGAGAGGTTGGCAGCTGAGAGAGCGAAGGAAGAAAGAGAGCAACAATTGAAGTTGGAGTTGGAGAGAGAAAAGCTGGCAGCTGAAAGGGCGAAAGAAGAAAGAGAGGAAAGGGAACGGCAGCGTCAGCACGAGATGGAACTCGAGCGGCTCCGTTTGCAACAGCGAAGTGAAACTCCCGTCCAAGCTAGAGTTGAAAGCAGCGAACGAGAGGATCATGGCTTCCGCTTGAACCCAAGCAAGTTGCTCGTAGCATTTGATGAAAGGAAGGACGACCTAGACGCGTACCTCCACAGATTTGAGACGATTGCGAGGAGCCAGAATTGGCCGGAACAGCAATGGGCAACTGCTTTGAGTACTTGCTTGAGTGGTGAAGCGCTCAGTGTGTACGGTAGGCTGACGCCGACCGATGCAGCCAACTATGCAAAGGTGAAAGCTGCTTTGCTGAAGCGATTTAGATTTACCGTGGAAGGTTTCCGGGACAGATTTCGGACAGGAAAGCCAGCTGATGGTGAGACGGCTACGCAGTATGCCGCCCGACTTTGCCATTATTTCGACAGATGGATTGAACTTTCAGGGACAGCACAGGAGTACGATGAGCTTAGAGAGCTGCTAATTAAAGAACAATTTCTTACTAGTTGCCACCCAAGCCTGTCGCTGTACTTGAAAGAGAGGAGAGCTAACTCACTTGAAGACATGCTTGAATTAGCTGATCAATTCTTGGAAGCGCAAGGTGGCACTAATTTGGCCAAAGTCAAGAAGGAGTGTCCCGATGATTCGAAGAAATTGGCTCCCGAAGAAAAGAAGCGTGCACCAGAGAGCACTCCGCGATGTTTTCTGTGTAACCGAGTGGGTCATCGCGCGAAAAACTGTCGAACGATCTTTACGAGCCCTACGGTAGTAAAATGTTTTAGGTGTGGTCAGACCGGGCACAAAGCAGATGCTTGTCGGAACGGAGTGAGTCAAACTCACCAGGTATCCTGTGTGCAAGCAGCACCGAAATCTGATAATAATGCCGTTACCGACGGATTCGTAGAATTGAAAAATGGGGAGAAAATTCCTATTGTTGGTGCTGTAATGTCAAAACAGCCAACCGGTGTTACGAAAGGAATGCCAGCGCTGCCTGGAAAAGTTGCGGGCAAAAAGATTACGGTGTTAAGAGATACCGGCAGCTCCACTGTTATCGTGCGGAGAAATCTGGTACGGGAAAGTGAGTTAACAGGCAAAATGAAACCGGTTTGCCTAATTGACCGTACAGCTCGGATGCTTCCCGAAGCAGAGATTGAGGTGGAAACCCCGTACTTCAGCGGGAAGGTTACTGCTTTATGCATGACGACCCCCCTGTATGACCTTGTCATCGGAAACATCGACGGGGCGCGAGGGCCGAATGATCCCGAATGTTTGGGAGAAGACCCGAAGATAGAGCCCTCGCCAACCCAGCGACCGCGAGATACAGTGGAGGAACATCCCGTGACGGATCTCACAAGAGCCCAAGGTGAAGCTGCGGCGCAAGAGACAGCGAAGGAGAAGACGATCGGGTCGAATAGGTTCACGGGCCGAGCAACTGGACTTACGTCGGCACGACCTCAACCGACCGACAGTGTAAAAGAGACGGAGTTGGCCAGCCGGGAAAAATGTAGAGGCATTATCAAGCGGGTAAATAAACAGACAGGACCCGTCGGATGCAATGACGCATTAACGGGGTCGGAAGAGACAACGATGGCTGAGACGACGGCTCAGATATCGTCGTTGGAAAGGGCTCGCCGAAAGGGAACGAGGAAAAACAAGAGATCGAGCGAGCACCGCAAAAAGGGGCGCAAGCGCTGTTCGAAGTATTCAGGATAGGTGCTGAGGTGGAATCAGATTGTGTTTGGCAGGGCTGAGTGACATATGTTGTGTTAATGTTCTTGTTATCCTGCGTCTCAAGTGTATGTCGAGCGAGTCAAAGTGTTCTGTGCGATGATGTGATGTATAGTGTTGTATAATTGTTGTATAGAGAGAACTTTGTACATTTGTATCGTTGGGAATATGTGATGAAGTGGTAGTCATGTGCCTGTGGTTATATTTCATGTGCTGTGTAATTGAATTACAATGTACAATTGTATTAAGTGATCTATTGTGAATGTGAAGTGTCACGAGCGACGGTTTGTGTTACAGTCGTTCAGAGTGTGTGGTGACTGTTCGCGCTCGTTTGTGAGGTTTGAATATTATGAGATAATATTCTTAAAGTGGGGGGCAGTGTCACAGAACGAGCGCTAAAAAAAGAGCGCGCCGCCAAATCCTTGCGACAACGGGCGGTAGAAACGCCGCGAGGTAAAAAGAAAAAAAAAGAAAACAAACATCTAAGGCTCCCGGGCGCGCGCTCTCCCCGCAGAAGCACGGCTTCGCAGACGAACCTCCTCACCCCACAGCGGCGGCCGGGCAAGCGCTAGAAATTTCCAGAACGAAGGAGGCGTGGCTACGCCGAGCTGAGTCACCCGACGCGGAGGGCTGACAAACCGTCTCGCCTCTCTCCAGCCTTCGCTGCGTATCGCGCCGACGAAAGGACGAGAAATTTCTGGAAGGTGGCGCGGAAGGTATTTAATCGAGCGGCCGAGACGAGAAAGCAGGAGGTGACGGAAGTTAACGCCAGAGCGCGTAGGAATTCCGCCGTGGAGTCGGCGAAGGTTCTGCCCGTAGTGACAGAACAGGAGGAGACGGAAGTGAGCGCCAGAGCGCGTAGGAATTCCGCCGTGTAGTCGGCGAAGTTTTTTTGGTCCGTAGGGACGGCTCGAGCTACAGGCAAGAGCGTGGGTTTACCGCTATCGAGCGAAGACGCGGGCAACAGCTGCGTGTGTGAAGCCGACGGATTTCCGGCGAAGAAGTTTGAAGCTTGGAGAGTGGCCTATTGAAGACGGGAGTTTTCCTGGAAGAGAAACTCCGGCGAGGTTTCCTGGAAGAGAAACTTCAGAGGGCTGCGGAACGACAACAACGCTGAACTTTGAGTGAGTGACTCTCGGAAGAGTATCATCTAGACTCTGGTTCCAAGGACTTTGGACTGAATAGGTTTCTATCTCTTTAGTCTTTAAGTGTCTTGGTTGTTCAATGCATGCGACTGCATTGTAGTGCGCATTGTTGTCCGTGTCCGTTGTATTAAGTGTGGCTGATTGTGTTGTGTAGTGCGTTGATTGATTGGTTTGATTGGTGACATATTGTATGCAACTATTGTGGAGTGTGCATTTTTATGTATTGTTTTCGATCTGCCATTATTGAGAATATAATTTGTTTGTTTATCAACTCTCGGCTCTGACTTGTTCTTTGGGCCACGACCGGCGTCTGCTGGCGCACCAAAAAGGACCACTTCAAAATTGTCCACGCTTTCGTGGTGCGGTTCGGGGGGCCGATACTTCGGCTCTTGGAATTAGCCCGGCGATTGCCTCCCTAATAAACGGGACAGGTGTGACACGAGTTTAAAATGAATGAAGCATGCTCTTATACACGAATGAAAGAAACACTCCAGACGTCCTAATTTTATGTATTAAAAATTAAAATTAAAAGCTGGTCCATGTTTCGGGAGTGATTCGGTTCTTTCTTTAGGCTGTGGAAGAAGGTTTGAACTTCTTGGTATACCAAAACCCAACGCACAGTGGGTAATATCTACATTTCTGCTCGAGCCACCTCCCCTTCCACAGGGCATCGATTGTCAAGACGCCCTTGAACCGCGCAGCAGCGATGTGAGAACTCTGAAGGAAAACGAACAGACATGAAAAAGTGTTCACTAAGGACCCATGGGCACGCAAATGGGTTCATTCGCCGGTTTTGCCATTGACGTGATCACCGCGAAAGTGGCCCCCGCATGCCATCGTCTGTAAACAGTCGTACTAGCAATGACACACCCCTCCAAAAACCTAACCTCGTGTCGGTTATATGAATTCCGGAAGTCGGCGAGAAACTGGCGAGGATTTTAGAGAAGAAGGGCATCCGGGTGGCGCATGAGCCCGCATCGACTATTTAGCGTCTTTTTTCGTGGTCAAAACACCGATTGCCAAAAGAAAGATTCCCAGGACTGGTCTACGAGGCTCCATGCACTAATTTCTACGCCGCTTACAACGGCGAGACATTAAAAAAAAACTTTTCGGAAAGGATACGGCTGCATTACAACGACGTACGAGCTTGAACGCTGCACGTGCTGACAAGACGTTCTCTCGTCATGCCTTTCCCTTTTTCTTTTTTTTCTCTCTTTTTTCTATCCCCTTTACTTCCCCCTTCCCCCATTCTTAATGGCGCTGAGCCGCGCCCCCGCGACGGGAGGCAGAAAATAGCATTCTTTTTGCCTATTTCTAAATCAATAACCCCCCCTCTCTCTCTCTGCGCTAAACGATCTCTCGGAACACAACAAAAAGATGTGTTATCGCATGAACTTGGACGCCGCTTGGGTCGTCACCCATCTAGGTAGCTGGACAAAAAAGGAACTCACGAAGCCTTGGCATACTAAAACAACATTTCGAAACATCAACCGCTCAAATGACACCCTACCAAGTGCATATATACATGGTTCACGGAACCAGTGGAGAAAACAGCGCGGCAACAATGACGGCGAAAAAAAACGACGACAGAGAGAGAGCAGTTTAGAGCCGCTAGTTTTAGAGCCGACCGGACACTCACCCACCAAGAAAGGACTGAATGGGTCCCAAAACGTAGGTGCAGTTTTTGATTTGAATATTAAATAATAAGACAAATGTGACTGGAGCGCTTCTTTTATTTGTGTGGTTTTTATCCAGCAAGACGCATCTCTATAATTTACGATTGCGTTTCAATAATAGATTTAACAGAAACTACTGAGAGGTAATCGCAATATTTAATATCGCTAAAAGCGTTCCGGATATATGCAACTGACTCATTGGCCGCGCAACAGTGGGTGCCACAGACTCTTTGAAAGAGCGAATGTTTTCCCTAACAGTTGAAAAACCACAACAGTGTTATTATGGCTTGTTCTGATTTGTAGCGTTGTCAACAACAGAACACACTGATGTGTTCTGATGGGAGCACAAGCCTGGTGTGCTGTGTCCTGGTGGGAAAACCGTCACAGTGTGATGTGTTCTAGTGAGACGTGTTCTGGCTTCTGGGGGGATGTGTTCTGGTGGGAAAACAGACACTGTATGGCGTGTCCTGGTGCGAACACAAACTCAGTGTTTTTTGTTGTGGCAGGATATGTTCTGAAGGGAAAAGAGACACTGCGTGGTGTGTCTTGGTGGGAACACAAACAGTGTTTCGTATTCTGGTGGGATGTATTTTGGAGGGAAAACAGACACTGTGTGGTGTGTCCAGGGGAGAACACTGACCCAGTGCCGTGTGTTCTGGTGAAAAGACCAAACTGGTGTGGTGTGTGGTGGGATTTTCTTTTGTGGGATGTGTGCTGGTGTGCTCAAAAAATAGATTTCGTGCGTGGATCCTGATTGGACAAAAAGGTTATTCTACCAATGGCACTCAGTCTCTGACTACATGATATTTTCTTCAACCAGATGCACTTGGACTCAAAGTGCAAGGCCCTACACATGGCTACATCAAATAGAGAAAATAAAAAAAGAACATCAGTGCAGACGACGTTTGTTTAGAAAAAGTGTTTAACGATTTACAGTACCTGGTGCTCTGTATACTATGGGAGAACAGAAAGCCGTCCCAAAGTGTGTTTAGGCGCCTCGCAGATCTTGATTTCAGTAACAACTAATAATATCGTAGCACCTAAAAACTGAGACACAGGAGAAGAGAAGGGGAAAAAGGGGAGCGCTAACTTCCAACAAAATTTTATTTCGGAGAGCGTATATATATGTATACTCACAAAAATGCGAAAAACAGACAAATCATGATTGAATATCACAAAGGCTCAATGAAGCGCGGTGAAAAACCTTGAATGTCTGTGTAAACTTGCAGTTCACCCTGCATATTGACACAGGTGTCGATGACGTTTCGGTAAATGCAGAAGTGGGGAACTCTACGAACGCCAATAGCTGCGTATGCGTGCTCAGCACTTTCTATTGAATTGAATCGAGTTTTAAACGACAAGGTACCGAAGATGACCAGGAAGAAAGTTTCATTGAGCAGCTTGAGTAGAGCACGGCCACCTCATACAATGGCCAGCTTCACAGCGTTCAAGCAAAATAACACGGTACGCATAATTCATTAACTAAACAAAAATGAGCAACAACGGTGAGAATTATTTGTTGTGGACAATGGGGTTCAACTGCCGAAAAACTTTGCTCAGGCTTCACAGAAATAAACCGTCTTACGTTTTTTTTCAGATTTCCACTTTCTGTTTCATATTTTGCGCTTGCTTCTTCCGTTTTTTTTTCTCTCTCTCACTTTCTGTACGCCGTATTACCGGGGTCAGGCCAAGCACATCATTCATTCCTATTTTTTGTTTGCTGCTGATAAGGCATCATCATCATCCAAGCGCTTGAAAAGCCAGAGGAAGAAGACTTCTGCTTGGAGCACACTCGAGCCCTATATACTACTAACGAGAACATTACGCCAGCCGACGACGACACCATACTACCGCATACGGCAGCATTCGACAGCCCAACTCCCTTAAGTGCTGCGAACTAAATTGCACAGGATATATACACAATCTGTGTGCTCTTCAACGCGAAACGCACAGTTTCAATAATAAGAACTTCAGTGAACTCGCCCAACTTTGCCTCTGGGCACAGGCGATAGCCACGTTCAATAACTCACTGTATTGCCAATATCAGAGATAACAGTGGGGATGGCAATGCTATCTGTTTTAATTCATCCTTGTCACTTTCTTAGTGAAGTACCGCTGAGGTGTCGCACTTTGCTGCAGACAGTTGCGAAGTTTAGTTTCCTTTCAATTTCTCTCGTTTAAAAAATCCCATGCCCCCCCCCCCCCCCTAAGTGGGCCCAGCCAGACCAGCAGTTTATCCGCCCAAATGGCTCTTTCGGTGGAGTACGTATTTCATATAGTACGCGCCATGTGTCACTCGGGCATCCAGATCTAGCGCTGCAAGTGTCTTCGCCATAACGAACAGTGCACTCGTAAGCGATGCTTTTTCCCGCGAACGCAGTAAACAAGGTAGTGTTTCCGTAAGGTGGTTGGGTGATCCTCAGCGGCATTATTTTGGTTTTCTGGCACACGTATCGCAACCGGGAAGATTTTCTTAGAACTCTAACACTACGAACAGATTGCTATTGACTTTGAATGGCGGAGCTCCTTAGGGCTTCTCTTCGCCAGACCTCCTTCACGCTGCTGAACACCGAAACAAAAAACGAAACACCTGCACAACAAAAAATGGTATAAAAAATAACTTTATGCGTACCTCAGTCGAGTGTATGAAAGCACAATACATGATCACCCGTGCCGTCCGTCCATCCGTGCATCCTTCAGTCCAAGCGTCTATGCATCTGTTCTATTGTCCATCCATCCGTCCGTTTCTCCGTGCGTACGTGCGTCTGTTCATCCGTTCATCCGTCCTCGTGTATGTCCGTCCATCCGTCAGTCCATCCTCTATACTAGTCGACGACTTCAACGTAGACAATATGGACCTCGGGGCTTACCTTCGCACACTCGCCATCGTTGACTTTGAGGAGATGCATGAATGTTTTTAGTGGTAGCATTATTGATTTTGTCTGCATGAAATCGGGAAATAAAAGTCCAACCTAGCTTAAATTGAAGAACCGCGCAGACCTAAAGAAATGTGCCTCATCTACATCAATATTAGCACTATCTGCGTGATATAAATTCATGCGTTTTTGATGTTAACTACTTAGATTAAGCAAAAGGAATTTATTCTACAGTCATTTGACAAGCACCTGAACACGTTGGAAACCAGCGTTTTCACTCCAGTTAGCAATAGAATACCGTAAGCGGTGGGCACACTTTTGATGGAGGCAAAAATAATTGAGGCCCGTGTGCGTAGACTTAGGGGCATGTTAAACAAGTCCACGTAGTAAAAATTTGCAGAACCTTCCACTACAGCGTGTCTCCTATTATCATGATGCTTGTGGGATGTAAACCTTAACTATTAATAATATCTTTACTATATTATTATTATTATTATTATTATTATATTATTATTATTATTATAAAGATTCTTATTATATTGGTAACAAAATATGAAGATGCAATTAGGAGAGAGAGAGAATGGCCGAGCCCGGTAGGCTACCCTGCACAAGAGAGGGGGTTGAAGCAATAAAAGTAAAAAAGATATAAAGAGATAAAAGTCATTGCTGCCACCGACGTAGCGGCCGTTGTGCGCCTGAAATCACAGATTGTGAGTCATTATTTGATCAGCGCATTCATTCCGTTACGCAACATGTGTGCGCGGTTCCCTGCAAATAAAATCTTGTCGATCGTGAAGCCATGGTGGTGTCGCTTGCGTTCTCATGCAAAAAAATTCGGAAGCGTTGCGATAACTGGAGTGATGGTGTCCGGCATTTGCGACACTCTCGAGCTATCGGTGTCGGCATCTTGCTCAGAAGCGAGCGAATGACACTCACAAGGCGCTTACCATGCCGACAACTTGTCTGTCTTTGTCCGCTGGTTACGAAGTGCTGGTGAGGCGTCTCTTATTGTCGAAGTCCAACGTCACCCATCATGTGAATGCAGTTTTGGGGGGATAATGTTCTGAAAGGTCCGATGAATCTGCTTTCAAGCGAGGTTGGACCTTTTGGTGGTGACATCTGAAGCGATAAACAAGCACGACAAATTTTCGTCGATAACAACCGCACTTGATATTTGGGATTTCACTTCTCAGAACTACAATATGATTTTAAGAGCCGTAGTGGAGGAGTCCCGAAATTTTCACAATACCGTGTTTTTTAACGTGCAGTGTGACACAGAATACATGGCTCTGCCGTGTGTACTGTGTCAGCTGTGATCGAACATGTGATTTGCGCATCAGTAGCGAAGTAGCGTAACAACTGACGTACTACGACAGAAAAGAACTACCACTGTTCGCACCTAACTGCAATTATTTCACTAAATTACAGATCACGTATTGTATTGAGTAAAAAAAGTGCGAACATTGCTGAATAAGTTCAAGCTAGATATTTGCTTTCCTGGTTGTGGCATTTTTAAGGAGCAATACAACGACAGCGAAACAGGTGCTCAATCGTGCCGAGAAATAGGGCACGTGCCAGTAGTGTCAAAACAACCGAAAAAAATAAAAGAATAAAAATATCCATAAGGTTTCTTTCTATGCATGCACAATCACAAGATGTTTTTAGGTGAAAAATACACAATACTTTCCTGGAGGTGTAGCCTGAAAAAAGAGTGTTACAAGTGTAATTTTATTTAGGAGTATAAAATTTCGGTTGGCCGAATGGGCAAATTTTTCTTCGTAAGCGAGTGTATTCCAGTTGGTCGACTGCCTTCGCTAAGAAAATGTCCCATATTGGGGTTGTCCAAAGTCTTTTCTGCCGATAATTTTTAGCTTAACGTGTTTTTTTTCGTAAATACGGGCCTCTATGCGTTACTGTGGATTGGCATTTTCAGCCTCTCCCGAAATATCCTATATACAAGAGCTGCTACTAGAGTGGCTTAAATCGGCGGTGTTTATTCACCGCTTAAGATCGTAGTAGTGTGATTGTTCAAATTATTATTACAATAACTAAGGAATGTTGAAGGTAAATGAGGAATAAAATCGTGGTATTGAGCTGCATGGGAGAGACGGACTCTCTTTTCTGCGCTTGTTTGTCTCTTCTCTCGTGTCCCGTTGGTTTGCGCTTCCAATTATTTCTTTTTGAATTTGTACCAACTGGCCCACCTGTCAATCCTCCTGCACTCTCTTTTCGTTGAGTGATGCACTTATAGTGTTTGAAGCTATATATGTCTGCAAGCCAAATATAGGCTGTCGTAACGTCTTGAGGCGTCGGGCGTCCGACTACAATGGGATGACAGTCGACGCCGCGAACGTGCCAGCACGTGTGTTTAATACTGCATTATTTAGAGAGGAGGAAATAAATTTCGTACCTCAACGCTGTCAATCCATCTCATTTCTCAAAATAATGGTCCGCACAGGCTTTGCTCTCTCTTGTCTTTTCAATCAAACCATCGTTTTTCTTACTGTTAGCTTTTCTGTAGACGGTCCATTTCGTCAAAGCGTGAATATAGAATTTTCGCGGCTCGATATGGTCGCCCCTTTCGAATTTTTTTACCAGCTGTCAGGTGCTTCGTACCTGATGCATTGCCAGATTTAGAACTGGGCTTTCATTGTTTTTGCAAGACCTTCAGTGACAGAATCATATTTGCGAAATCTTACTATTGGAGAGGAAAGCGATGGCTAAAAATGCATTGCGTTAAAGTATAAGAGTTAATAATAAAGAAAACTGATATGACAGTTAGTTCTCGCGTCAAATCTCGGCATAGGGCACATTGAATGGGGACAGTTCTATACTCCATAGTAGGACTGTGTTCCTTTGGGATGGCAAACTATGTTAGTTAAATATAAGCAGTGTACTGTCAACAAACATGATGACTTCGCTTTTTGAACATCCGAAAAGTCAGCTAACATTTCTTCCCGCTTTGCTTTTGCTAGTTTGTTTGGCACCTTCTTTAAAAAAGTAAGGCACTAGTCGGAGCGTGAGAGGCCGGTCAAAATGGGCTTCCATAGAACTGTTGGGCAGATCGCCTGCGGTAAGTGATAGGCGTGAATCAACTCACGTCTTGTACCCTGTCAATTGTTGTTCCCTACAGCCTTGTTCTCTCACGCTATCTCGTGGGTTTTCCTAAAATCACACTTTAAATGCGAAAAAACTTAATATCGAACCAACAGAAGACAGAGCATTTCTACTTTTCTGTATATGTATCTCTCTTTGGCCCTTTACATTGCGAATTCCATAATCAACTCTTTTACTTGCTGTATATCGAAATCGGCACAGGAATATGTAAGTATACAACACACATGGCGCAGCCCTCATCGGTTGAATAACATGGCATGCTAACTTCGTTTAGGGGTTATCAAAAAAAAAACCCGGACAGTGGGGACTCTGCGAGTTCCGCTGTGTGGCATTTATTTTCAAGAGGTTCTAGCCTAGATAGTTATAAAAGCTAGCACAAGTCATCCATCATAGTCAAAGACGACGCATGTATTGTTTTATAGCCCCCAAGGTCACATCACGATGAAAACTGCATGTCGCACTGTTCGCGGTTCTTTCGATTTCCATTTTACGTCATGAAACCGACTCCCAGAGTGACATGCGGCTCATAGTCACCTACTACGGCCCGTGGACGGTGGATTGTGAGTGTTAGCCACAGGTGGTTCTGATTCTATATCCCCCGATCACCCTGAAAGCTGACGTTAAGAACCTAACACTTTTTGGATGAATAAGAGAAAGACATACCATTCGTAACATTTGGCGATTTCGATGTAGCCAACAAACACTTACACATGTACATTATGACTCACGAATCTATATGCCGTTGTTGCTCATCCCCGCGAGAACCCGCCAATGAAGATACTTACCCTTCATCTTGAGGAAAGTAACGTCGGTGCTGAGACGTCAGTGGCGGCATTACGTCGAACAGTGGGCCCATGTTTCGACGCCAGCGGGCTAGCGTTTCCAGTATGCTTATGATATGGGCACCACATCATATTTTACTAATAAACGTCCATCCATCTCATCAGACTTAACTGGAAGGGTGTCACATATGGAACAACTCACCGATTGCATAGAATGATTTTTGTTTTAGGAGTGCGCGATGTTTGCCATAATTTCTGCAACATAGCCAGACGACATTGTTCACACTTTTTTCACTGAGGCCTGGAAAGTCATGTCCCGTAGAATTACCAAGGTGGCCAAGAGCTACAATTATGTATGTGTTGGTAAGAGCAAGCTCAAGCGAAATTAGTTAAACAAAATTTATATCGCACCGCCATAAACCAATGGTATAAAAACAAATGCTTTGGTAACATGATCTATTAATCTTCGCGGGAACACACTAGGCGAGCTATGTACTTATCGTAGCAGAAGTACATAAATATTGTTAACCCAACAGTGTTCTTGTGAAGCAACAGAAATGCTGGCCTCGGCCTCATTAATTGTGAGAGAAACATTTTAGCTCTGTTCACGACCAACAAAATGAGAAAGGTACCAATAAAATATATAATAAAAATCTTCAGTTTAAGGGAGGATAAAACCTATGCCGTAGTCTGCGTGGCAATGAAATGTCCTAACAATGGGCTACGTTATTGCTTGACAATTTCTCAAAAAAAACAGCACAATATGAATGTCATGTAGTGGCAGAAGTCTCCTGACGCACGTAATAATGCATGACAGAAACGTAAAATAGTACCAGAAGGAAGGAAGGTCTAAATTTAAGGGCTCGTTGTTTTGTTAGACACAACATTCCGGAGAACTAACGAACAGTAATTCCCGAGAAAGTATAAGGAGTGTTATTTGAAGTAATTGTAATGTAACTCTGCAGAAAGAAAAACGAACGAGAAGATGGCTTTCCACCGGCAGGATAAATTAAAATGTTTTGTTGCGAATTACGACATTCCTTTGGGTATACCCCCTCTGTTGTACTAAAGAGGAGCTTTACATACATCGCGTTTTTCCCGATAGCGCTGAAATTTTCTGGGCCCTGTTTATGCGATTGGCATGACTTCATAAGAATGAACTTTTCATTACATGGCTTGGTTGACACTCAAGTTTAAGAATGTTTTAAGAGTGGAATTGTAGAGTCTAGGCATAATTTGCTGGTACAATAGAGAAATTATTGTCACTGACTGGCTCGCACTTTCTACCTTCTCTTCTTCATCATCGCCTGCGTTCGTCCTCTGCTGCACTGAACTCGCGTCAGTTTCTTGTGCGTGGAAGAAATAGCCTGATGGACGACAGACTGAGCACAGAGAAAGTAAAAGAGTAAGAAGAGCTATAGAGGAAGAGAGAAATAGAAACAGCATACCTGCATCATACTTCTCCACTAGTTCAGACCATCCTCGAAAGGTGAAAATTTTGCTATGCTCCCCTCACACATGCTGTCAGTCATTCCTTTTCCCGTTCTCAGGCAACTGAAGCGATCTTCGAGATCAAACACGTTTATTGCTCATCATTTTATTTATGATAGCATTTTAAATTCAAGTGTGCTCCTGTCCAGCTAACCGATTATGCGATTACGTTTTTTCTTCACAAACTTTCAAGTTCTTGTTTGGTTAGTTGGGACACTAAAAAATACTTTTTTGATTATGTAATTATGTTATTTCCCAAAATGTCTGATATTAGCTTTTCTAGGCGGGACTTGTAATGTTGTGTTTTACCTAACGTCGTATTTACAGAACGACGCCTGTGTGATATTTTTTTTAAATATACTCTTCCCCTCTATAGTGCCTCTTGGCTGGATGGTTCATTCCACGACAAAAACCACCATTATATCCACAAAGTGGATGATGTTAAAGAAGCTTGCTCGAAGGTGCACGGGGCGCTTTTTGGCGAGACCATTGTTGTGGGAAGGCTTGTTAACAAGTCGGTGCATGATGTGCACGCCAAAGGCAGCGTTGTCGGGCACATTCCGCGGCTGTCATTGCACACTGTTGGCCACGTGGATGGGCCCGTTAACCACCGGCTCCTTCATACCATACTAGTCGCTGCTGCGAGTCAACGGCCTAACTCTCATAAGTAGAAGACGTGGAGCTGCAGGCGTTTTTCAACGGGGTTGAGAACAGGCACGTGGGCGGACTTGGGAGGATATCGATACCTGCGGGCAACACAAATAGTAGGAACTTGTCACCTGCTACCGAGCCTACGAAGCAACGAAAATAAAGTGGATGTATAGTCGCAAAGAGGCGAGCTCGTGGGCCATGGAAAACTGGCCCTTTGGGTGGCAACGCACCATCTAGTCAGCATTGTTCAAATTATTGAAGAGGCGATCGGAGCGGTGACCTTCAGTGGCGAACGGAGAAGTGCTGCAAAATGAAAACAATGGTGTACCGCGCGCGGGCGCCGGACAAGGGCCAGCTCAAGAAGCAAGCTCCTAAAGTAAACAAATAAATAAAGCGGAAAAATTTTCGCGAGAAACTTGCAATTTGAGGTGGTATTAAAATCAGCGTTGCCAAGGTCTAAAAGAGAGCATTTACTTATCCGGCTAGCCAGAAACGCTACCAGAGTATATCATAGCTTAGTATAGTATGCTATGGGAAGGAGGTGAGAAGGGATGATGACGAGGAGAAACTTGAAGGCAAGGAGGAGTAAAATGGTAAAACACAGCTTAGAAAGAACGAGAAAGAGAGAAATATGTGAAATAAGGGTGAGAAAAAAAAGAGAAATATGTATGAGTAAAGAATGGGCATGAGATCACGAAAGTGGGGAAAGAAGAAGAGGAAAGGAAGAAAGGGAACGGCATAAAGACAGGTAACTATTAGTGACAAACGAAATGAGATTGAAGAAAGCAAGTGACAGCGAGGAGAAATGAGGTGAGAGTGAAGACGAGGTAAAGAAGGAAGGGAGAGTGTCAAGTATAGTGTATAAACAGTGAGCATGAGAGGAATTGAGGAGAAAAGCAAATCTGGAGAGAGTACAAAACATTGACAGAAAAGGAATCAAAGACACAAAGAAAAATGAATAAATGGAGAACGACAAAGATGAAAACAAAGAGTAGGCAAGCTAGATACAGCAAGAGGAAAAGAAAGAAAAAGAAATTATACAAAGAAAACTTCTGAGTAAGAAAGAGAAATGAATAAATTGAGAAAGAAATGTATGAATAAAAATAGCAAAAAAGACGCAACACTGTAAACGAAAAAAATGTTGAAAAAAAAACTAGATAGAAAGAAAAAAAGTAGGATGCCCAGCACCACACTTCTTTCGAGCTTGGCTAAAGTGGTGCAAAGCTGTGCTAATTTTTATACAATGTGTAAGCTAATAGTTCTTGATTTTGTTGAAAAATCTCGTGGGTGGGTATGAAGCCATGTGACTCATATTCGAACATTTCAAGGTTAGAGCGAATATAGCTGTTCGGATTGGGCTGCGACAATCAATAACCACTGTTGTAGTCACTATTTAGGCCAGCTTGCTGTTTACAACTTGAAAAAAAAAACTTGTATTTTTGTGAACTATCCGCAATGCTTCATTTCAAAATCAGGAACTGTGCAGCTGTTTTGTGGAAATAAACATGCAAACAATTTTTATATATTTTGTTATCCCGTAAATTAGATGCCTTTGCTGAAAAACGAGCTACTTTCCCATTTGAAACACCCACAAAGGAAGGGTTGGATCAAAATGTAGTTACTAAACTCATGCGCTTTTCTATCCATTTCAGCGATAGTGCTCGTAGTTGTAGCAGACATCGCCTATGGACAAAAGGTAAGCTTACCGCTACCTCACTGAAGGCGATTGCGCGAACAAGCACATATACTTTTCTTATCGTAAAGAAGAGCTTCTGTTCTGTATTAAGAATGTAGTGACAATCTCCCGTACCACGCTGCTCTCGCGTGTGGTCGTTTTTTTTTTCTGTTTCCCTATTTTGATTACTCTTCTGTGGATGCATACGCAGCGCTGTTAAATCTCAAATAGATTGCGTTGTATTCATGTGTTCGATTCGAGCGTTACGAAAAACTCACTTGTAAAAGCGAAAAAAAATATACGGCAGATGGCACTCATCATGGCAGTCGATGTCATTCGAATCAGTAGGCAATCGGCAGCCTAGATGGCACTTTTTTATTGCTTGAACTTCAGCGTCGCGAGTTGGAGCAACTACTTTATGCATCCCCATTAGTTAATCGTTTGTCGCGGGCAGACCCGAAGCAAGCGATATTTTTCAAACAGGGAGGAACCACCTGTTGAGGGTCTTAACTCATATTAGTGCAAAACTATCAGTTTTAAGAAAAATTAGCTGCACTTTACTGTGCGATGATGTGCATACAATAAAAAACGGATTCTGTCGTGTTCCCCAGGGTAGGGATATTGGCAAGTTTCATAACTTGATATGCAAGTTTGCTTACAATGCAAGAAAGCTGGTAGTCAACGCTACCGCCATATATAGTTGACATGGCTGCGATAATAGGCCACTATAGGGTCTTTTCTGTAAGCAGTGTGAAGCACTACCTTAGCTTTGTGGTAAAATGCTTGACCAACCCGCAGAACTCCTGGGTTGCATTCTGGCTCTTATCGAGGTTTTCTCTCTTGCGAGTTGTTGGAATTTTAGCCTCACTAACAATGTTGCAGGAGTCTGCCGCACCCGACATGCAAGCTTCCTAATGCGATATGGCGTAATGGTTTTTAAAAGTGTGTTATGGCCGCTCCCTGTTGCGTACAAACTGTCAATCACCTGTGGCTCATACACTAATATTTAGGCCATTTTGGACATTTGGTACGTTTTTCACATCTAGCAATTTTTGACATTTGACATGTCTCTTCTACAAGAATATGTGACTGATTGTGCTGAATTTTTTCCAGATAATACCTTAATCCCTTTCGAACAGTTTAGACCTACAACTTTGAGAACTAAATAAAATATATTTAGAGAAAAAAACAAAATTAATATTTCGAAAGTCTCTTTTTTCACACATGAAATGGGAGAACACTATTTGTTTTTCATGAGAGAATTCTAAAAATAACTTTTGGAACTAGGAATTGGTAATACTAATATTAAAATCAGCGCGCCAGTTTTTAAGATCATGTCGTTCTTGATTTGTGAGAAAAAGTAGGCGACAATTTACTCAGTTTCGTTCTCGTTTGAATTGCAAATAGCGACAAATGCTACAGAGTTCAGATCACAGAAAGCCATGGCCAGAAGTTTCATTCTTGAGTTTACAAATATTCATAATGAAATATGAAACAGTGCCTGAGATATAAAACTCAAATCAAGATAACCCGATTATAATACCACACCCCCTCAAGCAATAATCGAACCAATCAGATTTCATGCATTTGGGCTACATGCTCTGATCATTGTTTACGCACTGAAATACTCACAAAACAACGTGAGATCAGTTCATTCCGTATACGCTAGTCTTACGAGACAACACAGAACGCGCGAGCCAATGCATGGCGCAGCAGAGCAGGATACAACTCACATGAAATAACTTTGGAATATGTTTAATAGAGACCTAATTTTTCTAAGACTTCCCATGAACATTCTAATGACATCATGATTTGCTCCATAAAGACAAGAAATGCAGGTAAGTAAGAGCATGTTCATTCTTCGCATTTTCGTAGGTCGTTCAAAGGTTGTTGAAGGCTCGTGTAGTGCTATTTATGACGCTGTATATGAGCGAGATATTGCCAAATACTTCATTGATTGTGTTGTGGGAGGCTGGAGAAGGTATTGCTGCAAAAAGAAAATTGGGAAATGTAGTCATTTGTTCAATACCGTGTTCGACGGCAATGTTGTTAATAGAACACCACGTTCTGTTAACAAGGTGTTGCGAAAGGCAGAACAGAGAGTACAGAACCATCTCAGTGTCTCTTGTCATGCTACGATCTGCCCCTCTTATATATATAGAATACCAAGTCAAAACCATTAAATTACTTCCGGACACAAGGACTGCCGATCAGGCTTATAGGCATTGCGTGAGTCCCCCAATTCTGGTGCGATCCAGCAGGTGTTGTTCCACAGAAGCACGCGTATGACTAATCGTAGGAAAACGTCTTGGTGTCTTTGCATGCGAACAAGGCTGACGGATGGAGCAAGCCAACGTCAACAACGAAACCACCAAAACCACCGAATGTACCTACCAAAGCAACCAAGCCAACGAAACCAGCCAGTGTACCCACACTTTCGACGAGACCAACAAAACCCGCCAAGCCACTGAAGAACTTATTCCCACGGAAACCACCGAAGGTACCTACCAAAGCAACCAAGCCAACGAAACCAGCGACGGTACCCACACTATCAACGAGACCAACAAAACCCGCCAAGCCACCGAACAACTTATTCCCACGGCTTCCCGGCCCCCCGCCTCCGTTTCCTTCTGTACCAGTGGTGCCAATGCCGAAGGGGCCTTGGAAGGGAATTTACATTGTTTACCCACCTATCGACCTTCGTCTGGCTCCTGTAAGTTTTTAACGGCACTTGCGGTATAATCTAAGACGAAGTAATTATTTCCTGTTTCTCTTTTTGGCCAATGCTGCATCGTCATCTGCACCCCTCAATATCAAACTGTGATTTTGGGACGTAAAACCGAAGTTACTGTCAATAGTATATATAGCCTTCCCGTTCACTATCTTATGAAAGCTTTACAAGGTTTCACTCACCGAGACGATAGTAGGTTGTGTTTAACAATGAAGTGAGTTGTATATGTGCTAATTAGGGAATTATGTCAGAGAGCAACACTGCAGATAAAGCATTTTTAAGATAAATTTAGGCAAAAATATGTTGCTGCCAACGCGTGGCGCCGGGTACTCCTCTTAACTTGCACAAGAGTTGTAGTCGCAAAATAGAAAAGAAGCGTAAATGTAAACAAAAGCTCAGGGTACAAAACTCAAGCATTTAGTTCAAGTTCTCCAATACGAAATTCTATCTTCACAAGCATTGATAGAATACTAGCCTTTATGCGGTGGATTTGTTCACACAAATTATAAAAGTTCTCAAAAATCTTGTCACAATCACTCAGGTATCTTGAGAATTGGCTCCTATATGCTGCAGTACAACTGCAAGAATTAGGCTTTCACGAAAAATTCCATCATAAAAAGAAAACACGAAATAGCGTAGCAAAGCAAACTGGTGGATATCTACGCAATTTTTTTGTTCCCATTTAGTACTTACGTGATGTATCACAACCTGCCTGCGTGTGCCACAAAAATTTGTAAATTTTTTTCGTTGTGTGCCCACAAGTGTTTCTATTGATGAAGGCCAATTATTAAAAAGAATTTAGTTTCTCCAAATGTTTTTTCAAGGGCCATCATAACTTTCTGTGTAAACAAAAAAACCGTGTTCCTTTTTTAGACGTGTAGCCGTTTGGTTGAAAATAGCAGAGCTCGACTCTACAAAATTTGGGTATAAGGCCTTGTGAAACGCGAATTTATATTCTATATTGCCTTAACTGATGAAAGAGGTGTATCTGGCCACCCTCGTTAAGACCAAGTATGCGAGACCTTTATCCACATTATGGGGTGCCGCCGAAGTAATCTGCCACATTTAGTGCCCATATGATTGAAGTCCTACATCAGTTAGACCTAAAACTGCTGATTGTCTATGCTGAATGCCAGCTTCTTGCACAGCTCATTTGGTGGAGCAACCGCCTAGACAAAGAGTTGGTGCTCGGTTGTAATCCTTGACTAGGAAGAATTTTTTGCCAGCTGAGGCACATTTTTTCCTTGAAAAAGTTATGACATATTCATGGAGTTCCTGATAATGAGCTCGCGAAGCAGCGCGATTGTTCGGTGTTACCGTAAATCAACTGTGTACCAGGACATTGACCCCTCACGCATGTAAATAAGTGCCTTGTGATGTGCCACAATGCAGGGTACCCCAGCTATCTTCAGCCAAATTTTAAAAATATGTTGACACGCGCAAGTACGATGCGACCAAATGCTTGTTGCTGACCGTTGGCTGGAGTTAGTCAGACTATCTTTTGTCAGACTAAGATAGACTAAATATTGTTAGCTAGATATGTTTCATAAACTAACTTTTGATGGAACGAAGATGGATAAAAAGAAATTTCGAAGAAAAAGTTGTATATCGCTTTGCATAAGTTTTAATTAGACAGTCTCGTACTTTATATCTGTTAACTATTCGTGTTTTCCTGTCAACTGCAAGTGCACGCGAAATACAAAAAAGCAATACCACGTGACAAAGCCATTCACCCGCCAGTGCGCACGATAATTCTAGTGCATGCTCTTTAAGGTTCTGCGTACGAACGACTATAGCATTTGTGTGAGTGTGCTGTCTGGACCGGACCGAAACGGTGGCGGTGGCTTTACGACAAACACGTTTTACTATCGACCACAAAAACGATAACCACTGTGACTGCTTATCGCTGTCATGAACCGTTGCGAGGAAAGCGTATCGTTCATACGCGGAACGTTATAGGCAGCCCTAAAATCACAGCGTGCATGAGCGCGCCAGTGGGTTTGTCACATGGTATTTTTTTGCATTTCGCTGTAATTTGTAGTTAGCCGAAAAACAATAATAATGAACAGATTGTAGTTCGAAACTGTCTAATCGGACGTTTTGCAAAGCGATCTACAGCTTACTCATTGGAGTTTTTTTATCCATCTTCGTTCCTTCAATAGTTAGGTAATTGAACATATCTAATTAAACAATACTTTATAACAGCAAAAAATAGTCTGAATAGCTCTAAGCAACGGTCAGCCACATGCATTTAGTCGCGTCGTAATTGCGTGTGTTGGCATATTTTTAAAATCTGGCGAAAGTGTATAGGGCACGCTGTGTACCAAGTTTGTTGGTCATAAATATTATGTTGCGTGGAGCTGTGAATTTCGTTTAGTCTTCATTATTACTGCTTCGCGGTATCGAATCTAGCCTGAAGTTGGCAAAGACGAAGTCTACGTACTTTCGCTGGTGGTTGTTGGCTGTTTCCAGTCGCATGAAATGAACCGTAGAGCATATCGAGGCGTGATGTCATCATCGTTGTCATCATCCTCATTGTCATCGTCATGGTGCATTGTGGGTACCTTGCATGTGCTGTGCCGTGTTGGCAGGAAGAGAATGTCTGGTATGGAACGTGCGTTTTCTTCATTGTCATGACTCATCAGAATCATCGTCATCTTCAGTGGCAGTTACGGCACACAACGCCAACGGACAAGTGATTCAACCTCAATGAGTTTCGCTCCCGAATACTACATGGGTTTTGTTGCTTATTGGCGCTGCGGACGCGTGAATGTCATTTCTTTTCAACCTCCCCCATCACGGCATTCCAGATAATAATAATAATAATAATAATAATAATAATAATAATAATAATAATAATAATAATAATAATAATAATAATAATAATAATAATAATGTTATTCATATTATTAGTATAGTTATCGAAGAAATGTCCGCGGAAATTTTTATGTTCTAATGGTCATTGAAGTATACTTGAAATAACACAATTTCTAACGAGGATGAGCCATGGAGGCTTGAAGAATTAAGAAACCATTCATCCGAAAATGTCACTAAATGTACCGAAAAGACAAAGTGATAACCTCTATCTGTAGGCAACAATTTGTGGTCACTTGCAGTTAAAGCATTAAAGATTTCTAAGGAAAGAAATACGCAGCCAAAATCGGGAGGCATTTTGCGGGCGCAACTATCGCGTTATGAGTAATGATGTGAACAGGCACCAAATTACATTCATGGCACCTGTAAATGCTGATTTCCTAGCGTTAGCGGAAAAAAGCAGCTTGTTTGAGTGTGTTCGCGACAATTTCGTTCGAGCGCTGGTGTAGTAGTCATCACAAACACACAGAATTGTGTGCAGCTCTGGCCACATGATCAGCCTGACTACTAGGCTGCGCAATCTGCGGACACACTACGTAAAAAGCCAAAACTGCCTCAAAGTGTCACCCGCGGAGCTAGACCGGGCTGCTCGCACGCTCTACACTGAAATAGACGTGCATGTGCAAGCTACATATGTATATTATTGTCAAGATATTCGCCACATGAGGTCAATCACATTCAAAAGCACTCGTCAATACTAACTTAATCAATTTACAACATTTAATTTTGTCTTGCAGAGTATGTGTTAATTATGGGTCACAATATTTTTTTGTTTTTGTCTTTCAGACAAGAGTTAAGTGGGACACCTTGTAAAGTGTTCTCAAGGTAAGCATATTTTAGCACACCTACATGTTTCGCGCACGACAACAAATTAGGTTTAAAGCGAGGCAAAAATGGAGGTCGCTTAAATGGTAGTAGCAATCGTAAGCACATTACACGTTTGTCAAGACCCCTATTTTCTTCAGGTAAAAATTTATTCCGATTCTTGTTGACTTCGATTCTTTAGAAATAATGAGATTAATATACTGCACAACAGTTTTTGAGAGCGGCAAATTCACCCCGCACTTTTATTGTCTTAATTGCCGGTTTGATTGACTTGGTGATGTTTAACAACGCCACGAGCCCAACGTTCGCGTGGTAATAGTGCTCGGGTTTTGGAAGCGAAATTCGCCGTTTCAACGCTGACCGTGCGGTGGCATTTTAATGGGAGTGAATTGCCAGGCCCTTGTGTTGTGCAATGTGAGTACACATCAATGACACGACATGGCTGAAATATCCGAAGGTTTCACCTTTGCATGCCTCGAAACAGTACCGTTGTTATGGCACGCCAAATCTCTGATATTATAGGACAGAATGCACAACTCAAGTTACGTGGCAAGATATAAATGTCAAATCATGTCTTCACCAGAGCTTGTTGCCTCGCCCTGCCACGAAATTGTGATTATGGCGATAGCTAGGAGGATGACCCCAACTTTTACACTCGAAAGTGTCTGGACGTAATGCCAATTGCTATGGCCAACAGTACTACGAATAATACATAATTTTTTGGTACCCCTTAATTCACTGAAATTGTGTAAAGCAAGAAAGCTCTTAAGGTAGTAAAATTAGACAAAAGTGTAATAATCTTGCAACAACATCTTCTCTCCTCTTTATTTTCAGAATGAAGAAAAAAACTTCTTCACAACAATTAACACCCGGAAGATACTAAACAGCGTGAACCAAACTGTGTGGGGCTACAGTGGGGCAAGAACAAAAAAGAATGAAAGCCATTTCCTTAAATTACACATTATGGATTGTGCAGCAATAAACATTGCCGAAGCAGTCACTATATAGAGCGCTGCAGAAATACAAGTTGCAGAGAACATTCAACACTTTGGAAAGATGCAATGCCAGCGCGTTTAACAGTAATGCCTGCGTATACCCCAAGCGTTCTAAGAAATTCATAATTAAGAAAACAATCGGCAGATCCCATACATTGTGGGAATCGGTCTCATGTGAAAAAGTCCGCGAGTATTGTGTCTATGCCACATTTATAGTTTTTCGACCAACAGTTACGAGCTGGACTGATGTGTTTTGGTAAATGCGGTAGCCATGTCGACGGAACTGGAGTTTACAGGGTAACCTATGGTCTGACGTAACGTCAGCACTCACGCAGGCGCACAGACGTTACTAATATGAGAACGCAGTGCAAGTTCTAGTGTTACGATGCGAATACCACTTGTTAACGTATTCTTCCGGGTTGAAGCAACTGTGAATTAGCTGAATGGGTAGAATTTATAGCAAAAGATAGCTGGCTGATTCATAGGAATTCTAACGCAATATCAACTTGACTGCTATACAAGCTGAACCCACAATGGAAAGAAAATTTACATTGAACCAACCTTACGCCTTTAATACAGGAGTACCGACGTATAGGATGTACATCTGCATAAGGCCATTTCTTTGAAGGGGCCCTGAAACACCGTTACAAATATCCATGGAATGAATTCACTGAAAGAGCATATTGCCTCAAAACTTCGACGTCACAAAAAAGTTTAAGAATCCGTCCAGTGCGAATGGAGTTACAAAGGTTTGTCGCATGCTGGGATTCCATTCCTTTTTCTCTCATCCCGACAAAAGCGCTTGAAGCTAAGCAGGGAGGGATGGCAGGGACACAGAAAAACGTCACGCGCACCTTATCACCTTGACCGATTTTTTTTCCCTTCTAATGCGCGGCTTTGTCAGTGTGATCGCGCCCGCGCGCATGCGTGGGCAAGTAGCGCCCTCCAGCGGCAATCTCTGTACCGAGCCAGCACGCCATGTGCAAATCAGCCAATAGCTGATAGATGGGTCGTTGACGTGTGATTTTTGCGTATATAGCGTCATTTGTCGAGAGGAGAGAAAGCTATTTTTAGGTGACTTTGATAATTTATTGCGAATTCCCGGCCGCATGCTGTGGTATATTTGGCTCGCGTGTTGCCGGGAGCCTCTACTACCGATCGGCAGTGTTTTCCTACCATGCTCAAAAAGTGGTGCAGGGCCCCTTCAAAGCAGCTTTCACACGTGGCATGACTCTGTGGTAGAATGCATGCAGAACACTTGGGTTGATTTTTTTTCTGAGATCCTGGTTTAATTTATTTAAAGTACTGGCTCAACGTTCCGGTGTCGGTTTTTTAACACTTTTGCACCTAAAGTGCCAGTATTTGATCTCGTCCTTCCTTCATTGATATAAACTCTCAATAATATGTGGTGCATATCCGAATACCACGGACCATCGTGTACAAGCATGCGCCACACTTATATGAAGAAAAGGACTTGACTACATACGTGACATGATGTTCATGTTATTAGTGTCATGACCAGCTAGACGAGTTCGTCAAGGCCTCTTACCCTCATGTGCCTATTTCGGTTTGCATCAAGTTAAGGGTGCGATCACGTTAGCACCCATACTAGGTGGCTTAATGAATAGAGAAATCGATGAAAAAGCTCCAGTGTCAATGGTTCGCAAAGAAATGCTTCGAATATAAAACTACCATCCCTTATTTAGAACTTAGGTAGTCCAAAAGTGCTGACTACTTTCTTCCATAAACTGCGGGAAACGACGTGTAATGCAAAGCAATCAGCGAGAAGCACTCTTGGACATATTGTGACTTTAGGAGACGTGCTACGATGCTAGTAGACCTGTTTCGTTAATGAGTTTGTAATATGCTTGACAGGAAATTAGCAGGCATGCTGACGTCTCTACAAAGACTAGAGTGTGTGTTACAGTACTACTTATTTATTTACTTATTTTATTTACAGTATCTTACATAGCCCTCGAGGGGCATTGTGTAAGGGGGGCGGTACAGATAATAAGTAAAAAAATATATATACGTATATATCTATACATACATAGGCAAATATTGATTATAATAAAAAATGCACTTCAAGCTATGAACATGTAAGCAAAATACATACTAGAAAAGTGAGTTACAGTATGTGAAGGTGAAATAGAAAAATATATTATGACAGTAGCTACAACCTAGCAATAGTGCAAAAACATCGGCAACAGTTCTATAAACACTGATGATTACGAAGATGCAATAGAGCAGTTTTTGGTTTATAAGTATTTCTTAAGAGTATAATAGAACTTTGTGTGGTCTTGTTCTGACGCAAGATCATCTGGCAAATCATTCCACGAACGAATAGCTCGTGGAAGAGCCGACTGGTTGAACGCGTTAGTATTGCCGTATATGCGTGATAAGGTAAAGGTGTTAAGTAGTCTGCTCGAAGTTCGATGTGCTAGATTAAGGTGAACAGATGGCATCATGCTGGTGTGGGTGAGTTCGCGAAATAGTGATAAAAGTGAGATGTCGCGGCGAATTTTCAGTGTCTCGAGTGCAAGGCTATATATGTTCAATCTGTGTTAAGCTGGACGGGTAGCAGTGATTACGCGCTATGAATCGACTAGCTCTGTTCTGTATACATTCCAACTTATCTATGAGGTATTGTTGTTATGGTGACCAAATGGAGGATGCGAACTCCAGTTGAGGACGGATTAGAGCAAGATAAGCCAGTTTGCGCACATCGGAGGGAGCACTGTATAGATTACGGCGCAGAAAACCTAATGATCTTGATGTGTTGGCCTAGATAAAAGTGATATGTGTGGACCACAAAAGTGTAGAAGTTAAGTTAATGCCTAGGCATTTGTAATGATCAGTGCGATCTACAATGCCATTATCAATTATGTATTGGCTATTAAGGTTATCACGTTTGCGACTAAAGGTGATTAGTTTGCATTTGGAAACATTAGGTGTTATCTGCCATGTTTTGCACCACTAATTAATATGCTCGAGGTCTTTTTGAAGAGCTAGATGATCGCTATTGTTGCGGATGGGACGATAGATAATGCTGTCATCGGCAGATATACGCATGCATGAGGATAAGTTGTCAGGCAGGTCGTTAATGTAGATGAGGAAAAGTAAGGGACCAAGAACACTGCCCTGTGGTACACCAGAGGAAACGTAACAAAGTGATGAAGAGTGATTGTTGGAGATAGTGAATTGTTGGCGGTTAGTTAGGAAGTTTCTGAGCCATGTCAGCGTGAGTGAATCAAGTTTTAGTGATGAAAGTTTTAATATCAAGTGACAAAGAGCAACACAATCAAATGCCTTTGCAAAATCAAGAAATAAACAATCTGTTTGTAGATTACTTCTCATGTTAGAATGGAGGTCGGTGGTAAACTCAAAGAGTTGAGTCTCGCCAGAACGACCCTTTCGGAACCAGTGCTGATTAGAGAAAAAGAAATAGTTAGATTCTAGATGCGCATAAATGTTAGAAAGCAATGATATGCTCAAGCATCTTGCATCATATTCACGTCAAGGAAATGGGGCGATAATTTCCAGGTGAACTTTTACTACCACCTTTATGGACTGGCACTACCTTCCCTATCTTCCAGTCAGAAGGCAACATTCCTGTAGTGAGCGACTGCCAAAATTGTAAAACAGGATAGTGCCAGACACAGAAACAGTGTTCTTTATTAATTTTGAATTGATATCGTCAATACCAGAAGGTGATGACATCTTCAGATTTTCAATAATTTTAACTATGCCTTCAATTGTGATATCCATAGGTGACATGAATGAGTAATCGCGTTCAACAATTTCTGAAAGATGATCATGCTCGCTAGTAAACACCGATGAAAAGAATGAATTAAAGACATGAGGACAGTCAGTGTCGGCAAAAGGAGTGTTATTTGCATCATGTAATGAAATGAAGTTATCGTCGTGATCAGGACTTATTACTTTCCAGAATTTTTTCGGATTACATTTTAGAAGTGAAGTCGAATCCGGGGAATAGTATTTATTTTTCGCAGTTGTAATTTAGTGGCAATATTTCTTTAGGCATTCCTCGTATCTATCCCAAGACATGTGTAAACGAGAATTTTTTGCAGACCGATAAAGCCGCTTCTTTTCGTTTCTAAGTCTGCGCAAAGACTTGTTGAACCATGGATTAGTTTTATCATTCGTAATCGTTATGAACAGCACGTGTTTTTGATTGATTGATATGTGGGGTTTAACGTCCCAAAACCACTTCATGATTATGAGAGACGCCGTAGTGGAGGGCTCCGGAAATTTCGACCACCTGGGGTTCTTTAACGTGCACCCAAATCTGAGCACACGGGCCTACAACATTTCCGCCTCCATCGGAAATGCAGCCGCCGCAGCCGGGATTCGAACCCGCGCCATGCGGGTCAGCAGCCGAGTGCTTTAGCCACTAGACCACCGCGGCGGGGCCACGTGTTTTTCTATTAGGGGTGGAATCTCATTCTTGAAAAGCACGCAGTTTTCCGCAACTGAGCGACTGTAAAAATAAGGCAGTAGCATATTGTCAAGCAAAGACTCAAGTTTTCTGTTAATGGCTTCATAATCGGCTTTAATATATTCTCTGATTTTCTTTGATTCAGTTCCTGCAAAAGGGGGCAAGATAGAAAGATTAACTTGCAGCCGTTTGTGGTCACTAAAGCCATTCAAATAATTTATGTGGTCTATAGTTTCAGGTGCAGTTGTAAGAACGAGGTCATGTGTATTTTAACCGCGAGTTGAGGGAGTGACAACCTGAGCCAAATCAAAGTCTAAAGTTCAGTTATTGAAGTCAGTTGAGTACTTACAAGAAGATGACAGCTGCTCCCAGTCAATAAATGGTAGATTAAAATCACCGAATAGATAAACGATGCGAGCCTCACAGATTTCGATGGCAGAATTGATGCTGCTGCGCAACTCTTCTAAGAAATAATGATGACAATCGGGAGGACGATAACAGCTGCCGAGCAACATCCTTGTAGAATGAATTGTGCAAACTACCCACATAATCTCAATCTTTAAATGGGAAGCGACGACATAAAACGTGATGGTTTTTTAACAGCTAAAAGAACACCACCACCCCTTCTGTCTAGACGATCGCTTCGATAGACGTTGTATCTGTTAGCATGCGTAAAAATCTCATTGTCATTGATGTCAGCGTTAAGCCATGTCTTAGTGAAGACAAGAATACCAAAAAGGCTATCATCGAAATAAGATGAGACTATTTCACGTTTGGATAAGATGCTTCTAATGTTAGTGAATGATACTGTTAGTGATAGAGGAGTGCAAGGCATGTGTAGCTCTGGCTTCCTAAACGTTTGTACGTTTCCTTCTAGCTATCTGCTTGAGCGTATAACTGACTTAGTGACAGTGTCATAGACGTAAGTAACGTTTTCGATGCGCAGCTTGTCTACTACAAGCCTAAATGGCTTATTTTGAGTTCTGGCGAATTCTTTCAGCTTTCTGCGGGTCTGTCACGTTGCCAATAAAAAATCTTCATGTATTGAAAACGTAGTGCTCTTCAGAATTCGGGCACGTGACAAGATTTGGCCCTTATCTTTAAAAAAGGTAAGTTTGGCAATGATTGATCGACACTTTTTTATTATGTTTACCCAATCTATGAACCCTTTCAAACTGAGTACCAGTGAGTGTAAGCTGCAATTTTTCAGAACAAAACTTAATAATTTTCTGTTCAGAAGCTGCCCGATTCTCATTAGCATTGTCTTCCAAACCGAAAAAGAGTAGGTTGGATCGACGCATCCTATTTTCCGCTTCATCACATCGTGAAGATATTGACGTAAGCTGATCCGTAAATTCTCGCAGTGTGTCTGCAGCGGTGGTCTTAGAACTTATACCTGCCGAAGACTGTGCCTCTTCAAGTGATACCACTTTTGTACTTAGGCGCTTAATCTCATGTTCAGTTGACTTCAGCTTTTCAGACATATCACGAAGAGCTGGTTCTGTACTGTCCCCAGCCGTAATTCCGGTGGCCTGAACCGTTTTTAACGCATCGACCTTTAGCCTTAGTTGCTTCATTTCGTCGAGGATTGTATCATGTTGCGTTACCAAAGCAGCGTATACATCTTTGAGTTCCCGTACAGTTTCCTGTGCCTAGGCGAATGCGCCAGCCTCTGCCTTAAACATAGGCCCTGGATTTACCTCAACGTCACCCGCAAGCAACAACAAAAGGTCGTACCAAGTACAACATGCAAAAGACAGACAAAATGACATCCGTTTCACTAGATCAGTACACTCTGGTGGGCACGACACCGCGAGAAGACAATAATTGCTGCTTTTGATGCTGGTAGCATGATTGAGATAACTGACCTGCAAAAACATGGGTCGTAAACGAGACATTCTCGATGCGGTGTCGAGCCCAAAGTGTGAGGCAGCAGGCAGGCATTTATATCCCGTGGCGCGCACTTCCACCGTCGCTGTTGTCGATTTTCGTTGCCAGACGACGTTGCCTGTAGCACCCAGATTTGGCATTGGTCGCATTCGAGGCGGCTCTTTCAGCTCGAGTGAAACGGTAGTTAGTCGGCCAAAGCAAATCCCGTCGAGACACAAGGGCCAGGTGACTGTAGTAGACGTCGACTTCTCGCTGAAGTGCACCGTTTTATTCACACCTACCAGGAATGATGACGGAAATAGCTCGTCGAAAGATGGTGAATCAGCTGCAGATCGGAAATTGCCGGGCAGACCAGAACAGAATGCTCAGATGAGAGCAACCTGCAAAAACTTGGGTCGTAAAAGAAAGATTCTCGATGCAGTGTCGAGCCCCTTAACTTAACACACACTCTACGTCAGACACGTTAAGACACTGGTGTCCCTAGCACTAGAGAGACCAACTTGCTTCGTGGCCTTCATGAGCGTTCACTCATGCTTGCTTCAGGAAAGACCAATGCTATTATAAACGTAATAGATGCTAGCTGTACTAATATATACTTATAACGTCGATGCCTGACACCGCACAATGATAAACTACATCAGCTAGGTAGCCCAGGATAACAGTAGAAGCTGGTGCACACCGGCGACTAGCAGTGGTCACAAAGCGACTGCTTTGTAACTAACTGCTAGTCGCCAGTCACAAGCGTGTGACCGGTCACAAAGCGGCTGCTTTGGCTAGTCGCTTCCTGACTGATTTTTCTGTCACGCGACTGCAGCCGCAAAGCTGCCAAAACCAATCAGCGGTGCTCAATTTTTGTTTTTTTTTTGTTCTTTCATTGCGCTGGCTTCCTGCCGCCAGATACCAACGAGTGCATTGCTCTGGGTCTGTGGCACCATGGCCACCATGGAATACTTGGCTTGGACATGGCGGGGCGCAGCAGCTCGAACTGAGTCGAATTTGCAAGGTGGCATCCGCAAGAAGCTAAACACCACCAAAGTAAAGAAAAAAAATTATTGTTTAGTATCTCTCCCCCGTATTTAGAATCATTTTATCTTCAACTTGACTTTTATTTATTTATTTATTTATTTATTCGAGTACCTACAGCGCCCAATTTGGGCATTACAGTAGGGGGGAGGAGACAAAAAACTTGAAATTGATACGGCGTATGAATACCGATAACAAAACAAGTAAGCATGCTCAGCTTATACAGTGTGTACACATTCTCGGGAACACGAGGCAATCAAGGAAAAGTAAAACACAAACAGAAATGCAGACAGAAATTGGCATCTTTCATTTCAACAAAACTTGTGACAGAGCATTTTGAAATGAAGGTCGCGGGGTGGATACAATGTATTCTGGTAGGTTGTTCCATTCGTGTGTGGTTTTCGGGAAGAAGGAGTTTTTGTAAGTATTTATGCGACATCGGTATTCTCGAACTTTGCGGGAGTGATCTAGGCGAGAGGATACATAAGTGGGATCTTTAATGTTCACGTCTTTATTTAAACCAGTGCTACCAATATAAATATTATGAAATAGATTTAATCTTAAGAATTTGCGCCTGTCCTGCAGGAGAGGCCAACCCAAATGTTTACGAATGCACGAAGAGCGGTTAGTGAAATCATAGTTACAAAACGCGCTGCTCGTTTCTGAACCCTGAACTTGTTACCGCCTTCAATGCACGAAGAGCGGTTAGTGAAATCATAGTTACCAGACACAAAACGCGCTGCTCGTTTCTGAACTTGTTACCGCCTTCAATGCAGCGCATTTGGAACGCGTTACTTCTTCATGCCTTGGCACCCTCTAAAGACACCGTGTTCCAGACGCGTTTTTGCTGCATTGTAGGCTGTGGCAAGTCAAGTTGAATTCAAGGACCGTTTTTGAATACGTTCCACTCTCGGAAATGCTCGTCGTCGTCTAAGCACCGCTTAGGAGGTAGGCGACTTGCATGGCCGGCCAACTCTCGCGAGCGAAGAGACGTTCACGCCCATCACCGGCTTTTTTCTTTTGAAACATCTGGGCTGCCAGAACTGACACCATGGCACAGTGCACCAACACCATGACAATCTCTTGTTCTACGCTTGAATCGAGCTTCTTCACGCTGTTGGAAACGCTGTGCAAGAACGGACGAAAACAATAAATGCGGCACACTCGGTTCCCTCCACTCACTCAGCTCGCGCTGATCAGCTGATCGCCGCCGGTCTCCAGAGCTCTCGCTGATAACGCGATCCGGACATGACTCTCCGGTTTCGCGACTTCCAGTCACTCGTATGCAGCTTCTGCGGGTGTGAACATCAGTCAATTTTTGGTCGCCAGTCGCGAATGGTCGCGCAACCACTGCTAGTCGCAGGTGTGCACCAGCCTTTGCTTACAGTTCTCTAACATTAACAAATGCAAGTCGATAAACAAGTCCCAGCCAATTCTACTTGACACTTGAACATACATCACCACAGGACAAAACAAACATGTACTATAAAACAACAGGGACCATTCCAACAAAGGTAGTCAGCTACAACTTCTTTCAGCCCAGCACAAGGCTTACAGTTGGTGAACTTTGCTAGACCACATTGAGTCAACACTAATCAAAACTGGAAGGCTGGTTACCGTACTGCCGACTTTAGCTAGCACCACAGATGCGCAAAATAATTTTAGCTCCCTCAGACTCAATAAAGAAAAAACTATTTTGCTCATATGACTCATTCGTAGTCAGATATATCAGAATTTTACTGAAGGGGGCTCACTCAGACTCAAAATTCCGACACTTTGCCTTAGCCGGACTCACTAGGAATCATATTTATCAAGATATTTTTCGAACGGTCTCACTCAGAATAAGTCCTATAAGTATTTTTGTCAAGTAGACTCGCCTGAGCTATAGCGCTCACCAAAATGTTTCGCAAGTGGGCTCACTCGCACTCAGACTCACCAAAATGTCACACAGCGGGACTCCCTTGGACGCAGGCTTAGTGAGTCTGAAAAGGTAGACCATTGAGTCATTTTATCGACCTATGGCTAGAACTAACGGAGAGTTGGCCAAGAATGTTTGACATCATTAGCTGATCGCTGTTCGATAACTGTTGTTTTATGCGAGTAAGTAGGCGACGTGTCACGAGGTCGCTACACGTCATTTCTGCTACATAAGGTGTAAATCAGTGTGGCAAAGAAGTGAATAGGCGAATTGATGCTTCACCATTTAAGGCACTTGTTGGGTCATTCCCTGAACTTCTCATTATTCATGGCACCACCTGTAAATAATTTTTTCATATGTGTCAGGTATTCATGCACTTTTTCTACAGACTCTTTCTTGGGACGCTTGGAAGGAAAATTTGGGTGTTTCTGTCTGTCCTGCTGCCTGTCACACAATTCAGCCACCCGGCGAATGTTCAAGCACTTCCTGGACGCCCAGTCATTTTGATCTGGTGGCTGCGTTCGTACTTGTCAATATTGTCCATCAAAAAGCAAATAATACTCATATCTCAGGCGTCACATCAATACATAGGTATTAGGTGGTGTGTTTTGCTTTACTAGAACATACATATATACGTAATTCTAACGACCCTAGTGTTTCTTACACTGCACAGAAAATACGACGCCAAGCACGGAAAAGTGCCCAGCCAATGGTATGGTGCGGCCACCTGCCTGTAGCTCTGGGTTTTGCACAAGCTCTTGTTTCCCAACAATACTTCCCGATGGCGCCCCTATTTCGTGCAGCACCTGCAGGGAGAAGACTGTCGTCGTCTTATTACATTTGCAGCCAAGCACGTAAAAATGCCGCCAATTTTTCACCTTGTTAATAAAACGACTACAGCGGCTTAAAAATATGCGCATCATATTGTTCTAGTTGGTCTTGCCGCTATATATACGTAATGTACAATATGACGTGTCATTGATTTTTGTTGTACACAGTATAATAAAGGAGTGTTCAAGAGTGGTATGGTGCACCGGTATTTTTGAGGACAAACGAGATTGTCAAATATTTCGAATCATTTTAATTAGTGTGCATCTAAAAGCATCAGTAAAATTCGCTTTAGACAAACAGTGCAACAGCGGGACGAAAAAGAAAAGGACAGGACCAAGAGCTGACTGACAACGTCGAGAATTTATTTCGCCGCAGCGAAATTTGTACTCTCGGAAAAAATAAGTGCTTTCGAAAGTTGAGATGTACCAAGAAGCCTTCATGAACACTTTATATCAGTCTATATTAGAAAAACGTTCTACCTTCAACATTCAGCTCCTGCTTAAATGCCCCGCTAACTATAAAAACGAAGACCTTTTCAGAAACAAAGAATTTTGCAATTGCCAAAGAAGTTTTAAGCCTCAAATTATTGATTTATTGATTCATATCTCGAATTTAGCGTCCGAACACAACCATTTGATTATGAGAGACGCCGTGGTAAAGTGCTCCAGAAATTTCAACCACCTGTAGTTATTCAACATGCACACAACTCTGAGCACATGGGCCTACAGCATTTTCGCCTCGATCAAAAATGCCGCCGCTACAGCCGGTATTTGATCCCGCGACCTGCGGGTCAGCAACCGAGTATCTTCGTCACTAGACCAACACGGCGAGGAAAATCTTGAAATAAATTTGTATATCGAAAAACTTGGTGAAATTCCACGCCCTCGAAAAAACAACTAAAGCGCGCAAGTAAGCAAACCCTAATTGGTTCGCATTTATATTATTCAAAGTTGGTTTACACACAATGCGAAAGAAGCGAGCGCTAAGCAACTGAGATAAGAACCACATTGGACAGGCTCTCAGCTTTCAACAGAGGTTTACTGAGCAAACTCGACAATTTTCAACAGCAACAAGCAGTGGCAACTGCATTCGTCCGTAATCCAATCGTTAACCGAAGTGTCAATAGTCCACCAGAAACAACACATTTTCTCTACGCACTATTGCCGAATCATTTCCTACAGCGCAAGGAAATAGAAAACGTCTAAGATGAAAGAAAAACGCAACACTTTTGTTAAATGGTAATATCAGGTGGAATGCTGACGAATGACATTGCGATTGATGGTTGCTGTTAGCAATTTCCCACTCTGCATAATAATCGCTAGTTGGAAATTGAGTTCCTGCCCTGAGTGTTTGTTGTCTATTGTCCCCTCTTCATAGTGCTCCTGTTTTTCGCATCACATATTAGGTAAGGCGAAACGTTCACATTAGTTTAGCATAAAAAAGCGCTACAAGAACACATACAACGTATAGCTAAAAAGTAAAAGAATAAAAAATGGCAGCATATCCACCGAGTGAATGATGGAGAGTGGGGCGAAGCATTTGTCCGTCCATTCGTTCTTGATTCCGTCCGTCCATGCGTGCGTCTGTGTGGCCGCCCGTGCGTCCATCCGCCCGTCTGTGCGTGCGTCTGTTTGTGTGTCCGCACGTTCACCTGAGCGCCCATCACTGCTTTCATCCATGCATCCGCTCCTGCGTCCGTCCATGCATCTGTCTGTGTGTCCGTTCATCCACCTATTCAACAGTCTAAGTACCACCATCTCGCATATTTTCATCATATATTCCTCATATAGAAGCACCGCCATCCAGCGGACATTCCAAGGACTGAACGAGAGGAGGCGCACGCACACTTTCTTACGGCTTGTACTTTGTGTCTACTTCCCACCTTTAACCACCTCTAGTTCATGGTATATACGAGTTCACTGTATTCATGGCACTGCGGCCCAACGCTCGCTAAACCTTTCTGAAACCAAGGAGGTCACGCTCAGGGAGTATAACGTAGCAACCCTTTCTTGTCAGATAGTGCTCAATGTACATGCCAATGGCTGCTAAGGGGTAATGAGAGACAGGAGAATTCGGCTTTTAGTTAACGCGCACGCTGCGATTTTTTTATTGTTCAACAACGCACAGAAGAAATCTCCCACCGGCAGCACCTTTGAGGTCAAAATCTTAGACTGGTTCCACACTACGACTACTACTACGACTACGAGGAACAAACGGGTGGCGCTATAAAAAGTTTTGCCCCTAAAATGGCATCTCTTTTTTAAATCGACAAATAGTGCATATCTGGTCACACGGGCTCGTTAGTGATTGTGTCTCCCTTCGAGGATTTTCAAGAAGGCTTCTCAAAACAATACTTCCATTTCGAAAAGAACGTCAACCTAAATCTTAAAATGCAAGCTATAACTCTTCTTTTTAGGTGTTAGTGGTAGACGTCTCTACCAGATGTACTGGCCCTAAAGTTTGTCTCGAAAGGGCACCGTAGCATAAGTTCACCACTTAGGCCACGCGCCTACTAATAGCTGGTGAGTACTCTGCAGAAAGCTTGATTCAACCTTATTACTGTCATGGTCTTGGTAGGTTGAAATCCCTGAAAATAATGTTGCGAATAACCCGCTCCCAAAGTCACCTACGGTCTATCAGCCGTTCTTCTTCGAATATGGTGATATTGATACAGAACAGCCGCAGCAGCCTTGCTGCATAAAAGAAAAATAGGACGACAGTTGTTGCTGGTTGTTGAGGAACTGGTGCCATCTAGTTCGCTGAGTTCTGTGCATTGCTTATAGTTTAGTAAATAGGTTATGCGTAGCAATATTGGTGGAGGTTGACGACTCTCGTACTTCGATGGAGACACGCAGTGGTTGCAACACCGGAGACTCTTCGGCTACTTCAAGTGCCAGTACCTCGTCACCACCGGCCTCTCGGAGATAGCCGAGTTGACAACCTACGTCACTCTGCCACCCCTTCGAGATCCTGGCACTTTCTACGCTGACGGTATCATCGACGTTGACTCCTGGCTGCAGCGGTACGAGCGTGTCAGCGTTACCCACCACTTGGATTGCACACTCAAGCTCACGAATGTTCTGTTCTACCTCGACGGCACGCCGCGGACATGGTTCGAAACAAAGGAAGCCGAAAGCATGAGCTGGTTTCTTCAAAACGAATATTCGTGGTCTTTTTCCCAATTCATTTAGTCATCAGCTAGCTGGCAAGAAGACTCTCGCCACTCGCGCCCAGACGTCTACTGAGTCGTACGTCTCATACATTCTTGACGTTTTGGCGCTTTGTAGCAAGGTCGACCAGTGCATGCTGGAAGACGAGAAAGTTAATCACGTCTTCGAAGGAATTGCTGACTATGCCTTCAGCCTGCTGGCTTTTAATACTGTCATTAGCATCGACACGCCGTCTAGAACAGGCTAAACCCCGCCGCGTCGCCCACGGCATCACGCGCCTGCCGAACACATCGGCTACTTCCTTGTGCGATGACGCCTTCCAACAAGCTCCTCGATGTGACAACCTCACCCGCATAATTCGTCGCGTGGTCAAGGCGGCCCAACCAGTATTCCCTCCATTACCAATGCCTGATTCTTCACCACGATCTCACTGATAAAAGCCGTCGTTCGTCAAGAATTATCGAACATCGGCCTACATCCTGTTCAACCAGTCTGCCCTGCCGAGCCTTTTTATCGGCGTCCCTCCGTTCCTCGCTTTGGTTACTAGTCTCGGCAACGCGATTTGTCCGAATGGCGTACACTGAAAGACAAGCCCTTATGCTTCGATTGCCGACGCTTCGGTCATATCGCTCGCCACTGCCGCAATCTCTAGTCTCCACCGGCACACTATGGGCCTCCCCTCCAGGCCATTTCTGTCCACCAGTCAACCTCAGCCTTTGATTTTGATTCCCCTATGCCGACCTCATTCTCTGATTCTGCCACAGCTCTGAAGAGACCTTGCTACGCCCGCTCACTATCCCCTGCTCGCAGTCAATCCAATTCACCCCCGCAACGCTGTTCTGTCTCTCCGACCTATTCGCAGCGCCCCGACCAGAAAACTAGGCAGTGGAGCTTCTGGAGGTGGAGCTGCATTGACGACGATCTCTGCAAGAAACCCTCGTGTAATATTACCAACCACTCGGAATCTTTTGAACGTTACTTTAGACAATGTGCCTATGCGCGCGTTGATCGATACCGGCGCGCATGTGTCCATCATGAGTGCTGCTCTTCGTCGCCGACTAAAGGAAGTTGTCACACCCGCCTTGAACCAAGCCGTTCGTGTCAGCGATGGAGGAACTGCCGCCATTATTGGCATGTACTCTGCCCGCGTGACTAATGCCGATAGAAGCAGTGCTGCTCTTTTCATCGTTATCAAAAATTTTACTCATGATCTCATTCTAGGTATGGACTTCCTAACCTTTCACTCTGCCCTTATAGACTACTGTTCACCCAGCTGTCTCAACCTTGAGATGCCTCTACTTTCCGATCCGACCGACCCACCTAAAGCCATCTTTGCTGCATCGATTTCGCACGCCTTCCACCTAACTGTGTTACACACATTGAACTCTCCTCTACGCCGCCTGTACCTGACGGTGATTACATGGTTGCACCAATTCATGCCGTGATGCTTACGCATGGCGTCGCTGTTCCGCACACGATTCAGACACTTGTTGGAAACCGCACATGCCTTTCTATTGTCAATTTTGCCCTCACTGCCCAAATTCTTCCCCAAGGTATCTCAATGGCTGAAATTACTGCCCTACAAGACAATGTTGTTGAGCCCTTCAGAGTGCATAATTGCTGCAGCTCAGAACGTGATTCATATATATCGCGTCGGGCGTCGACGTTGACCTCGTGGTACCACCAGACCTCACTCCTGTTCAGGCGGAAGCGCTCCGTCACGTCCTGGAGTCCTATCATGATATTTTCGACTTCGCCAGCACGTTCTTTAGCCGCACTAGTGTTGTTACTCATCGCATCAATACTCGTGACGTTAGTCTCATTCACCGACGTCCGTACCATGTTTCCGCGTCCGAGCATACAGTCATACAATAAAAAGTCAAAAGGATGCTTGCAAAAGACATAATCGAGCCCTCATGTAGTCCCTGAGCTTCTCCTGTCGTCCTGATTAGAAAGGAGGATGGAACGTGGCACTTTTGTGTAGATTATCGGCATCTCAACAAAATTACGAAGAAAGATGTTTACCGTTGCCTAGAACTAATGATGCCTTAGACTGCGTTTACCGTTCAACGCATTTTCCCACGATCGACCTTCGATCTGGCTACTGGCAGATTGCAGTCGATGAGATGTACCGTGAGAAGACCGCATTCGACACTACTGACGGTCTTTATCATTTCAAAGTTATGCCCTTCGGTCTTTGTAATGCGCCGGCCACATTCGAAAGAATAATGAATTTGTTTCTCCAAGTGTTCAAATGGTCAACTTGCTTATGTTACTTAGACGACGTTATCGTTTTCTCGCCCACATTCGACTCCCATTTCCATCAATTATCGGCGATTTTTGAATTATTTTGTCAAGCCGGACTTCAATTGAACTCTCGAAATGCCACTTCGCTCGTCGTCAAATAACCGTACCTTGCCACCTTGTTGATTCCGCAGGAGTCCGCCCGGATCCTGAGAAAATTCACGCCGTCACGGACTTTCCTGTTTCGAAGCACACAAAAGACGTTCGCAGTTTTGTGGGATTGTGCTCATAATTCCAACGCTTTGTTATGGACTTCGCAATCAACGCACGCCCACTCAAAACCTCCTAAAAAATACGTGCCGTTTTTCTGGGGCGCTGATCAAGCCTCATCTTTTCCCAGCTAACGACTCTACTTACAACACCACCAATTTCAGCTTATTTCAATCCATCAGCTTCAACCGAGGTTCACACTGACGCTAGTGGGCACAGCATAGGAGCAATGCTATTGCAGAACCAACGCGGACATGACCGTGTTATAGCATATGCAAGCCGACTGCTATCTACCACCGAGTGCAACTATTCCATCACGGAGCGTTGGTGCCTCTCTCTTGTGTGGGCAGTCGCCAAGTTTCGCCCATACTTATACGGGCGTCCATTCCGGGTAGTCACCGACAACCACGCGCTCTGCTGGCTGGCCTCCCTCAAGGATCCCACAGGACGCCTCGCTCGTTGGGCCCTACGTTTACAAGCCACCCATACTGACACCCTTCCAGACCTTCTGTCGGCGATGCAGCTCCTCAACCTTGGCCACGAACAAAGCCAGGATGATTCTCTGCGAGCCATCATGGAAAAGCTTGAATCAATGCCTCTTGCCGCATCTCTACAAATGTTCCTGTTCAAAGACGGGATCATTTATCGCCTTAACCTCGATCGATCTATATGGCCATGACGTACTCCCCATCATACCAGCACTGTCCAGCACTGACTGTCCTCAACCGACTTTATGACGCTACGTTTTTGGGCCACTTGGGCGTTTCTCGCATATACGACCGTGTACGTCGTCGTTTCTTTTGGCTTGGTCTTGCCTGTTCTGTTCGGCGCTACGTGGCCGCTTATGAGCCCCGCCAGCGCCGTACAAAGCCATCTTCTCTAGCAGCTGGATCCCTTCAGCCGATCGACATTCCCATTAAACCTTTTTTTCGAGTTGGCCTCGACCTACTTGGCCTATTCGCGATCTCCAGCTCAGGCAACAAATGGATTGCTGTCGCCACTGACTATGCCACACGGTGCCATATCACACGAGCACTCCCAACGAGTTTCGCAAACGTTGTGGCAGACTTTCTGACATACGATATTATTTTAGTTCACGGAGCTCCCCGCCAACTCCTCACTGACAGGAGTTGGACCTTCCTGTCGGCTGTCGTTGATGAAATCCTGCGCTGTTGCTCTTCAAAACACAAGTTTGCCACTTGGTACCATCAGCAAACGAATCGTCTAATAGAGCGCCTCAACCAGACCATGCCTGACGTGTTTCCTAAATACGTAGTGGCCGACCACCAGGATTGGGACGTCCATTTGCCATTTGTGACGTTCGCGTACAATTATTTGCGTCACGACACTGCTGGCTATTCATTATACTATCTTCTGTACGGCCAAAAACCCGCCCCACCTTTTGACACCTTGCTGCCCTCGGTCACTGAATATGCTGGCGAAGCCATCGGGCGAGCCGACCACGCACGCCAACTCGCCCGCAGCCGTCTACGGGCCTCACAGGAGCACCAAAGACAGCTCTGCGATTCCAATCATCGGAACGTGCACTTTTCACCGGGTTTCCATGTCCTTCTCTGGTCCCCCACTCGGCGTGTAGGTCTTTCTCAAAAACTGCTGTCACGCTAGACTGGATCGTACCACGTCGTTTGTCAGGTGGCTGACGTTACATATGAGATCGTTCCAGCCGATCCAACGTCGTCATCGTCAGCTTCGAAGGACATCGAGCACATAGCTCGACTCAAGCCTTATCACCCTCCTTCCACTGCATGTGAGTCGCTCAAGCTCCGAGACGGTGCCTCTACTGCCGGGGGGGGGTTATGATACAGAACAGCCGCAGCAGCCTCGCTGCATCAAAGAGAAAGACGATGGCAGTTGTTGCTGGTAAATGATGAAATAGCGCCATCTTGTTCACCATTATTCTGTCACTGAGAGCGGAAATGGCTCAGAATAGACGTGCCAGTACATCTCAAGCTACTCGGGCATCTGCTTTTCAGTCGGTAGGTGCTCCCTCTCCTCACCCCATAGATATAACCATGGTCGCGCAAGCGGAGCCCTCGGGCAACACAGCTAAGCGAAAGGCTGTGACTTCGACCGAGAATGTGCAGGCTAAGGCTAAAACAGAATTTAGGCAAACTTTATATACAATATTGCCACGTTCCATTTCCCAAGATTTTGTTATCGTCCCAAAACACCACACAATTCTCAGCGCAAACCGCGCCTGCAGTTTTCGAGAAGGTTCCGGACTGTAGTAGATCATTTCGATAAGATCACGCCCACTGTGCGAACGGTACAAATTGTTCTGGAACCTACGCCACCACCAGCGATTACGCTAGAACATTCGACGGCAAGAGTATAAATGCCGACGCGCTTCACCGCTTGTCAGTTGTTGATCGAAGGCCCGACGCTCCGTTCGCCGCTATCAGTCCGAGACTGCTATCTGTGCGAGACTGCTGCTGTAATTGGACTTTTCGCATACCGGGCACAGGTTCGCCCAAATGAACAGTTAAATCCCAACACGAAGTCTCCTGTCTTCGGCCACGTCACGACCCCGTGACATCTGTTGGAGGTGCTGCTTCGTTCATGTACCGGACGCCCCCGTCAAGCCGTGAACCCACCCCACGTCGCGGAGAAGACACCGACGCCAACCAGGAGCAGCGAACAAGCCGCCGACAGCAAGGGCTACCACCGGAGTACGGGCTTCTACAAGACAAGGCGCGGAAGACCAACGCCATGACCGCGACTGCAGCGACAATGACAACCGCAGCGTCCCAGCCCACGATGGTCATGCATCAACCCAGGGAACCACCAATTTTTCATAGGTCATCGTTCGAAGACCTCGAGTCCTGGCTAGAAACATACGACCGTGTGGCCACTCTCAACCACTGGGACCATGACGAAAAGCTGCGTCGTGTGTTCTTCTATTTGGAAGACACCGCAAGGACCTGGCTCGAAAATCGACAGTCCATGCTCCGAACGTGGGATGTTTTCTGCGGCGCGTTCCTGCAAACGTTCGCGAGCGTCGCTCGCAAAGAGAGGGCCGCTGCTTTATTAGAGACCCGGGTTCAGCTACCAAATGAAAATGTCGCCATTTTCACAGAATAAATGACCCGACTATTTCGTCACACTGACCCAGACATGCCTGAGGAGAAAAAAGTTCGTTTCCTCATGCGACGGGTTAAACAGGAGTTCTTCGCGGGACTGATGAGAAACCCACCGAAAACCGTTCAAGAATTTGTAGCCGAAGCGACCACTATCGAAAAGACCCTGGACCTGCACACCAGACAGTGTATTCGTCGCCTGACTGCAGACTGCGCTGCTGCTCAAGCCAGTAACTCCGGAGACCTGCGCGAAACGATCCGAGCGATCGTGCGGGAAAGCTGCGCAAGCTGTTGCCTTCGGCACAGCCTCAAGTGGATTCAATCGCCGACATTGTGCGAGAAGAAGATCGGCAATCGCTTCAAATTCCCCACGCACCGCTGCCTGAGTCGGAAGCTATGAGCTACGCCGCTGCACTGCGCCACAACGCTCCTCCCCGTCCACGCCAAAACGCCGCCCCATCGCACTTCCGTCGACAGACGCCACCGCCACCACCACCCCCACCGACGTCATACCGTTCGCCAGCGGCCCTGGGCAGTGCACCGAGGAAAACTGACGTCTGGCGGACCCCTATCCATCGCCCGCTCTGCTACCACTGCGGCGAGGCCGGACACACATACCGCTGTTGCCAGTACCGACAGATGAAACTGCGTGGCTTCGCCGTCAATGCACCACGTCCACAGCCAGGAGAACAACCACGTGACATCACCGACTAACTGACAGGAACTCGGTGGACACCACAAAGCCCTTCGCGTTCGCCGTCGTCCAGCCGCCGCACGTCACCGCACCACTGGCAGTACTATGGCCCAACGCGGGGCCGTTCTCCTAGCCCGTATCCGGGAAACTAAGGGCAGCAACCGGTGGAGGTGCGGTTGCTGTGCGACGAACTACCGAAGATCCTCCTCCGACGACGACGCCGCGACGGAGCTTTCAGAACACAACGCCAAACAGGCAAAGTCCTGACGGCGAAAGCTCACTTACCGAAGGTGGCCTGACGACGCAACATGGAAGCAGCGGAACAAGCCGACGCAGCCCTGACCCGACGCCCCGCCCTAACTGTAATGCGAGACGGCGAACTAGCGACCTCGACGTTCTTATCGACGGCCACAGTGTGACTGCTCTCGTCGATACTGGAGCCGACTATTCTGTCATCAGTGGGTCGTTCGCCGCGAAGTTAAAGAAAGTTAGGACAGCTTGGAAAGGCCCTGAAATCCGCACAGCCGGAGGTCATCTCGTAACGCCGGCAGGAATCTGCACAGCGAGAGTCACCATTAACGGCCGTATTTATCCTACAGATTTCGTAGTCCTACAGCGTTGCTCGAGAGATGTCATCCTTGGCATGGACTTCTTATGCCTCCATGGTGCTGTCGTCAACCTAAAAACAAAGTCGATAACGTTATCCACAGAAGAAGCACTACCACCGCGCACGCCGTCAGGACACCATGCCTTGAATGTGCATGAAGAACAAGTCACCATTCCTCCTCGCTGAAGCGTCATTATTTCAGTCGGCGCTCCTAATTCACCTGACTTGGAAGGCATCGTTGAAGGCTGTCAGCATATGTTGGTCACGCGAAATATTTGCGTCGCAAGAGGAATTGCAGAGCTGCGGAGAGGCAAAGCAACGGTTATGCGCAGGAAATTCATCAATGAGTACAAACATGTGAACAAAGGAACAACGGTCGCACACATCAAAGAAGTTGTCGAAGCCACCAGTGCTTTCGCCCTCGCCGATTCTGCAGAACCTTCTCAGAGGAACCACGCCCCTCCCATAGCTTTCGACGTCAATCCCAGACTTCCGAAAGATAAGCAAGAACAGCTCAAGGCCCTGCTCCTGCAATACGAAGATTGCTTTTCGTCGTCATCGAAAATTTGGCAGACCTCAATCACGAAACATCGCATCATAACCGAAGAAAATGCCACACCACTTCGTCAGAGTCCGTACAGGGTGTCGACGCGAGAACGTGAGGCCATGAAAAGACAAGTTGATGAAGTGCTGCGGGATGACATTATCGAGCCGTCCAAGAGTCCATGGGCATCCCCCGTGGTGTTAGTGAAGAAAAAGGATGGGACCCTACATTTTTGCGTCGATTATCGCCGCCTGAACAAAATCACAAGAAAGGACGTGTATCCTCTCCCACGAATAGACGACACACTTGATCGGCTCCATAACGCCAACCACTTTTCATCAATGGACCTCAAGACTGGCTATTGGCAAATCGAAGTCGACGAACGAGACCGAGAGAAGACGGCGTTTATAACACCGGACGGCCTCTTCGAGTTTAAGGTGATGCCCTTCGGCCTTTGCTCAGCGCCTGCAACTTTTCAACGCGTTATGAATACAGTACTGGCAGAATTGAAGTGGCAGACTTGCCTTGTGTACTTGGACGACATCGTCGTGTTTTCCTTGAGTTTCGACGAGCATCTTCGGCGCCTTGAAGCTGTACTTCAAGCCATCAAGACTTCCGGACTCACATTGAAGCCAGAAAAGTGAAGATTTGCGTATGAGGAGCTCTTGTTTCTAGGGCACGTTATCAGCAAGTCTGGAGTTCGTCCCGAACCACGGAAAACAGTCGCCATCGCCGTCTTCCCGCCGCCCACTGACAAGAAAGCCGTGCGCCGATTTCTGGGCCTGTGTGCCTGTTATAGGCGGTTCGTGAAAACTTCGCCCGCATCGCCGATCCTCTCACTAACCTTACCAAGGCCGATGTGGAGTTTAAGCGGGAAACGCTGCAGGAACACGCTTTCCAGGAGCTTAAACATCGCCTCTAGACGCCTCCGTTACTTGCCCATTTCGACGAATTCGCCGAGACAGAAATACATGTTGACGCAACCAGCGTAGGTCTTGGCGCCGTTCTTGTGCAGAGAGCTGACGGACTTGAAAGGGTTATTAGTTACGCAGGCCGATCACTACCCAAAGCAGAAGCAAATTATTCCACAACAGAAAAGGAGTGCCTCGCCATCATCTGGGCTACGTCAAAATTTCGCCCCTACCTCTACGGCAGGCCCTTCAAAGTTGTGAGCGACCACCCCGTATTGTGTCGTCTAGCCACCTTGAAGGACCCTTCAGGTCACCTCGCATGATGGAGCCTGAGACTTCAAGAATATGACATTACTGTCATTTACAAGTCCGGCAAAAAACACTCCGACGCCGACTGTCTCTTTCGTGCGCCTGTCGACCAACCGCTACCCGACGACCCGGATGACGACTACTTCTTAGGAACGATAACTACCGACGACTTCGCTGCACGACAGCGGGCCGACCCGGAACCTAAGGCCCTAATAGAATACCTCGAAGGCAGGACCGCCGAAGTCCCGAAGGTATTCAAGTGCGCACTTGCGTCGTTCTTTCTACGAAACGGTCTTCTACAAAAGAAAAACTTTTCACCGCTTCGAGCTAAGTACTTTCTTGTGGTGCCTTCAGCTCTGCGACCAGAACTCCTGCAGGCCCTGCACGACGATCCGACGGCAGGGCACCTCGGTGTTTCTAGCACGCTCGCGAGGATACAAGAAAGGTACTACTGGCCACGTCTTACCACCGACGTCACTCGTTATGTGAGGACATGTCGGGACTGTCAGCGACGCAAGACAACGCTGACAAGGCCAGCGGGACTTCTGCAGCCAATTAATCTACCTTGCCGATCTTTCCAGCAGATTGGTATGGACCTACTGAGGCCGTTCTCGACGTCGGCTTTCGGAAACCAGTTGATCGTGGTAGCTACCGACTACCTCACCCGCTGCGCCGACACAAAAGCCCTGCCAAAAGGCAGTGCATCCGAGGTAGCTAAGTTCTTCGTCGAAAATATCGTCCTACGTCACGGCGCCCCGGAGGTCCTTATCACCGACAGAGGAACGGCATTCACTGCCGACTTAACTCAAGCGATCTTGGCATACAGCCAAACAAACCACCGCCGGACGACAGCGTACCACCCACAGACCAACGGCCTCACCGAGCGGCTTAACAAGACGATCGCCGACATGCTGTCAATGTACGTCGTTGTCGAACACAAGACGTGGGACGCCATTCTTCCGTATTTGACCTTCGCATACAACACGGCGATGCAGGAGACGACGCAGATATCTCCATACAAATTGGTCTACGGAAGGAGCCCGGCAACGACGCTCGATGCCATGTTACCCAACGTCACCGACGAAGAAAACCTCGATGTGAGCGAGTACCTTCAACGCGCCTAAGAAGCCCGACAACTTGCGCGTCTCCGTATTAAGAATCAACAGACGACCGACAGCCACCATTACAACCTTCGACAACGCTTCGTGGAATACCAGCCCGGTGAACGTGTTTGGGTGTGGACGCTGATACGCCGACGTGGACTAAGTGAAAAGCTTCTGCGACGGTACTTCAGACCATACAGGTTGGTTCGACGTCTCGGCCCACTTGATTACGAGATTGTCCCCGACGGCATCACGAACTCTCAACGACACCGATCGCGACCTGAAGTCGTCCATGTCGCGCGCCTCAAGCCGTTTCATGCGCGTTAACAAACTGAATTAGTGTTTTTTTGTATTACTGTTGTATCGTAATTTATTCATTCTACTTTCTTGCATTATTATTGTACTTTCATCTTTAGTTAAAGCATCGGGACGATGCCTTTTTTCTGAGGGGGGCAATGCCACGTTTCAATTCCCAAGTTTTTGTTATCGTCCCAAAACTCCACACGATTCTCAGCGCAAACCGTGCCGGCAGTTTTCGAGAAGGTTCCGGACTGTAGTAGATCATTTCGATAAGATCACGCCCACTGTGCGAACGGTACAGATTGTTCTGGAACCTACGCCACCGCCAGCGATAACGCTAGAACATTCGACGGCAAGAGTATAAATGCCGACGCGCTTCGCCGCTTGTCAGTTGTTGATCGAAGGCCGACGCTCCGTTCGCCGCTATCAGTCCGAGACTGCTATCTGTGCGAGACTGCTGCTGTAATTGCACTTTCCGTTTACTGGGCACAGGTTCACACAAATAAACAGTTAAATCCCAACACGAAGTCTTCTGTGTTCGGCCACGTCACGACCCCGTGACAATATGGCTTGAGATTAAAAAACTTAATGAGCGTTTTTCGGTGGTAGATCAAGGTCTCCTTGTTATGGATTAAAAAATAGATATTCAACATGCCCGAATTCAACGTGTGGAGGCTCAATTGCAGAGTGCCAGCCTTATGGTGCAGAGCCCCATTATCAGGGGAGTAACAAGTATTCACCCCGATTTTTGTCCAGAGAAAACACCTTCAGCGGCGCCGATTCCTATGGGTATCCCCAGATTGAATAGTACGTCTGTTTCTGCAGAGAACCAGACTGTAGGGTCAGTGAGCATCTCCAATGATCAAGACGTCCTCGAACGCTGAATGTCGTATATGGCAATTGAACTGCAGGGGAATTCTCAGCAAAACGGGCACCCTGCCGCAATATGTACGCTTTCACAGCGAGAAGCCACAAGTAATCCTACTGCAGTAGACGCTGTCTGATAAACTAACCCTCCCGGTGTACAAGGTACATACAGTTAAAGGGGAAGGCACAGGGATTGCCTCGTAGGTCAGCATCAAGTTCACTTTGTGACACAAGGCCTAGGGGTAGGGCCATAAAAACGAAGCTATCATTGGTTCAGGTCATTGTGAGTGCTTGTAACTTTTTATTTTTATGTTGTAACGAACTAGTGAAAAGCAGAGAAGAGAAATAGAGGAAGACGAAGAGTCTTGGCAAGATGGCAGTGCGTTGCCGCGATCGCAGTTGATCCTTCGGATCCAAAGAGCCTCCGCGCCAAGAGGCAAAGGCAGATTGAACTCCTGCGGCTCAGCATGGCTCGGCTAGAAGAAACGTTCACGCAGAATCCTGTGCAGCAGTCGTGTTCCGTCATCCGTAGGCTTCTAGAGTTGTACAGGCATTGCAAGCACTTTAACCAGCTACTAGGAACCAACTACTTCCAGCAACGGCTCCTGCACGTGCTTGTGGAGCACATTCGGCAGCGGGGATTCATCAGCAGCCTACAGCACGTGTCCGAGCAGATAACCCGTCTTTTCTCGGCCTCCCTGGATGCCGCTCTGAGATGAGCTTGGCAGGCCTGACGTGCCCGAGGAGAACATAATCAACGAGCAGTTGCAGTCGTCGGAGGGTGCGCACTTGCCACCGCTGACGCAGCCGGCCAAGGAATAGACGGATACTCAACACCTCCACCACAACGGTTACAGCGAGCTGTGATGAAATCGTTTTATTTACGAGAGGTCAGTGATGGTCACTCGTGGCAGCGCACTGCGATCTTGCCAAGACTCTCCGGCTTCCTCCGTTTCTCTTCTATGTTCTTTACTAGTGCTTTACAATATATATATATATATATATATATATATATATATATATATATATATATATATATATATATATATATATATATGAAAGGAAACATAGACAGACCGCTGACATCAGAAAGGTGAAGGGGACAGGGGAAGAGAGATGAAGGGGGAAGCAGAGGGAAGAGTGGAGGGGGGAAGTGGAAGGAAGAGTAGAAGGGGGGCGCCCAAGGGGAGTCCACCGTATATTATTTTTCTCTTCTTCTTCCCTTTTTTCTTTTTTCTTTTCTTTTTCTTTTTTTCCTTTTTTCTTTTCTGTCTTTTTTCCTCTTTCCTTGCCCTCTGATTTGAGATTGTATAAAGCTGAGCACCAACAAACTGTATATTTAATCCTGATGAAGGCCAGACTCTGGGCTGAAACGTCGAAATAAACCACGTTGTGACCGCTCACGGAGGATCTACTGAAATATATATATATGTATATGTATATTTATAAAGCAGTCCTAGTGATCATAGGCAGCGTTTTAATACAATGGATTTTAACGTGGCTTTCTGGGCGTGTAGCTACTCGTATGATTCTGTTAAAGGTAGGAGCATATGGCAGGAGACGGGAGATTCGGGTCTCACGTTAGCAAGAAACCCGGCGTTTCTTACAAGACGCGGCACATCCACCACCAGGGACTCCACGCCGGACATGGTTTTCGTGAAAAATTCTGACTCTGTCAGTTGAGAAAATCTTCTGATGGATTTTGGAAGTCATCACTATACTACAGGTACTAAATTGCAAATGGAGGCAAAGTCTAAAAGAAAGTTTATTTACGTGGATTGTGATCAGTTTCGGGAGTCACGCAGTGCTCGAGTGTAACAGCGCAAAATCCCGGACTCTCTGGAGCAATGGACAGAGATGCTTGCTGCGGGATGTAAGGGCGGTTACCAGGACCATTGAGCTACAGACAGAAAAAATGTACAATTGGCTTGCACATTTACCGGAGGAGAAGCAGTCACTATTTTCTAGATGGAGGGGCCAGAGGCTTAATTGTAAGCTTCCCAAAAATATTGCGGAGTTAAATACACATAATGAAGAACATAGCCAAAAACTTGTCGAGGCGACAGTGGGAAGAAATTTGTGACTCCGTCTATGAACAAGGGGGAACTGGAGGTAAATGAAATATTGTAAAACACCTGCATGCTTGACGAGTCGGGCGCTAAATCTAATCAGAGCGGAGTCCCTTCGCTAGAATATTTCTTATTGCTCAAAAATACTCACCAGGTGCGGGCTATTCGGGCAGCTTCCTAAGAAATATCTACCGCTAGCAGTCGATTCCAGCATGCAAGCCTATCCGGGGTGTAAGAGAACACCTTGTCACTGTTTGGGTGAACCATTCGCCATCTACGATGTGCGACGTGCCCTGCACGAACTCAATCACCTATTAACACCGGGTCTGAATAGGCTCGCCAACAAAGCGCTTCGGAACTTGGAAGAAGACTCTGTTTAATTTCTTACTGATGAGATGAACAGGATTTGGAAGGCAGGTGACATCCCGGAGGAACGGAAGTTGGCCAAAGTGATCCTCATTCCTCAGCCCCATAAAGCACCAAGTTTGAATAATCTGCGCCCCTTCTCTCTCTCGTCATGCGTGGGAAAGGTGGCGAAACATGCTATTCAGAACCGAATTGCGGAATGCATAAAGCACATTGATCTTTTACCTCATTACCTTATTGGCTTTAGGTCAAGCCTCTCTACCAAGGTTGCTATGAAAATTAATAAGACTCAAAATTTAGATAATTAGACTTGAGAAACCAGAACTATCATAGGCTTGGATATAAATAATCGTTTGACAACGACCCCCAAGATTTCATTTTGGATTTGCTCTCTAGTCTCAACCTGGAGTCTTCATTTCATGTGTTTGTCAGATCCTTGCTGAGTGGTCGAAAAGTCATACTTAAATTAGGAGATCTAGTATCGGATGTGCAAGTGCTGGGAAATAGGGGCACCCGACAAGGATATATTCTATCACCTTTATTTTTCAACATCGTCATGGCAGGTCTCTCGAAGCAGCTTTCCGGAATTCTAGATGTTGATCACGCAATTCATGCCGATGATATCACCACTTGGTGTAGAGGAAGAGGATGGCACTGTATAAGCTGCCCTGCAAGAGGCAATCGACCCTACCGAGAGTTTTCTGGATGACACAGGCCTTTACTGCTTTCCAGAAAAGTCTGAGCTTCTCCTTTATAACCTGGTCAAGAAGGGCCTTCGACCAAGAGGCTGGGTGCCACCCCAAGGGACAGACATCCACCTACGCACCAAAAGTGGACGATCAATCCCCAAAGTCACTTCCATTCAGATCTTAGGTGTGTCGCTAGAAGCAACGGGCATCAATAACATCACGATTCAAAGGTTAGCAAAAAAGGCAGATAGTGTTAATAGGCTCCTAAGGTGGGTCGCTAATCGAAGCGCAGGACTCTCAGAGGACAACTTGGTCAGGCTTATATATGCTTTCCGCAGGGCCATTTTGCATATGTGGCGGCAATGCGTGTTTGGAAGAGACCGGAAAGGAAAAAGCCTAATAAAATGATTAGGAGAGCGGTAAAAAATGCCCTTAGGCTCCCCAACATCCACTCACACACATCTTCTCCAGCAGTTAGAAATTCGTAATACATTAGAAGAAATCACGGAAGCACAAGAAAGAACACAGATAATTAGGCTGTCTGGTTTAAAAGCGGGAAGGACGATTCTTGTAGAAATGGCCTTCTCACCAGCTCGGATGGAGGCTTTCGACCAAGGGTTGACGAGGGATCATAAGGAGAATATTATTGGCTCGCCTTCCACGCGGAACGTGCTTTTCAAACAAATTGTTGGAAGGAAGAAAGCACGCACTCAGGCCCTTCTCCGCCAAGTTGCGTATCTCGACGATGATGCCTGTTTCGTCGACGCGGCGCCATATGATGACCTGCAAGATCAATTTACGGTAGTAGGAATCAACCACAAAAGGGTTACAAATATTGTGGCGTCAGTATGTGCCGAAACTGCCAATGCAGCCGAGGAGGTTGCAACTGCCTTTGCTCTTTTAGATCAGAGTCATGAACTTGACGCTAATTCTCCTATTTTGGCTGAACTGACCGAGTCAAATATTCTTTTTTTTCGTGCATCAATAATGATTGGAACAACCAACACATTGTGCCATTTGTTTGCACAGTTGTATTGCATATTGCATGTTTCTTAAAAATGTATACTAAAGACTCTATAGTGTTTTTTCCACCCTACATAGACCTTGTGTCTGCAGTAGGTATTAAATAAATAAATAAAGAATAAATGAATTTAGTGATTATAAACTGCCATTTGTGCCTTCAGTGTTGGTACTGTGTGCAAGGAGGCCAAAAACAAACTCAGTGAGAAGTCGCTTACAACCAATACCATTACATGATTCCCGGCTCATATGGGAAACATGGACGGAGGAATTATTCAAACGAATGAGTGGGCCCACTCCATGGCGCGAAGATTAGCTGTCCGCGGACAGAGAGGACATTTGGGTTGACCTAGACATTTCGTAAACAGGGACCCACCAACTGCACAAATGAAATTACCCAGAATTTTACTATGGGTAGCAGAAGCTTTCCACCTCTACATAGGAAGCTTAATAGAGCGCAGGTGCTTACATTGCGATTCCTTCAAACAGAAACGTACCCTAACACTGCCTTTCTCCACAAGCTTTATTCTGAGGTTCATTTAACTAACTCGTGTACAAAAAGTGGTGGTTTAGTCACCTTACACCACATGCTCTGAAAGTGCCCTTCTGTACGCAGCACCGATGCAGCAACGTCCAGCAAGTGGAACTCCACTCTCGGGAGTCCGGACATAATGTCGCAACTTTGGTGCTTTCTAGAGGGTCCACGATGCGGTGCTAGGTCTCGGCCTTACTGTCTCATTGTGGGAGCGGCCCGCCGAGTGCTAGGGCACACGCCTTCGGACTTTGACAATAAAGTTTTGCCCAACCGAACCAAGCAAGATTTCATCGGCAGTGAAGTGATGAAAATGATAATAACCTGCCAGTGTTAGATCGACATCCAGAGTCATTTACAGCAAAACAGTGGTTGTAATTGTTTATGATTATTTTCGTGAATCACTGATTTGCATCACTGCCAGATAATAATAATAATAATAATAATAATAATAATAATAATAATAATAATAATAACAATAATAATATATTATTATTATTATTATTATTATTATTATTATTATTATTATTATTATTATTATTATTATTATTATTATTCAAGCACAAGGACACTACCGCCTATACAAAAGGCCTGCCAACACCGCCTGATACCAGTGGGCATCGCAAGCCCAAGGCTCATAAACCCATTATGCTTTATTGCGCGGTTCTAGCCATCTTTCTGCCCACGCATCTGTATCTCTGGGAGGAACTCAGCCAGACACCTTTTAACCAGACAGGCGACGTTGTCGGAGAGTGCAGCACAGAGCCAGCTTGGCTCAACCAAGAAACTCATCGTACCTTCCATCATCATGTCTATGACTGCGCCACCAAGAGCCACGTCACAGCAAGAGGACAGTACTGCCTTTGAAGAGGCCTGCCATCACCGCCTAAGATGATTGGGCTTTGCAGCAGCATCCAAAGCATATTGCTCAGGAACCCAGTTGGCTTCATTGCGCAGGTTAGTGATGCCGGTAGCTATTGTAGCGACGACTGATTTCTGCGGCGGCTGCTTTGCGCACTGCGTAAAAGGAATGTTTTTGCATACATTTTTTTTCTTCCAAGGAAATTTTTCTGAAATGCGGCGATAGTGAATCTAATCCAGGTCCGAACATCAGTGACAAGGAAATGCTTCAGCAGATCCTCTTGGTCAAAACACCCTTAAGGCGAATGTTGATGATATTCTTGTGGAACGGAGTTCATTTGAGAAGGAAGTAGATGATCTGGCTGACAGTATAAGATGTTTGGAAATTTAAGAACTACGTTGATAAAAGAATAAAGTCCACTGTGAAGAAGCTTGAAACCACTGTATCACATCTGTTAAGTAAAACTGACGATTTAGAAAACAAACGCCGTAGGAACAATGTGGTTATTTACGGTATTAAAGTAGACGAGACGACAACATAAGCTGAGTTCATAAAGAAAGAAAAAAAGATATCTTTAGCGAAAGGCTTAAGATTACGATAAACAGCATTCAAAGGTGCCACAGAATATGTAGAGAATTAGAGAGGGATCACCAAGCCATTCTTAAATTACAAGACTACCGAAAGAGACCGTGATACTAAAAGCTTGCCCAAAATTGAAAGGTTCAGAGTTCTCGAACAGTGAGGACTACTCGAAAAGAATTTTTGACATCAGGAAAAAAATATGGAAAAGCACGTCACAGGAAAAGATTGATGGTGCAAAGTTAAGCCGATTTTTGATAAGTTAAATCTTAACGGTGACATGTTTGCGTGGGGTTCAGCAAAAAACGAGCGGTGTAAGTTTCCGTAGATCCAAAAATGACACCAGAATAAGAGCAATCATGTATTCCGGATACAGAACGTAAACTGTCGTAGCGCTGTTAATAAAACTGTAGAACTTGTGGGCATGCTTTCGTCATATGACGCGGGCGTTGCTATGCTCACAGAGACGTGGTTCAATAGCGGAATATTCCATAGGTATTTTGCCCCTCATGGCTATAAGGTCTTTCGTGATGACCGTGATAGAAGATGTGGAGGTGTGGCCTTTTGTTCAAATCGTCAATAGAACTTTTTAGATCACCTGGTGCACAATACATTGAAGCTGTCATCTGTGAAGCATATATAAACAAAGTCCGCTTTGTACTTTGAGCTTTTTACCGACCTCCTAGCTCTTCAGCAGCGGTACTTGGAAACTTAAGGGAACACCTACATTGACTTATAAGAACAAATGTTCGCCTAATATTAGCAGGGGACTTCTATTTACTTAATATTGATTGGTATAACTTCTCATCGCAATCACCGAATGTTGATGGCAACACAATGTAGGACGTTGTATTAACATTCGACCTGTTGCAAATGACAGATAAACCCATGAAAATGCCAGCAATTGGAGAATTAGTTTTAGACCTACTTTTTTGGTAAGTGGTGCTATTGAAAATCCGATAACCTGTTAAGTCACTAACGGCATATCTGACCATAAAGATGTTCTTTTGTGTTTGCGAATGTTTATCTTTAACGCCAGTACAACATACACTTATTTCCAAAATTTTCCCCTGCTGATAACGAAATTATTATAGATATGCTCGACTTTTACTTCGGAGATAATAAAAATAGTACTTGTTCTGTAAGATATTTATGGCTTTCCTTTAAAGAAGTTGTCTCTTTGTGTACGCAGCGTTTTGTGCCTAGTATTGTGAAAAAAATAATCACAGCATATTCGTAAAGTGAATGATGATGATTGGGGCAACGCGCTTGAGAGTTTCGTCGCTAAACCGTTAACCATCTGCGAATACCACTCACTACATCATCGAAGACGTGACAAACACTGCATATGTTTATACGAAAGATTTCATCATTCGTAAGTGGTAGCTATACGTCGCTTCCATTCCCACTTCATTATAACGGCTTTATCGCCAGTCAAGTAGTGAATCGGCGATGGGGCACGTTGAGATGTTTGCAAGGACGAAGAAGTGGGCAGTTGTCGGAAATGGGACTATAGGTGATCACGTACATACATACAAGGAATGGACAGACCCGAGCCTTAAGGAGATTCATCCTTGAAAATTTGTGCAACGTAGCCCACGGATTTTCAGGAAAGCATTACGATTTCAACGAAGGCTCCGAAGGTTAAAAACGAAAAATCGAGAACAAATATAGCGTTAAAATTTCGCATCGAAGTAGCTTCCGAAGAACTAAATAAAAATAATTTTTTGACAAAAATAATATGGTACTCCTTTGCCTTCGTTCATTCGAACGTCTCCAATGAGGTTATTTCACCGAATAACTTCCAAATATTCAGTCACTATAGTGAATCCATTACAGATGAGGATTCTGTGTAAAATGAAACCGTCATCTTCTCCGCTTACATCGAAGCTTTCCAGTGGGTATTCACAAAGGATAATGGTTGCATTGCCAATTTTTCTGTATCGCTCTCTTACATATCTGATGTTATCATTTCTGAGAGTGGTATGTAATTAGCTCTTGAAACTTGATACTAAAAGTAATTGGGACGCGACAACATACCGAATGCGTTTTTAAGCGCTATGCAGAATGGTGTGCTAAAGACTTCTATGTTGAATTCACCAGATCATTAGGTGATGGGTTTTCACTGTATGATTGGAGGTTAGCCGAAAGAAGCTGTTAGCTTAAATAAGTTGAAAATCGAACATCGAGAACTGCCATCCCGTATCACTAACTTCCACACCATGCGAACATTTAAATTATATTGTTACGGATAAGGCGCGACGCCGTATCGACGAGGCTGTGGATGAGATGTACCTTAAACCATCAGTAATGGCGTGACAGGTTCGCCAGCGAACAAAAGGAGGCGATCCTTCGTCCTCTTCGTCAGGCACACACGCGCATCGTCCCACAAAACGCCAACATGCATCTAGCATGATCCCCGGCGGCGGAAGCACCGTCTCGGCGCATCTAGATGTCAATGTCATCGGGAGAGTGGTAAGACTTCAAGCGTGCCACATGTACGATATCGGTGGTGTGCGAGGCAGTTGAAGGCAATGGGGCAGCAGGGGGAATTTCGTATGTCACAGGAGTAATTTCACGAAGGATTCTATATGGTCCTTTTTAGCGGAAAAAAAAGTTTTTTTCGACAAGCCGACTTGACGGGTCGGGGCCCACAACAGCACCAATGAACCGGGTATGAAGTGCACATCGTGGTGCCGTTGATCGTACAAATGCCGCTGGTTCTCTTGAGAGGCCAGAAAGCGAGTGCAGGTGATTTCGCGTGCGTGGGCAGCCCGAGTCATAGCGTCAATGTCATATTCGCTGGTCGGTGTCATGGTAGACGGAAGGACTGCATATAGGGGTAATGTAGGTTCTCGGCCGAACAACAGAAAAAATGGGGAATAAGCGGCAGTTTCATAGCGAGAACAATTGCAGGCAAATGTGACGTAGGGCAACGCGAGATCCAAGTTGGTATGGTGGGTAGAAACATATTTAGCGAGCATGTCTGTAGCAGTTCGATATATACGCTCCGTGAGTTCATTGGTGTGCGGGTGGTATCACGTAGTCAGCTTGTGTCTCGTTTGACAGGACTACAAGATGTCGGCTATGACCTTTGACATAAAGGTGCGGCCACGGTCTGTAAGCAGCTGCGGTGGGGCTCCGTGTTGCAAAATCACGTCCTTGAAGAGGAAGTCGGTTACATCTGTGGCGCAGCTTGTTGGAAGAGCTCGTGTGATGGCATAACGCGTGGCGTAGTCGGTGGCCACGGCTATCCACTTGTTACTTAAGAAAGACCAGGGGAAAAGGCCATGTAGTTCCAAGCCAACGCGAAAGAAACGGTTCTGACGGAATGCCAAGGGGTTGAAGGCATGCAGCAGGAAGTGTCGATGGTGTTTTTCCGCGCTGGCATTTCTCACAAGCCGCAACGTATCTTCTGACTGAGCGTGCAAGCCCTGGCCAAGAAAAGCGTCGGTGTATTCGGTCGTAATTGCGTGACACACCAACGTGACCAGCAGTTAGAAGGTCACGAAGTTTATGTAGATCTTCCGGGCGAAGGTGTTTCGGAATTACAAGCTGGAAGGCCAGCCCTTCCGGCTCAAATCTTTGGTGGTATAATACGCCATCGTGCAGCACGAATGAGCGATCGGACTGATTGGAAGATGGTGATTCGGGGCACTCAATGATAGCACGCAAGGACGCACCATGACGCTGCTCGTCACCAATGCATGTCATTTCCGAAAAGGAAAAGACGCAAGGCTAGGTGTTGGTGTCAGGCATAGAGTTCAACTCAGCAACCGGGTTGCGGGACAAGCAGTCTGCATCCTGATGTAGGCGTCCGCACTCTACGTCACCGTGTAGGTATACACTTGCAGTCGAAGAGCCCAGCGTCTGAGCCGGCCAGTAGGATTCTTCAGTGACGAAAGCCAACATAACGCATAGTGGTCCATTATTATAGGGAAACTCGTGCCATATAAATATGAACAGAACTTCCGGACTGCCTATACAAGAGCAAGACATTCACGCTCTGTTATTGAATAGTTACGCTCGACAGCTCTCAGAAGCTCGCCAGAGGGGACACGACCAATGACTCGGTCGTGTCCTCGCTGGCGAGATTCTGACAGCTGGCCCTGCTGGCTGCTAGGATGGCTTCAATCTCGTGACCACTCACATCGGTTCTCACTTCTTTTGGAGCGGACGGGTCAAAGTGGGCCAATATAGGTGGAGTCGTGAGGAGGTGATGAGCTGAAAAAAAGCGGCAGCTTGAGCAGAAGCCCACGTAAAAGTCGCGTCTTTCTTCAGAAGGTCAGTGAGTGGTCGAGCGATTGTTGCAAAATCTTTTTCGAACATTCTAAAATAGAACAAAGTCCCACAAAGCTTCGGACGTCCTTGACAGAGTGGGGCACAGGAAAGCTCGTGACGGCACGAATTTTTTCGAGGTCAGGCTTGTTTTGCCTGCGAGTCCACAGCGAACGTCCATGCCGCGGAAAAAGGAAATCTGTGTCAAGGCCAGCACGCGAGCCCTCCTAACGCGATCAACAACTCAACGGCGTCATCACGAGACGGCGCCTTTCTGGCGCGCACGTGCAGTGAGTCACCTCAGCCCGCGAGCCCGTCAAATAAACAACCGGCGCCTTCCTGTCTGGCGGGTCTGACGCAATGCCTGGTGACGTCACTCGTCCTTGGGTGCAGCCACCTTGAGCGCAGCCTCTCCAGATTCGATGAGAAATAATGACGCGGCCCAGCGGCGACCCCATTGGAGGAGTCTGACCTCATGACCAGCGGCAGTTCTGGTTGGACGTTTGGGTCGGACCCGGTGCATATAAAAAAGCCCTGCGGCGCGTCGGGATCAGCAGCCCTGTTGGAGAGCAGACATGTGTGTCGCAGCAGTCCTATGTGAGAGCAGACATGTGTGTCAGAGAAGAAAGCTATGTGATAGAGAGTTGAGCTATGTGTTAGCAGACCCATTTGAGAGCAGACCTATGTGTTAGAGAGGAGAGCTCCGCTTTTCGAGTCTCTGTCGGCCCCAGTGCCCAATTTGTAACGCCTCTGTATATATGCTGTACATAAACCTTGTTTATCTCACAGTCGTCTCACCTGCTCGTCTATCAGCTCTGCGCAGAAGCAGTCGCCAGCTGAGAAACCTACGCTACCAAACGGCTGGTGACCTTCCAGGCAGAGTTCGAAGCAGTGGCACCTTCGGGACCGTGTTGGCGTCGCCGTCTTTCGCAACAGTGGTGGCAGCGGTGGGATTCGTAGCGCCTTTCGTAACGTCGTCGGAGGCGCGTGTCGTAACAGTGGTGGCAGCTGAGGAGTATTGTACTCGCCGAAAGTTGCATAGCAGGGCAGTGCGCGTAGAAAAGAATGAAAGCAAAAAGGAAGGGCACATCGCGATAAACTGTAAGCAACAGTTTGCAACTATCCGAGAATCGGAAAACAAACAGAAGACGCGAATCTGCTACAACTGCAGAAAAGAAGGGCACATCGCGATAAACTGTCAGCAAAACTTTGCAACTATCCTAGAATCAGAAAACAAACGGATGCCGCTAATCTGCTACAACTGCAAAAAGGAAGGGCACATCGCGATAAACTGTAAGCAAAAGTTTGTTTTTGCAACAATCCGAGAATCGGAAAAGAACATGCGGTTGTTGGAGCCGTATATCCAAGAAATTAGTGTGAATGGGCAAACGTGTCGAGCACTTCGTGACTCTGCGGCAACCATGGATGTTGTCCATCCTTCCTAGGTGTCTCCGGATGACTTTGCAGGAGAATGCGCGTGGATCAGGCAAGTCGCCGAGGAGCAGAGTGCTTGCTTACCAATCGCCACGGTTGTCATTGAAGGCCCGTTCGGTAAGCTTCGCACCGAAGCGGCTGTGTCTGCCGCGCTTTCCGATCGTTTTCCTTATCTTTTCTCTAACAACTCAGAGCAGCTTCTCAAAGAGCAGGGTAAATCGTTCTTCCGCAACTTAGCGCACATGGCCCTTACGCGATCGCAAGCGCGGAAGCTTTCACAGAAGCTTGATCTTGTTCAATGCTGTGAACCTTCAAGTGACCTTGGCGGCGTGTCGACGGAACCTCAGAGAGGAAATTTTCCGCGTGAGTCATGCGAGCAGTCACTCGAGTGGCCCGTCGCCAAAGCGAACGGCGCGGTTTCCGTAGCAAGGGGAGACGACATGGCGCCATTGAATCAGAGCGAGAAGGCTGCAACGCTCTCGCCTGTAGCGGAAAGTTGGAGTGAACTGTCGAGGGTTGATCGAGAAACGGTCATTAGAGAGCAGTCTGAGGACCTCTCGACTAAAGCGCTAGTGGAAAGCCACATGAAAGCTGCACAAGTGTTGTCGAAGGAGTACTACGACAAATCGGCGAAGAAGCCCGCTTTTGAAGTAGGAAGTCAGATAATGCTGCTGCGGCAGTCCGAAAGGAACATTCTTGAGGTTCATTGGGAAGGGCCTGCCAATGTAATATCGAAGCTTTCCGATATGTATTATGAAGTGAAATTAGGAAGGTGGCCGAACAAAATTTACCGCAGTAACTTGATCAAACCATACGTTCAACGTCAACTGGTCGTAAATCTGCTGTTGAATGCTTCAGAGGAAGAAGGAGCAGAAAATTTGAGTTCTAGTGATGTAATCAAAGGTGATCGGAGGTAACCTTAGAGCAGTTCAACCTAGAGCCTAGGTTAAGTGAAGTCCAGAAGAAGGAGCTGAGAAGGAATGTTCCTTTTTATGAGAAATCTGGACTCCCCTATTGTAGTTACACAGATGTGCATCGTCGCAAGTACGATAGCCCTTAGTACCGCATAGGTATCGTCGCCTAAAAGTGGCTGGTTACTGAGAGAGAGCATGATGCTCCCACAGCTCCACTTAGACGTTCGCTACAAAAAAGGAAAGCTAAGCGCAAATGCAGACGCATTGAGCCGTGTGTTTAGTTAGTACCTTCTCCACATTTCGGTTTCTCGCTAACGATTCGGGGCAAATTTTTGGTCCTCATCACGACCTTTGCTGAGCGTTCTCGTCCAGATTGAGCTCAAAGAGCCACCTTTATGTTGTATTTCGTTTAGTTACGTTGTTGTACGTGTAAAAAAATTGAGTTCTCATTTTAAGAGTCTTGTGTCCCACATGTGCCTCTTGATGTAGAGGGAAGGAAATTCCGACAGACACGTAGCTAGGTATATGTTGTACTATAGTTTGTCTGGTGTTATGTCAGGTGACCGAAGGCACTTGCTTGTGTCGTGTGCTGTCTGTTGTCGAACCGTTCTCGACAAGTTGCAGAACCATCAACAAGTGCTGAAACCAAGGATCGTCAGAGACGAGCGAAGCTGGTCAACAAGTTGTGGCGACAAGCCAGTGGAGCTGGGATCCGTCCTCAAGAATGGGATGTGTTCCCTGAACAGAGTCTGGAGCTGTATTCTCCCCATGGCCCTGGAGGCGAACCTGGAGGGACCTGGTGAACGAGCGCGCCTGACATCCGAGCCACGTGGAAGCAGCTCATCTTTTCAGCGCATTGTCTGGCGGCGGGGGTGCTGTTATGCCTGCGAGTCTGCAGCAAACGTCCATGCCGCGGAAAAAGGAAATCTGTGTCAAGGCAAGCACGTGAGCCCGCCTGACGCGATCAACAACTCAACGGCGTCATCACGAGACAGCGCCTTTCTAGCGCGCACGTGCAGTGAGTCACATCAGCCCGCGAGCCCGTCGAGTAAACAACCGGCGCCTTCCTGTCTGGCGGGTCTGACGCAATGCCTGGCGACGTCACTCGTCCTTGGGTGCAGCCACCTGCAGCGCAGCCTCTCCAGATTTGATGAGAAAGAATGACGCGGCCCAGCGGCGACCCCTTTGGAGAAGTCTGACCTCATGACCAGCGGCGCCTCTGGTTGGACATTTGGGTTGAACCTTGTGCATATAAAAGAAGCCTTGCCGTGCGTTGCGATCAGCAGGCCTGTTGGAGAGCAGACATGTGTGTCGCAGCAGTCCTACGTGAGAGAAGACATGTGTGTCAGAGAAGAAAGCTATGTGATAGAGAGTTGAGCTATCTGTTAGCAGACCCATTTGAGAGCATACCTATGTGTTAGAGAGGAGAGCTCGGCTCTTCAATTCTCTGTCGGCCCCGGTGCCGAATTTTTAACGCCTCTGTATATATGCTGTACATAAACCTTGTTTAACTCACCGTCGCCTCGTCCGCTCGTCTATCAGCTCTGTGCAGAAGCAGTCGCGAGCTGAGAAACCTACGCTACCAAACGGCTGGTGACCTTCCCGGCGGAGTTCGAAGCAGTGGCGCCTTCGGGACCGTGTTGGCGTCGCCGTCTTTCGCAACAGGCTGCACACCTGATGCACCGACAAGGGGGCCCAACACTGTACTTTGCTGGCGGACGAAGTGACATATTGACGAGTTTATTTGAAGGCCAGCAGTGCGGAAAATGTTGTGAACCGCTTCCAAACGCTCGAGGTGTGTCTTAAATGTAAGCGAAATTACAAGGACATCATCCAGGTAACACAGGCACGTTGACCACTTGAACCCTTGCAATTACGAGACAATCGTACGCTGAAACGTGGCTGGGGCATTGCATAGCCCAAACGGCATCACCTTGAATCGGTATAGGCCGTCGAGAGATACAAACGCAGTCTTTTCTTGGTCTTTCTCGTCCGCCGCAATCTGCCAATAGCCAGAACGTAGGTCAATTGAAGAAAATTATCGCACGCTATGAAGACAATCGAGGGCGTCATGGATTCGGGGCAAAGAATAAACGTCCTTTTTCGTGATTCGATTAAGATGGCGGTAATCAACGCAGAAGCGCCACGTGCCATCTTTTTTATTATCGAGCACAACAGCAGCTGCCCAAGGGCTCGAGGAGGGTTCAATAATTTCTTTGGTTAGCATCTTGTTGACTTCGTGAATTACCTTCCGCTCCGTGGTAGAAACCCGGTATGGTCGGTAATGAATGGTAGGAGCATCATCTGTAATAATGCGGTGCTTCACGAGGGAAGTCTGACCAAGTGGACTGCTGTCGATGTCAAATATGTTGTGGTGAGAAGCCAGAAGGCGGAATAGGGCGTCGGTCTGCTCAGATTTGAGTTTTGGGTCGATCATGGGGCGCAAGACCGCATCGAGGAATGTGGCATCCTGCGGGCGACATGGAAGATCGGAGCATGCGTCTGCCGCAAAAGTGTTGACGTGGGCGTCTATGAAGCGTCGAAAAGTGGCGTCTGAAATTGCGTGTTGTAGTTCTTGCTGCGTGAAACCAAAATCGATAATTTTGGCAAACATTTTCGGCTAAAGGCCATGGTTACAACGGAGTGTGGAACAGTGATGTCGCGCGCCAGGAGAACATCAGGAATAGGCGTGACGACATAATCACCGTCGACAACGGGTGAACTTGTTGCCAATTCATTGAATTTGAGTGCTTCTGGCGGAATCCGACTGAAGTCTGTGGTACACAGGATTTTCAGCAGCTCGCGGCGAGAATCTGGAAGAAGAGGAAGTTCTAAATAGAGAGTGCTGGTGGAACAATTGATCAGGGCGAAATGCGTCGATTAGAAGTCCACCCCAAAGATAAGGTCATGAGCGCAATTGTGGAGAATGGTAAATAAAACAGGAACATGGCGGCCGGCGAGGCTAATACGTGCGGTACACATTCCAATGACGGCCACAGTTCCACCATCAGCGACACGGACAGCTTTTGTTGCGGCAGGCCTGACTACTTTTTTGAGGCGGCGACAGAGACGAGCACAAACTATAGACACCCGAGCTCCATTGTCAACTAAAGCGGTCAAATAAAGACCGTCTACATGCACTTCCAGCAAGTTCGTATTAGTAGGGAGTGGTAACGGAGGATTTGGGTCACTCGCATTTAATGCAGCACTACCTCAAGGAGCTGCATAGTCTAGTTTTTCATCCTCGAAGATCCATAGTTAGTCGGCGATGGATAGTGGTGGGTTTAGGGTTTCGGAGAACGGCGGCGTTGCGGTGACGGTGAACGAGCGATAATGCGGCTGTTAGGTGCGTCGGAAGCGGGATTCTCACGGCTGGGTGAACACCGATGGAGGTCTGCGTATGGCCGAGGAGAAGAAAATTGGCTCCAACGGTGGGGCGTCCAAGTGCTGCGACAGTATCAGAAGACATAGCCAACTCCGTGACAGCTGAACCAGATTGGCTAGTGTTCTGCTGTTCTTCATTCCGTCAGATTGCGGGATTTGGGCAGAGAGTATGGGTCGTGGCGTGGTGCATTTATTGCCATCGGTCTGGAGGTGGGTCGACAGACAGAGCAGGCCACAAGAAAACCGAGCTTTGCAATTTCTCGCCTCACGATGGCTTGAATAACAGAGACCGCTGGAGGCGTTTGTGCGGCGCCATGGTAGAGTGGAAGTGAAGAAAATGTTGCCGGACTTGACGCCTCAAGCTCCCATCAAACTATACGTGTCACGCTCTCCTGCATGGGTGGTGCGGCACTGAGATCGGTGGAGGTAGATGTAACAGCCATGTTTGGTAGCAGCGTAAATTAAGGCAGGACACGGTGGCTTTTGCCCTTTCCAAGTGGTGGCATTCTTTAATATTCACATCGACCGTCGTGACGTTAGTGTATACGAGCAAGTTTAAGGCGTGGTCCGCGATGCTTTTCAGTATTTGACCCGCGTTGTCATTCTCTGTCATTTGCTCATCCACTTTCCGCCACAACGCGAGCACGTCCTGTATGAACGAGACATACGACTCATATGAGGACTGCACCTGAGCGGCGAGTTCCTTTCGCGCTTCCATTTGGTGACCGGACGGGTCCCCAAACATGTCGCGTAGTCGCTCCTTGAAGATGTCACAGCTGATAATCTCAGTCTCATGAGTGCCGAACCAAACATGTGGGGGGCCGTCCAAGTAAAAGATTACGGTGGCGAGCATCATGATAAGGCTCATCGGTGTGCCTGGGTAACACGCTCGTACATACAGACCCAGTAGTCAACGTTAAGCCCAGGTTGTGCGGAGCTAGAATGTACCGGGATCACGCAGGTACGGCATCATCAGGTATGTTGTGGCTGGAGCTACAGCTGGAGACGCTGACGGGTTGTCGTCATTCGTAGCCATGACCGGAGACTGAACGGTGCGGCCACTGCGAAGCTTCGTGGTGAGTACGGGGAACGTTCCACCTCCACCAAATATGTTACGGATAAGACACGACGCCGTATAGACGAGGCTGTGGATGAGATGTACTTAAAACCAGCAGTAATGGCGTGACCAGTTCACCTGCGAGCGAGTTTTTGTTTTGTTTTGTTTTGTTTCCCGTGGAGGCTGGCTCATACCCACTCAGGGGGATTGGCCAATAAAGTGTAGTGCAGTTTTTCTGTAATCATTTTAACTATGTGTAATGAATTGGTATTATAATAAGACTAATGTAAAAATAAAAACAACATAAAAAGAGCAAACGAAAAAAAAAATCAAGTTGAGCATTTTTGAGATTTGAGGTGTTATGATTAGCACTCAGCTGCGTTTACTTCACTCTGCCCTGGGGAGTAATAAATAATTTTTTTTTGATTGAAGATCACAAAGGTATACGCTTGGTTGCCTGAATATAATCGCAAGCGGCATTGAAAGCATCCCTGTGGCAATGTCCCAAAGCTGAGGCGCCAATGCGAGCGAGTGGAGACCACCTTTCGTCTTCGTCGTCAGGCACACACGCGAATCGTCCCACAAAAAATCAACAATATGATTCATAAAGTTATAGTAGGCTTCTTGGAAGAGTACAAAGTACTCGTGGATAAACAACATGGTTTTAGGCGTAGATTTTCCACGTGCACTCAATTTGTTGAAACCATGCATGATTTTACGCAATTGTATGATGAGGAAAACAGATAATATATTCATTATTTTCATGAGGCATTTTACAAGGCGTTGCATAATAAATTATTTCATAAATTAGGTTATTACATAAAAACAATCAAATATTTGCTTAGATTACGACCTACCAATCTGACAGACGCCGATTCATGACCATAAACAATGCTTCATCTCAAAGTGTTGTGGTTGTTGCTAGTGTATCTCAGGGGTCAGTTTCAGAACCACTTTTCTTTTTATTATTTATTAATGACATTGTGGAACTACTTTCTTTTCGTGTGAAACCTTAAGTAGATGACAGCATTTTGTATATAAGGGTTCAGGTAATGATCAGGTGCGCCTAATTAATGACACGGCAAAGTCATTACACAATGCGAAAAATGCCAAATCGTAAATAATTTTCACAAAACTGTTTAGACGAAAATTACCAGCAAAAGGGCCACTTCCTTTTAAGTACACTGTAAATGATGTATCGCTAATATAAGTAACACAGTACAAATATTTGTGCCTGTGGTTCACTATAATTTTTCTTGGAATAAGCACATAAATACCATTGTTTCTAGTTGCTTGCGTAAAGTGTTTTTTAAATGCACATTGAAGCCATCTACACCTACTGTTCGTTTGCTAACCGAAAATTCATTCGAGCGTTGTTGAAATATGCAGGTATTATATGAGACTCATTCACTTTAACGAATGTTAAAAAACTTGAACGTGTACAGCATAAGGTAGTTCGATTCATTTACAATTCCTCTGGAAGCTATTTTCATCACTCAAAGCGACCTGACGATATCAGCAGCTTACTCATAGGCTTTCGTAAACACATTCCAGCCTCCGCGACCAACATTGCGCCCCACTGCGACAGCAAATATGTGTGTGCCATAACGATATTAGGTAAAGAGGAATACACTCTCAACGGAGCATACCTGGAACCAGGCGTTCCTATCAACGCATCAAGGCTCGAAAACTTAATTTCAAGGACACTTTCCCCACACATCTTTTGTGGAGACTTCAATGCCCACAATGAAATTTGGGGCAGCTCACACACTTGTTCTCGAGGACCTAAGCTTGCAGAGCTGCTCTCAAAAGATTGAATTGAACCTCTAAATGACGGCAGCATCACCTTCCTACGAGGCACCACGGCTACCAGCAGCATCGACGTGACCTTCGTAACAAGTTCCATCGCTCGCAACTTTGACCGGCGCACCGACTTGAAAACGCGTAGGAGTCATCACTACCCAATCATAATATCAGCTGCTGGTGTAAATATGACGTCAAAGAAAACCGTCATGAGATCAAAGATTGGAAGGCGTACATAGACGCAGCATGAAAGGGAATCACTGCCGCTACAAAGGATGATGAATTACTCGCTGTGATTGTTCAGTGTTTAAAAGAATGCAGACACGTTTCAACTAAAAGCGACATATTTCCGTCAAATGAAGAGGATTTTGAAAGACTGTGTGCTATTCACAGGCGAGCTGAACAGAAAGTTCTGCACACAAAGAGTTTAGAAGACCTGCGACCCTGTCGACAGACATAGCATCATATTCGGCGCTACCTGGATAAACGTAGCTGGCAAAGTTGGCGGGACTTTTTCTCAACACTTGATGTTCGCCAACCTGTGTCCACAATCTAGCGGGTTTTTAGAGACATGCGCATGCCACTCCAGCAGCTTCACCCTTTCGCTACAATCTCCCTGTACGAACGAAAATCCCTCAAGGAGCTCTCAGAAGGATACCGCGCACGACTATCAGCAAACCGACGCCTCAACCACTGAGGAGACTTCCGCTTATGGACTTTATATCCCTTCTACAAGACAAATGCTATCCTGTCGACTGCAATGGAAGACATCCTCGACAGCAGCAGAACTTCATGGCATCAAAAAAGCCGTCCTCTACATCTTGTGCCAAAAGACGGACCGATGGGTAATTTTAACTTGCTCCAAAGGAGCACTACAGACATTGTTAAACCTCCTAAAGAAAATGAATTGTCAGCTCATTTCGTTCGACATAGCATATCTACAATACCTGGCTGTGACCGCTGGGAACTCTATCACTTTCCAGGGGATACCAGCTCATTGTGGAATTTCCGCGAACGAAAAAGCAGATAAAGCAGCACGCAAGACTCTTCGACACCACAATTGCAGACTATATTATTTTACTAAATTAGATGCAGCTCAGATGGCCAAGAGACTCGCGATTGAAGAAAATAAGAGACGCTGGAACCTTCCGACACATCATTATGCCTTCCTTCACTTAATCGGCCCCAATCTAAAAGCAAGACTTTCATTCAAAATTTCTCGCCATTTGAAAACGCTATACAATCGCTAACGTCTATACAGTGCCTATTTTGACAGCCTACGGTACCACGTCGGTCAGTCAGCGAGTCCGTATTGCAAAAACTGTGGCTCCATCGAATCTGTGGAACATATATTGTTTGAGTGTAGACCGTATGCTGAGGAGCGTGCGCTTTATGAACATTGCATGCATTATATAACAATATAACCGTGAGAACTTTCTCACTTGACTGCGTATTGGGACCTTTAGCCTGCCCCACTTTACAGAAGCATGCTATGCATACTTGACCAGCATCGGTCAGCTAGACAAGCTGTAGTGGCAGCTTGACACCACGAAAAAAACTATTAACACGCGTCCTCAGTCAATGGTCAAAGAGGTGGCCTTTTCTTTTCTTTCTTTTTATACTATAACCTATGTTCACAATTTGACTTTTTTTTCTCTCTTTCTTCTTCTTTGTACTTTCAATACTCAATACCCTTTCCCACGCAGAGTAGCAAGTCAGCGAATTTTACACGCCGGCTAAATTCTCTGCATTTCTATAAACAGTTCTCTCACTCTCTCTCCTATGGCCGCGCATGTGTGCGTGAGCTAAATAAACGCAGTCGACTACATCCGGTGACGGAGCGCAACCATGTCTGCCGATTAAAATTTTCATATCAGTCCATAAAGGGTCATTATAACGTCCACACTTCGAATTATTTTTTTTCTACTCAACAGTTGATGAAACAAGGCAAATGCATTTATTAACCATAGTTCCCTTCACCCCAACGAATAACTGTTTTAAATATTCTTTTTCTCCGGACTATAACGGACTGAAATACTCTTATTACCACAATAGATTCTCAAAAGTTTTTAGCCAAGTTTTTAAAAACACTTGAATATGTTATGAGTTTCTTCATGATATTTCATTCATTCGATGCCAGTGTTTTTTTCCCCTTTGGAATTCTTACATATATGTATGAAGAAAGCCTGCAATATTAGTGTGCTAAATTCTTTGTATTTGTGATGTGTAACCACCCTGCTATGATCTCGGAATAGATCTTAGTATCTATAATAAAAAGTAAACTAATAAATCAAATGCATAGGCACGTAATTTTAAATATCACAGTGCTTATTAAGTTGCGCTGATAATGCAACGCTATGAACGAAGAAGCGGGCGTTTCCTACGCCTTGATAAAAGTGCTGCCACCTAAGAGTGTCTGTGCGATTCACAAAAGCTTTCGTTTCTTGAAATATGTGTTAGATAACGTCCATTTTCCACGCAGCGCATGCAGACAGATGGCTATCGTCTTTCGACAACCTTTGCATTGAAGCACGCAGATACGCAGCCATTTTTTCCGAGCCTAGCAAATATAGTTTTAACGCCCGCAAGCTTACCGTGTATACTTGCCGTTTTGAAAGTCATGGCCGGCTTCTTGGCCTCATTCGCTTTAATCATGTTGCTGTGCGAAACACTTGTCGATTGCATTCCATAGATTTATTTAAATACCACTCAAGTGCATTGAGTACGCTTTATGATTATTAATATATCTTTGAGGTTTTAATGGACAACGTTTAAAGAAGGTGCCGCTTTGTAGGATGATATCGATGTGTGGTGGTAGATGCCGTGGTAGTAGCTGCCGTGGTAGAAGCTGCCGTGGTAGGACATGGCGTGGTAGAAGTTGGCTGCGGGAGCTGGCAGGGATTATATCGACCGGGAGAAATGCACTCGTTCTGGCAGCAGGAACCTTGACCACCGGGGCACCAAGTGGGAAGCTTCATTCGTGCGTGAGAGTGGGATAAAGAGAAAAATAGGTTAGCGAGTCTCAACAGAATTATTAAATCATAGCGCTTGTGAAATTGCGTTCACAAAACCCGGACATGCCCAAGGCCGATTCTGCTGGGGCCCTTTAAAATTTCTCTATAGGTCACATTTAGGTAAGAGAGTTGCGCTAAGGTACACCATCTCGGTTTCAAGCGTCTTGAAACAAAGCCACTCGCCACCCACGTAGAAGCGGCGCTCGTGCTTAAGAATATTAGTGTTTTTTTCTTTTTTTGTGTTTTTTATGAAGCTACAAGCGAAACTCGGTTGCTCCAGTGACGCCTAGAAACATTGATCTTATGATCGTGTAGTTGGTATTTGATAATGCAACAAAGTGCGTCGGCTTGTTTAACCAGCGAGATATATATTTTTAGTATCTGTTGTTCTTTTTCTCAGAACATGACTCGTGCCCAAAGAAGGGGATTGGCGAATTATAAGGTGAATTTGCCCGATACTTTTTGCATTGCTTCGTTCCTAAGAAGCATTAGTAATAGAATTGCGATCAAAAGCCAATTGTGAATTTGAAGGGGAAAAAAGGAGGAAAAGAAAAGTAGTGAGTAGTGAGTAGTTCGTTTGTTTGTTTCTTTGTTTCCCTGGACTCATGGCTATCACAGTAGCTTCGTCTTATTTTCTGCCGTTTTTTTCTGTTTACAGATATAAAAGTACTTTTGCACATTTTATTGGAACGAGCCAATTATAGTTGAAAATTTTCGGCCTGGTTGGGCTAAATTGTAAACTATATGTGAGGAAGCCACCTAAAGTTTCGTAGTCTTCAACGAAATCGAGCGGATAGCGATCGAGAGTAGCCGTGCGACGCCCGCGTCACGCGATGCATTTCTATTACGCTTGTATTACGCTCCCGGCTTATGATAGTGGACGTGAATCGTTGTTCAACAGCCCTGTCGCGTCCGACATTCCTTTTGCTTAAGGTTTGAAAGCTGCATTATATTCACATGCTTGCAGCAACACCTGGCCATTCGAGTGTTTCTGGTTTAGCTTCGTGCTTTATATTTAGAGTTTTTTCGATAGACCAATTTAGACGTTTGCAACCGACCCACATTGACCAATTCTGCGTGTGTAACGTACTCACTGCATCTCTCGGTAATACAAATAGAGTAATTTTCGCAGTGTTGTGGATAGATAAAAAGGAGCCAAGCGCATGGGCAATAGCGGGGGGGGGTGCAAAAGAGGCACATACCCCCTCAAGCCACACACAGCATAAAAAGGCGCTGGCCACAACAGCACTAGCCCTCAACCGAGCTAGATCGCTGCTTTACTTCTCCCTAAAACGCGATGCAACAATGATTTGCGCCTCTCGCCCCTTTCAAAAGAAAATCCTGCTGCCGACCACGTCTAAACGTTTATTCCTTCTTCGCTGACCACTGATCTGTCTACAGCGACACTTACTGCACCCGCCTCTCATCACATGGGCTTTACGTAGTACTATTCAAGAAAGAATGCACTTGCTACCAGATTTCTCGGCGCAGACAGGCACTTGGGGCGCAGCACCTAAAATGCGTGGCGAGAATAACAAAAAGCGAGAGGAACCATGCCTAATCTACCAAGAATCTGCGAAGCATCGGCGTCGTCTGCGCAATGTTGGCTTCTGTGCAGTGCAAATTAACCACCCGTGACCACGTTATGGCGCTCGGCAAATGGGGACGTTGAACTCCTGCAGCTGGAGCGACCGTTGCCCGGAAAACAGTGGCGCAACTCTGCCACCTAAAGATAACTTATACAGTAACTCTAGGGGCCTGCAAGATCATTGCGCAATCTTGGACCACCAGTACAAAACACTTGGTTACCGCTGCACCGCCACTGCGGGTGCTTCCCACAGGCTGCGCGACGCCGCACGCAGCGCTGGAGTTATCGCTACCGTTTTTAGTTCACTTTTTATCGACAGATGACGGAGAAATAAGCAGATTTTCTCGGTTCTGGCCAACAGCATCGGTAAAATTCGTATGTTAAAAAACTCTGGTGAAGACGCGGCAACTTCATGAAGCAAAGATGGCTTCGCTTGCAACTTTAGGAAGCCTACTTGAAAACTTTTTTAGGGTGGAGAAATATAAAAAGTGACTCCGAAAAACTCCGCCAAAATCAGCGGGCATTCGCGCATGCTGTTGCCATCTCCCACCAAATTTAGCATGATTTTTTTTTATGCGCCGCTATTTCGGAGCCAGAAGTACAACGCCCCTACCCCCTCCTTTTGCTATTTGTGATCTGGAAGATTATTGGTGCCTTGCAGTGTATTTTGAAAGCCCTTTTTCAGGCTGTAACTTTATTTAGGCAAATGCTTTCAGTACATCAGGCGTGAAAGGTCGGCGACGTGCAGCGTCGGCGTCTACACGAAGTACTAGATGCACCAAGCGCAAAATGTAACCATCGGTGGTGTCATCCAGCATCGGCGTTAGCACATTACCAACGCCTCCCTTACATGCATAAGGAGGAGAAAAGAACTTCATTCAGACTCCGGCGAGTAGATGGGGTGGGCAAATGGCCCCGCCTAGCTTACGGCCAGGAGTCCTTCAATCCTGGCGGCTTCCTCGGCCCGTTGGACAGCCTACATTTCGTCTTCGAGGCCGGAGCTGAGAATTGCTGCTCCCCAGCGTGCGCGAAGGCTGTCAGCAGAGGCCGCATACTTGTTATGAGCTCTAATCCCTCTACATTCCCATAACATATGCTCCAGAGTGGATCTGGAGCCACAACGCTTGCACCTGTCCGTTTTGCATATATCAGGATATATATTGTGCGAGAGTGCAGGATTTGGATACGTCGTAGTTTGTAACTGCCGTCATTCGACAGACTGTCTTTTTGTTAATTTTGGGTGAGGGGTGGGAATATGACCCTCTGTGATCTATAATGTTTTGCAATGTCATTGTATCTGGTCATTCTGTCTTTCCACTCCCACTCGTCTGCCACGCCCTAATCACCGGAGGAGGCTGGGGCGGCACTTGAGAAGACAGCTCGGTCGGTGAGCCCTCGAGCTGTGTCATGTACAGCCCCGTTGTTCCTGTCCCACGCGATGGTGTGAGCAGGTGTCCATATAATGTATGTATTTCTGGGGCTTGTTCGACACCCTCCTTGTAAAATGTGTAGTGCCTCCAGGGAGTTGCGGCCGTTGGCAAAGTTTCTTACTGCCGTTTGAGAGTCACTGACTATCACGGCTGCGTTTGTCTGAGCTACTCCAAGCTCTATGGCTACCTCTTCCGCTGTCTCAGGTACTTGTGGTGCGTATCGTCGTGCATGTCGTACAGCGTTTCTTGCTATCGATTACGGCTGCGGTAACACCACGTCTACGCTTGTATCGAGCAGCGTCTATGAAAACTGCGTCCTTGTCATTCCCAAACTTTTTTGTATTTGTTTTGCTCTTGTCTCTCGTCTGGCCTTATTGTGTTCGGGGTGCATGTTTTTTGGCAAGGGGGGTCTCATCATTGTTTCCCTGGCCTCTCTTGGGATGTCTACCTGGACGCCGTGTTGTGTGTGATACGTTATGCCTAGTCGTTCTAGGATATGTCTTCCTGCTCGTGTCTTAGAGAGACGTTCATGTTGGGCCGTACGCTGCGCCTCAATAAGCTCATCTATGGCATTGTGCAGGCCTAGCTGTAACAGTTTGTCGGTGCTTGTGCTGATCGGTAGCCCTACAGCTAGTTTGAATATTTTTCGAATGAGACAGTCCAACTTGATCTTTTCGCGACTCGCCATTTTAAGTACGGCGCTACGTATACTATTCTGCTTATCACGAATGCCTGTATCAACCTTATCGTGTTTCCTCCCTTATGCACTGGGCTCAGTTGCTATTCTTTTCATGAGTCTCATTATTTGTGCTACAGTTTCTTCCAGTCGTCTAAGGATTTCTCCATTGTTGCCCTTGGCTTACATGAGCAGACCCAGTAGCCTGATCTTGTCGACTATAGGCATGGTTTTTCAATCGGCTGTTCTTAACTGTATTTCTTCTCTATGAGCGAGATCTTGCAGGCAGTTGCCTTGTTTGCGACCTCTACGGGTAGGTCTGCACAGCAACAGCTCCGATTTTTTTCCGCAGCGCAGGCTAGCCCAGTACCTTCCAGATACCGCTCGACCGTTTTGACTGCTGTTTGAAGCGTGTCCTCTATTTGACGATCACTCCCACTTCTCACCCATAGGGTGATGTCGTCTGTATTTATTGTATGATTCAGTTCTTCGATTGCTTGGAGTTGGGTTGGCAGTCCACTTAGAGCCAGATTGAATAACATAGGCGATAATATTGAGGCTTGCGGCGTACCTGCACTGCCCATCTCAATTTCCTCAAAAACTAGTCCCTCTATCATGATCTCTGGCTTCCTTCCCGTCAGGAAGTTACGCACGTATGTGTACGTCCGTTGTCCAAGATCCAGATCGTTAATCCTTTTTGGCACCGTTGCATAGGTTACATTATCAAAGGCCTTCTTGAGATCTAACCCTAAAATGACCTTTGGCGCTGTTCCCGGATTATCTATAATCTGATGTTTCATCTGTAGCATTGCGTCTTGCGTTGAGAGGTTTCTCTTGAACCCTATCATCGTAGGTGGAAGCGCATCCCGGTCCTCGAGATAGGCAGTTATCCTCTCCAGAGTCACGTGCTCAATGAATTTCCCCACGCAAGATGTGAGAGATATGGGTCTCAAGTCCGCAATTTGTAGTCGCTTGCCTGGAGTAGGTATTAACACAATTTTTCTCGTCTTCCATTGTTGCAAAATATATCCTGCCTTCCATGATTCGTTAATGAATTCAGTTAACTTTGTTATGGACTCGTCATCCATATTGCGTAGCGTTTTGTTACTTATGCTATCTGGTCCAGGTGCTGATCTAGTATTGAGGTTTTGCAAGGCGGCCCTCACATCTGCCTCCTCGATCTCGTTGTCTAAATCATCATTTGCCAGCCCTCTGTAATAAGGGTGTGTAACGGGAAGCGCTTCAGAGATGTATGTTTTCTTTATTTCATGCAGAAAATCCTGCTCTGTACCTTGATACTTTTGTGTTACCGATTATTATTGCCTTTCTGCCAACTTGTTTCCGTCCGGGTTTAACAAATGTCTAAGAATGGTCTACGTTTTCGCCATTCCTATCTGGTTGTCTATGTTATTGCATTTTCCCTCCCACTGTTGTCCTGGACAGCTGCTGGGTGTATTGCTCTATATCCCTGTTCAACTTAGCTATCCTTCTACGAAGTGTCTGGTTGTCCCTTTGGTTTTTCCACCGCCGTTGTAAACCTTTCTTAGCTTCCCACATGCGGAGAAGCTTATTGTCTACATACTCTAGCTGCACCTCCGGTGGCACCGTTTGCGTAGCTGCATTCACGTCTCGTTTTAACTTTTGCGTCCATTCCTCAAAAATCTGTATCATTTCGTCGGGCTCCTCTCCCATGTTCCGGAACTTGTCCCAATTGACAAGTTTAAATTGTCTGCCTTTTGCCGTCCGCGGGCCTGCCCTCCTCGTTATTTCAAGTACAAAATTATCACTTCCCAAGTCATGTTGCGTATTGGTCCACTGCGTATCCAGTATGGTTTTGGTGAACGTCAAATCTGGCGTGGTATTCGCACGAACGCTAGTACCTGCTCTTGTAGGAATAGATGGATCGGTCACGAGCCTCAGGCTCTCCTCCTGTGCTTCCAACCACAAGTTCCTGCCTTTCCGGGTTTCGATCCTGTATCCCCAAGCACCGTGTGGGGCGCTGAAATCTCCTCCTATGACTAGCGCCCGGTTTCCCGTTATAGCAAGGGTTTTTCGAAACAGCGTGCGGAATTTGTGCTTTCTGCATTTAGGACTGCTGTAAATATTCAATACAAAAAGACTGTCCTCTGTTTTCCACATGGGTATGAGTTCGATGAGAATGGGATTTACTACCTTAATTTCCGTGTCGTGTTGCACCACCACACGATATCGCTTAACCAAAACGTTGCTAATACCTTTGTCTCCCTAGCAGCACTGCCGAATGACTTATATCCCGACAATTTGGCCAGCCCATGCGTTTCTTGCACCATTATAACATCCGGGATGCTGGTGTCTTTAAGATGCTGTTGCAGAACGTATCGTTTTCGATTATATTCTATACAATTCCATTGCCAAATTGTGTAGCTATTTTGTCTGTCCATGGTGGCGTTACAGGATCTCGGATCCCTCGGTGGGCACCGAGGTCCAAGCGTACGGGTTAAAAGACGTCTTAACCGGGCCCCCACAACTTGACTGCGATCCCTATATTGCTAACTTGGCGTCGAAATCAGCCACCAATTGCTGCAGTTTCTGCAATATTGTCTTGGCTGGCACCTCCATTTTTGCCACTGTGTTTGCCTCAAATCTAACTTCTTGTTGTTTGAGCTTAGTTTGCAATTTCCTTTTAATTTGTTCTATTCCGGCTTCTATGAAGTTTGCGAATTCCTTCTGTCTTTCTTTTGGCGGCGCCACTGCTGCGGATTTCTTTACCACGCTTTTAATCGGAGCGTTCTCTGGTTTACATTTAATGGGGATGAGAGCTGCTACCTCTTCTTCCATTGCTGCGCCTTTTTATTCTTCGTTATAACTTAAGAAGTTTCCTCGTTGCGTGTAACCCCTCCGTTTTTCAGAAGGTCACTTTCTTCCCCGAGTTTTCTAATCTCATTCACAAATGCAACATTGTTCTGCCTGATCTGCGCCAATTCGTTGTCCAGTGCCTTAATCATACATTGAAGAGAAGCCTCTGCCTCCGCGCGCGCCTCGGAAGCTACATCAGCTCAGCTCACCTGGAAGGGTCCCGCGGTGCCACGGGCGCCACTCGGTCGTTTTGGGTTTTGGGTCCTCCTTCCTCCGGTGGTCGGAGAGACCCAGTGTTGCCGGTCTTGGGTCTAGACCTCGATTTAGACCACGATCTGGACCTCGACCTGGATCTCGACATAGATGTGCTGGTAGTAAACGTAGAGTGCTTTTGTCTTGTGCTTCATAAGCTTGAAGCTTAGAGAAGCTTCTGGTCCGGATGCGTCCAGCGTCCGATGTTCCGATCGTTGACCCGAGTCGCCCAATCTTTGCCTGTGAAGTGCTTTTGCTTCCGTCTCGTAGTAAATTGCTTCTTCTTCCTCTCGTCGAGCTCGTTCCCAGCGGTGTCGTTTCACCAGGTACGGTACCTTGAATCTGGCCTTGCGATGGCGATCTGCCCTCGAGTGGTCTTTTCCAAACAGGTGGCACTTCACTTCGCACTCGTGGTCCTGCGGTGGGTTCTCAGCCACGCGCCCTCTGCATATTCTGCTATTCGTGCTCGGGCAGACGTCAGCTCTGTGACCAAGGCGTCCACACTGGTAGCACACGTATTTTTTTGCTGTATAGTGAGCACTTGACCACTCCTCCGTATCTCACATAATTTGGAACGCTATGCCCATCGAAAAGAATGTTGACGTTCAGGGTGTTTCTCATCCTGTTGGCCATGAGAACCGTCGGATTTCTCGGGGTTACTAGCATTTCCACGATCTCTCTTGGAGACTCGTCCTGCGTTACTCTTCGGATCACCCCTTTAGATGTATTTTCCTGAGCTGACTCGTACGCATTGGCTTCGAATTCATTGTCCCCAATCTTCTGTTGAGCGTAGGTTCTGTATTTTTTGGCGCGCTCCTCTGATGGAGTGCTGACCACTAGAATGTTCTGTTTAAAGTTGACACATACCGTGTTCTTTTCCGATTCATTCCGGGTATTTTAGCGGCGTTGGCAGCGCAGCATTCTAGACGATTGATCCCGTAGTCGGTGACCTTGAAGCCGTCACGTAGGCGCACAATAATCATGTAATCTTCCTTCGGCAGACAGGGCATCCTGCTTGCAGCCACGATTTGGCTCTCTTTCCCTTCCTCCACCTGTTACTGACCGCGTTCTCGCTTGAGAAGTGCGTTTCTTGGTCCTTGGCTTCATGCGTTGTGGTTTCTTTGTTGGCTGGTCCTCTTCTGTTCACAAGGCGCCAACCAGCTTCGTTCTCATACTCTTGTTGCGTGATATCCTCGCCGTCTACGCTGACCGTAGCCATCCTGTGGCATTAACCCAAGAAAAAGCCGCCTTTAGGGGGTTCAAGACGCCTGCGTCCATGGGCTAGGCCAAGCGCATTATGCACAGCAGCAAAAGGCAACGGCGTCGTGTGTTCGTCGGCATTACAGGAAAGTGGTCGATGTGCAGAAAAATAGCCGTCAACTTACTTGAGAGCAGTACCACGGGGTCCAGTGGATCTTCCACTTTCTTCACTGTCAGAAGGCATCCATCAACTCTTCGATTTCACGCTGAGAATCACACAAAATCTGCGGAGCCGACGCGACATGCGTGTCTGCACTGCGTGGGCCCCGCTTACATGCATAAAGCTCGAAACGTAACTGTCGGTGGTGTCCAGCGTCAGAGTCAACACGTCACGTGCATCTAGCTTGAAACCTAAGCGTCGGGGGCGTCGTGCCGCGTCTGCGTCAACACTAATCTTTAGGTTCACCAAGCTTGAAACTTAACCATTGGTAGCGTCGTCCAGCGTCGGCGTCAACACAAACCCTTAGGTGCATCAAGCGCAAATTGTAACCATCGGTGGCATCCAGCATTGGTGTCATTACGTTACATGCAAAGCTGGAAATGTAACCGTTGATGGCGTCGTCCTGCATCGGCGTCAACACGTTACATGCATGAAGCTTGAAACGTGACTGTCAATGCATCCGTCTACGCTTCATCCGTGCACCCGTTCATTTGTCCGTCCATGCATCTATCCGTCCGTTCATGGGTTCATGCGTCCGTCCGTGCATTTGTCGGCTTCACCCCACTCGTTATCATTCACCTCGTGGATATGATGTGTGTGTGTTTTAGATGCGGAGCATCTAATACTCGAGGCTTGTAGTGCGGCGCCGTCCGCAAGCTTCCTCCTCTTTCTTCCACTATCTGTGCATCCCTTCCTCCTCTACACACCGCGCGCGCTTCACTCCTCCACCATCTGTGCACCCTTCCTCCTCTACACACCGCGTGTGCTTCTCCTCTTCACGAACATTCGCTAGCTGTATAATGTAGCGAGCATGCGCCGTCACGCTTCGAGAACATCGGCAGCTGACGCACGCGCATGCGCCGTCGCGCTTCGAGAACATCGGCAGCTGACGCGCGCGCATGCGCCCTTGCGCTTCTCCCCCTTCTCGAACATTCGACAGCTGACAGTGCGTGCGCCGTCGTGCTGTATATATACTCAAGGTCGGCGCTCACTCACTCAGTTGCCGCTCGTCGGTTGGTTTGTACGGCGCGTCGACGTCCAAGGTCGCGGTGAAATGGAGAACATCGGCAGCTGACGCGCGCGCATGCGCCGTTGCGCTTCTCCCCCTTCTCGAACATTCGACAGCTGACAATGCATGCGCCGTCGCGCTGTATATATTGTCGCTAGGTGAAAATAACAGAGTACAGGACGACGGTGCGACCAGAAAAACGAGGTCTGTATTAACAGAACCAAAAGAGCAGCCACTTCGACTTCTTCTTTCTCAGAGGAATCGTGGGTGCTGTCCACGCTCATCACTTCGTCGTCCTCTGTCTTCTTGCCCGGCCTTTAGCCGTGACATTAGCCTCCCATTCAAGAAAGCATCGTTATAATCAAAGCGGTTTGTACTCGTTGGAAACGCATGAGTTCATTCGGCGAAATAAGGCTTCATGCGTACCACGTGCACAACTTCTGGAGCATACCTTCGACGCCTTGAAGAGTGCGCAGTATCAGGAACAACCTCATAATTAATGTCACTGAGACGTCGCAGAACTTTATAGGGACCGAAGTACCGTCTTAACAGTTTTTCTGAGAGGCCACGGCGCCGAATAGGTGTCCATATCCAAACTTTCTCTCCTGGCTCGTAGGAGACTGGTCGGTGACGAAGGTTGTACCGTCTTGAATCGTAGTCCTGCTGGCGACTAATACGTAGGCGTGCAAGTTGCCGGGCTTCTTCGGCCAGCTGAGTGATATAATCAGCATCCGTTTCAGCGTCTTTGCACTCGTGCGGAAGCATAGCATCCAGCATAGTGGTGACTTCACGACCGTGAAGAAGGCGGAATGGCGTTATTCTTGTTGTTTCTTGATAAGCCGTGTTATAGGCGAAGGTGACATACGGCAAGATCTCATCCCAGTTTTTATGCTCTACATCGACGTACATGCAGAGCATATCCGCTAATGTCTTGTTGAGACGTTCCGTGAGACCATTCGCTTGCGGATGATACGCCGTTGTTCGCCGGTGGGATGTGCCACTAAGTCTTAAAACTGTCTGTAATAGTTCGGCTGCGAATGCAGTTCCCCTGTCAGTTATTACCACTGATGGAGCACCATGCCTCAGCACCACATTCTCTACGAAAAATCGGGCTGCTTCACTTGCCGTGCCCCTCTCCAAAGCCTTGGTTTCAGCGTAACGAGTGAGGTAGTCGGTGGCTACTATAATCCATCTGCGACCTGCTGATGAGGTTGGAAATGGGCCCAAAAGATCCATTCCGACTTGAGCGAATGGAGTAACAGGCACGTCAATAGGATGGAGGAGGCCTGCTGGTTTGACGGGTGGAACTTTTCTGCGCTGGCAATCAAGGCACGTCCGAACATAGTGTTGAACGGTTGCCGTCAGTCGTGGCCAGTAGTATTTCTGCCTCACTCTGCACAACGTACGCGTGTAACCCAGGTGGCCGGATGTTGGTTCATCGTGACATGCCTGTAATACTTCGCTCCTTAGAGATGTTGGGACGACGAGTAAGTAGTCGTTTCCGTGTGGCGTGAAGTTCATCTTATACAGGACGTCGTTGCGCAAGCAAAATGACGAAAGCCCTCTCGCAAACAGTCTAGGTACAGCTGAAGTGCCACCCTCTAAAAAACGTATTATGGGTTCTAGTTCGGGGTCGTCTCGTTGCAGCTGTGCGACTGTTGCCGTGTTTACAACTCCGACAAAGGCTGTATCGTCATCTTCTGCCGTCGCAGGTTCGTATGGCGCGCGAGAAAGGCAATCAGCGTCTGAATGTCGCTTCCCCGATTTGTAGACCACCGTCATGTCAAATTCTTGAAGCTTCAGGCTCCAGCGCGCCAACCGTCCTAAAGGGTCTCTTAAATTCGTCAGCCAGCAGAGGGAGTGATGGTCGCTGACCACATTAAAAGGACGACCATACAGGTATGGGCGGAATTTTATAACCGCCCACACCACCGCAAGGCACTCTTTTTCCGTAGTGGAATAATTTTCTTCCGCACGCGAAAGAGTTCTGCTCGCGTAAGCAATTACTCGTTCGGCGCCATCCTGCCACTGCACGAGTACAGCTCCTAAGCCGACATTGCTAGCGTCGGTGTGCACTGTTGTCGGTGCGTCATCATCAAAGTGTGCGAGGACTGGTGGCTTCTGAAGGCGTTGCCGCAGCTCGTCGAATGATTTTTGCTGCTCTTCATTCCATACGAACGCTACGTCTTCTCTGGTAAGGCGAGTCAACGGCGAGGCAATGCGGGAGAAGTTCTCAATGAAGCGTCGGTAGTAAGCACACAGTCCTAAAAACCGTCTGACGGCCTTTTTGTCAGTTGGCGCTGGAAAATTCGTAACGGCAGCTATTTTTTCAGGGTCAGGCCGCACACCTTCACTGCTGACAAGATGCCCCAGGAACAGAAGCTCTTTGAAGCCGAAATGGCATTTTTCCGGCTTAAGTGTTAGTCCGGCGGAACGGATAGCTTGAAATACTGAGTGCAGTCGCCTGACGTGTTCGTCGAATGTGGCAGAAAATACGATGACGTCATCTAAATACACTAAGCACGTCTGCCACTTGAGGCCTGATAGTACGGTGTCCATTAGCCGCTGAAACGTTGCCGGTGCTGAGCACAAGCCAAATGGAAGTACCTTAAATTCAAAAAGGCCATCAGGTGTCACGAAAGCTGTTTTCTCCCGGTCTCTTTCATCGACTTCTATCTGCCAATACCCACTCCTTAGATCCATCGACGAGAAATAACGCGCGTGGCGTAGTCGATCGAGTGAATCGTCGATACGTGGAAGTGGGTAGACGTCTTTTTTCGTCACCTGATTCAGCTTGCGGTAATCCACGCAGAAACGTAAGGTGCCGTCTTTTTTCTTCACTAATACAACCGGCGAAGCCCAAGGGCTTTTCGACGGCTGAATAACGTCGTCTTCAAGCATCTGTCGCACCTGCTTTTCGATGGCTTCACGTTCTCGCGGAGCTACCCGGTACGGGTTTTGCCTGATTGGTCTGGTCATGTCGTCCGTTATAATTCGATGTTTCGTCAGCGGCGTTTGACGGACCCTGGAAATCGAAGAGAAACAATCTTCAAACTTGTTAATAAGCTGCATGATACTTTGCTTCTGCGCCGGCAGCAAACTTGGGTCAATATCAACAGATAGAGGTGCAGGGGTGAGATCAGTTGAATTATCTTTTTCAAGAGTTAGGCAGTCTGTCATCTCGGCGAGCTCTTCCACGTACGCGACTGCCATGCCCCTCGTTAGATGTCGGCGTTCAGAGCTGAAGTTCGTAATAAGGACGTGCGTCTGTCCGCATTTTATGCTCACGACGCCTCTTGCGATAGATAAACCATGGCTGAATAGCAGTGTTGGAATTTGCTCGGCGATGTTTTCAGAATCGCTCGACGTGTCACATGTCACAGCCACGAGTGCACTCGACCGCGGTGGGATGGTCACGTCGTCTTCGAAGACACGCAAAGGCTGACGTCGCTGGTCTGTACAGGGCACATCCGAAACTTGATCTGGGGCCGTCCAAAACGTAACCGATCTCTCAGGAATGTTGATAATGGCACCGTACTCACGCAAGAAGTCCATGCCCAAGATCAGATCTTTGCAGCACTCCGGTAAAATTACGAAAGTAGCGACGAAATCTGAACTGCCAATATTAATTCGAGCTGTACATTTGCCTGTCGGCGTCACCAATTGACCCCCTGCGGTTCTAATGTTTGGTCCCGTCCATGTTGTTCTTACTTTCTTTAGGCAGTCGGCGAGTTTACGGCTGATAATGGAGAAGTCCGCACCAGTATCGACCAGTGCTGTTATTGGGCGTCCGTCTATACAAATGTCTAGATTGGCGCTTACGATTTCCGTTGATGTCGGTGACGTCGTATCGTCCTTGGTATCGTGCGTCGTATGATCCGTGGTATCATTCGTCATATCACGTCGTAGAGAAGATGTTGGGGGTGTGTTAGCATCTCGACGGGCGGCAACCTTCCCCCCAAAGGTCGCAGCTGTTAGTTTCCCCGACGAGGGCTAGGGGATCTGCCCCGGACCACCTCGGAGTACCTGCGCTGCGGCGGCGAGTTCGGTGCAGGTGAAGGAGAGCGGGGTCGACGATACGGCACTTCGGGTTGCTGTGCTTGCGGGCCTGCACTGCTGTCACGGCGGTTATCGAAATAGGCACGAGGGGAGGTTTGTAGAAAGTCATGATGTCTACGGTCACGGTACGGGCAATGGCGGAAAATATGGCCGGCTTCTCCGCAATGAAAGCAAAGTGGTCGACGGTCGACGGTGCGCCACAAGTCCGTCTTACGGATGAATGGTCGAGTGGTGGGCATACCATGCGACCAAGATGCAGATGTCGGCGGAGTGTACATTGGCGCCGTTTGCATAGGCATGTTGGACTGTGGATACGGCCGCGGTGGATTGGGAGGTGGGGCCCACGGCTCGTTGTAAGGCCCTTGGCTTACGTCACGATAAGCCAGTGGTGACGAGTTGTACGACCCTGGAGTGGGTCGACGAACAGCTGATGCGTAGCTTACAGACCGCTGGTCTGAGAGCGATTCGGGCAACGAAAATGCCTGGCGGAGTTCTTGCCGCACAACTTCTGCAACGCAAGCCATGGTATTTTCTTGCGGATTCACAAGGAGGTTTCGGATCTCCTCCCGAACGACCTCACGAATGAGTTCGCGCAGAGAACAATCACTACCGGCACTGAAAGCAGAGAGGCTGGGAGATGTTTTGTTCGGTTGGTCATGGTATCGGCGCCGTTGCTGTAGTGCGCGCTCGATTGCTGTAGCCTCTTTGACGAATTCCACTACGCTTGTTGGTGGGTTGCGTAGGAGACCGGCAAACAGCTCTTCCTTGACGCCCCTCATCAGATGTCGGAGTTTTTTACCTTCAGGCATCTCGGGGTCGGCCCGGTGAAATAGGCGGGCCATGTCTTCCGCAAACATGGCGACGCTCTCGTTGGGTTTCTGTATGCGTGCCTCGATGAGCTTCAAAGCAGAATCACAGCGGTCGGTGTTTGCGAATGTCCCGAGAATTTGCTGCCGAAATTCTTCCCACGAAGACAGCGTTGACTCGCGGTTCTCGTACCACGTACGAGCGCTGTCTGCCAAAGCAAAGTAGACGCGCTATAGCTTTTGTTCAGTTGGCCAGCGGTTGGCTTTGGCGACTCGCTCATACTGGGCTAACCAGTGCTCGACGTCTTCATAAACCTCACCGTGGAAGGTCTCAGGAATTAGAGGCTGATCAACAGTAAGGTGTGAAGGCCCTCCGGTAGCCATTTCTCCCGGTACGGTGTGTTGCTGGAGAAGTTCGAGCGGGATCACCTCGGGACTAAGGCCTCGCTGTCGGCGACTGTAGCGGTGGACAGGAGTATGCACTGCAGGAACGGATTGCGGTGGTGGACTCGATGTGCTAGGGCGCGGAGGTGTCCCAAGCATCAGTTGGAGAAGTCCAGCACCTCCACCAATGTCGCTAGGTGAAAATAACAGAGTACAGGACGACGGTGCGACCAGAAAAACGAGGTCTGTATTAACAGAACCAAAAGAGCAGCCACTTCGACTTCTTCTTTCTCAGAGGAATCGTGGGTGCTGTCCACGCTCATCACTTCGTCGTCCTCTGTCTTCTTGCCCGGCCTTTAGCCGTGACAATATACTCAAGGTCGGCGCTCGCTCGCTCAGTTGCCGCTCGTCGGTTGGTTTGTACGGCGCGTCGACGTCCAAGGTCGCGGTGAAATGAATTCCAACGAATCCACAAACACAATGATCGACGTCCCTTCGACCAGCGCCGCCCTTTCGCATACGTGTGTACGTGTTCACTCATTTAACTCCCCCTCCTACAACCACGTTAACCAATTTAGCCATCGACCCAAGTAAGTCGCAATTTAACACCCCATTTCACAACCACGTAAACCAATTTAGCCATCGACCCAAGTAAGTCGCACTTTAACACCCCGTTAACCAATTATATGCTCCGCATCCTCCTCAGTGTTCCCCCGAGGGAAGCTGCGGGCAATTTTTTTTATGCTACCTGGGACTTTGATGTTCCTAAACTCCGCGATGACTTTCTGCTGCAGCACAGCCAAGGCTACGGAGCCCACGCACGCCCTTTTTTACTACGTGTGTGCACATAGTCCAAGAACGCTAAATTTTGTATACTGCGTAGAACAATAAAAATAAAAAAGATGTAAACATTACGCTTAAGAATTTGTAATATTATTGGAAAACATCACCTGTGTACGTTTTTTGTTGTTGGTTGCTTCTAATTTTATGGATTTATGGCTCCATTTCTTCTTTTCCATGCCACAATAAACAACGATGGCGTCACTCGGTTTAAGCAAGTTCACATCGAAGCTTGTGAGCGAGCATGTGTGCGTGTTCATTAGGTGATCTGTATTCATCGAGCAGAAAGACCTAAAGGTAGCGGTGCGTGATGAAATACTTTTAGGGGGCGAAGCTCCTTACGGCGTGACTTGGGCGTCCCTCGTGTGTAACCACAAGTGGCACATACCCGAAATAGTTATAACACTTGACCTCCAAGGTGGTGCCAGTGAGAGATTTCTTCTGTGCGCTGTTTAACAATAAAAATAGTGCTCAATGTACATGCCAATGGCTGCTAATGGGGAATGAGAGACATGAGCACTCGGCTTTTTGTCAACGCGCACGCTGCGATCCCCATTAGCAGCCATTGGCATGTACATTGAGCACTATAGGACAAGAAAGGGATGCTACATTATACTCGCTGGGTGTAACCTCCTTACCTTTAGAAAGGTTTAGCGAGCGTTGAGCCGCAGTGCCATGAATACAATGAACTTGTATATACCATGAATGAACTCAAGGTGGTTAAAAATGAGAAGTAGATACGAAGCGCAAGCCGTAAGAAAGTAAAAGCCGAATTCTCCTGTCTCTCATTTCTCATTAGCAGCTATTGGCATGTAAATTGAGCCCTATCTGACAGGGAAAAGTCGCTACGTTATACTCGCTGGGCGTAACCTCCTTGGTTTTCGAAAGGTTTAGCGAGCGTTTGGTCGCAGTGCCATGAATACAGTGAACTAGAATATACCATGAACTCAAGGTGGTTAAAGGTGGGAAGTGGACCCAAAGCGCAAGCCGTAAGAAAGTGTGCGTGTGCCACCTCTCGTTTAGTCCTTGGAATGTCCGCTGGATGGCGGTGCTTCTATATGGGGAATATATGATAAAAAGATGCGAGATGGTGGGACTAGGAGTGTTGAATAGATGAACGAACGGACACACAAACAGATGGACGCATGAACGGACGCAGGGGCGGATGCACAAATAAACGCTGGGACGGGCGCACAAACAGACGCATGGACGGTCACGCAGACGGACGCATGGACGGATGAATGCTTCGCCCCACTCTCCATCATTCACTCCGTGGATATGCTGCCATTTTTTTTTCTTGTTTCCCACACATGCAATCACAGAGAATTTGGTGCGGTTGATATCGTCAGTGAAAGTGTGACTCTAACCGCCGCTTTGAAGTGACATTGAAGTGACATTGGTGACCTTCCAGTCCTCAGCTGCACCAGCTGCCTTGAAGAATAAGTTTGATTGGAAACTGTACGTAAATCCAATGACCCTTTTTGTAATTATTGTTGCGTACGTGATCGGTATTTTAGCCTCCTAATATTGCTGCTACAGTAACGCTGAAAAGTGTGTGGCATAGCACCGCTCCCATTGGCGTCTATGGAGTCAGTCCCTCCTTTCAGTTTGCCTGGGTGACAGACGTGTTAATGTATATACCCTGTTTGCTGTGCAAAAACAGCGTTTTTGGCCGAGTGAAGATTGAGTTTCGCCCACTTGGATTTACGAATGTCAGACGCACACTCATGACTGATCGGTGCCAACATTTCTGCTTCCCGTCGTTGTCTTTGCGTCCCCTCAAAAAATTACGTGAGTGTTTCCAGAAAGTTCTTGCGTCTCAAAAAGAAGAAAAACAAAGACGCCGAACACGTATGCACTGAAATGCAGGAAATGACTTCTTGGCTTCACGTTGTTGCAATCAAACAGCACGTGTTCTGAGAAAAATATCAACACTTAAAAGTTCGCTGTTCTTTCTCTTTAAAAACTAAAGTCGTATTTATTGCCTGCCAGGTAAACGTAAAATTTATTGCATGGTGGTCACGCAAAAAAAAGACGTTCCTGTACAATATAATCGGAACCCTGCTCCCAACCTGTAGCACAATACATAGGACGATGCCAGCCTAGCACCCTCAAACGAATGGGCTGACAGAGAGATTTAACCGGACACTACCAGACATGCTATCGATGTACATTGCACCAAATCCCGACAACTGAGATACAATTTTGCCTTTTGTGACGTTTGCGCATAACACCACTGTTCAAAAAACTACTGGCTACTCGCCTTTCTACCTCGTGTACTGCTGTACACCGATGTTCATCACCGACGTCTCTTTCCTAAATGTGCCAACCGACGCCTCGGCAACCGTATCAGAGCAGTTCATCACAAGCCTCGAGGAATGTCGGCAACGGGCTCGCCTTAATACAGAAGCCGATCAGCAAGATCTCAAGCAACTCTACGACAATTCTCATCACGACGTCTCCTTCAGTCCGGGGGAGAAAGTGTTGCTTTGGACGCTCATTCGTACTCCAGGATGGTGCGACGAGTTTCAGTCACGCTTCATTGGACCCTATACAATCATTGAACAAACTTCACCGGTGAATTAACGTATCACTCCCACCAACCTTTCTTCGGATCGTCGTTGTCGTGGTTTGGAGATTGTCCACGTATTGCGTCTGAAGCAAACCCGTTCAACGTTCCGTTTCCGTCTAGACGTCCGGGCTGGCAAATCACGGCGTAGAGGGGGGGGGGGGAATAAGTGTGAGCATTATTCATACGCGTCATTTTATCATATGTACGTACTCATCATCTCGAGTCTGACCTGTGTTGTGGAGCAGAGTCTCGGCAAGTAAAACAAGCGTCTTGCAGCCAAAACGTCACCTTTCAATAGTACTTGTTCTGTGAAATAATAATGGCTTTCCTTTAAAGAAATCACCTCTGCGTGTACACCGCGTTTTGTGCCTAGTATTGTGGAAAAATTATTCACAACATATTCGTGGAGTGAATGATGATGAGTGCAAGGAGTGAAGCGCTTGAGGGTTTTATTGCTAAACCGTCAACCATCTGCGATTACCGCCCACTGCATCAATGATGACGTGACAAATACTTTATATGTTTATACAAAAGATTTTATTATTCGTAAGTGGTAGCTGTACGTCGCTTACGTTCCCCCTTCATTATAACGGCTTTATCGCCGGTCAACTAGTGAATCGGTGATGGGGTCCGTTGGGATGTTTGCAAGGACGAAGAAGTGGGCAGTCGGCGGAGGTGGAACTTTAGGTGGTCACGTACATACATACAAGGATGGACAGACCATAGCCTTAAGAAGCTTCACCCTTGAAAATTTGTGCGACGTAGCCCACGGATTTTCAGGGAGGCATTACGATTTCAACGAAGGCTCCGAAGGTTAAAAACAAAAAATTGAGAACAAATATAGCGTTCAAATCTCGCATCGAAGTAACTTCCGAAGAACTAAATAAAAATAATTTTTGACAAAAAATGATATGGTACTCTATTGCCTTTGTTCATTCAAATCTCTCCAAAGAGGTTATTGCACCGAATAACGCCCAAATCTTGAGTCACTATAGTGAATTCATGACAGATAGTCATTCTGTAAAAAAAAGAAACCGTGATCCCTTCCGCTTTCAACAAAGCTTTGCAGCCGGTATTCACAAAATATAATGTTGCATTGCCAATTTTTCTGTATTGCTCTCTTGTATATGTGATGTTATTATTTCTGAAAGTGGTTTGTATTCTGCTCTTTAACCTTGATACTTAAAAGTAATTGGGAACCGAAAACATACCGAATGCGTTTTTGAAGCGCTATGCAGAATTCTGTACTAAACACTTGTATGTGGTGTTCACCAGATCATTAAGCGATGGTTTTTCACCGGATGATTGGAGGCTAACAGAAGTAAAATGTTAGCTCAAGTCAGGTGAAAAATCACACATCGAGAGCTACCATCCCGTATCACTAACTTCAACACCATGCAAAAACTTAAATTATCTTCTTACAGATAAGGCGCGACACCGTATCGACGAGGCTGTGGATGAGATGTACTTAAAACCAGCAGTAATAACGTGACCGGTTCACCAGCGAACGAACGGAGACCATCCTTCGTCCTTTTCGTCCGGCACACATATCGCCCCACAAAACGCCAACATGCATCTAGCATAATCCCCGGCGGCAGAAGCACCGTCTCGGAGCATCGTGATGTCAACGTCAGTGGGAGAGTAGTAAGGCTTGAAGCGTGCCACATCTAGGATATCGGTGGTGTGTGAGGCAGTTGAAGACGATGGAGCAGCAGGGGCAATTTCGTATGTCACAGGAGAAATTTTACGAAGGTTTCGATATGGTCCTTTCTAACAGGAAAGAAGTTTTTCGAGAAGCCGACTTGACGGGTCGGGGCCAGAACAGTGCCAATGAACCGATTATAAAGTACACGTCGCGGAGCCGTTGATCGTCCAAACGCCGCTGGTTCTCTTGAGCAGCCAGAAAGCGAGTGCAGGCAATTTCGTGTGTGTGGGCAGCCCTAGTCATAGCGTCAATGTCATATTCGCTGGTCGGTGTCGTGGTAGACGGAATGACTGTATCTAGGGGTAATGTAAGTTCTCGACGAACAACAGAAAAAATGGGGAGTAAGCGGCAGTGTTATGGCGAGAAGAATTGTAGGCAAATGTGACGTACGGACACGCGAGATCCCTGTCGGTATGGTGGGTAGAACCATACTAAGCGAGCATGTCTGTAGCAGTTCGATTGAGACGCTCCGTGAGTCCATTGGTGTGCGGGCGGTATGACGCAGTCAGCTTGTGTCTCGTTTGACAGGACTACAAGATGTCGGCTATGACCTTCGACATAAAGGTGCGGCCACGGTCTGTAAGCAGCTGCGGTGGGGCTCCGTGTTGCAAAATCACGTCCTTGAAGAGGAAGTCGGTTACATCTGTGGCGCAGCTTGTTGGAAGAGCTCGTGTGATGGCATAACGCGTGGCGTAGTCGGTGGCCACGGCTATCCACTTGTTACTTGAGAAAGACCAGGGGAAAAGGCCAAGTAGTTCCAAGCCAACGCGGAAGAACGGTTCTGACGAAATGTCAAGTGGTTGAAGGCATCCGGCAGGAAGTGTCGATGGTGTTTTTCTGCGCTGGCATTTCTCACAAGCCGCAATGTCTGACAAGCCCTGGCAAAAAAACGTCGGTGTATTCAGTCATAAGTGCGTGACACACCAAAGTGACCAGCAGTTGGAATGTGACGAAGTTTATGTAGATCTTCCGGTCGAAGGTGTTTCGGAATTATGAGCAGAAAGGCCAGCCCATTCGGCTCAAAACTTTGGTGGTATAATACGCCATCGTGCAGCAGGAATGAGCGATCGGACTGATTGGAAGATGGTGATTCGGGGCAATCAATGATAGCACGCAAGGACGCATCATGGCACTGCTCGTCAGCAATGCATGTCATTTGCGAAAAGGAAAAGACGCAAGTCTCGGTGTTGGTATCAGGCATAGAGCTCGACTCAGCAACTGGGTGGCGGGACAGGATGTCTACATACTGATGTAGGCGTCCGGACTCTACGCCATCGTGTAGGTATACACTTGCAGTCAAAGTGCCCAGCGTCCGAGCCAGCCAGTAGGATTCTTCAGTGACGAAAGCCCACATAACGCATCATCATCATCATCATCAGCCTCACTACGTCCACTGCAGGACAAAGACCTCTCCCATGTTCCGCCAGTTAACCCGGTGCTGTGCTTGCTGCTGCCAATTTATACCCGCAAACTTCCTAATCTCATCTGCCCACCTAACCTTCTGTCTCCCCCTAACCCGCTTCCCTTCTCTGGGAATCCAGTTAGTTACCCTTAATGACCAGTGGTTATCTTGTCTACGCGCTACATGCCCGGTCCATGTCCATTTCTTCTTCTTTATTTCAACTATGATATCCTTAACCCCCGTTTGTTCCTTAATCCCCTCTGCTCTCTTCTTGTCTCTTAAGGTTACACCTACCATTTTCTTTCCATTGCTCGCTGCGTCGTCCTCAATTTAAGCTGAACCCGCTTTGTAAGTCTCCAGGTTTCTGCTCCGTAGCTAAGTACCGCCAAGATACAGCTGTTTTATACCTTCCTCTTGAGTGATAGTGGAAATCTACCTGTCATAGTTTGAGAGTGCTTGCCGAATGTGCTCCACTCCATTTTTATTCTTCTAGTTACTTCAATATTGTGGTTCGGCTCTGCGGTTATTACTTGCCCTAAGTAGACATAGTCTTTTACAACTTGAAGTGTACTAATACCTATCTCGAAGCGCTGCTCCTTTCCGAAGTTGTTGTACATTACTTTCGTTTTCTGCAGATTAATTTTAAGACCCACCTTTCTGCTCTCCCTGTCTAACTCCGTAATCATGAGTTGCAATGCGTCCCCTGAGTTACTCAGCAATGCAATGTCATCGGCGAAGCGCAGGTTACTAAGGTATTCTCCATTAACTCTTATTCCTAACTGTTCCCATTCTAGTTCCCATTCCCAATGGGAATGGGAATGGGAACATAACGCATAGTGGTCTATTATTATAGAGAAACTCGTGCCATATAATTATTGGCAGAACTTCGAGACTGCCCAAACAAGAGCAAGACATTCACGCTCTGTTATTGAATAGTTACGCTCGACAGCTGTCAGAAGCTCGCCAGAGGAGACACGACCGAGTCATCGGTCGTGTCCCCGCTGGCGAGCTTCTGACAGCTGGCCCCGCTGGCTGCTAGGATGGCTTCAATCCCGTGACCACTCACATCGGTTTTTACTTCTGTTGGAGCAAACGGGTCTAAGTGGGCCAATATAGGTGGAGTAGTGAGGAGGTGATGAGTTGAAAAAAGCGGCAGCTTGAGCAGAAGCCCACGTAAATGGTGCGTCTTTCTTCAGAAGGTCGGTGAGTGATCGAGCGATTGTTGCAAAATCTTTCTCGAACATTCTAAAATAGGAACAAAGTCCCACAAACCTCCGGACGTTCTTGACAGACTGGGGTACAAGAAAGCTCGCGACGGCACGAACTTTTTCTAGGTCAGGCTGCACATTTGATGCGCCGACCAGGTGGCCCAACACCGTACTTTGCTGGCGGAAGAAGTCACATATTGACGAGTTTATTTGAAGGCCAGCAATGCGGAAGATGTTGAGACCCGCTTCCAAACGCTTGAGGTGTGTCCTAAATGTAGGCGAAAATACAAGGACATAAATCCAGGTAGCACAGGCACGTTGACCACTTGAACCCTTGGAATTACGAGACCATCATACGCTGAAACGAGACTGGGGCAATGCATAGCCCAAAAGGCATCAAATTGAATTGGTATAGGCCGTCGGGAGTTTTAAACGCAGTTTTTTCTTGGTCTTTCTCGTCCACCGCAATCTGCTAATAGCCAGAACGTAGGTTAATTGAAGAAAATTATCACGCGCTACGAAGACAATCGATGGCGTCATCAATTCGAGACAAAGGATAAACGTCCTTTTTCGTGATTCCATTAAGATGGCGGTAATCAACGCAGAAGCGCCACGTGCCATCTTTCTTATTAACGAGCACTACAGGAGATGCCGAAGGGCTCGAGGAGGGTTCAATAATTCCTTTGGTTAGGATCTTGTCGACTTCTTGAATTACCATCCGCTCCATGGTAAAAACCCCGGTATGGTCGGTGATGAATGGGAGGAGAATCAGCTGTAATAATGCGGTCCTTCCCGAGGGAAGTCTGACCAAGTGGACTGCTGTCGATGTCAAATATGTCGCGGTGGGAAGCCAGAAGGCGGAATGGGACGTCGAACTGCTCAGGTTTGAGTTTCGCGTCGATCATGGGGCGCAAGGCCTCATCGAGGGATGTGGCATCCTGCGGGCTACATGGAAGATTGGAGCATGCGTCTGCCGCAAATGCGGTGACGTGGGCGTCTATTAAGCGTTGAAGAGTGGCGACTGAAATTCCGTGTGGTAGTACTTGCTCCGTGAAACCAAAATCGATAATTGGCAAACATGTTCGGTTAAAGGCCATGGTTACAACGGAGTGTGGAACAGTTATGTCGCGCGCCAGGAGAACATCAGGAATAGGCGTGACGACATAATCACCGTCAACGAGTGAACGTGTTGCCAACTCAATGAATTTGAGGGCTTCTGGCGGTATCCGACGAAAGTCTGTGGTACAGGGGCTTTTCAGCAGCTCGCCGCGAGAATCTGGAAGAAGAGGAAGTTCTAAATAGAGAGTGCCGGCGGAACAACTGATCAGGGCAAAATGCGTCGATAAGAAGTCTACCTCAAAGATAAGCTCATGAGGGCACTTGTGGAGCACGGTAAATAAAACAGGAACATGGCGGCTGGCAAGGCTAATACGTGCGGTGCACATTACAATAACGGCCACAGTTCCACCATCAGCGACACGGACAGCTTGTGTTGCGGCAGGCATGACTACTTTTTTTAAGGCGGCGACAGAAACGAGCACACACTATAGACACCCGAGCTCCAGTGTCAATTAAAGCCGTCAAATAAAGACCGTCTACATGCACTTCCAGCAAGTTCGTATTAGTAAGGAGTGGTAACGGAGGATTTGGGTCACTCGCACTTAATGCAGCAATGCCTCCAGAAGCTGCATAATCTAGTTTTCCATTCGGGGAGATCCACAGTTAGTCGGCGATGGATAGCGGCGGGTTTAGGGTGACGGAGAACGACGGCGTTGCGGTGACGGTGAACGAGCGGTAGAGCGGCTGTTAGGTGCGTCGGAAGCGGGATACTCGCGGCTGGGCGAACACCGACGGAGGTCTGCGTATGGCCGAGGAGAAGAAAACTGGCTCCAACGGTGGGGCGTCCAAGTGCTGTGACAGTAGCAGGACACATGGCCAACTCGGTGACAGCTGAACCAGATTGGCTTGTGTTCTGCTGTTCTCCATTCCGTCGGATTGCGGGTTTGGGCAGAGAGTATGGGTCGTGGCGTAGTGTATTTATGCCATCGGTCTGGAGGTGGGTCGGGAGACAGAGCAGCCACAAAAAAACAGAGATTTGCAATGTCTCGCCTCACGATGGCTTGAATAACAGAGACCGCTGGAGGCGTTTGTGCGGCACCATGGTCGAGTGGAAGTGAAGAAAATGGTGCCGGACTTGACGCCTCAAGCTCCCGTCGAACTATACGTGTCATGCTCTTCTGCATGGGTGGGGCGGCACTGAGATCAGTGCAGGTAGATGTAACAGCGATGTTTGTAGGAGCGTTAATTGAGGCAGGACACGGTGGCTTTTGGCCCTTGCCAAGCGGCGGAATTCTTTAATAATCACATCAACGGTCGTGACGTTAGTGTATACGAGCAAGTTGAAGGCGTGGCCCACGATGCCCTTCAGTATTTGACTTACCTTGTCACTCTGTCATTTGCTCGTCCACTTTCCGGCACAATGCGAGCACGTCCTGTATGTACGAGACATAGGACTCATATGAGGACTGCACACGAGCGGCGTGTTTCTTTCGCGCTTCCATTCGGCAACCGGATGGGTCCCCAAAGATGTGGCGCAGTCGCTCCTTGAAGATGTCCCAGCTGATAATCTCGGTCTCAAGGGCGCCGAACCAAACATGTGAGGAGCCGTCCAAGTAAAAGATTATGTTGGCGAGCATTATGATAAGGTCCCATCGGTGTGTCTGGCTAACACGCTCGTACATAAGCAGCCAGTAGTCAACTCAAGCCCAGGTTGTGCGGAGAGCGTACCGGTTCATGCAGGTAGGGCATCATCTGGTATGAGTGACTGGAGCTACAGATGGAGACGCTGACGGGTTGTTGTCATTCGTAGCCATGGCCGGAGACTGAACAGTGCGGCCACTGCGAAGCTTCGTGGTGAGGATGGGGAACGTTCCACCTCCACCAAATATATTACGGATAAGGCACGACGCCGTATCGACGAGGCTGTGGATGAGATGTACTTATAACCAGTGGTGATGGCGTGACCAGTTCATCAGCAAACGAGTGGGGACCACCTTTCGTCTTCGTCGTCAGGCACACACGGGCATCGTCCCACAAAAGGTCAACAATATTTTCATAAAGATATAGTCGGCTTCTTGGAAGAGTACAAAGTACTCGTGGATAAACAACATGGTTTTAGGCGTAGATTTTTCACGTGCACTCAATTTGTTAAAACCATGCATGATTTTACGCAATCGTATAATGAAGGAAAATGACGATATACTCACTATTTTCGTGAGGCACTTTACAAGGCGTTGCATAATAAATTATTTCATAAATTAGGTTATTATATAATATCAATGAAATATTTGCTTAGATTACGACCTACCTATCTGACAGACGCCGATTCATGACCTTAAACAATGCTTCATCTAAAAGTGTTGTGGTTGTTGCTGGTGTATCTCAGGGGTCAGTTTTAGGACCACTTTTCTTTTTATTAATTAATAATGACATTGTTGAAGAACTTTCTTTTCCTGAGAAACCTTATGTAGATGACTGCATTTTGTATATTAGGGTATGTTCAGTAGATGATCAGGTGCGCCTAAATAATGATCTGGCAAAGTCATTACACAATGCGAAAAATGGCAAATCGTAAAGAATTTTGACAAAACTGTTTAGATGAAAATGACCAGCAAAAGGGCCACTTCATTATGAGTACGCTGTGAATAATGTATCGCTAATATAAGTAACACAGTACAAATATTTGTGTCTGTGCTTCACTATTATTTTTCTTGGAATAAGCGCATAAATACCATTGCTAGTGGATGCTTGCGTGAATTGTTTTTTCTAAAACGCACATTGAAGCCTTCGACACCTACTGTTCGTTTGCTAACCTAAAATATATTCGACCGTTGCTGAAATATGCAGTTATTATATGAAACTCATTCACTTCAACGACTATTACAAAACTTGAACGTGTACAGCATAAGGTAATTCGATTCATTTACAATTCCTTTGGAAACTATTTTCATCACTCAAAGTGACGTGACGATATCAGCAGATTACTCATCGGCTTTCGTAAAGACATTCCAGCCTCCGCGATTAACATTGTGCCCCACTGTGGCAACGAATATATGTGTGCCATAACGATAATGGGTATACAGGAATACACTCTCATCGGAGCATACCTGGAACCAGGCGGGCCTATCAACGCATAAGGTTTGAAAACTTGATTTCAAGGACACCTTCCCCACACATCATTTGTGGAGACTTCAATGCCCACAATGAAATTTGGGGCAGCTCACACACTTGTTCTCGAGGAGCAAAGCTTGCAGAGCTGCTCTCAAAAGATTCAATTGAACCTCTAAATGACGGCAGCATCACCTTCCTACGAGGCACCATGACTACCAGCAGCATCGACGTGACCTTTGTAACAAGTTCAGTCACTCGCAAATTTGACTGGTGCACCGACTTAAAAACGCGTGGGTGTCATTACTACCTAATCATGATATCAGCTGCTTGTGTAAATATGACATCGAAAAAAACCGTATTGAGATACACAGATTGGAAGGCGTACAAAGACAGAACATGAAAGATAATCACTGCCACTACAAAGAATGATGAATTACTCGCTACAATTGTTTATTGCCTAAAAGAATGCACACACGGTTCAACTAAAAACGACAGATTTCCGTCAAATGAAGAGGATTTTGAAAGACTGTGTGCTATTCGCAGGCGAGCGGAACGGAAAGTTCTGCGCACAAAGAATTTAGAAGACCTGCGAGCTTGTCGACAGACACATCGTCATATTCGGCGCTACCTGGATAAACGTAGCTTGCAAAGAGGCGTGACTTTTGCTCAACACTAGACGTTCGCCAACCTGTGTCCACAATCTGGCGGGTTTTTAGAGACATGTGCATGTCACTCCAGCAGCTTCACCCTTTCGCCACATTCTCCCTGTACGAACGAAAATCCCTCAAAGAGCTCTCAGAAGGATACTGCGCACTACTATCAGCAAATTCAACGCTTTGGCCCGCATCGGCAGGTCGCCAGCCTGGCAATTCACGGGTGGCAGTGCCAGCGCTAGACATACTTTTCACAATTGAGGAACTGAACAATGCTATCGGTGAGTCAAACCGGCGCAGATCACCTGGCCATGATGAAGTAACCTATGAAGCCACTGCAAAGCTACCCCACGCGTCCCGCCTACCACTCCTAGAGTATTATAATTTCTCGTAGATGTCTGGAGTGGTCCTTGCTGAGTGGAAGCTGGCAAAAATAGTGCCTATTTTGAAACCTGGTAAGCAGCCAACAAGCTACACCTCTTTCCGGCCTTTCGCCCTACTGAGTTGCGTTGGCAAACTCATGGAGCGAATGATTCACAAAGGATTGACCTGGTTCCTAGAAATCCACAACGAGTTTCCGCAAGAAATGAATGGGTTTCGTCAAGGCAGGTCGGCTATCGACAATGTCATCGCACTGTCTCTTCTCTTGAAAAGGACCTTTCGGCAGGCAGAATCCCAACAACCGTTTTCTTGAAATCAAGGCAGCTTTCGATTCAGTCTTTCACCACACCATTCTAGCAACTATATAAGCTCTTGGCCTAGGAGGGAATCTATACAAATAAAATTGAGAACTATCTAGAAGAGCGGAAAATATATATGAGCACTCCAAATGGTCGCACACAGTTCTATACAGTAGAGAAGGGCATACCCCAGGTTGCCGAGCTCAGCACGCTCCTTTTAAACCTTACCCTGATACACATAACAAAATAACTCTCTCGAGGAGTACACATCACGATTTACGCTGACGACATCTGCATCTAGAGCGCTTCAAGTTCACGTTAAACCACCAAGCAGCGACTTCAAAGCGCTTTACAGAACATCTCCACATATCTTAGGCCCCGAGGCATGCACCTTTCACCAGAAAAGAGCCCAGCCATTGCTTTCACAAAACAGAAAATGAGCAAGTTTGCGCTAATCCTCGGTAGATGGCATAGGTGTGACCTATGTATGGTCTCAAAGATTTCAGGGAATCATCACACAAAAATCTTTCCCAGTCTCCTCACGTGAAGAAACTTCGAACTAGAATAGTATCAGCCACTCAACTATTCAAATTCATGGCTGGAACACGATGGGGATGTAATCGCCGCTTACTGGTACTGCTTCAGAAAGCATACATTGAGGGAACATTACGCTATTGTCTACCGGTGCTTCGTCGATTATTCCCAGCAAATAAGAAAATTTTGGAAGCCCCATGCAACAGCTGCCTACGAATATGTCTAGGGCTCCCGAAGAGCTCATCTGCATTTGGAACTGTAGCGGAAGCAGGATCTCTCCCGCTGGATGTCATCTCTATACAAAAAACCATGGGTAAACATCTTCGACATGCATTACAAGGTAAAAAGCATTTCCTGTACCGACTTCACCTATCGCACAGCAATTATTCGTTCAGCCAAGCTGTGCAAATGCGTCAACTCTTTCCTGTTAATCAGCCACAAAAATCAATGTTTGCAACATTTCTTCCCTGGACACTTTCACCTCTAACTATAAAAAAGATGTACCTAGCTTCAATGGGGCAAAGAGACAAATGTCACAGGCTGCGCTGATGCAGAATACTCCCCTCTTCTTAACAGAAAACTATGCTCAGCACTCGCACATTTACACGGACGCCTCAACCACTGAGGAGACCCGCTTATGGACTTTATATCCCTTCTACAAGACAAATGCTATCCTGTCGACTGAAATGGAACACATCCTCGACAGCAGCAGAACTTCATGGCATCAAAAAAGCTGTCCTCTACCTCTTGCGCCAAATGCCGGAACGATGAGTAATTTTCACCGGCACCAAAGGAGCACTACAAATATTGTTCAACCTCCTAAAGAAAATGAATTGTCACCTTATTTCGTTCGACATAGCATATCTACATCACCTGAATGTGACCGCAGGGAACTCTATCACATTTCAGTGGATACTGGGTCATTGTGGAATTTCCGCCAATGGAAAAGCAGATGAAGCAGCACGCAAGTGTCTTGGACACCACAATTACAGACGAACTTATTTCACTAAACTAGATGCAGCTCACATGGCCAAAAGACTTGCGATTGAAAAAAATAAGAGACGCTAGAACCTTCCAACAGATCATTATGTCTTCCTTCACTTAAACGGCCCCAATATGAGAACAAGACTTTCATTTCGAATTTCTCGCCAACTGGAAACGTTACACCATCGCTTACGTCTAAACAGTGCTTATGTTGAGAGCCTACGGTACCGCTTCGGTCAGCCAGTGAGTCCGTATTCCAACAACTGTGGCTCCATCGAGTCAGTGCAACAAATATTGTTTGAGTGTAGACCGTATGCTGAGGAGCGTGCGCTTTATGAACATTGCATGCATTATATAACCGAGAGAACTTTCTCACTTGACTGCGTATTGGGACCTTCAGCCTGCCCGACTTTACAGCGGCATGCTATTGCATACTTGAACAGCATCGGTCAGCTAGACAAGCTGTAGCGGTGGTAGCTTGATACCACGAAAAAAACTATTAACACGCGTCCTCATTCAATGGTCAAAGAGGTGGACTTTTCTTTTATTTCTTTTTATACTATAAACTATATTCACAATTTGACTTTTTTTTCTCTCTTTCTTCTTCTTTGTACTTTCGATCCTCAATCCCCTTCCCAACGCAGAGTAGCAAGTCAGCGAATTTTACATGCCGGCTAAATTCTCTGCATTTCAATAAAGAGTTCTCTGACTCTCTCTCTCTAATGGCCGCACATCTGTGAGTGAGCTAAATAAACGCAGTCGACTACATCCGGTGACAGAGCGCAACCATGTCTGCCAATTAAAATTTTCATATCAGTCCATAAAGGGTCATTATAACGTCCACACTTCGAATTATTTTTTTCTACTCAACAGTTGATAAAACAAGACAAATGCATTTATTAACCATAGTTCCCTTCACCCCAACAAATAACTGTTTTAAATATTCTCTTTCTCCGGACTATAACGAACTAAAATACTCCTATTACCTCAATAGATTTTCAAAAGTTTTTAGCCAAGTTATAAAAACATCTGATATGTTATGAATTTCTTCATGATATTTCATTCATTCGATGCCAGTGTTTTTTTCCCCTTTGGAATTCTTACATATGTATGGAGAAAGCCTGCAATATTAGTGTGCTAAATTTTTTGTATTTGTGATGTGTAACCACCCTGCTATGATCTGGGAATAGATCTTAGTATCTATAATAAAAAGTAAACTAATAAATCAAATGCCTAGGCACGTAATTATAAATATCACAGTGCTTATTAGGTTGCGCTGATAATGCAACGCTATGAACGAAGAAGCGGGCGTTTCCTACGCCTCGATAAAAGTGCGTCCACCTAAGAGTGTCTCTGCGATTCAAAAAAGCTTTCGTTTCTTGAAATATGTGTTAGATAACGTCCATCTTCCACGCAGCGCATGCAGACAGATGGCTATCGTCTTTAGACAACCTTTGCAGTGAAGCACGCAGATACGCAGCCATTTTTTCCGAGCCTAGCAAATATAGTTATAACGCGCGCAAGCCTACCGTGTATACTTGCCGTTTTGAAAGTCATAGCCGGCTTCTCGGCCTCATTTGCTTTAATCATGTTGCTGTGCGAAACACTTATCGATTGCATTCCATAGATTTATTTAAATACCACTCAAGTGCATTGAGTACGCTTTATGATTATTAATATTCTTTTGAGCTTTTAATGGAAAACGTTTAAAGACGGTGCCGCTTTGTAGGATGATATCGAGGTGTGGTGGTAGATGACGTGGTAGTAGCTGCCGTGGTAGGACATGGCGTGGTAGAAGTTGTATGCGGGAGCAGGCAGGGATTATATCGACCAGGACAAATGCACTCGTCCTTGCAGCAGGTACCTTGATTACCGGGGCACCAAGCGGGCAGCTTCATTCGTGCGTGAGAGTGGGATAAAGAGAAAAATAGGTTAGCGAGTCTCAACAGAATTATTAAATCATAGCGCTTGTGAAATTGCGTTCACAAAACCCGGACATGCCCAAGGCCGATTCTGCTGGGGCCCTTTAAAATTTCTCTATAGGTCACATTTAGGTAACAGAGTTGCGCTAAGGTACACCATCTCGGTTTCAAGCGTCTTGAAACAAAGCCACTCACCACCCACGTAGGAGCGGTGCTCGTGCTTAAGAATATTAGTGTTTTTTTTCTTCCTTTGTGTTTTTTATGAAGCTACAAGCGAAACTCGGTTGCTCCAGTGACGCCTAGAAACATTGATCTTATGATCGTGTAGTTGGTATTTGATAATGCAACAAAGTGCGTCGGCTTGTTTAACCAGCGAGATATATATTTTTAGTATCTGTTGTTCTTTTTCTCAGAACATGACTCGTGCCCAAAGAAGGGGATTGGCGAATTATAAGGTGAATTTGCCCGATACTTTTTGCATTGCTTCGTTCCTAAGAAGCATTAGTAATAGAATTGCGATCAAGAGCCAATTGTGAATTTGAAGGGGAAAAAAGGAGGAAAAGAAAAGTAGTGAGCAGTTCGTTTGTTTGTTTCTTTGTTTCCCTGGACTCATAGCTATCACAGTAGCTTCGTATTATTTTCTGCCGTTTTTTTTCTGTTTAAAGATATAAAAGTACTTTTGCACAATTCATTGTAATCGAGCCAGGTATAGATGAGAATTTTCGGCCGGGTTGAACTGAATCGTTAACTATTTGAGGAAGCCACCTAAAGTTTCGTAGTCTTCAACGAAATCGAGCGGATAGCGATCGAGAGTAGCCGTGCGACGCCCGCGTCACGCGATGCATTTCTATTACGCTTGTATTACGCTCCCGGCTCATGATAGTTGATGTGAGTCGTTGTTCAACTGGCCTGTCGCGTCAAACATTCCTTTCACTTCAGGTTTGAAAGCTGTTTAATATTCACATGCTAGCAGCAACACCTGGCCATACGATTGTTTCTGGTTAGGCTTCGTGCTTTATTTTAGAGTTTTTCCGATAGACCAATTTAGACGTTTGCAACCGACCCACATTGACCAATTCTGCATGGGTAACGTACTCACTGCATCTCTCGGTAATACAAATAGAGTAATTTTCGCAGTGTCGTGGATAGATGAAAAGGCAGCCAAGTGCGTGGGCAATAGCAGGGGGGTGCAAAAGGGCCACATACCACCTCAAGCCACACACAGCATTATGGAGACGTTGGCCACAACAGCACTAGTCCTCACCCGACCTAAATCGCTGCTTTACCTCTCTCTAAAACGCGATCCAACAATGATTTGCACCCCTCCCCCCTTCAAAAGAAAATCCTGCTGCAGACCACGGCCGAGCGTTTATTCCTTCCTCGCTGACCACTGATCTTTCTACAGCGACACCTTACTGCACCCGCCTCTCATCTCACGGGCTGTACGTATTACTGTTCAACAAGGAATGAACTTGCTACCACATTTCTCGGGACCAACAGGCAACTTGGGTGCAGCACCTAAAATGCTCGACGAGAATAACAACAACCGATATGAACCATGCCTAATCTGCCAAGAATCCGCGAAGCATCGGCGTCGTCTGCGCAGTGTTGGCTTCTCTGCAGTGCGAATGAACCACCCTTGACCACGCTATGGCGCTCGGCTAATGGGGACGTTAAAATCTTGCAGCCGGAGTGACCGGTGCCAGGAAAACAGTGGCGCAACTCTGTCACCTAAAGATAACATATACAGTAACTCTAGGTGCCTGCAGATCATTGCGCAATCTGGGACCACCTCTACAGAACACTAGATGGATGGATGAATGGATGGATGGATATTGCCCTACCCTTTAGATCGGGCGGTGGCTCGCGCCACCAAGCCGTAATACCTAATGAACCAAAAACTATGTGTATTTTTTCCCTTAAAAAGTGAGTTTGAGTATTCGTACTTTGCATTGAAGAGTTTAATTTTCACTCGTGCTTTGACTTTAGCCACCAATCAGATAACCTCCTTCTAGTTAAGTCTACCCACTTAAAGTTTATTATACCCTCTCGGTCCCTAAACCCCAGTGCTTTAAAAAACTCTGCGCCATCATCCTGAACTATAGGGTGAAGCCCTTTACAGAGCATTATCAAGTGTTCGGCAGTTTCTTCTTCCTCTCTACACGCACTGCATACTGTGTCTACCCTTTCATATTTGGCCCGATATGTCTTGGTTCGCAGTACTCCTGTCCTGGCCTCAAACAGTAGAGAACTACCCCGAGTATTATAATAGATCCTTTCCTTGGCAATTTCCTGCTTAAAAGTTCGATAGATATCTAGTGCGGACTTCTTAATCATGCCCATTCTCCACATGTCAGTCTCCGTTTCCTTCACTTTCTTCTTAACCGATAGTTCTTTTTGGTTTGGCCACCTGCTGTTTTCTAAGTATTTACCAGTAAACTTCCTGGTTCGCTTCCTCCATTTTGTATCGACATTCTTCATGTACAAGTAGCTGAAAACCTTCCTAGCCCAACGCTCTTCCCCCATTTCTCTCAATAACTTCTCAAATTTTATCTGGCTGCTAGCTTCCCTGCCTTCAAATGATGTCCATCCCATATCACATTGTACTCCCTGATTTGGTGAATTCCCGTGAGCTTCTATAGCAAGCCTACCTATTCCACGTTGCTTAATTTCTAATCTTGCTTGAACTTCTGATCTCATGCACAAGACCGCATTGCCGAACGTCAGCCCAGGAACCATGACTCTTTCCATATTCCTCTCACAACATCATAGCTATTGTAATTCCACAGTGCCCTATTTTTCATGACTGCTGCATTCCTGTTACCTTTAGTCGTCACGTATATTTCGTGTTCCCTCAGATACTCGGTCCCATTGCTTATCCATATGCCCAGATATTTGTGTTTATCTGTTATCTCTAGCGTGACCTCCTGTATTCTAAGCTCACTACTTTCGTTGTCATTGAAAATCATGACTGCTGATTTTTCCTTACTGAATCTAAAATATAACCTCTTTCCCTCATTACCGCAGATGTCCATCAATCTCTGCAAATCTTCCTTGTTGTTGGCCATTAGCACTATATCATCTGCGTACATTAATGCTGGTAGTGCCTGATCAATAGGTTTTCCTTGTTTGACTAAAGAGAGGTTGAAGCCCAGTCCACTTCCCTCTAATTTAGCCTCTAATCCTTCTAGGTACATCATGAATAATAAGGGTGACAGGGTGCACCCCTGCCTAAGCTCCCGTTTTACCTCTGCAGACTTGGATACCTGTTTTTCCCACTTTATAACTACCTTGTTACCTTTATAAATACCCTTTAAAAGATTAGTGACTACATGTTACACGCTTAGTGTGTCCAGTATTCCCCACAATTCCTCTTGAACCACGCTATCGTACGCTCCCTTGATTTCCAAAAATGCTAGCCACAGGGGCCTGTGTTCCTTTTCTGCTATTTCGATGCACTGCGTCAGTGAGAACAGATTGTCTTCCAACCTCCTGTGTTTCCGAAACCCATTCTGCAGTTCCCCCAGCACCCCCTCATCTTCATTCCATGCCTGTAGTCTTTCCTTTATAATCTGCTTCACCAGCCTGTAGACCACTGATGTCACTGTTTTAGGACGGTAGTTGTTTATGTCAGCTTTGTGCCCCTTTCCTTTATAGATCATGCTCATCCTGCTAAGTTACCATCCATCGGGAACTTCGCCATTGATTATTATTGTGCTCTCTGCCTCTCTCAAAGCCTGCTTAGGCTTCGGACCTAATGTCTTTATCAGCCTAATTGGAATGCCATCTGGGCCTGTTGATGTACTACTAGGAACCATTTCTCAGCCCTTTCTCACTCTTGTTGTGAAAATGGAGCCATTGCACCACTTGATTCGTCCTTGTCTATTGTGGTGCATAAAGTACTTCTTTGTTGAAATTTTTTTGTCACCCTTGTTCTTATATATTCAATAGCTTCGTCCCCTTCGAGCCTAGCACCTTGGACTGTAGTTATAAAACTCTGCTCTAGGCTCGTCTCATTTCTTAGCGAGTTTAGATGGTTACAAAATTTTGCAGCTGCCTTTCTATCTTTTTTTATGTACTTCTACCAGCCACAGAGCTCCCTTCCTTTTAATCTTTTAATTGATCAGAAGGGATGCATCCCTTATACAGCTTAGAAAGGTTGCCCATTTTCTTTCAACATCATCTGTCGGTTCACCCCGCTGCTTAGCACGTCTGTGTTTCCTAGAGGCTTCCTGACGTTTTGCTATGGCTCTCTTAAGTTCCTCATCCCACCAACTTTTGGGTTTGTGTCTTCTTTACCGGGGTGACTTGTCACGCGTCTTAGCAAGCTCTAGCTCAAAGAGTCTAATTAGATTCGTGTATGTCCACACTGTCTTATTATCCTCCGTGATTACTTTCTCAATTTGTTTAGTGGCTATTTCACTTTGCCTTTCTGGATAAAAATTTTCCTGTAGTTGCTCATCTTGTCTCCTTCCCACTTTCACTGCTCTTCCAAAACTTTGCTTGATACGTTTGTGATCGCTACCCGGACTTCTGGAGCCACCTCCATCTATGTGCATTCCCCTGAGCTTATCATACATCGTATGTGACATCAGTGCATATTCTATTGTCGACTGAAGCCTTCCTACCTCCAATGTTATTTGCCCTTCACACTTCTCGGTACTGTTGCAAATGATCAAATCAAGCCTTTCACACATATCCATGATCATTTTGCCGGTCGGGTCGGTATACCCATCTATATCTTCTATGTGCGCATTCATGTCTCCTAGTTTAATTATCTCGCACTCTCTTCCTAACTCCTGATTGTCCTTTGATATACACTTTAACGTTGCCTGGTTTTCCTCTCTGGCCTTTGCTCCCGTCAACAAGTACACGAAACCAAGGAGTGTCATTTGACCTGCGAATTTCCCTTTTAGCCATAAATGTTCCTTGCACTCCTGCTATACCCTTTGCCAGCCTGTACTTTTATGAATGAATGCCCCAATACCAGCCCCCTTTCTGCTGCCTTCTGTTCTAGATTACCGCTACACCGCCCCTGCGTGTGCTTCCCTCAAGCTGCGCGAAGCTGCACGCAGCGCTGGAGTTATCGCGACCATTTTTAGTTCACTTTTTATTGACAGATGACGGGGCAATAAGCAGATTTTCTCGGTTCTGGCGAACAGCGTTTGCGAAGTTTGTATGTTAAAAATCTCTTGTGAGTAAGCGGCACCTTCATGAAGCAAAGATGGCTTCGCTTGCAACATTAGGAAGCCTACATGACATCTTTTTTAGGGTGGAGAAATATAAAATGTGACCCCAAAAAACTCCGCCAAAATCAGCGGGCATTCGCGCAGGCTGTTGCCATCTCTCACCAATTTTAGCATGATTTTTTTTTGTGCGCCGTTATTTCGGAGCCAGAAGTACAACGCCCTTACCCCCTTCTTTTGCTACTTGTGATCTAGAAGAATATTAGTCCTTGCAGTGTATTTTGAAAGCCCTTCTTCACGCTATAACTTTTATTTAGGCAAATGCTTTCGATACATCAGGCGTGAAATGTCGGTGGCGTGCAGCGTCGGCGTCTACAAGAAGTAGTAGATGCACTAAGCGCAAAGTGTAACCGTTGGTGGCGCAATCCAGCATCGGCGTTAGAACATTACCAACGCCTCCCTTGCATGCATAAGAACGAGGAAAGAACTTCATTCAGAGTCCGGCGAGTAGATGGGGTGGGCAAATGGCCCCGCCTAGCTTACGGTCAGGAGTCCTTCAATCCTGGCCGCTTCCTCGGCCCGTTGGACGGCCTACATTCAGTCTTCGAGGCCGGAGCTGAGAATTGCTGCTCCCCAGTGTGCGCGAAGGCTGTCAGCAGAGGCCACATACTTGTTATGAGCTCTAATCCCTCTACATTCCCATAACATATGCTCCAGAGTGGATCTGGAGCCACAACGCTTGCACCTGTCCGTTTTGTATATATCAGGATATATATTGTGCGAGAGTGCAGGATTCGAATACGTCGTAGTTTGTAACTGCCGTCATTCGACAGACTTTTTGTTAATTTCGGGTGATGGGGTGGGAATATGACCCTCCGTAATCTATAATGTTTTGCAATGTCATTGTATCTGATCATTCTGTATTCCCACTCCCACTCGTCTGCCACGCCGTAATCAACGGAGGAGGCTGGGGCGGCACTTGAGAGGGCAGCTCGGTCAGTGAGCCCTCGAGCTGCGTCATGTACAGCCCCGTTGTTGCTGTCCCCCGCGATGGCGTGAGCAGGTGTCCATATAATATATGTACTTCTGGGGCTTGTTCGACACCCTCCTTGTAAAATGCGTAGTGCCCCCAGGGAGAGACGGCGGTTGGCAAAGTTTCTCACTGCCGTTTGAGAGTCACTGACTATCACGGCTGCGTTTGTCTGAGCTACTCCAAGCGCTATGGCTACCTCTTCCGCTGTCTCGGTACTTGTGGTGCGTATCGTCGCGCATGTCGTACAGCGTTTGTTGCTATAGATTACGGCTGCGGTAAACTCCCGTCTACGCTTGTATCGAGCAGCGTCTATGAAAACTGCGTCCTTGTCATTCCCAAACTTTTTTGTATTTGTTTTGCTCTTGTCTCTCGTCTGGCCTTAATGTGTTCGGGGTGAATGTTTTTTGGCAAGGGGGGTATCATCATTGTTTCCCTGGTCTCTCTTGGGATGTCCACCTTAACGCCGTGTTGTGATACGTTATGCCTAGTCGCTCTAGGATATGTCTTCCTGCTCGTGTCTTAGAGAGGCGTTCATGTTGCGCCGTACGCTGCACCTTAATAAGCTCATCTGTGGTATTGTGCAGGCCTAGCTGTTACTGTTTGTGGGTGCTTGTGCTGATCGGTAGCAATATAGCTAGTTTGAATATTTTTCGAATGAGACAGTCTAACTTGATCATTTCCGCTACTCGCCATTTTAAGTACGGCGCTACGTATACTATTGTGCTTATCACGAATGCCTGTACCAACCTTATCGTGTTTCCTCCCTCATGCCACTGTGCTCAGTTGCTATCTTTTTTATGAGTCTCATTATTTGGGCTACAGTTGCATCCAGTCGTCTGAGGATTTCTCCATTGTTGCCCTTGGCTTACATGAGCAGACCTAGTACCCTGATCCTGTCGACTAAAGGTAAGGTTTTTCCATCGGCTGTTCTTAACTGTATTTCTTCTCTATGAGCGAGATCTTGCAGGAAGTTGCCTTGTTTGCGACCTCTTCGAGTAGGTCTTCACAGCAACAGCTCCAATTTTTTCCACAGAGCGGGCTAGCCCAGTACCTTCCGGATACCGCTCGACTGTTTCGAGTGCTGTTTGAAGCGTTTCCTATATTTGACCATCACTCCCACTTCTCACCCATAGGGTGATGTCGTCTGCATATATTGTATGATTCAGTCCTTCAATTGCTTGGAGATTGGTTGGCAGTACAATTAGAGCCAGATTGAATATAGTTAATAGTTAACACATACCGTTTATAGTTAACACATACCGTGTCCTCTTCCGATTCCTTTCTGGGTATTTTAGCGGCGTTGGCAACGCAGCATTCTAGACGATTGATCCCGTAGTCAGTGACCTTGAAGCCGTCACGTGGGCGCACAGTAATCTTGTAATCTTCCTTCGGCAGACGGGGCATCCTGCTCGCAGCCACAATTTGGCTCTCTGTCCCTTCCTCCACCTGTTACTGACCGAGTTCTCGCTTGAGAAGTGCGTTTCTTGGTCCTTGGCTTCATGCATTGTGGTTTCTTTGTTGGCTGGTCCTCTTCTGTTCACAAGACGCCAACCGGCTTCGTTCTCATACTCTTGTTGCATGATATCCTCGCCGTCTACGCTCACCGTAGCCATCCTGTGGCATTAACCCGAGAAAAAGCCGCTTTGAGGGGGCTCAAGACGCCGGCGTCCGTGGGCTAGGCCAAGCGCAATATGCACAGCATCAGGAGGCAACGGCGTCGTGTGTTCGTCGGCGTCAGGCCGCGTTCACACTGAGCATTCCGGCTGCCGAAAGTGCTCCGAATCCGGTTCGGCGGCGGCGAGATCTGCTGAAAGGGCTCTCTCCGCGCCGATCGCTCTCGGACCGATTTTTGCGGCGTCTGCCGCCGAATCGGTCACCGCGCACCAATAGGAGCGCTAGTCAAGGAATTTTGAAAAATAGCGGCCAAGCCCTACTCACTTGTAGGGCACGTAACTGAATGTTGAAACCAACGGGAGTTTAACCTACTCTGTGCCTACTTCGCCTCCGTATTTTTGAAAGAGGTGACCGAGGTTGCTGTTGGCGTGACCGAGCTTGTTGCGGTCTTGCAAAGCAAAACTAACCCACCAACGCCACTGGCGTCGGTGGTTTTTCTGCTCTTCGTGCATTACAAGACAGCCACTTGCCAGCAAAGTAAGCAGTACTGTCTTTTCTTGCTTCTTGCGTACGAGAATCGCCGAAGTATGCACCACCGGATAGCGTAGTAGCGTTTGCGAGCCGCGACAACAACCGGGTGGCAGCGCATCCATCCCACGTTCGCCCCGTAGTAGATGGCATATTCGGCGGCGCGGGGCGCGTCCAGTGCGAACGAGGCTGCGTTTCGGTGGCAGGGTAATTTCGGTCGCTGTAGAAAGTGGATGTTTCAGTGTGAACTAGGCTTTTCAGAAAAGTGGTCGATGTGCAGAAAAGTAGCCGTCAATTTACTTGAGAGCGGTACCATGGGGTCCCGTGGATCTTCCACTTTCTTCACTGTAAGAAGGCGTCCGTCAACTCTTCGATTTCACGTCGAGAATCACTCAAGTTTTGCGGAGCCGACGCGACATGCGTGTCTGCACTCCGTCGGCCCCCCTTACATGCATAAAGCTCGAAACGTAACCGTCGGTGGTGTCCAGCGTCAGAGTCAACACGTTACATTCATCTAGCTCAAAACGTAAGCGTCGGGGGCGTCGTGCAGCGTCGGCGTCAACACTAATCTTTAGGTTCACCAAGCTCGAAACTTAACCGTCGGTAGCGTCGTCCAGCGTCGGCGTCAACGCGAACCTTTAGGTGCATCAAGCGCAAAATGTAACCGTCGGCGGCATCCAGCATTGGTGTCTTTACATTACATGCAAAGCTCGAAATGTAACCGTTGGTGGCGTCGTCCAGCATCGGCGTCAACACGTTACGTGCATGAAGCTCGAAACGTGACCGTCAATGCATCCGTCTACGCGTCCATCCATGCACCCGTTCATTTACCCGTCCATGCATCTATCCGTCCGTTCATGCGTTCATGCGTCCGTCCGTGCGTTTGTCGGCTTCACCCCACTCGTTATCATTCACCTCGTGGATATGATGTGTGTGTGTTTTTTTGTGCTACCTGGGACTTTGATGTTCCTAAACTACGCGACGACTTTCTGCTGCAGCACAGCCAAGGCTACGAAGCCCACGCACGCCCTTTTTTACTACGTGTGTGCACATAGTCCAAGAACGCTAAATTTTGTATACTGCGTAGAGCAATAAAAAATAAAAAAAGATGTAAACATTATGCTTAAGAATTTGTAATATAATTGGAAAACATCACCTGTGTACGTATTTTGTTGTTGGTTGCTTCTACTTTTATGGATTTCACCATTTCCATGCCCCAATAAACAACGATGGCGTCACTCGGTTTAAGCAAGTTCACATCGAAGCTCCTGAGCGAGCATGTGTGCGTGTTCATTAGGTGATCTGTATTCATCGAGCCGAAAGATATAAAGGTAGCGGTGCGTGATAAAATACTTTTTTTCTTGTTTTATACACATGCAATCACAGAGAATTTGTGTACGAGTGAAAGTGGGACTCTAATCGTCTGTGAAAGTAAGACTCTAATCGCCGCTTTGAAGTGACACTGGTGACCTGCCAGTCTTCAGCTGCACCAGCTGCTTGGAAGAATAAGTTCGAATGAAAACTGTACGTAAAATCAATGACCCTTTTCCTAATTATTGTTGCGTACGTGGTCGGTATTTCAGCTGCCAAATATTGTTAATACAGTAACGATGAAGAGTGTGTGGCATAACACCGCTCCCATTGGCGTCTATGGAGTTATTCCTTCCGCTTTGCCTGAGTGACAGACGTGTTATTGTATATACCCTGTTGACTGTGCGAAAACAGTGTTTTTGGCCGAGTAAAGATTAAGTTTCACATACTTGGATTTACGAATGTCTGACGCGCGCTTATGACTTATCGGTGCCAAGATTTCTGCTTCCCGTCGTTGCCTTTGCGTCCCCTCAAAAAATAACATGAGCGTTTTCAGAAAGTTCTTGCATCTCAAAAAGAAGGAAAACAATGATGCCGAACACGTATGCACTGAAATTCAGGAAATGATTTCTTGGCCTCACGTTGTTGCAATCACCCAGTACGTGCTTGGGCGTACTTGTTTTTCTGAAATAAATATCAACGCTTAAAAAAGTTTCCTGTTTTTTTCCTTTAAAAATGAACGTTTTAAGTATTGCCTCCAAAGTAAATGTAAAATTTCTTGCATGGTGGTCAGGCGAAAAATTACATGTTGGATGCGCTTGTGAAATCAAAACTAAAACCGAAACCACAATAAAACGGACTACTTGGTCTAGTAACATATGTGCAGAAGCTCCGGCCACGTAGTTTTGGCTGTGCTGCCACAAAAATTTGTCTCCGAGTATAGTGCTTCGTGTTGACGCCGACCTTGGACGACACCGACGTTTACATTCCATGCCTGACACATCTACTGCTTCGTGTTAGCGCCGACGCTAGAAGACACTGATAGTTACACATCACGCTTGACGCATCTACTTTTAGGGGCGAAGCTCCTTAAAGCGGCACCCGTTCGTCCCTCGTAGTAGTCGTAGTCGCAGTCGTAGTGTGTAACTAGTGTTACGCTTTGACCTGCAAGGTGGTGCCGGTAGGAGATTTCTCCTGGGTGTTGTTAAACAATAAAAAATTTGCAGTGTGCGCGTTAACTAAAAGCTGAATTCACCTGTCTCTCATTCCCCATTAGCAGCCATTGCATGTACATTGAGCACTATCTGTCAAAAAAGGGTTGACACGTTATACTCGCTGGGCGTAACCTCCTTGGCTTTAGGAAGGTTTAGAGAGCGTTGAACCACAGTGCCATGAATACAGGGAACTAGTATATACCATGAGCTCGAGGTGGTTAACGGTGGGAAATAGACCCGAAGCGCAAGCCATAAGAAACTGTGTGTGTGCCACCTCTCGTTTAGTCCTTGGCATGTCTGCGGATGGTGGTGCTTCTACATGGGGAATATATGATGGAAAGATGCGAGAGGGTGGTACTTAGAGTGTTGAAAAGATGGATGAAAAGACACACAGACACATGCATCAACGGACGCACGGATGGCTTCACGGACAGATGGACGCATGGACGGACGCAAGGGCGGATGCATGGACGAACGCAGGGACGGACGCACAGATGTACGTGCAGTCGCACGAAGAGACGCACGCACGAACGGTCACACAGACGGACGCATGCACGGACGGAAGCAAGAACGAATGGATGGACGGATGCGTCGCCCCACTCTCCATCATTTACTCCATCTATATGCTGCCATTTTTTTTCGTGTTGACACCGACGCTGGACGCCACCAACGGTTATATTTCACGCTTGACGACTCTACCGTTTTGTGTTGACGCCAACGCTGTACAAAACTGACGGTGGCATTTCACGCTTGACGTATCTATTATTTCGTGTTGACGCCGACGCTGGACGCCACCAACGGACATATTTAAAACTTCATCCATCTACTGCTTCGTGTTTATGCCGATGCCGGGCCGTATTATCGAGCATGAAATGAATCCAGGCGTTCATGCAGTGCGGACTACAATATAGCGCGATAACACGGTATTGTAGTCGGGGAACATAGTGTTTTAGCTGGCGGAGGAGCGTTGGCGGCATGTAGTAGGTCAAAGGCTGGTAACACCATGAGTGGTCCCTACGGTACCAGAGTAGCGCAAGTGTTTTCTAACGCCGCCAGCACGCAAGCAAACATGCATTGCCGAGAAGCTGATGCTCAGGCGAATTTTGGGTTTTCCGACGCCGGCCCTGCATTGGCGCAAGTAATCGCTAGTCGAGTTCAAAGCGCATCTGGCTGGTCTTCGCGCCTTTACGGAACGCGGTTCATGGATGCGAGCGTGTGACTACGGATCAGCTCTATGTGCGCATCAGGTCGGCAGTTGTACTATCACAGTCATGGGAATGTGACGATGATTGGGTAAACACGTAAAATACGTTTTACCTGTTTTACCACTGCTGAGTGCTCCTTCGTTGAAGTGTACATACTAGATGGAAACTGCACTGTTCTTTGTTGCGTATTCATATCTGTTCAAATGGAGTTTGATTATTTATCTTCATGCAAAGTAAATATATTTATTCGCCAATGACATAGCTAAAAGGACGTGGTTGTTGATTCGCTGAATTTTACAGCGAAAGCTCTTATGAGATTACAAGCTCAAGATTCCGGCTCCATAGATATTCGCCGCCGCCGGTGTCCTTCACCACTATCGCACAAAACTAAAAAGAAGAGAGAAACCTACTTAAGAAAAAAACATAGCTGTCGCACTTGGGAATCGAACCAAGTCTTTTGCGTGGCCATCGAGTACTCTATTGCAGAGCTACGCCAAAGCTAAGAGCTGAACTTTAGACTGGCTTTATGCAGGCTGCCTATCGGGTAGGAATTTGCGTTTACGTGTGAAATAGAATGCTTTAGAACAGTGAAGTAAGAACCGTGCGTCACACAACGCGAATTGTGGAAAAAGTGCACCGTTATGCGATTACGCACTTCAAAAGCCTTCAGCATAAATCTTCATTCGAATATAATTACCGAGACTTATTGGGCGATTTCATGTACTATGAAGGTCAACGTATGTCGCAAATTTCACCAGCGTAACGTAAATGCTGAAGGTCGCCGCTTGTTATCCGGTCAAAAATTCCGAAAATTTTCGAAATGTGAAGGTTGCAAGACCAAATAAGTTGATAATATTTGCTCTGCGCTTTTCGCCCCACGCTGAGCAAGAACGTCGCTTTTTAAATGCGAAGCATTTCTTAGCGAACTTCGGCGAGTTTAAGCATACCTGTATATCTATCTATCTATCTATCTATCTATCTATCTATCTATCTATCTATCTATCTATCTATCTATCTATCTATCTATCTATCTATCTATCTATCTATCTATCTATCTATCTAGCCGCTTACGTTTGGGGGCACTCGTGGTCACCCCCTTAACATGGCGCGAACCAAAATTAGCATGGGCCAAAATATGACGCGCTGCTCAAGACGTTAATAATCTCACAACCCCATCGCGTACGTTGTCAAACACATCCCACCAGACAGTGGCACATACCCACGGACGGGTATGTGCAGCTGGTGTGCGGGTATGTGCCGCAAGTCACGGACACTTAGTATCTACCCAGGAACGACGAGAACACACATAAGCAATTTTAACGTGTGAGCATTAGGAAATAACCGAAATTGCTGGCGTCAACCCAACCAATGAAAAAAAATGTCGGGGTACCAGCTGGAATCGAATCCAAGCATTCCGCGTGGCAGTGAAGCTAGTTCCCCACAGAGCTACGCGAGGTCTCGGAACTACTTTTGAAATAGACGTTAATCTTCGTGAAACGTCACTAGTGGTTGCGCAAGTGCAAACAACTGGTTATATAGACATCTGCAACTCTTTAACATATGTCTGTGCATGCAACGTTTGCACATACATTTAGCGTCATTTCATGACGTGTCACACAATAAAAAAATTTCAACACGGTCACCTTCCCTCCGCGCGCTTCGCATAACGTCGATTCCCAGGTACGTGGGATCTGCGGAATTCTTTTTTTTTACCCCGCTACTTATACAGCTCTTACGTTGCACTTTGATGGCAATTGGGCAGAAGAGTGGCCTTCAAGCACTGCAAATAGTGCGTGAAGCCAAGCTATTATGTCGATATGCAACACGACAAAGAAAAACAAAAAAAGAGCAGGGTTCTTGTATGCAAAAACAGAGGGTGACTTCGCCGCATATGTGGTTGCTAGCCAGGCAAGATGGCGGATGTACGCGCTATTCTGGTCCCATAGGGAGCATACACAGTTACTCCAGCCCCACCCTAAAACAGGCGTTCATGCAGGCTCTCTACTGTAACATGAAATGACAGCGTCATCCTGTCGGTTACAACCAATAGGCGCAAGCTCCTCCCGTAAATTGCGGCACACTTTTCTGTGCAGACGGTTCGTGTTGGGTTGCTTTCGTTCTAACCTTAAGCACTTTCTCTGCTAATGCAACTACCAGGCCTATAGTGACTTAAGAGTTCGACGTTGCCGCTCGAAATGTTAAGTTGGAATCAGTAATGGTGCTGAAATTCCAGCTGAGGTTTCTCTGGAAGCTCAAGTTTTCTTACGAAAACCTGTGGCATGAACACGTGTCTTATAGAAAACCCACCAACACGACACGTCACCGGCTTCGAAATATTCACTTAGGCATTAGAGCAAATGCTGGTCGTGATACAAGACCGTCGTTTAGGCGATGGCCTCAATAGTAGAGTACCTAGTTCTCTAAATCGTAAACCATTTTTTCTAAACACACATACATAGACGTGCATGGGCCCTGTTACTTAAATGTTATGAAGCCTTTGGTTCTGTACATGCTGTATATAAGTTTTTTCTATACATGGATGATGCTGTGAGGCCTACGGAACGTCTCTATGCTCTCCCATAGTAGAGTACCAAGTACTCGAAATCGTTAACCAGTTTTCATTCTAAACACACATTTTAATGCTCTAGGGACGGCTATATGTTTTCCCATATAGTAAACTATAAAGTACTTTAAATCGTTGATTCTTGTTCTAAACACAGAAGATCTCGCTTTGTTAAGCGATACAGCTCATGGCACTCTGATAGTAGAGTGCATACAGCGTTGTAAAGTGTTCCCAATTTATTATTAACACAGGTACGTTTTCTATTACAGTAGTCGGTGTTGATGTATACGGTTCTTTTTTGACTGGGATGGCTTTCTCGCTTTGCAGTAGTAGAGTGCCAAGTACTCTATATCATCAAACACTTTTTTTAAATGTGCATCCTATCGAGGAGTGAGGGGCATCTGCCTGTGGGCGGAGAGTGAACTTTTCTGATGTTGTAAGTGATTACAAGTTGCGCAACAATGATATCAGAAAGACATGCCCTATTGCTTGCGGTTTTGCTCAAGTACAGTAGCAGAAAACGGCAACTACGAAGCAAAGCCTAAGGAAGCAACATTGACTGTGTTGGTGGAGCTTAAATTTGCTTTTAGGGGTTAGCTTGCTATAAATTGCACAATAGTAATAGAAGTAAGTCTTCCATTACTCCCTTGGTATATTTTTAAATTGAAAGCAGCAGAAGACATGACTAATGAGAATTAAAACAGCGTTGAAGTGGGATATGGGCTTGGGTTGGTAGAAGGTTTAGAATAAATCATTGTAGGGCACGTTGGCATGTTGCAGCATGCGCTTTTTATTTGCGCTAATGTACTACAATACAAGAATAGGTACACATATAAAACTAATGTGCATTCCACAAATCGATATTCCAAAAGACGCTTCTTCGTGGGTGTTTCAAATGTTTGGCTGCGTGGTGCTTAACATATGAAGCTAAATAAGTTGATATTTATGGACTGTACATATAGTGAATCAATTCGATTCAATATAAGTAATTGAATTCATTACTTAATTTCTTTATTATGAGAAATATTTCATTCATTGACTTTCGGGGACATGAAATAGTCCTTTTCCGTAGTAAATGTAAACCTATAACAGGCAGAAGTGTTTCCGTCAGAAAATTGGAAACTGCAATATTTGCGGCCAGGAAGGCAATCCGGTCACTTCGGCATGCGCATGTTATGAGACAGTGTCAAGAAGCACCCCAGTTCTAGAGAGATTACCGATTTCATGGCAATGGCACTGAAGGCAGCCTTCAAGGAATAACTGCTACCTACAACAAAACGCAACGCTTACCGATCCTTTAGACAACTGCCCAAAAGAATGTATTTCAGTTTTTAACACAGGTTGCGACCTGTCCAAGGACACATTAGGGCCCACTCAAGCTAGCCGCAAGTCTGCCGTAATGGTACGGTGCCGTAAACCTGCGGCCCCCGCCTTTCCGCGGGGGAGCTGTTCAAAGTGCACGGCGAGCTTCACAAGGGTTCAAACCCCTGAAAAAAATTATGAGACCCTGAATCTTCGCCTTCTAAGAGTTAAACGCGCTTGCTATAGCCTGTTTTAGTGGGTATTTCAAACACTTAGTGCCTGGAATCTTTTTGAACTTGATATGCACCCACTACGTGACCTTAGAAGAATAGGCATGATAACGTGCGTGCCTTTTGTGGTGGGTGTTATGTTTTGAACCAAGTCATGATAATCACATTCTTAACGCCCGATGGCCATGTACACTTTTACCTCGCACTGTTTCACTGCATTTTCAAGCAAAGAAAGTTATTTCACACTACAAAATACATCCACAAAATACAATGAAGAACCACCAGCTATTCGCTGACTACTGATCGATGTTTTGGCTTTTGTAACACTGGAGAAAATGAGCAAAAAATTCTAGCTCCTTGATGTATTTAGTGGTACCCTTGTATTTTGTCACGTATGTAAAGTGCAAACAGTATTGATATTCCAGGCAATAAAGAAAAAGAAGTCATTAACATTATATTCATTAGCGTATGCGTGCTTATCTTTCTCAATTTTTTCGGTCTTGCAGAAGACGATTTTTTTCGCTCACAACTAACGACACGGAAACTTCTGTGAAACGAGCTCGGTAATGTGTGAAGCCATGTGTTGGAAAACTTTCTTAAAAAGCTGTTATCACTCAGAACCATTAGTGTACAATATAAAGCACATTTCAAATATTTCGCGCCAGCATCATTACGAACATTACTCTTGTGTGCCTCTTCTCTAGCGGCAATTAAAATCTTTTTTTAGCTTGTTTTGTAGCAACAGAGACATGAGGAGGTGCTCTTACATTACGATGCTGATAATTTGTGAGGCACGCTTTTCCAGTCACAATTTGCTTGAAAATATCAAGTGGGCTTCTGGTATAATTATTTATTTATTTGATTTGCATACACGGATACACAAGGACACACAGAAAATAGAGAGAGAGCAAGCTTGCAACTGCCACCTGGAGGGGCACAACGCCTGCTATTTATTGAAATCACGCACATCGTTAAACAAAGCAAGTTTGTAAGTTTACAGGCTAACATAAGTGTCCGTGAGCAAAAAAAAAAACACGTCAAATACTTTACGCGTTTATTTGGTGAGAGGATTGTGACATTTATGACTAAATATTATGTGTTTACTGGGCTTTTATGGCGTTATTACATGCTCCCTTTTGATATGAGTGCTAAATAACCAGTAAAGTACTACATAATAGGCTAATCCTGTAATTGCCATAACATAGGCACATTCAGTTTCAGTTTCATAGGTGATGGGTGGTCGAACATTTTTGCTTGAATCTTAGGAAAGAAGCTGTGTAGACGGAGGCTTCATGCAGCAAAATGACGGGCAATAAATTGGGTGTTTACCATAACCGAAAATCTGAAAACGACATTTTGAGAAAAAAATGTCGGTTTTTTTACTGTGCCTCACGCCTTAACGCTATCGCCTTAAAACATGGCTCCCCTTCCGAACACCGTTGTCGACCACCTGGAATCTATCGAGCAGCCGCCGGGAGCTTTGTAGCTTGTAAGCTCCGAACTGATGCTTCCGTTCACTTCAAGCTCATGTCTTTAAGCTTGGACAACACAGTGATCGAATCTATTCGGCTTTGTTTCTAAGATTCGACCTCAAATTATTGATAATGTCGACTTAGCGCGAGCGGCAATCTCAGAGAGCATACATTAGCCGTTTGTGAGTTGTTTCTACAAAAACAACTAGCAAACGCAAGCTATCCAAGGCTATACCCTTGTATAGTTGCACCACTTGTCTGGGGGCGAGATTGGAGACAAGTTATTCACTTTTACGTTGAGCATTTTTTTCAATACGAGGACAAGATAAAACGCTCTCATTGACCACTTGGAGCAACAATACAGGAACAATATTGATGTCCGCGCTTATGGCGTCAAAACCAGGAAGAATAACCAAGCAGCTCGAATCCTCCCATTGCTGACGCAGACGACGCGACCCACCGATGCAGCATACCTCCTTAGTCACTGATTAGCTACGTCGCTCTCCGGCAAACGTAGAACGGGACAAAAAGGGGTTTATGACCCATTATCTACACGGCAAATAACAGGAGACGTGTTCGAAGGAAACAGCCCGCGCATGGCGGGCGGAGAGCGTGAAACGTATAACGCTGAGGCAGACTTGTCACTAGCGTAAACGGGCCCTTTTCATTTCGAATAGCCTTTTAGAAGGCCCACGGCGGAACTCATGTTCGGCGTGGAACTGTCGGATAAGAGCAATTTGTTCAACGGGTACAGTTATGCATGTCCGTTTTATATTTTCCCCTGCCAAGGAGTTGCATGTCGCGCCGAGAAAGTCGACGATGTATTCGTGAAAAGTGCTTACAGGAAGTGCCGAGGCATTGGCACCGGATTTTATATTTTGCACAGCGCAACCTTTTAGATTTATATTAATGCTGTTTTCTCTGATTCACTGCTCAGTTTCATGATTAAAAAAAACAATTTAGATATTACATACTATCTCCCAATTGTGGCCACATGGCCACTGTGGGGAAGTAATCTTATTGTAATTCTAATTGTAATTGTACAGCAAAAACATCAACATTGCAAGAAAAGGACTTAAGTAAAAAAAAAGTCGAATTCAAGACATGGAGGCGATGACATACCTTGCATGTTGCTCCTTCTACCAGGTCCAAACCACATAGGGGATAAGCCTGTTTAGGACAACCAGTAAGAGTGAATTTTTAGACTCATTCCCCCAATAAGGTCTATGGATGCAAACGCGATGATTATCTTTCGCATAATTCTGATGCATAAACCTCAATAAGTGGTTTGAGGTTCTAAAGTTTACCAACTTACACTACCACTCAACTCATATTATAATGTAATTCAATATCGTGATGTTCCACAACGGCCATGCAGCGTAGCAATATTGATGAGAAGGGACATTCCGTTCAGTCCAGGTATGACTTGTAGAAACAAAGCCAGTAGTGACATTGTAGGAAGGTAATAGACTAGTTATAGTAATAGTAATAAAGTTATCTTGATTTTTCATAATAGAACGACGAAGGAAGGACCAGAAGCAAAAAGCAACAACACAGTGCTCATCTACATTCCTCCAACTTACGTTTCTTGTCTGTTTACGTGTTCTAAATACCACCATGTTCGAGTACAAACACGCCCGAGTTTAAGTGCATTTAAACACAATGCTTTTGGTGCACCTGAGTCCCAAGAAAATTCATAGGTGTTAAACACGTAGCAGGGCACCAAAAAGGGCACTCAAGAAGCAAAATCTATTACGAGATTACAGTAGAAACCACGCTGCGACGAAAGACTTGGTCAATCTAAACGATGAGGACCGGCTTTCAGAGGGATCTATTGTGTAAACATAGATTAGGAAGTGTCCCGCTGTAACGTGGCAGTATAGAGCACAAGACCAGGCAAAAGACGGAAGAATTCTTTGCTCTGGTGTTGGCGTCAGGCTGATGATGATAGTGACGATAATTGTGTAAACCAAAAGACGCAGTAAACGGTGTCCTTGTGATCCTCTAAAATCAGCTCAGGTAAGTTCTTACGAAATCCCCCAACATGGCACTAAGACCATTAATAATCAATACGGACTTAAAGTAAACTTATCAATTTACAACCTTGTCTTTTGGTGGCTCCCACTTTGGTGCATAACCATGGCAACAGCCCTCAGTGCCGTCAATGATCATGATAACTGAAACGGATAGAGATTGCGTCAGTGGTACAAGGCAAATCAATATCTATCTTATGTATCTATCTATCTATCTATCTTTCTATCTATCTATCTATCTATCTATCTATCTATCTATCTATCTATCTATCTATCTATCTATCTATCTATCTATCTCTGCCCGTCTGTCTGTCTGTGTCTGCCTGCCCATCTGTCTGTCTGTGTCTGTCTGTGTGTCTGTGTCTGTGTCTGTGTCTGTCTGTCTGTCTGTCTGTCTGTCTGTCTGTCTGTCTTTAACCACTATAATAATGTTCACTGCAAGAGAACCTCTACCAATGGTCTAGAGCTTGCCTCGCAAGGAGCAAGCAGATTTAATTTGGCGGCTGCGTTCCTTCAGAACCTGAACTATCATCTGTCCGCTTACTACTTTTTGATATACAACCCGTTGTGATATGCGTCCGTCAGTTATCCAACACACGCCTGTAACAACAGCTCTACCTTTTTCTCTTAGTGGCAATTTTATTATCGGCTATCCTACTTTATAGCTGTTGTATATGCTCCCTACAAGGGTAGCATAAGCAGTAAATCTATCCCCGTTTATTCTCAGATCCATTTGGCCTTAGGTCTTTAGATCGCTCCCGTCATTTCTTTTGCAAGGGTAGAGTCCTAAACTTCATGTATGCTTCACAGTGTATAAGAGAAGTGAAATAACTGTATACTTTTTGTATTTAAGAAGAGGGGCACACTGCCCTAATGACTGAAGTATGTTTTTCCAGCTCTCCCATACTATTGGTGAAATACGCTTACATGAGCAGGGGACCGTTTAGTAACTGAGCTGTGCATTTTTAGCTTCTATTGGTGTTGAGACCTTCTTGAAAATTATGAACTTTCGCTTTCTTGCATGTTCACTAAACATTCACTTTGTCGACTGCACGGTGATCTTACACCAAAATTGAACTCTTTCTCAGTTTATGCCTTTAAGCAAGTCTGACTTTCGTGGTGGCCCGCCACAGCTGAGCCGAGGTCACGGTGTGCGGCTGCTGACAAAATGGTAGCGGGTGCGATCCCAGCCGTGGCAGTCACATTTCCATGACGACGATATGCTGAAATCTCGTGTAATGTGCGATTTCAGTGCTCATTGAAGGACACCAAAAGCCGAAATTTCTGAAGCTCTCCACAGCGGCGTCTCTCAATCATGCGTCGGTTTTGGGACGTGAAACTCCACAATATATGCTCTTGGTGGTTGACATTTCTGAATAGCACTAAATCAGCTAGAAACCTGAAGTTTCTCATAGATTCACACTTGCTATCTATCACTATAGCCACTTGTTACGTAGTCCTTTGAATACTTCTGAGCAGACAGTCAACTACGCAGAGGACATGGTATATCTGTGTCTGCCACTTTCTCCATCACAATGTTTTTCTTTTCTTGTACAGATGCATGAAGGTAGGCAGTTTTCTTTAATTTTGGCTGAGGTGTTCACATGTTTCAAATATTTTTTGAGGGTTTCATGCCTTCACTACTGCAGGTGTCCCTGCTGTTTCAAATAACCTTTCAGGGTGTATGAATACGTTTTACGCCGTTTTTTTAAGACGTATATTTTCCGACATTGCACATGAAGGTCTCATCTGGAACTTTGACATGCTCGCAATATTTCACTTGTTATTAACCAGGAATAAATTTTACAAGCCATCAACTCTCCCGCTCTTAGCGGAACCCTTCAATATAATAACCTTCATTAGAGAGTTTTAACTGGGTGGGTTTACGAGCCTGTCGGCGAGTCGAAGGGCAGCGAAGCGAGAGCCGACAAGATCTTATTGGGTCGTGCTCCGCTGCCCTATCCACTCACCCGCACGCTCCTAAACCCGCCCAGCTAAAACTTTCAGATTTAACAACGTGTAAAGTCACTTATGGCAAAAAGGGTATGCGAAGTTGCTAGGGCATCACAAAATTATATTCATTTTTTCAAACCACCCTTACACAGTACTGAACTATTCAAACTATTGTTTATATCATCTGCATGAACGTAATATAACAATTCAGGCAGCATACAATAGACAAGAAGGTAACAAATTCATGAACTTGTCCAATTTTCATTACTCACCACTGAACGAACATAATAGAATCTTGCCAGTTGTAGAAGGCGTCATTGAGCTTCCTTTCAGCTCCTGATTCTTGAAAAGAAATTACGGCCCAAAGTTGATCAGAACAAAGCGAAATGCGGAAGAAACAGTCAAATGGTTAACAAATTGCGATAAAACTGTTGTAAATCTTTCGCATTGCACGAGCCTCACTTACCTGGAACAAAATGATCGAATTTCGAAGTATCAGTTGATTCGGTATATTCGAGAGCGTTTCCCGATACTAAAACGCGTTTTGTTTTTGACACGAATGTAAAACAAGAGATAATATTGCGAGCCAGCTACAAGAGCTGCGGAGTAAGCGAGAACGAAAGGATTACGGTTCTTCTATATATAGCGCATAGCAGTCGGCATGAAGGCGACTTCGTTTCCGCAGAAAGCGAGTGTCCTATTTGAAAGATGTGCACCACGTGATCTGAGACACCATGTCACTCGTGTCGCCGGTGTCAATGTGTCGATGTATAGAATGAGCGCCACACTGCACGCGGTCCGTGACAATGGGAATTAAGAAGACACTTGTTTCCAGTTGCCGTTGCTTAGTCTCAAGGGCGACCTAATTAGCATGCTATTGTTAATGAGTAGCACCAGGTGGCTGCCTAAAGATACGGCAAACACATACACGTCGTGCAGTCAGCGGCGCTCGCCAACATGGAATTCTCAATGTAGTGAACACGAAGAAATTGAAAGTGGCTCTGTACGCACACCAAAGTTTGGAGAGTGGCCACTTGTTGTGAGATCGTTCTTTAGCTATGCTGTACTGTTACATGAAGTCAAAACGAAAAGACTAGAGTCATAGGAGCGTGAACTCGCATCTGTTAATGTTTCACAATGCAAGTCATGTATAAGCACGTGAATAGGTTGAACGAAAGGGGAGTAATAAAGACGCGTGTTTCTTTGTTATACACTAAAATAAATAAAATGAACATTCATAACGGGCAAAAAAGTGTATAGCGCATTATATTTGTAGTAACTATAGCGCAAATGTGAAGAAAGAAAGTAGAAGAAGAGATAACTTGCCTCTGGGAGTGACTGCACCTGCGACTTTCGAATAACTCGTCTGATGCTGATAGCAACAGAGCTACCGCGACGGTAACCGCCCCTTTCTGATAAATTACACCCCCTAATATATACGTGATGCCCTGACCTTTTTGTCAACAAGGCACACAGAAAGTAATTTCTCCTTGCTTTCCTTCAATAATCTCTCACTAACTTCTTCAGCCCAAATCATTCACATCCTGGTCATACTCTCAAGCCGGAAGCTTGGTCATCATGCTTGTGCTCAGCAGAGCTACTGTGAAGGTTCTTATAGGCAACAACGAAAATTATGCTTTGAAATCTTGGAAACAATGTGTAGTGAACACGCGAAATGACAAGTGTCTGGGATAACAGATAAGGTTCCAGTGCTGCAAGTCGCTCATCACAGACAATCTAGCAATTTAGATAGTAGCTGTTTACTGAAGAAGAGGGCATAGAAATACCATCGCGTGGCGGCACGCTTTCCAACGCCGTATTTCGCGGCACTCACGAGCACCAGGGTTGTAAACCTCAAGGTAATCACCCTACTTGTAGGGTGCTTTCGTAATTTTTCAGGCAGCATAGAGTAGTAAAATGGTAATTCGATTTTGCTCTCAGGCTTTGGGTAATTACTGCCACTTCTCACCCATCGATCACCGGAAGATGCGAAAAAACAACGCGACTGTGCTGAAGGTGACATTCCTAAATACAACCCTAATCTGTTTGAATTTACATCTCACCAGCATAGGGAAGACGTGAGAACTAATGCGTCCACCTTGCAAGGAAGGGCAAAAGACATGCAATAGAGATCATGCAAAAAGTGACTTTTTCCTTCGTGTAATTTTAGGTGGAAGCACAAAGAACCATGCGATTTTTTTATGACATGGGATGGGTGGATGAAATAGCATCTCGTTTATGACGGGGTTCTTTCTTACGTTTCAACAATTTCAAAGTATTAATATTATTATTATTATTATTATTATTATTATTAGTAGTAGTAGTAGTAGTAGTAGTAGTAGTAGTAGTAGTAGTAGTAGTAGTAGTAGTAGTAGTAGTAGTAGTAGTAGTATTCGTTACGATCTAATATAGATCAAAAGAATAAGAGTTCTCAGCCTTTAAAAACTAACACCTTCACATTTAAACTTTCTGAGCTGTAGCGCAGATTAACGCTTGTTTACCCGCTTCTTTTTCCCTCGTACCTACTTTTACGCCACCAATTTTCCATACATCTTTAAAATATTTTAATCAATGCCACTTTATTTAGTATTAGTGTCTTTAAAGCCAAAGGGTTTATGCATAAGCTCTTGTCCTTACATGCACCCTGGTAAAGTCTTATCAATGAAACACGCTCTATTATTTCCTGGCCTCAATCGTGCATGCGTATTCATTTCACTTCAACGAATTTTGCTTTACAACTACACCCGTAACAACGTAACCCCACCTCGCTACAAACAGCGAAGCTCATCTCTTCAAACTGTGGTAAATGGTGTACCCTTACTCATTTCGTTTTTACCTTTTCGGCGGTTGCCAACAGCCGGTTTTTATTCCATCTCTGCTATCTAATATTTTTTCCGCCTCTTTGACGCTTCGCTTACTGTTTTTTATCACTTTGCGGCTTACTCTACTAGCCGAATACTTCTCATGAGTCTCCTGCTCTTTTTTTTCTCTACTGTGGATTACCGTTCTTTCAATACAAATTCCGGAACACTTTCTCTTCTGAAGGACAAGTTTTTTTTTTGTTTTAATCCCCTAATCTCCTTTTCCCGGCGTAGGATCGTGAACCGGACGCTCGTCTGGTTGACCATTCTGCATTTCAGTCCTCGTGCTCTTCCTCCTCCTTCTCTTTTAAATCTCCTTTTTCATGTTAATCTCTCTTCGCAACTTTTTGAAACCAGTTTTCAAAGAAGCTACCGACCTCAGCGCCACAACACGTCGGCATGTGCTACAGCAAAGCGAATTCTGATCCTTCTTATCACTACGCTGCAGCATAATCAAGTGTTAAGCTGAACTGTAGAATAATAGAAAAGTTTGGTATGGTAAAATAGTGCAATTTAGACCATGACACAGAGTACGTTTCGCAAAATTGTTGCCTACAATGGCGAGTGCTGTTTGTTGTTTCTAGTTTTTTCTTTTGCGGCCATGCCTATAAACATAAAGACATGTACCGAGGAACGCAATTAAGCCTAATATCAAAAGACAAGAAAAGACTAAAAAGCTCCCATGAGGCTATCAAACGGTCTTATTTAGGTCAAACATAGATATGCTTTTTGCGGTTTAGTTGTCATGCTGCGTAAACACAACCAGGTTATTGCCCTCATAGGTTACAAAAGTGCAAAAAACGCCGAAATAGTTCCCCGCCAGGGCTGTGCAAGTTAGGCACGGAATACGCAGAGCGGCCCTAGATTAACAGACGATTTACGACATATGGTTGTAAAAGAGTGCCTGAACAAGCAGGAATACTGGGTTGGTCTGGAGGGTATCAATAACGGTACGTGACAAAGCATAAGCAGATAGACGTAGACTGCGTTACCAACAAGATAAGAAGAGATTTTGTAGCTGCTTCGTTCTTGCTTCCCAAAGACCTCCGCAAGGCAAGATTCGTGTCACAAAACAAGATGAACTGGATTCCAATTTTGTTTCTGCTCCGCAGTAAGTACTACCGAAAGCTTCTATTTTCAACGGCTATAAAGAAAACGAACAGATGGTGATTGTTCCTTATCTACTAGAGTATTGTCAACGTTCGTCTGATGCTTCAATAAAACAAAATAGAACGAGATGTACGGTGCATCCATTGTGGAAGCCTCCGACTAGAATGGTGATAACACTCATGCAATCTGGAAATACCTTTTTGGAAGTTTATTATGTTAACACATTTCTTAGCAGTCACCCTACACAGTACATTTCAAATATATGCTTCTCTTCGAAGCTGTTCTACTGATATTTGATGAAAACAATTTTACATTCGTTTGTTTTTATCGACACATCATTCATAGAGCAGGGGACATAGAATATTGACAGCATGTTCGAGAAGCCGTGCACAACCCTACTTTTTATTTGTATAGTTCCTTTTATTTTCAACAAAGCAAATTTACAAATAAAACGAAACACGTATTTATTTTACTGCAATGCTTCATTTGTTATTTCATAGCCTGATGCCAAAGTTTTCAGCAGATATTGAAGAACCAACCAACCAACCAACCGTATCCGATCTCTCGTGGTGGGTTGTGCCGGGCACCTAAGAACCAACCCACCGACCCACCGACCTATTTACCTACCTACCTACCTACCTACCTACCTACCTACCTACCTACCTACCTACCTACCTACCTACCTACCTACCTACCTACCTACCTACCTACCTACCTACCTACCTACCTACCTACCTACCTACCTACCTACCTACCAACCGACCGACCAACCAACCGACCGACCAACCGACCAACTGACCGTAGCAAAGATGCTTTCTCGTGTGTTTCTTAGTTCTCATCTCCACAATGGCACACTCTTCGAACTACGAACCATAAGCGCGTCTCTATGGGTCATCAACACTGGGACTTTACTTCTCGCAAATGCAGCTCACGGTATCGTGATCATAGACCCCGCGACCCTTCTGCAGCTGGCAGTACCCTTAGGCCACCATTTGAGGACGGAGTCCACGCCTTCTCGATTGCTCAAGGACAGACTTACCCATACGCCGCCAGTAGAGTGCACTGCCTACTGTTGCTAGGAAATTCCGTTCACGCTTCCCACCATGACACAGCCTCACTGAGTATCTAATATTCACCTCAGCTGCCGACGGGTGCTGTCCAAGCTCCCTCGGCCAAGAATACCACCGCAGTTAGTATGCTAAGCGAGGAGTACTCCACATCTTCGGATGCCATCCTTGGCTCTACGTGCGGTTCAGCCGAAAGCCCCGCCAAGCTTTCCTAAACCATCGCGTGGCTTCGCGTCTCGGTCAACGCCTTTACAGATTCGGCCTATACAGAGTTTTCTGCGGCCTTGTCAGGACTACACGTGATCAAAGAGGCGTTGGCCGCAGGCGTGTCACAAGACCACGGAGAAAGCTCCCCCGAGAGCCGTAGAAACCTCGGGTATACCCTCGAAGCGCTCTCACACTAACTCAGCTGCGGGGGGTAATTATTTTACGGGATTTCACCTGCCGTGTCACCACCGCCGGCTGCCTTCAAACGACCGGAATTCTGTGGCTTCCAGGACGACGCAAGAAATTGGTGGTGACCGTGAGCATTCTCAGAGATCACGAAGCCTGTACAGACCAAAATAAGCGGCGCATGGCTCTAGACCACCTTCAAAATGCTGCTGTGGCGCGTGGGCCAGAAGGAGTGCGGCAGCGATCCCGAACAGAATAGGGCTTGAATCTCATTGCTGCTTTTAGCCGCACACCCTTTCACTTCTCTGCCAGCACCGAGAATAATCTAAGTAGTACCGAGGATGGAGCGCAAGAACGATTCCACCTCAAGGTGGCAGCTGTGCACTCCAGCTCATCACTTGAGCTTCCGGAGTCTTCGCTAGTTGGTTCAAGGTTTGTCAACCTGTTGGGTCCACGGGATCGCTTTACGCTCTCCTATAGTAGAGTACCAAGTACTCTAAATCGTAAGCCACTGTTTCTAAACACCAGACTCAAGTTCCTCACAGGCAGACACCGCTAACAAAGACCGACCTCGTGAAGAGCGTTGATCCAATGACGCAGCCGCAGAAAATCACCTCGACAGTGCAGCTGTGTCCTGCAATACCTCTGACTGCGCCTTGGTAAAATGACTCGTGGAGAACACGGAAACAGGCACCAAGGTACTCATTGCGGCACAAATATTAGATTCCTGATCGAGAAACATCTGAGGATTTTTCTTTCCAGCGAGTGACACTATATTGCCAGGTCGGAGGTTCCGGAGTCGCAGACTGACCGCTTGGCTTCGCATCGAGACATAAAGCTTCACCCCCCTGTACTAGTCCAACACCAAACGTTGGACTTCCAGGTGAATTTCGATAACCAGATAGACCTTCAGCGACCGCGACGAGATCTCGCCAAGGGTAGCAGGGAGACCTTCTCGAACCATTCAGCGCCACTTCTGCAGACTTCGTGGAAGTTTTTGGCCGAGAGTGCGAGCTCCATCGATGCGCCCCAGGTATACAGAGCAAATATTGGTCATACAGACAAGGCGTGTGAAGTTGCTAAGAATGACAAGCGCGCAATTCTGACTGCCGGGATACCACCTGATTGACGCGCGGGTCATACGAGTCGGTTGTAGCCACAGAAATCACCAGAACTCGTTCGGAACTTGAGAGGCTTGGCCAAAACAACCACGTTTCGTCTGAATATTCTAACAAAGTCGGAGTGGGTTTGAGCGCAGTGTTTGAGTTCACGCAAATGAACGTTGTTTGGAGCCACAAAACATCATCTTTCTCTTCTATGACCGCAGAACGATGAAGATTGCGGACAGCAAGCAAGATACAGCCGCGTCACATCATGATCAGGTCTCGAGGGTTCTCCGCGCTCACAGGCATTATGTGTTGCGCATGTATTTTCCGGCTCGGCACGCGCACACGCATTAAGACCGCATCACCACACTTAGGCGGCACAGGTGTCTACAAGCGTGTGGTGTTCATTATGTCACTGTCCACTTCTGGCCAATTTCCACTTTTGGCCAATGTCCAAATCAAGTTACCGCGTGGTTGGTGCAGTCGATTTCGGCCACAATTTTGCAGCTTCATCGCCATGCAGTGACGGAGCATGGCCGAGTCTGAAGAAGATAGGTCAACATAAAAACAACGAGCTTGTAGCAAGGGTGCTGTCTTTTGTGTCTCTTAGTAGTGTGTCTCTTAGTATATATATATATATATATATATATATATATATATATATATATATTGTCGATTAGGATTATGATGTTGTAGGTAGCCGGTGGATCCAGCCTTGGATACTTTGAAGGCGATTGCCCCCCCCCTCGGTTTATTCTGTGCTAATTGTATCTAATGTCCTTTCGTTTGTTTATTTTTTAATTAGGCGCGGGCAGACTCCTAAAAAAATCACTCATCTCGCCTTGGAGGACCTAGACCAAAAACGAAGTCTCGTCGCTGGGGCCAAGGAGGCAGCAAAGGCCAGAGGGTTCCTGGAATGCGGAGGCCTGCCACCTAAGGTGGGCGCGGAACTACACCGCTACACCATTTCGAAAATAAACGTTTATTCCTCCTTCTCCATAGCGCGACGTAAGCCTGCATAAACGGGCGGCCTCTGTGCTATTCCACATGCAGTGCTGTGCTGGTAGTCTATTTCAGTGCACTGTACCTCAAACCTAATTATCAGCGTGTTTTACGAGCAGCTGTCAACAAGCATTTCCACTCATTATGGCTGACACCTCATCAGCCATGTGTGTCAAAAGGGCTTATCAAGAGAAGAGGCCTGCTTGTTTCTTCGCATCCGAACGGGAGCAGCGCGTACACCAGCATGGCTCCACAAGATCAGACTCTCTCTGAAGCCTTTGTGCCCGAAGTGCAAGAGAAATGGTGATATAGAACACTATTTGCTTAAGCGTTGTGAGCTTAAGAAGGAACGGCAAGGTTCATTTGAAAAACTCCAACGTTTAGACTTGCCATGCGACAGCGTGACTGATATTGTGTTTCCGCGTGGTCACTTGATCTTCAGGAAACAGGTGTCGTGACTTCTTTTGTAATTTTTAATGCTACACACCGTGCGAATAAGTGGTGATGAGTGACATTTATATATTGTGGATATCTCCTACAAGGCACCATGACCTGCTACGAACTAAAACATGAATGCACTATCGAACACTACGTGACACTTCTCAAGCGTTAACGAAAGTCGTATGAAACAGCCATACTTAGACTGGTATTCAAGCCTTCAGTTGTTCTTGCGACTATAGTTTTTTGTGTTAAAAAGCAGTGAAAATCCACGATCCAGACCAAGGCTGCTATCAAAAAAAATTCTATTTTACTTGAACTTTGCAAGCACATCGGTACATCACCTGCTCATAGGGTCACAGAATTTGATTAGAGGCTGAAGCATTTTTGTTGATTTTATTAATAATAATAAAATAATAAATAATACTAATAATAATAATAATAATAATAATAATAATAATAATAATACTAATAATAATAATAATAATAATAATAATAATTTTTATTATTAATATTATTATTATTATTATTTTTATTAGTAGTAGTAGTAGTAGTAGTAGTAGTACTATTTCAGATTCAGCTTATTGCTATCAGAAAAAATGTGAAATATCAACATATATACAGGTTATGGTCCAGAAGTAGAAGAACTGTGGTGGGAGCATCTAAAGAATATATAAGTAAGAAATAACAAACACAGGTAGTGAACGCATTAACTAGCAAAATTAAAACATATTAGGTATTTTACTTAGCAAGACTAAAGTCCCTAGACTTTCTTTTTACCTAAGTACCGACGACTTTCTTGTCTCCCGGACCTGTATCACGTGCTGGTGGCGTTTGCTGCTTTTTTCTTCCTAACTGGAAATACTTAGAAAGCCACACATGTGCAAGTACATTAGACACGCGTCTTTCAGCGGGCAACATGATAGCATGACGCGTCTTTCCCCTCCTGCCAATACCAAGTCATTGGTGTGGGAAGAACGTGTTTCACCCGATGTTTAAAAAGCGTTAGGAAGAACTTGTGCTAGTCAATGAGATTCTTAGGTGGCAGTTCAACAGAGAAAAATCTAGAAACATTAGGCAAGACTTGAGTTTGGGCAACTAGGTCAATACTTGATGCGAAAGAGACGAGTGCTATGAAACGCGGATAAGATGCCCATAGAACAGCCTCTCAGTTTTCAACTGAGGTTTTCTGAGCGAACTCGACAAATTTCAACAGCAAGCAGTAGTGGAAACTGCAATCGTCAGTCATCCAGTCGATAACAAAAGTGTCACTATTCTACCAGAAACAACACATTATGGATGAGCGCCAATGCCCAATCAGTTTCCTACAGCGCAAAAAGACAGAAAACACCCAATAATAAAGCAACACGAAACTGTTTCGTTTAATGGTATTATCAGGTGGATTGCTGACGAATGATATTGCGATTGATGGTTGCTGTTAGCAATTTTCCACTGCGCCTAATGCTAGTCAGTTGAAAGTTGAGTGCCTGCCCTGTGTGCCAGTTTTTCATGTCCTCTTTTCGCAGTGCTCCTCTGTTTTGCATCACAGATTAGTCAAAGCGTTAACGTTCACGGTAGTATAGCGTGAAAAAGCGCTCCAAGAATAAATCAAACGTACAAGTAACAAATTAAAAGTTTAAAAGCTAATTTTACCAGTCACGACATGAGCACACTTAGTGGAGGTAGTGGGGAAAGAACCTCAGGTGGTAAAAGTTTTCGAAGTCCTCCACTACGGCGTCTTTCATATTCATATCGTGGTTTTGGGACGTTAAACCTCGCATATAATCATCATCTTAGTGGAGGTAGTGACATCTAAGTCCACTTTCAAATACTGCAAAGAAAACACGAGATTTCTTACCTGTAGTCAAGTCGTTCCAAAGTGAAATTTTTCTGATGTATGTGTAGCCACAAATTTTTACATGCGAAGCATCTTATGGTCAAGTTCCATCCGGTGGGTGGTGTGACCCACCTTATTGCGCATCCCCTACCCCTCTCCTTTCCTATATTTATTTCTAAAGGCAGATCACGAGTTCTGGGCCGGGTTGTGAATGGAGCGCACAGATGCGAGCGGGATTGCTCTCGCCAAATCTGCGAATGGAACGCGCGCGTCCCGACGGGAGCTCTTGCAGTTTTCACGAGAAGATGCGAGGGAGTGCAAAGCGTTTTACGGACATCCATCGGTGATTGAATGAAACGCGGGCACACAGAATACGTCACTTGAACTTCCGGCCAAATTCGCCGACTTCGGCGGAGCAAGAATTCTTGCTTCACGGAGCAATCCGTGATCTGCGGTTGCTCTCACTCTGCCATTGGAACACACAATTCACGCTCCCAATCCGTCGTTAGAATTCGATATCCTATTTCGACCCGCAACGCCGACGCAGGCAGCATCTGCTAGCGCGTATTTTAGGGGCGAAGCTCCTTGTTTAGAAAAAGTTTATTTACAGCATGTACAGCACACAAAGCTTCATACCATTCCAGTAACAGGGCACATACACTTCTGCACATCTATATTTCACGACTAACATCACTACGTTACAGTGAAGACATTTGCTCTAATATACATGATTATGTTGGCATACATGTACACAGAAATTCAATGTAATATAACAATACAAGGGTATAACGACACAATAGAGCCAAATGAAACACAATTTGTAACAAATGAAATCATATGTAACAACTCAACGGGCGCTGCTTAGCACCAAGTCGGTCGAAAAATGAGTTGTATACTTTCGTGTTCCACCTTGACGAAAGGGCACGACCAACGCCGCAGAAACTCTTGCTCCCCGAGGAAGAAAAGCTCTTCGGAGAGGAACGCGAGGATCTCTCGTCTCAATCTCCCCAGTATTGGCCACAAGGCACGCCGTCGGCAATTCGGCAGCTACGGCCTCACATCGGTTTCTCCAAAGGCTGAACAGCCCCGCAACTATTAAGAGAGCGGAGAAGCGGCTACGCGGAAATCGGCCGTTGGACACGAAAGTTCGCACACCCTGTCCCGAAAACCAGCATTAACCGCACGCCAAAAAAGGCGGGAAACCACACATTCAAACGTCGCATGTCGATTGGTCTCTACCATGACGCAGTTGGGGCAAGTGGAAGTGCGAACCACCTGCCATCGCTGCAACCGATCCCGCGTGGGGAGCAAGCCCCAGCCCAACCTCCAGACAAAGTCTCTGAGGTGCCCTGGCAACACTGCGGCAGTTATTGGTTTCCAAGCGCGGTTCAATACAGATTGACGATGCTGGGGCACCAAGGGCCGTAGAAGGGCGGCCATTGTGTCCACCACTTTAGAATCGGCCACCTCTATCTCTGGGCACGTAACTTCCAAACGTCGGTGAAATGCCAGAAGGGCTCGATACAAAGATGGTAATTCAGTTGATTGGGGACCTTTGTTTAATTGGCTATCCGGCAAGAAGACACGTAGTGATGGCCCCAGATGGTAACGAGCCAGTGTCTGAGCGGGCATGTCATCATTGCTTAGTATTCGCAATAGAGTGCGGAGGCACAATGTAGAAGCCGTGACGGAAACGTCGGGGAATGCAAAACCGCCTTGATCTCGCGGTTGAGCTAACGCTGGACGCGATAACAATTCTGTGCCACCAGACCAAAAAAATGAACTGATGCAGCTTTGCACTTTCCTGCAGACGTGGAGCGGTGGTTTAAAAGAATGGCAAAGGTACCAAAATTTTCCTAGGTACAACGTTTGAGTTAAGTATCGGCATTCCAAAAGGGGGAATTCGAAGTACCTGGCTGCTTCGATATCATTTAGAAGAGTTTGTACAATGGATGTCCAGATGCTATCCTGTATGCCGAATACAGTGAAAGTAACTCCGTGTATTGAAATCTCAGGAGACCACTGTAAAGACGACGTGATGTTGATACGACCGCTGGGGTTGCCAATGAAAAAATACTGGCTTTTAGAAAAGTTTAACCTTGCACCGGAGATAATACCGAAATCATGGAATGTATCAAGAGCATGCTGCAGCGACTGTTCATTATGTACATATAGAGTGATATCATCTGCATATGCAGCGACTTTTACTTGAGTGTTACCGGGTAGAGGTAAGCCACGAATCTGCTGGTGATGTTCAACGGCCCTTAAGAAGGGCTTTAATGCAAGGATAAATAACACTGGGGAGAGGGGACACCCTTGACGGACCCCACGCGTGACTCTAAATGCGTGACTCTCACGGGAATCTAAGTAAAGGGTACTTTCTAAATTGGTGTACATCGCGTTGATAAGGTCAATGAACTTATCCGGGAATCCGTATGCGTGGCTTGGGCGTCCCTCGTATGTAACCACCAGTGGCACATATCCGAAATAGGTATAACACTTGACCTCCAAGGTGGTGCCAGTGAGAGATTTCTTCTGTGCGTTGTTTAACAATAAAAAATAGTGATCAATGTACATGCCAATGACTGCTAATAGGGAATGAGAGACATGAGCATTCGGCTTTTAGTCAACGCGCACGCTGCGATCCCCATTAGCAGCCATTGGCATGTACATTGAGCACTATCGCACAAGAAAGGGATGCTACATTATACTCGCTAGGTGTAACCTCCTTAGCTTTAGAAAGGTTTAGCGAGCGTTGAGCCGCAGTGCCATGAATACAATGAACTTGTATATACTGTCAAGATGTTTATTGGCGGACACTCGTTGATGATCCACGACAGCGACAGTCAATGCGGGGACCGACTCTCTGCACGAGCTGCTCTTCTTCTTATGAAAAAGGCGACCCACTAGAAGGCACTGGAGAGGACGACCCACTGTTCGACGGTTTTGTTACAACTGCCCCGGGTACGAAAAGGGAGCCGCCTGGCGACCTAACAGGTGGTTACAATGAGCGGGTCATGGTAGGCCTTGAGGCGCTCCACGTTAACAATGTCGCGTCCTCTGCGGCGCATGTCCGAAGATGGTTCGATTGGTTCAATCAAGTAGTTTACAGGGGAAGTGCATTTGACGACACGATAGGGGCCTTCGTATTTGGGCAATAGTTTTGAAGATAGGCCAGTTACAGTGGTAGGGATTGAGAGCCAGACGAGCGTTCCAGGGAGCAACGTGGGCGCAGTAGTGCTGGCGTCAGCGCAAATGCTTTTTTGCCGCTCTTGATCGTGCGCAGTAAAGGTCTTTGCAAGCTCTCGACACTCTTCAGCAAGCTTGGCTGTAGCAGAAATAGGCGCCCATTCAGACGGATCTGGCTTGTACGGAAGTATCGTGTCGATGGTGTGCGACGGGTGCCTTCCATACAATAAAAAGAAAGGTGAAAAGCCAGTGGTGCTCTGAGGGGCGGTATTATATGAGTATGTGACGAAGGGTAGAATGGAATCCCAATTTTTGTGATCGGTGGCGACGTACTTGGAGAGCATGTCGCCGAGCGTACGGTTGAAGCGCTCGGTGAGGCCATTTGTCTGCGGGTGATAAGCAGCAGTTTTGCGGTGAACAACGTTGCACTCTTTAAGAATGGCTTCGACTACTTCAGACAGGAAGACGCGGCCTCGGTCACTGAGCAGTTCCTGGGGTGGACCGTGTCGCAAAATGAATCGGTGGAGCAGAAAGGAGGCCACATCGCTCGCTGTAGCCGCGCGGAGAGCGGCCGTTTCGGCGTATCGCGTGAGGTGGTCCACAGCGACAATGGCCCAGCGGTTACCAGCCGACGTCAGTGGAAGTGGCCCATACAAATCGATGCCAACACGCCCAAAGGGCCTGGAAGGGCAAGGTAGAGGTTGCAGACCTACCGGTGACAGGTGCGTTGAAGCTTTTCGGCGCTGACAATCTATGCAAGAACGAACGAATTTCTGCACGTAGCGGTACATGCCGCGCCAAAAGTACCGTTGGCGAATGCGGTGGTAAGTCTTCGATACCCCGGAGTGCGCACATTGTGGATCGGAATGAAAGAACTCGCATATATCAGAGCGGATACTGCGAGGTATGACTAGTAGCCACTGGCGGCCGTCCCCGTTGTAATTGCGCCTGTGGAGGAGGTCGTCGCGAACGGCGAAATGGTGGGCTTGACGACGTAACGCGCGAGTGGATGGAGTGGATAGATCAGCAAGCAAGTCTATCAGTGATGCGATCCATTGATCCTTGCGCTGCTCAGTAGCAATGGTATGAATACTAATGGAAGAAATGGCAAGGTGAGACGCTGTGTTGTGGGCATTGTCGTCAGGCAAGGGAGAGCGTGACAGGGCGTCGGCGTCAGCATGTTGCCTTCCATTGCGGTACAGCACGCGAATGTCGTAGTCTTGCAGGCGGAGTGCCCACCGGGCGAGACGGCCTGAGGGATCTTTCAATGACGACAACCAGCATAGTGCGTGATGGTTGGTGACGACATCAAATGGGCGACCATACAAATAAGGTCGGAACTTTGTAAGGGCCCAGACGATTGCCAAACATTCCTTCTCGGTGACAGTGTAATTTGTCTCGGCCTTAGTAAGCGTACGGCTTGCATATGCCACGACATATTCCGGGAACCCTGGTTTGCGCTGCGCAAGAACAGCGCCAAGGCCGACACCACTGGCATCCGTGTGTACCTCTGTAGGGGCCGTAGGGTCGTAGTGGCGGAGTATGGGAGGCGAAGTCAACAAACGACGGAGTGTTGTGAAAGCGTCGTCGCACTGTGATGACCACGAATGGAGAGGCCCGTTACTTCCGAGGAGCTTCGTCAGCGGCGATATGATAGTCGCGAAGTTTCGAATGAAGCGCCGAAAGTAGGAACACAGCCCTACGAAACTGCGCAGTTCCTTGACGGATGTCGGCTTGGGGAACTCGGCCACGGCCCGAAGCTTAGCTGGATCAGGGAGAATTCCGTCCTTGGACACGACGTAGCCGAGTATTGTCAGCTGCCGAGCTGCAAATTGGCACTTCTTTAAGTTCAGTTGCAGAATGGCGTCATTCAGACGCATTAACACATGCCGTAGGCGTTGAAGATGCGTCGAGAAATCCGGAGCGAAAACGACGACGTCATGGAGGTAGCACAGGCACGTGTGCCATTTCAGGTCACGCAGAACAGTATCCATCATGCGCTCAAAGGTGGCGGGCGCATTGCACAGCCCAAACGGCATGACGTTGAATTCGTACAAGCCGTTGGGGGTGACAAAAGCAGTCTTCGGTCGAGCGTCCTCGGCCATAGGTACTTGCCAGTACCCTGAGCGCAAATCGAGGGATGAAAAGAATTCTGCTCCTTGCAGGCTGTCAATCGCGTCATCTACCCGCGGTAGTGGGTACACGTCCTTACGAGTGATCTTGTTGAGGCGTCGGTAGTCCACACAGATCCGCACAGAACCATCCTTCTTCGTGACTAGAACGACAGGAGACGCCCAGGGACTGCTAGAGGGTCGAATAACATCACGGCGAAGCATGTCGTCGACATGCTCGTTGATTACATGGCGTTCTGTGGGAGATACGCGATATGGACGTTGCCGCAGTGGTGGCTGTGTGCCTGTGTCGATGCGGTGCGTAACGGTGGATGTGCGGCCGAGAGAAGGTTGGGCGACATCAAAAGAAGACCGGAATTCTTCCAACAGGCCCAGTAAGCTGGGAACGCTGGCCTGGGCTAAGGCTGTCGGGAATGGAGGGACCGAATACATCATCGGATGACGAAGCAGATGTCGAAACAGCACTAAGCGTACTGTAACTTGAGCAGTGCATGTCATCGAATTGATCCATAACTTGTTCGTCTTCGATGGGTTCAACGCTCCCGAGACATTCCCCTCGCATTAACGTAACGCTGTACGGGGATGAGTTCACTACAAAATTGTGGTGCTGCCGTGAGTGAGTTGCACGGTCGCGAAAGGAACCAGCAAGCCTTTTCTGAGGAAAACACAATGAGATGGCGAGAGGAGTGCAGCGGTGTCAGAAAGGCTTGCGCAGTAGACCGACACCGTCGCGGACGAATTTGCAGGCACTTGGGTGTTGTCTCTGACGAATAACTTGCTTACAGCAGATGGACTGTCGGCCGGCGTCAAAGAAGAGAATTGTGTGAGCTCTATTTCAGCTGGTGCGCAATGAATGACGGCGTCATGGCGGGAGAGAAACTCCCATCCTAGGATGACGTCGTGGGAGCACGAAGGAATTATGATGAATTCGACCGCATACATCACGTCCTGAATCTTAAGGCGGGCTGTGCACATCGCCGTAGGGTGAATGCTTTGGGCGCTGGCTGTACGAAGGGAGAGCCCGGAGAGTGGCGTTGTCACTTTGCGCAGTAATCGGCTAAGTTTTGCGTCCATGACTGATACAGCGGCTCCAGTACCTACAAGGGCAGATGCACGAACGCCATCCACAAGTACGTCTATCACATTCGATGGGCTTTCCTGAGGGCTTCCACAGTTCGACAGCATCGCAGCCCTTGCCTCGTGGACTGCGACGACTAGTTTTCCTGGTCACCCTCGAGTGGACGTGGCCGCATCGGCGACAGTGAGCGACGTCGCAGAGATGGTGAACGGCGGGCAGACGGAGCGGGGCGGGACGACGGTGACATAGGCGGCGGTTGGTCATAAGGGCGGCTTGATTGGCTTGGAAAGTTCGAGGCGACCTGCGGTTGCTGCACACGATTGCAATAGCGTGCTACGTGACCAACGCGACCACATGCAAAGCAGATGGGGCGATTGTCAGCAGTGCGCCATCGATTCGCGGGTCCCATCCATGTCGTAGAACGCGATGGGCGAGCCGGCTGCTGATATGAGTGCATGGTGGGCGGCACTCGGGGCACGTGGGTGACGTCGGCATATGTAGGCGACACAGTTTCTTCGTATGCCTGGGGCCTCGCAGTCGTTTCGGTGTAACTTAGAGGGCAAGCCACAGAAATTGGTGGGGGTGGCCTGGCTACAACTTGGGCGTAGCTGAGTGGCGCAGATACAGGAGGCGGCTGGTGGTATTCAGGAACGACCTCCGCGATTTCCTGCTGAATGGCTCGGCGGAGTGGAGGTGGAAGTGTACTTGTTGGCTGCTGAGCATGTTGCGGCGGAGCAAAAGCCAGTAAAGAGACCTGGCGGGCAACTTCCTCACGCACGAATGACTTGATTTCGGCAAGCAAGGTTGTGTGGTCAGGAACTGCAGACAAAGCCGAGAGACCAGCATCACGTAGTGGCGGTCGACGGGTCATCAAGCGCTGCCGCCGACGCTCGTCGAAACTTTGGCATAATGTGATGACTTCTGCCACAGTGTGAGGGTTCTTGGCCAGGAGCATGGTGAAGGCATCGTCGGCGATGCCTTTTAGAACATGCGTGATTTTGTCAGCCTCTGACATGTTCAGGTCGACTTTCTTGCACAAGTCAAGGATGTCCTCGATATAACTTGTGAAGGACTCGCCGGTCTGCTGTCCTCGTTCACGTAAACGCTGTTCGGCTTGCAGTTTACGAACGGCAGGACGACCGAACACGTCGACGACAGCGGTCTTAAAAGCAGACCACATCGGGAAATCAGATGCGTGGTTGTTGTACCACATTCCGGCCACACCCGTGAGGTAGAAAAACAGGTTTCCGAGTTTAGCTGCCTCATCCCAATGATTGGGGACGCTCACGCGTTCGTACATGGCCAGCCAGTCCTCAACGTCGGTGCCATTCGCTCCGGTGAAGACAGGAGGGTCGCGGATGCGGGGGACACCGGGACATGGCGTCGGCGTAGGAGGGAGCGTTTGCTGAGCGGCGTCCTGGTGCATGGTAGAAGCCACGGTACGGGATCGAAGCTCCAAGGGCATTTAATGCGAACCGAAGATGTTTGAAGGTCACAGCACTCTCCACCAAATTGTCAAGACGTTTATTGGCGGACACTCGTTGATGATCCACGACAGCGACAGTCAATGCGGGGACCGACTCTCTGCACGAGCTGCTCTTCTTCTTATGAAAAAGGCGACCCACTAGAAGGCACTGGAGAGGACGACCCACTGTTCGACGGCTTTGTTACAATACCATGAATGAACTCAAGGTGGTTAAAAATGAGAAGTAGATACGAAGCGCAAGCCGTAAGAAAGTAAAGCCGAATTCTCCTGTCTCTCATTTCTCATTAGCAGCCATTGGCATTAAATTGAGCCCTAACTGACAGGGAAAGGTTGCTACGTATACTCGCTGGGCGTAACCTCCTTGGTTTTCGAAAGGTTTAGCGAGCGTTTGGTCGCAGTGCCATGAATACAGTGAACTAGAATATACCATGAACTCGAGGTGGTTAATGGTGGGAAGTGGACCCAAAGCGCAGGCCGTAAGAAAGTGTGCGTGTACCACGTCTCGTTCAGTCCTTGAAATGTCCGCTGGATGGCGGTGCTTCTATATGGGGAATATATGATAAAAAGATGCGAGATGGTGGGACTTGGAGTGTTGAATAGATGAACGAACGGACACACAAACAGATGCATGGATGGACGCATGAACGGACGCAGGGGCGGATGCATGAAAGAACGCAGAGACGGGCGCACAAACAGACGCATGGACGGTCACACAGATGGACGCATGGACGGACGAATGCTTCGCCCCACTCTGCATCATTCACTCCGTGGATATGCTGCCATTTTTTTATTGAAAAGAAAAAAGCTGACTGTACACAGTTTTGACCTCTAAAGTAGTGTCGGTGGGATATTTCTTGTGCACATTGTTAAACAATAAAAATTCGTAACCTGCGCGTTGACTGAAAAAAATCTCGAGCCTTTCTCCGAGGGCGAACATGGTTAAGTGCGAATGCATGGGGTGCTGCTATGAGGGGTAGTCAAGTTAAAATCCGTTCTTATTCGCCAGTGAGTTAACGTAAACACCCCCGTCTAATCACATGGCGATTCCCAGGAACCAATAGACCTTCTCGAGAAATCTTGGTGAGTTTACGCGTATATGTGAGAGTAAATTCGCACTATAATGATGTTTATGTCCGCGGCCAGCTTCGCGCGTTTGCGCTCGGCATCACGGGCCCTTCTCCGCGCTGCCTTGTCTTCAACCGGCACGACATCTTCAACGACGCGTGCAATGCTCGCATTCGATTGCGTTGTACTCGTTGTTGGAGGTATCGCAGTCGAGGTTGATGCCTGCGACGGACCCGTACCTATGACGACTTGCCGATCTCGAGCAAGTCGGCGCTGCGAGGGTGCGCGCAGCCATGGAGCAAAGGGTGGAACGCGCGCAATCACGTGGTGGTTGACGTCGCAGCGCCGTTGCTACAGACGCTCCTCTTCACTCCTCGCGCCGTTGCTAGGAGAGAGAAGGAGGCGGATCGCGGCAGCGGATTCAGGGTCGCTTATAAAGTGCATTCGCACTTAAAGTGAACTGTATCCTCTGTCTTTCATACTCATTAGCAATGACTGGCATATTCCAGAAGGAAACACTGCTTCATCGATGTGTGCTTTGCGCTTCCCCAGGCTTCTATCCTGTGCAATGGCGCAATAAGCGCCAACGTCAACGGCGCCGCCGGTGTAAGCGTTAGCACCTACTGCTTCACATCCATGGTTCCCTTTAAAGAAAGATGGTGTAATTTTCCATTGGCTGTAAATCTCATCATGTTTTTATTTTAACGAAAACAGCGCGAAAAGCATGGTCACGGACAAGAAACACGCGGGACAAATGCCGACTTCGAGTCGAAATTTCAGTGACTAGAAAGCTTTTAAAAATAGCAGAGTGATCAATTAAAACAAAGAAAGAACAGAACGAAGCCTACGCAAGGATACAAAACCACCAAGAGCGTCAACAATCACTGCAACCTTTAAGACGATTTCTCTCCTCTTTTAAATGCGAAGCATTTCTTAGCGAACTTTGGTGACTTTAAGCGTATCTATCTATCTATCTATCTATCTATCTATCTATCTATCTATCTATCTATCTATCTATCTATCTATCTATCTATCTATCTATCTATCTATCTATCTATCTATTATATATCTATCTATCTATCTATCTATCTATCTAGCCGCGACTTTTAGCTCTCCTGGCCGTATCGTTCATAGTATCAATACCAAATTTGGTATGAAATAACGTGAGCGCATGCAAACATATTTGACTAGTCATAACATGACTATCATGACATGTATCTCATGAATGTCATGATTAACATTTTATGGTCATGCTGCTATTACGGTGCTTTCGTTCACATGACATTATGCAAAACTGGCATGGTATTACACTACTGCATGACGAACACAAGTGACAGACCTAGCGTGGAAAACATGACATATATGTCATGTCATAACTCATGAGCCATGAAAACGTTCCACGCTCATGGTATGCCTGCAGTCGTTTCGCCAGGTGCATATATGCCAGATTTGGTGTTATGGGACGTGAATGAATGACGAATGTATGTGAGTGGTGCAAACATGATAAACATCAGGTGCGCGTAATGTTAGAGCATGACTACATGCCACGCTCATCATGCGCTCGTGGCCGTCTCGCTATAGCTTCACATATACAACATTGGATATTACGTGACGTGAATGGATGACGAAGGTATGTGACTGGTGCCAACACGATTATCATGAGACGCGTGTCATATAACAACATGACTACTCGCCACACTAATGATGTCTCGCGGCCATTTCGCAAGCTTCACATGTACCAAACTCGGTATTACGTGACGCAATCGGATGACATATGTGAATTACACGTCCAAACAGGCTAATCATGACATGCGTGTCATGTAACAACATGACTACATGCCACACTCATGGGGCACTCGCGGCTGTTTCGCAAGTTTCGCATATGCCAAGTTTGGTATTACGTCACGTAATGAACTGCGAATTATTTGACTGGTTCAAACATATTAATCATGAGATGCATTGGATTAGATTGGATAAACTTTTAATTGGTCCTCCAAAACACAGATCACTGTGTTGCGGGCAGCTCCCACGTGGGGACTGAGATGCCAAGCTTCTCAGCTGCCTCGCGGACTCGGTGGACCGCCCACAGCTGATCTGCCAAGGATAATCTGCGGATTGCCGCCTCCCATCTGGCAGAGGTGATGTTCGATATATGAGCAAATTTGGTGCACTGCCAGAGCATGTGTTCTAATGAAGCTATTTCTCCACAATGTGGACAAAGATTACTTGGGTATAGGTCAGGGTACATGATGTGTAACATTTTCAAAGTAGGGTAATGTAATGTAAGTGCTTTTAATGTAAGTGCTTGGGGCCGGGTTAGATTTTTGTGAGGTGGAGGGAAAATTCTTCTAGACAGGTAGAAATGTTTAGTGAGCTCGTTATATATTGTAAGAATTTCCCGGTTATCCCCTTCACCGGTAGAACGCATACCCGGGGAGGCGCGAATGGAGAGTTTTCGCGCCGCCTCGTGTGCTGCTTCATTGAGAATGGGAGGGAAATCGTTGATTTGTCCAAGGTGAGCTGGGAACCAACTCAGAAGATGATGCGTTATGTTCTTGCCTTGCAGTATTCTAAGCGTTTGTTCAGAGACCGCCCCCTTGGTGAACGCCCGTAGTGCTGCAATGGAATCACTGTAGACGACTTCAATGTTATCCATCTTAAGTGCTAAGGCGATGGCCACCTGTTCCGCAATGATTGGGTCTTTCGTCCTGACCGTCGCTGAGTTGACAACATGGCCAGCCCCATTGACCACCACTGCCACAAACGCTTTCCCATTGGCTAGGAAGCCGCGTCAACTAATACGACTCCTCGTTCTTCGTTTGAGACTTGACGAAGTATAGTCCTGGCCCTCGCTCCTCTTCTTCCGGCGTTGTGTTCTGGATGCATGTTTCTTGGTATAGGAGACACCGTGATATTCTTCCTGATGTTGTCGGGGATATCATTGTAATTGTGCCTGATTGCCATTGGGTGTTGGCCCAGCTCCTGCAGGATCATTCTCCCCGACCTTGTTGTAGATAACCTTGCAAACTGTGCTCTCTCTTGGGCTTCTGCTATTTCTTCGAGCGTGTTGTGAATGCCAAGCTCAAGCAGACGCTCGGTGGTGGTATGTATGGGTAGGCCCAGGACCTTCTTGATATCTTTCCTGAGGAGCACATTCATTGTCTCGGACTCGGCTCTTGACCAGTTGTGCATTGCTGCCTCGTACGTGAAGTGGCTTAGAACAAACGCATGCATCAACCTGATGAGGTTGTCTTCCTTGATCTCATTTCTTTTGTTGACCACTCTGCGTATGAGGTGCACCGCACTGTCTGTTTTCCAAGTTAACTTGGCTATAGATTTGCTGTTGGCGCCGGTAGACTCTATCAGCATGCCCAAGACTTTGATGGAGTCGACCCTCTGGTTGGAATCCCCTTGATTTGTATCGTGAGATGCATGTCACGTAAGAACGTGACTACATGCCACACTCAAGGCGCCAATACACTTCGACGTGACTAGGCATGCGTGCCCGCCGGCGTTCGTTTCGTCGCGTCACGCTGGTGATGCCACGCTAGGCGCCGATATGCCTGGCATATACTAGCAGGAACGCGCCGCGCTGCGTTGCTTTAATGCATTCGCTCAAAATGCAGCATGTCGCATTTAGCCATGGTTACCAACGGGCCTCGCCGACAGACGCTGGTTGCGCCCAGCGCCAGGTAAAGTGCTCGCGTTTTGCTAGGGTAGGGTCGATACGTCCGGCGTGCGCGCGCGCCCACGTTACGCGCGATCACCATCGTTTCGCTGGCTTCACATATACCAAGTTTGGTATTATGGGACGGAAACGGACGACGAAGGTATGCGCCAAGTTCAAACATGATAATCATTGTATTCGTGTCATGCAAAACATGACTACATGCTACGCTGATAGCGTGCATACAGTCGTTTCTTTACTGCACATATACGAAATTTGGTATATGGTGACGTGAATAGATGACGAAGATAAATGACACGTCCAAACGTGATAATTAGGACGTGAATTAATCTACGGCTTAATATACTTCCGCCTTGTAATGTTGTACGGGTTTTAAAGTGACATATAAACCTTGGTTAGCACATATCAACCATGGTTAGTGCAGAACATCTCGTTGTAGCTCTTGATTTGAAAAGCGCATAGGACACTATGTTTTATGAACTCAACATATCTGTTCTAATTGACATTGGTTGTGGGCAAAAGATATATGACTACGTTCGCTCTTTCGTAACATCTCGCACTGCTACAATAGGCCTAGGCAATACACGCTCAGATTCATTTTCTATGCCTGATAAAGGCACACTGCAAGGGGTGATACTATCCCCTCTTCTCATCAGCATTGGCATGAGACGCTTAGCAAAAATACTAGACGGCGTTTAAGGGCTAGGGTATACGTTCTATGCAGATGATATTACCCTAAGGGGCAGCAGTGGTTTTTTGGAACAAAAAGAGCAAATCCTACGAGGCGCCATAACCACTGTTGACGACTTCGCTTATCACAGCGGCATGAGCTGTGCTCCCAATAAATGTGAATTGATTAGAATCTGAGGCAGAGGCCGCCGCATTCATTAGCCGATGAACCTCTTTCCACGAGATAAAGAACAGAAAATGCGAGTCCTCAGAATGTAGCTACAAAGCAATAAGTGAGTAGACCACAAATTAAACTCCCTAAAAAAACAGTGAAGCAGATCTTCCGTATGATTTATCATCATCATGATGTTCACCATAAGTCTGACTACGTCCACTGCAGGACAAAGGCCTCTGCCATGTTCCGCCAGTCAACTCGGTCTGGTGCTTGCTGCTGCCAATTTATACCCCCACACTTTTTAACCTCATATGCCCCTTAACCTTCTGTCTCCCTCTAACTTACTTGCCTTCTCTAGGAATCCAGTTAGTTACCCTTAATGATTAGCGGTTATCCTGTATACGTGCTACATGCCCGACACATTTCCATTTCCTCTTCTTGATTTCAACTATGATATCCTTAACCCCAGTTCGTACCCTAATCCACTCTGCTCTCTTCTTGTCGTTCAAAATTACACCTACCGTTTTGCTTTCCATTGCTCGCTGTGTCGTCCTCAATTTGAGCTGTACTCTTTTTGTAAGTCTCCTGGTTTCTGCTCTGTAGCTAAGTACCGGCAAGATACAGCTGCTATATACCTTCCTGTTGAGAGATAGTGGCAATCTACCTGTCATGATTTGAGAGTGCATGCCAAATGTGCCCCAGGCCATTTTTATTCTTCTTGTTACTTAAGTCTCGTGATTTGGCTCCGCGGTTATTTCCTGTCCTAAGTAGACATAGTTTTTACAACTTAAAGTACACTATTACCTATTTCGAAGCGCTGCTCTCTTCCATGCAAGGTTTTTGTACATTACTTTTGTTTTCTGCCGAATAATTTTAAAGCCTACCTTTCTGCTCTCCTTGTTTCACTCCATAGTCATCAGTGGCAATTCGTCCATTGAGTAAGTCAGCAATGCGATGTCATCGGGGAAGCGCATGTTACTAATGTACTCGCCATTAGCTCTAAATGCCTGAGTGTTCCCTTTTTGGGCTTCTGAAAACCTCCTGTAAGCACGTGGTAAATAGCATTGGGGAGATTGTATTCCCCTGCTTTACACCCTTCTTGATTGGTATTCTGTTGCTTTCTTTATGAAGCACTATGGTAGCAGTTGATCCCCTGTAGATTCTTCCAGAATGTTTATATATACTTCATCTACGCCCTGATTCGGCAGTGTCTGCGTGACGGCTGATATTTCTACTGAATCAAACGCCTTCTCGTAATCAATGAAGGCTATGCATAGTAGTTGGCTATATTCTGAGCCTTTATCTGTTACCTGATTGATAGTATGAATGTGGTTGACTGTTGAGTAGTCTGTTAGAAATCCTGCTTGTTCCTTTGGTTGATTGAATTCCAATATTGTCTTAATTCTGTTACCAATTATCTTTGTAAGTAGCTTGTATACTATGGAGAGCTAGCTGATCGGCCTGTAATTCTTCAAGTTATTGTCATCTACTTTTTTTGTTTTAGGATAATGTTAGCATTCTTCGAAGGTTCTGGTACTCTTCCCGTCAGGAGACACCTCGTAAACAGGGTTGCCAGTTTTTCTAACACACTCTGTCCTCCATATTTCAACAGGTCTGAACTTACCTGATCCTCACCAGCAGCTTCGCATCTTCGCATGCTCTCCAAGGCGTTTCTGACTTCTATCATTACTGATGGGGTGTAACTTTGGTATTTACAAGTTCTTATATTAAGGTCATGGTTGTGCTGGCTACTGTAAAGGTCTCTGTAAAGCTCCTCCGCTAATTTTACTATCCTATCCATATTCACCAATCCCCGAAAATTCACCTACCCCCGAAAATGTTTCAGAGACGCTAAGACGCTCTGCTGGTTCAGGCTTTTGTCCTGAGTCAGCAAACATATATATAGTCTTCCTTTCCAGGAGATCAATAAAAACGATTTAAAGACCCTAGATGCATTGATCCAAAAATTGTACAAGGTGGCTCTCAGCCTACCACTTAGAACGTCCACAGAACGACTCGAAGCCCTCGGTATACACAATCATTATGAAGAGTTACGCGCAGCGGTGCTCGTTTTTCAACGGGAAAGGCTTACCTGTGCGAAAATTCCCATGCCCTGTAGGTTAATCAGCTCGTTCTCAGTATGCTGGAGAGGAACGGGAATCCATGGCTAAACAGCAACGTTAAAAGATTTTAGCATACCCTATACCACAAATTATGAGCCCAAGATATCACGAAGGTCGTAGAAGTGCACGAACTCGCAAGTTACAGTGGCGATTCGGCAACAATCCGGTCACGATGTACACACATATATATATATATATATATATATATATATATATATATATATATATATATATGATGCTTCCTGGTAACTCCAGTGCGTCAGCACCTCGCTAGGATGGCATGGACAATGTATCAGCTTCAGAAGGTCTCTTGCAAATTGGAACGGTAACTTTCTACATCATAAGTTTTTTTTTAAATCAGTCGCTGCAAGGCCAGCCGATACAAGATAGGCAAAGGTTTCGTATTTAATTGCATACCGTACGCTGCACAGCAGTGGTGCCATGAACCAGCGTTACGCTCGTACATATAAATTTAGAATTAGTTAATAAAACAGGAAAAGGTGCAGCAAATAGATGTGCATAAGGTATCAGAGCGAAATAGTATGCTATGCAGAAAGATACATTTATTTTATTTATTTACAGATACTGCAATCACCATTTGGTGATTTTAGCAGGGTGGTACATGAAGTTAGTCATGAACAAATGGCAAGTACAATGACATATAATATATACAGGCTATACAATGTGTATAGGGCAAATACAAACTTCAACTGGCAATAACATACAATAAAAAATAGAAGACTACAATTATACAAGCATGTACAGTGGTATGTAATACGATTTAACAATTCAACTGGTTAGTTGAACATAAACACTCTCTTGGTGTTGTTTTAATAGGTCTTCAATTACTGTGATTTTCACAAACTATATCTGCGAAGACGACTGTGTGGCGCGATATTATAGCGCTATAGCATCTGCTGAACAACATATGACCAAAAAATTGGACCAGTATCTACATGTTAATCTGCAAATGGCATCGAACGACGATAGTCTTGCTTTTGGAGAAAGTGAACAAAACTTTTATTTGATGTTCCGCACAAGAACGTTGGTGAATGATATTTTAGAGGCACTGCGTTAGGCCGCCTTCACAATGAGCATTCCGGCCGCCGAAAGTGCTCCGAATCCGGTTCGGCGGTGGCGAGATCCGCCGAAAGGGCCTTCTCCGCGCCGATCGCTCTCGGACCGATTTTTGCGGCGTCTGCCGCCGAATCGGTCACCGCGGACCAATAGGAGCGCTAGTCAAGGAATTTTGAAAAATGGCGGCCAAGCCCTACTCACTTGTTATGCCGCAGTGCACGTAACTGAAAGTTGAAACTAACGGGAGTTTAAACTACTCTGTGCCTACTTCAGCTCCGTATTTCTTGAAAGAGGTGACCGAGCTTGCTGTTGGCGTGACCAAGCTTGTTGCGGTCTTGCAGAGCAAAAAGAACCCACCAACACCGCTGGCGTCGGTGGTTTTTCTGCTCTTTTTCTGCAAAACAGCCACTTGCCACCAAAGTAAGCCGTACTGTCTTTTCTTGCTCCTTGCGTACGAGAATCGTCGAAGTATACACCACCGGACAGCACAGTAGCCTCTGCGAGCCGCGACAACAACCGGGTGACAGCGCATCCATCCCGCGTTCGCCCCGTAGTAGATGGCATATTCGGCGGCGCGGGGTGCGTCCAGTGCGAACGACGCTGCGTTTCGGCGGCAGGGGGATATCGGTCGCTGTAGAAAGCGGATGTTTCAGTGTGAACTAGGCTTTATAGGGCCTCGAGCATGCAGCGGAGTCGAACGAGTGCATCAAGTCACATGTCACGTGAGACATGAGCACTACCTGGCAGTTATATTGGAAAACGAAGCGTGCGGCTCTGAGACGGGCGTGCACACTCATCTCAGAGGTGATAATGTGTAGAACAACGTTACTAGATTACCTCAGTTTGCAAACTCCGCCGGGATGCGGCGGCGAAATGCGGCCCCCGTCGTTTCCCGCTCTCTAAGTGGTGCTTCCGACGCCATTTGACCGGTCGCCGCATCGTAACGGAGCCTTCGCGCAATGTTAAACGGAATTTAGGCGGTTATATTTGTGTAATGGGAGTTATTTCCCGAGAGGGTCAGCGAAGGTTATAACGAGTGTGCAAGTAAATCACCAGTTGAGCCGCTAAGGCGGTGCCACACGGCAGAGACGTGAGTGCGATGCCCGAATCTTGCGGGACTTCTGTTCATACAGCTCTTTTGCGTTCCTGTTCTTTAAAATTCGATTGCCTATGTAAAAAAACCATTGACAGTGGGCCACAGCATTAGGTCTAAATGTATCCGATCTCGGTATAGCCCGTCGCCACAGTTGAAGGCGCACCTCGTCAGCGGGAGGCTTGAAAAAATGTCTCTTTTCGGCCGCGGATTTCGTCGAATCGTACCCACTTCGGCAACCAGTCACAAAGCAGCGAGGCATGTTTTCTCACATTCAAGAACCGTCACATGACACATGTGAGCTGTGTAGCTCACAGGGAAAGCGATGACTGAGTTGAAGACATTAAAAAACACCCGGCACCATGCAGATCACGCCAACGCTGACAGCGTCGGTGCCACGCCGGGCACCACGTTGATCGCTACCGTAGTAAGTTGCAGCCAGAGCACACACTACGCGAGTTACGTCGAAATAAATCTTGCTGGGACTCAGTGACAGCGATGACTACGAAGCACACTTGAAAGCAACAAAGCAGCACCCGGCATAAGAACACAACTGCAGTAACTCCGCCAGCGTGGTTCCGGGCACCGCCGAGAGGGGGCGCGCTAGCGGGTTTTTGACCGGTACAGGGAAGGGTGACACTCGCGGCGCCGCAGTTTGCAAACTGAAAAAAAGTATCTAGTAACGTTGGTGTAGAATGCAAGGTGACGGGTAGGGGCCACCATCGTCTCGTTTTAGCAAAGCGTGTAGCACTTGCCTTTTCATGCAAGCGTTGCATGATCAGCGCCGCGTGATAAACGCTATGGTTCTTAGAATTACTTATGTGTGGATTTCCTAGTGAAAGAGGCATATTCAGAATATATACGTGTTGTTATGGTGCCTCTAATATGTGAATTAAATGCTTTTTAATGGACTATTGCACAAGTATGAATGCTGGATCTTGAGCACCATTGATGGGCGCAGCGGATGGGGTCGGCCGTTTGGGGTATCGGCTGGTGCCGTTCAGAGCACCCGGTATTGTTATGCGTGGACAAACAGACAAATGCACAGACAAACAAAAACATTGCATCGAAGGCCCCTGATAAAGACTGTCGTCTTCAAAAGCAAAAGATACCAAGAGGGAGACAGCTAGTGCGAATGCTTAGAGCATGCTGCCTGGCACGCACCGTTCACTTTTCTAAAGGTCGTCTGCTCCGCAAGAGCAACGTAGGTGGTGCCACGTTCGAAAAGAGAGTGCGAAAGAGAGAATGCCGAGGAGGAATGACGCGATGGAGGAAAGTGTCACTACTTTACGAAGCTCTAGGGGCTTTATGCACATTACATGAAGACGGCATTATAGTGTAAGTTGAAACAGCAATTTCAAACGTACAAACACACGTGCGATACGCACCATCAACAATTTTTGGTGTGTACATGCAATATGATGAAATGCCCTGCTTTCAAAACACCAAAGTGCTTTCAAGCACCATTTGGTGCTTTCAAGCACCAAATGCGCCATGAAAGATAAGATTTTTCACAGTATTGGTGTTCAATACTTGCCCTCAGTTTAACAAAATGTTTGGTTAATTTTGCAAGTTACCTCGAAAGCTAAGTGTCTGTGGGAAAGTAACCTTTCCATTGCCCCGCCGCGGTGGTCTAGTGGCTAAGGTACTCGGCTGCTGACCCGCAGGTCGCGGGATCAAATCCCGGCTGCGGCGGCTGCATTTCCGATGGAGGCGGAAATTTTGTAGGCCCGTGTGCCACAGATTTGGACGCACGTTAAAGAACCCCAGGTGGTCAAAATTTCCGGAGCACTCCACTACGGCGTCTATCATAATCATATGGTGGTTTTGGAACGTTAAATCGCCGAAATCAATCAATCAACCTTTCCTTTAAAATAACGAGAGAGGGAGAGATTGAGAGAGCGAGAAAGGAAGGCAGGGAGGTTAACCAGATATTGACATCCGGTTTGCTATACCCAGCACTGGGGTGAGGAAACAGGGGTAAGAAAGAGGGGGTAGATAGAGAAGGAAAAAGCCCACGTGCACACATAAGAAAACGAAAACACACAGGAAGGGCGTTCTGGCTACAACCGTTCAAAAAGGTTGGTCAATCGCAAAAAGTGCAGTAGCACTTTCAAGGCCTTCTGTGAAATTATATCTTGTCGATATAGTAAAATTCTTTCCTACAACACAGGTTGGTTATCTAAATTGCTTAGTTTCTTGCGAAGGCATGGTCATTCTCCACTATACTCTAGGCAGTCACAAAAGATATGTGGGATGGTTTCTTCTTTGCCACAGTGGCCACAGGCTCTGGTGTCGGCCATCTCAATGCGGAAAGCGCGGGCATTGGTAAACGCAACACCCAACAACAGTCTACATAAAATGGTCTGATCTCCTCGGCAAAGCCTCGACGAGACTTCAGACTTAACGTAGGGTCGAACGAGTACATTCGGGCATGAATGAAGTGCGGCTGATTTTGTTGTGGTGTGGTTTGCTGGCGAGCAAGCCAGTGGAACTTTCGTGCAGCATCTGTCCTAGACAGTTGAAGTAGCAGTTGATGGTCTCCTGCGTTGGCAGAGCGGGCTGCTTGATCAGCCCGTTTATTGCCGATGATTCCGCAGTGACTGGGTGACCACTGAACTGTAGTTTGGTGCCCTTTCTCAGCCAGGTGGTGTATATCCTCTGATATCTCTAGTACCAGCTGCTCGAGCAGTCCACAGCGTAAGGCTGATAGTCGAGGCTGCAGTGCCACCTTCGAGTCGCAGAAAATAGTGAACTTGCGTGTAGGTAGATCAATGACAAATTGGCGCGCGTTACGAAGGGCTGCTGATTCCGCTGCAATTTATGTTGTTGCGTGGGATGTCTTGAACTTAATCGTCGTGACCAACCTTGGTATCATGGTATCATGACTGCTCCGGTTGAGCTGTTCGGCCAAACTGATTGATTGATTGATTGATATGTGGGGTTTAACGTCCCAAAACCACTATATGATTATGAGAGACGCCGTTATGGAGGGCTCCGGAAATTTAGACCACCTGGGGTTCTTTAACGTGCACCCAAATCTGAGCACACGGGCCTACAACATGTTCGGCCAAACTGATCCATCAGTATATATATATATATATATATATATATATATATATATATATATATATGTGTGTGTGTGTGTGTGTGTGTGTGTGTGTGTGTGAAGTCTTAGTATTTTTACACAAGAGAAGTAGTGTGAGCTGCTTAAAAGACAGTGATGACAAATTGGCTTTTTTTGGACGCCAGGTATCATAATATTAATAATTGGTTGAGCGAGGCCCCATGCTGGAGTCACAAGTCTAGCGGCAGGAAAGAACAAAGTTAGGATTGACTGGCCATGTGCGGTCACTTTTTTGCAGTAAGATGTGGGTGGTCGGTCCATTGGTAGAGAGGCTAGGTGATGGCGAGGAGTCCGAGCAAGGTGCCATTTACGTGTCCTCAGCACTTCAACATTAATGTGGTTTTTATGAGGTGAGGTGGTTCCTTGTGATGGCGATAGTTGCCGCTGTTGATGCACTTTGGGGCAAGCCTAGACAAATCCGAAGTGCTTGAGCCTAAACACTTTGAAGCATTCGTATAGTTGCGTAACCAACTTGCGTTGGTTAACGCACCTAGGCAGTACCGAATGAATCCAAGGAAAAGAACCCTGTATAGTCGCAGCATAACGGCTGTGGACATTCCCCAGTTCTTTCCAGTTAAGAACTTGAACAAATGACAGATGCCTGTCAGCCGCGTATTCAGTATTGTTATAGGTGGGCTCCATGAAAGGTCTCTGTCAATTATATCACCTAGGAACTTGTATGATCGGAGGTAAAGTATCCGTTTGCTGTTTATCAAAACTCCGTGGTTCTGTATTAGTTTGCGCGTAAATGGCACAAGTGCACATTTGTAAGAAGAAAGTTGGAGACCTCGTTTACGGAGGTGAATAGCAGCTTGAGTGACAGCTTTCTGAATTTGCGCTCGGAGCTGTAGACGTCCAAACGCAGATTTCGTTTGCGTACATTGCAAATCTTACAGTACTTGGCAGATGCTCATGGAGAGCAATTAGCGTCAGGTTGAATAGTACAGGGCTAAGTACGCCCCCCTGGGGAACACCACAGTCAACAAAACAGCCCAGTAGAGTACAGATAAGCCCATTAAACGAAACCACACGATTTTCAATCTGAGTCACGACAAAAAATGTAAACAGAGATAGAAAAACTGACAGGTGTACCTCGAAGAACTTGTGGCTGGTACAGTTGGCGCAACACTTTGAGAAATATTTTAGACGCTCAAGCACCACTGACCACTGGAAAAGACCACCATGTTGCTCGCTTCCTGTGCTTGCTATTGCGTCAACATTTTTCTCTTTGAGGTGAGAGGAGCTTCGAAAGCTTCGCATTTCATTCAATAAAAAATAATTGATGAGCAGCTCATTCTAAGTCGACGCCATTATTGTTTTTCAATAACGGAAATGCTGTATTCCGAGTTACAGAGTTATCCTGTGTTAAGGACAACAGAGTTGCCATGTTTAGGAACAGACAGATAACGTGTACGTAATAACGGAACCGTGCCATGTGACGCGATACAGAAAATCAATTTACAAAACCTCCGTGAAACAGAGCCTGCTGTTGTTCTTTATTATTAAAAATAATCCGGCACCGATCTAGCAGCAAGTTCTGTAAACTGAGACGTTTTTTTAGAGTTTGAAACAGGAATATTACGGGTGCTTTGTTCTTTGTTAGACAGTAGCAACAAGGAAAAAGTGTGTCAGATTTTACTTGCAGTAATTATGGTGTAATTGCGAAGAAAGAAAAGTGGACGAAAGGGTAACTTGCCTCTGGCAGGGAGTGAGCTGGCGACTTTCGAATAACATGTTTGATGCGCTACCAACTGAGCTACCGCAATGGTCACTACCCCCCCCCCCCCCTTGCTCATTAGGTACGAACCTCCTAATGTACACGAGATGATCAAACTTTTTGCCTGCAAGGCAGATAGGCACTAGTTCTTGTTTTGCTTTCCTTCAGAAGCACTTACTCACTATTTCTACCCCAATAATTTTCATCCTGCTCATGCATATTCTCAAGCCGGAAGCTTTGCCCTCATGCTTGCGCGCAGCGGAGCTGCACTTCAAGTTGTTATTGACAACAACGACAAATATGCTTTCTTATCTAGGAAACAATGAGTGAAGGCAACGTGAAATGATAGGTGAACTTGATAACAAATAATATTGCAGTGCCACAAGCGTCTCATCACATACAAGCTTGCGATTATCGGAAGAGCAATTAATTTAGAAAAGGAGCATAGAAATACAATCGCGGCTAGCGCTCTTTCCAGGGCCGTACTTCACGGCACTCACGAGCACCAGGGTTGCTAACCGCAGGGTACCTGTAGGGTACTGACGCACTTTTTCAGGCAGCGTAGAGTTCTATGGCACTATTTCGATTTTCGTTAGAGGCGTATGGAAATAATTTTTGCTTCCACTTCTTGCTCATTTATCAGCGGAAGATACGGGCGACCGACGTGACATCGCCGAGGGTGGCATTCCGAAATACATTTCTAAACAGCATATTTCTTTAGAATAAAACTAAGACTATTAGAGTTCTTTTGTCAACAGCATAGGGCAGACATGAGAACTAAGGCATCTGCTTTGCTAGGCTGGGGGAAATACATGTAATAGAGATTACATAAAAGAAGATGACTTTCCGCTTCGTGTGATCTTTGGAGACAGCGCAAGGAACCATGCGATTTTTTCGTGACGTGGGATGGGTGGAAAAAATAGCATCTCGTTTATGATGGGGCGGTCGCTTGCCCTTCACCAATGTCATGCAATTAATATTGTTAATATTATTACTATTATCAGTAATACTATTATTATAATTATTATTATTAATATTATTTTATTATTATTATTATAAGCTGTTATATTACTATGAATAATTAGTTACGACGTATTATACTTAAAAAAAAACTAGGGTCCTGGTCCTTTAAAAACTCACCAGTTCACATTGCTACTTTAAGGGCTTTAGCGCAGACTAACGTTAGTTTACCCGCTTTTTTGCCACCTACGTATTTTTACAAAAAAAGTCCCCATACATCTTAAACCTATTTTAATCAATGCCAGTTTATTTATTATTGGTGTCCTTAAAGCCGAAGGGTTCTTGCATAAGCTCTTGTCATTACATGAACCCTGGTAAATGTCTTCACAATCAATGACACACGCTCAATTATTTCCTGGCCTCAATCGTGCATGCGTATTTATTTCACTCCAACGAATTTCGCTTTACAACTACACGCGTAACGACGTAACCCCACCTCGCTTCAAACAGCGAAGCGCATCTCTTCGAATTATGGTGAGTGGTTCAACCTTACTCATTTCGCCTTTAGCTTTTCAGCGGTTGCCCGCAGCCGGCTTTCATTCCATCTCTGCTAACTAATATATCTCTTCCTCCTCTCTTAACGTTGTTTATTATTTTACCGCTTACTCACTAGCCGAATACTTCTCATGAGTCTCCCGCTGTTTTTTTCGCTACTGTAGATTAACGTTCTTTCAATACGAATTCCGGAACCGTCTCTCTTCTCATGGACAAGTTTTCTTTCTTTTAATCCCGTAATCTCCTTTTCCCAGCGTAGAATCGTGAACCGGACACTCGTCTTGTTGACCTTTTTGCATTTCCGTCCAATTGCTCTTTCTCCTTCTCCTGTTTTCATTATCTTTATTTCATGTTCGTTATTCTTTCTCCGAAACTTTTTCAAACCAGTTTTAAAAGTAGCTACCGACCTCAGTGCCACTACACATCTGCAATGAAGTGAATTCTGAACCTTTTTATTGATAAGCAGTGCCATGCCTAAATTTTAGGCTGAAATGTAGGGTGATAGAGAAGTTCCGTATGGTAAAGTAGTGCAAATAAGACCGCGATATAGGGTACGTTCCGAAAATTTGTTGGCTACAGTGGTGAGCACTGGTTGTTATTTCTTGTTTTTTTTGTTTGTCTTTGCTGCCACCCTTTTAAACACAAAGACGTGTACCAAGCAACGGAAGTTATACATAATAAAGACACTAAAAGAATAAAGAGCTCCCATAAGGTTTTCAAACAGTCACATTTAGGTCAAACATAGATACACATCTTGCAGTCCAGTCGATGTAATTCATAACCCCTACCAGGTTATTGCCCTCATGATCTACATAAGTACGAAAACCACCAAAATCGTTCCCCACCAGGGCTGTGCAAGTTAGGCACGGAATACAGAGTGCGGCCCCAGATTCTGAGAAAATTTACGACACATGCTTGTGAAAAGAGCGCCTGAACAAGCAGAAAAACTGGGTCGATCTTGAGGGTATTAAAAACAGCACGTGACAAAGCACAAACAGAGAGACGTAAACTGCGTTACCGGCAAGATAAGAGGGGGAATTCGTAGCTGCTTCGTTCTTGCCTCCCAAAGGCTTTCGCAAGGCACGGTTCGTGTGACAAAACAAGATGAACTGGATTCCGCTATTGTTTTTGCTGTGCGGTAAGTACTACCGAAAACTCGTATTTTCTATGACTATGAAGAAAATGAACAGGCGGTGATTGTTCCTTGATTTGCAGGGTATTGTCAAGGTTTCTCGGATACCTCAATAAAACAAAACAGAACGAGACGCACGGTGTATCCTGTTTGGAAGCCTCCGGCAGACAAGGTGATAACACTCATGCAATCTCAGCAAAATTTAGGGGAAGTTTATCATATCAACACTCTTCTTGTAAGTAGCCCTATAGAGTAGATTTTCAATTGTATGCTTTTCTTCTAAGCTGCTCTACTGACGTTTGCTTATAACTTTTTGCATTCGTTTGTTTCTATCGACACATCATTCAGGGGCACAGGGGACTTGTAATATTGACAGCGTGTTCTAGAAGCCATGGACAATCCTACTATTTCTTGTAAGAGTAAATTTTATTTTCAAGAAAGCAAATTCGCAAATTAAAAAAAAACACGGACTTATTCTACTGCAAATCTTTATTTTCTACTTCATAGCCTGATGCTGACGTTCTCAGCAGACGCGTGGTAACTTTCCGAAATTGGCAAATTATTTCGGGTTGTAGAAAAAACACGAAAAACCATTCGCTCGCTGTATATTTTTTTGCTCAGTGTTGTAGGAGTGAATAAGTTCGTAGTTCTCAATGGTATTTACTGTGTTCTTTGTTCTCAGGGAGATTCATAGCTATAATGTTACTACAGGTAGATTCGTAACTATAATGTTATAATGCACAACCATTCAGTGATTTATAATAAGAAATTCAAGTAAAGTGAAGTCTATCAGATATTTCCGTGAAATTAAATCACTGGCATATACAGCAAGAAGTCCCAAACATTCAATAAGCTATGATGAGGACTTCTTATGCCTGCATGAGTGCTGTAATAACCAAAATGTAGCAAAAGCATTCGGAATAACGAACAAGGTTTATTACCTATGACCTTATAAATAATACATAACGTAATGAAATAACCAATAGTGAAAAAAAGTTACAAAGGCATCATCAAAAGCAAGTGAGAAATTTACTAAAAAAGAAAGAATAATCAGCACCTAAACATGATAATGTAACATATTGTATTACCAATATATAGGTTATAGAATAGAAAAAATTGCATACAAAAATAAAAAATGCTCAGAGCTGTTCGAATTCGTAACACAATTTGCACGAGTTGATTATTTCTTCAACAGAATATTCCTTGCTGTGCATGGTAAAAATGCTAATTTTGTGCGATAATTTTCATTCAGAAGGCATTGAATATCAGACAGCTACGAGGTGTACGAACTGAATGAACTCTAGTGAGCTGTTCTAACTTTGTTTTTTTTGACCAGGCTTACGAGTTATGTGGACTTGACTTGAGAGACCACGAAAGATGCAAGGTAAAAATTGATTATCACGCTCTTGATTTGCAAAACACACTTGACTGCTAAAAATATCAAGAGGCTATACAACTTCATGGATGCTGAAAAGTTGTATATAAAACGCAAGGCTTGTACCGCGTGTTTTTCATACGTTACAGCGCTTAGCATCAGCGTCAGTGGCTGCATAATAAGTGAATAGAATAAAAAGAAAGCCGTATTTATTTAAAAAAAAACTGAATTGCTGACTTGTAGTTAAACGAATAGCTTATGTCACTAGCACAGCTCCGAAACAAGAAAAATTGTGAAAGGCATCTGCGTGAAAAGATTGCTCAATAAATTAAAACATTAATATAACAACATGTGCATTTTTATAAGTAAAACACCAACAAGTTGCGAAGTGAAAAGTACTACATATACACAGATTGGAAAAAGCGTGTACATAATAACGTCAAAGTTGTTTTGTTAATTACTTTTACTTCACCAGGCATACAGTACTCTCTAAAAGTGCTAAGGAATCGCTCAGGTGATATTAAAACACTTCAGTACTTTGGATTGAACGCTAGTACGACTATTTGCATTATTTATTGAGCGGTATTTACACGTGACTGTTGCAATTATTTCGGCAATAAATGGTACAATATTGCGTACTTATATTCACGTATTGTTTGCATCAGCTGCAGTTTATCATTTCAGTTCTTTTGGAGAGTCACGACAAGGTTTCCAATAAAAAGTATATAGATTGCAGATTTGTGAAAACAAGGCGTAGTGTCGTATTTTACCCTATCGATTGGGTAGTAATACGCTCTACGGATGAAACAAGTAAAAGCAGGAAATACTGATGTCGAAAACGTGGGGAACGTGCGATGCTCCTCATTATCATGCCTCTAAATCAGAGTGCAGCCTTCGGACCCATGGAAGGAATTTTTGAACAAGGATTCAAGTACGTAGCCATGAAATACCTTTCAACGTGATTTGTTGTTCTGTTTTTTCATTGACCTAATGTCAGCTAATAGTTCAGCCTCTTTTTTTCTTCCTCTCTCCATTTCGTTATACCGGTTTCTTCTGTAATTTTTTTGTTTTTGTTTTGTGTACTGCTCGCATTTTCTTACATAGAACTGTGAAGGAATTGGCCTAACTAGCTACTATAATGAACCAATAAATACATTCTCGTAATGGCGCCCGTCAGACGTCATGCGGCTCATAACAGGGCAAATTCTTTTACAACGCTTCTCCTACGTTACGCATAGTTTATTCCGAGTGCGTTTCTCGTGAATGACTTTTGAAGCACCCTGTCAATGAAGGATTGAATTTGAGAAAACATCCGGAAGCTTGCCGGAAAAATTGAGGCAGGCACAGAATTTTCATACTGTGGATTAGGACTCCTAGAGATTGCCTACATTTTTGCAGCAAAGCGGTGAACGCATATAGGCTACATTCTACCACAGCTTTACTGTGATCATTTCTGTAGCACGATGTCAACAAAACTTATAGTATTATAGTGTAAAGTCTATACTATTTTGACTATATTATCCTTGTATAAACCCTCGGAATCTGAGTAAAAAACTTAGCCATTCTCGCCTTTGGTGGCGAAACTTCCACGTTCATCTCATTCCCAGCTTCTTGATATATAGTGTTAAAAAAAAGCTTTGTTGAATATCTCCAATGGTAGAAAATACTCCTCAAAATGCCCTCTCCGCTGAGCTTGAGATTTGATACTCAATGCTCTTACACCTTTTCGCACGTATAACGCATAAGGGGCAGGGATATTCTATTAGGTTAACTAATATCCTTTACATCACGAGAACTAAAATAATGTGCTAGGACTGCTCATATAAGTGCGTGCGATTGCAAAAAGAAGAAAAGTCTGAGATGCATGTTGAAAGTGAAGCCTCACGCGCATACATGTTGCTATTCAAGGTCATGCAAGCAATGTTTCATAGAAATACGGCTTTATTCTGTGATGGCAGTATAGTAAAACGTTCGCCATGTAGTATGGTTCTATAGACGTCGCAACAAAACCAGTGGTGGGCCAAGCATCGCCACATGCTTACTCACAAATTTTGCCACATCATATACTGTTCATCTACACTGCTCTAGCATATCTGTATATTTAAGGAAGAAAACAAAAGGGGGCAGAAATAGCCAAGCGAATAAAAGTGCCGTAACAGTTTTTTCTGCTCGTAAATTGCAGCCATCCTTTCCTAAAAGTACAATGCTTATCAGTTCATCCGCCTGGAGTATTGCTATCTTTTGTCTTCTCTCTTTCTCTTTGTAACATCTTGTTCCTACCAAACTGAATTCCCCTTACCTCTTTCCCAGCACGAAGTAGCCAGCCAGTCCAGGAACTGGGTAATCTACCTGTCCTCCCACTTATTACTTTCTTCCTTCTGCTTCTCCTGGAATTTGCACACCACTAGCACTTTAGAGCGTGAAGTGCTATATAATGCAGCGTTCATCTAATGCAAACGCACGTTAACCGATGAAGTGCTTGCAAGTGTTCATGCACTTTACAGGCAACCGCGTGTTTTTTTTATAATTGGAGTGTTTAGCGAGTTTACATTGACCTCGCAAAAATTGAACTGCCAAATTTTAACTAGAAATAAAATTTATTTCTGGGCTATTTCGTCTGGTCTCCAACGTAATATATAACGTTATTGATTCAAAGACCAATTAAGAAGCTGGTCATTTAAAGTAACTATTTATTTATTCGTTACACAGGGGCAAAATTGAGGCTGTGATTGTATGCGACTATACGTTTAATGAACAGATTGTACAACTCATGTCACTTTAAGGCCTTGGTTAGAGTTAGTTAGGGCACCATGTTAGCACTGCATAGTATGTAACACTGACTGATTGATTTGTGGGATTTAACATCCCGAAACCACCATATGATTATGAGAGACGTCGTAGTGGAGGGCTCTGGAAATTTCGTCCCCCTGGTGTTCTTTAACGTGCACCCAAATCTGAGCACACGGGCCTTCATCATTTCTGCCTTCATCGGAAATGCAGCCGCCGCAGCCGGCATTAGATGCCGCGACTTGCGGGTCAGCAGCCGAGTACCTTAGCCATTAGACCACCACGGCGGGATGTATGTAACACTGTTTTAAATGTAGCCATGTCTGTAGGTCTTTCCCGAAGTGCATGTCGCAAAGTGCATTAGGTGTACTAAATGTCAACGTTTTTGCTATATTCCATCTCTCTATCTTTGTACTATGGCGAAGTAAGGTGATACATTACGATTTATATTTCTTTTTGCTTATATACTTGTACGGCGCTATTGTGCTGCTTGACAGCGTCAATGTTGCCAGAGTAGTTAACTTATTCTCACACCCTCTATAACAATGCGCCCAATGAGTTTGGCTATTTCGTCGAGTAAGTAAAGTTTTTTTTTACACGCACCTGCTGACTTAAATGTTTAGTCAACAAGCTTCTGAGGTAACGAAGCTAGTAGACATTCGTTTACAGAACGTTGTAGATAAGTTCACAAAACACAAAGTTAGGTTGTTTCTTAATCAACATCTGTCAATTATTAGCGTTTTTCTGGTTATTACAGATGCCCGCAAACAACACAAAAGCGATACCACGTGACAAGCCCGTGCAAACGAGCATAGCACAGGGCTTGAGTGCTGCAATGACAAAACAGTAACAATGGCAGTGGCTCTGAGATGACGCATGTTTACTTTTCGCAGCGTCAAGTGCGATAACCACTGCATCTGCATGCGACGCTGCATACGCTGCATTGCTGTGATGAACCTTCGCGAAAGAAGCATATCGTTTAGGCGAAGAACGTTAGAGAGCATTGCAATTACAGTGTGAAAGCGTGCGTCACAAGCTGTGTTTTTTTCATTTTGTGGGCTTTCGTAGTTAGCAGAAAAACACTAATATTCGGCAGATACCAATTTCAACTGTCTAATCAAGTGTATCACAAATCGATGTACAACTTTCTGCATACCATTTTATGATTGGCCTTCTTGCTTTAGAAGCTTGTTACTTTATTATGCTTGATTAGTCAAATAAGCAAAATACACGAACTAGTCTTGTTTGTTTCATGTATTACCAAACAGCAAATATTTCGACTCGTAGTCATAGACTTAATTTTTTTTGTAAATCTCACTTAAGACAGCTGGCGCACTCTTCATATCTTTTCTTATTAAGCATTATCCTATATTTATGGCTAGACTACGTTGTCTTTAGAAGTAGAAAAGTTGTGGTTGAACGAATACAGCTGATACTGAAAAAGACAGGACTTCCGCTGCTTTTCGTTTCCTTCGCATCCACTTTAGCGATGCGTTTCCTTCTTTATGAATATAAGCCAAGCTGTCAACCCATGTCTAACATTGTTGTTTTAACGCTTTTCAATGGCAGCTGCCGCCATGGTGCGCTGGAGGGCGTGGCCGGTGCTGTCGTGGAGAGTGCATCTGCTCAACAAGGTTCAACCCGTGCTCCTCACAGCCGGAAAGAACCACCAGAGCGCCCAAGGCGAGAACAAAATGAGGGGGCATTGCATGCTGAATTGCGTGTCGAACTGCTACAAAGCATGCCACAATCGCAGGGAGACTGGTTCTGGCAGCCGTTGCAAGCGGACGCGCGACTCGTGTGCTCCTGCCTCAAATTTCACCAAACCCCGACATTTCGACCGGATCCCCCTGATTTCCGCTGCATCGCGAACGTACGACGAATGCAAAGATAAATGTAACGCTTCATGTATTATGAGATGTGCTCACCATCGAAGGCATCCGAAAAATTGTGCGGGCGCATCACACTTTATGTAATAAAGATGCATTTGGTGCCTCACTTTATGTAATGAAGATGCATTTGGTGAACAGAAGAAAGAAGGTTCTTTAAGCATTCGCAATGTCGACCTTCGAGAACTTGGACAACTAAAAAGGACGTGTTTAGTGATTTGCAAAATTATGCCAAAAATTCATGTTTCGCGCTCTATCGGATTACATATGCCCCAGCCACGTGTCGAGTGGCTGCATATTTTTCCCTCTAAACGCTGTGAGAGATGTTTATTACATACAGGACGACGAAAAAAATTGCGAGCTATACAACTTTCCAACCGATGAGAATTTCTGCAAACGAAACCTGAAACCAATGGACCTTTCCAAAAATCGCAGCGCCGCGCCTTCCCATGGTGGATCGGCGCTGGTGCATTATGGGAGAGCGGAGTGCCGGCAGGTCAGAGCAGCCAACGTACGCTTTCTCGCTTTTGCCTGCTTTCATCGCGCGCCGTGATTGGTTTTGGCTGGTGTAAGGAGCTGCTATTGGGAAGAAACACTTCTTCTGACTTTCATTAATGCATACTAAACTGTGTTGTTCGTCACAAATAACCGTAATCATCATTGAACAGGTCGAATAAGGAAAGCGGTGGACACGCTTGCTCGGTTCTGGGATGTGATAAACTGATAATACGTGAAAGTCACTGGAAGTTTATTTATTTATTTATTCATTTATTTACAGTACCTCAAAGGCCCCAATGAAGGGGTTTTACGTGAGGGGTGGGCTATTACAATCGGTTAAAAAGAGTAGATGCTCGATTGCTGCTTTGAAGTTGATGATACTGGAGTGGTGCGCAACGTGAGGAGGAAGGCCATTCCAATCTTGTGCGGTCTTGACAAAGAAGGATGAAAGGTGCGCAGTGGTGTGAGCTCTTGGCGGGTAAACAGCTTTCCTGTGATTGATGCGGTCTGAATGACGATGGGCTGGCTTGATTGTGGGAGTACGATGCGATCCATGATAAAACTTGAAAAACAGGCACAGACGACTTTCATTCATTGCTTACCCGCCCCGCTGGTCTAGTGGCTAAGGCACTCAGCTGCTAGCCCGCAGGTCACGGGGTTGAATACCAGCCACAGCGGCCACATTTTCGATTGTGGCGGAAATGCCTTAGGCCTGTGGGCTTCGATTGCTAGAGCCCTCCACTACGGCGTCTCTTATAATCGCATGGTGGTTTTGGAACGTTAAACCCCAACGCTTATTTTATTCGTTCATTGCTTGGTGCTACTTCGTGGCTTCGATATTTGTGGTGCTGCAGATAAGTTGAACCTTTGTTATCAGTGTCCTCACTGCGATTACGGGGGCAGAAATTTTACACTTGCAGCTTACCCTGCAATGAACTACGAAAGTTTTTTAAGGCGAAAGGCTTAAATACCACGCAATAAGCTCTCAGGGTCCCCTGTTTATTCGCCTAAGATGATTTGATAGAGAAGGCCATTTTGTTTATCTTCTCAGTCGGTGTACTGATTGTACCCCGTCAGTCTATGACTGTCAGCAGGGCTGTGCCGTGGGTGCGAACCACTGTTGCGTCGCAGCTGGGAGAGAGCACTGGTGTAGCTTGGGCGTGGGCACGTGCCGGTGTGGCTTGAAGGGGGCCAGTGCCCCTTTTGCCACCTCCGTCCAACGCCCCAGCCCGCAACCATTAACACCGCCCTTTGAAAACTTGCTGTACCTAACGAGGTTTGCACTGCCCCTCAAAACGGAGGCAGTGTAAAACTGATATTTCATTGCCTGTATGATGATACCACATTGCACCAAGCTCGGACGTCATGCGATGACGTGTCACGTTCAGTCATGTGACGTTTTGATGACGTCACAATTTTGGCGATGTCTGACGTCATATATGTTGTCATCACGCGGTGGTTTTTTTACGATCACTCGACGTCACCGACGCAAGACGCAAACGGTCAAGTTTCATGTTTGATGAGGCATCTAAGGTTTTTGCCTAAAAACAAAATTGACCGTTAGTGGTTTTGGTGCCCACGGCGTCGGCGTCAACAGGAGTGCTGCAAAAATCATCGCTTAATGGCGTCACCACATGACGTCATCGTGACATCACGGGTTACCGGAATATTTAAGGTCATCATTATGGTCCTATGATCCCGTCATGAAACGGCATCATCGCTTTGCACTGCTTTGTTATCGTGTGATTGGCCCACCAATCACGGAGGCCGACCAGAACAAGGTAAGGCGCTGAAAGTTTGCAATGCCTTTAATCATAAATCAGTGCAAGGCCACTTTAAGGGCAGAAAACATTCCCAGAAGACGGGAGGCGGGGAGTACCAATAAACTGACTAAACGAAAAGAAACGGATGACTGTCGCCTTCAGGTCGCTTTGGGTGAATACATGAGAAACCCTGTGGGTTTTTTTTTTGCGCTGTTACGTAGTGTTTATTTCGCTGTTAACTGCATGGTTAGGTTCAATCGCATATGCTTTTTAGTTGCCATAAACCTACAGGCCTCACCTATTTTTGCTTCGTGCATCTCTCTCTCAATTTTTTTCTTCTGTTTTAAGGCAAAGGAGCGCTAGATGTAGCTTCACGATTATACATACAAAAACTACACTCGCCGTCAGTTTTTTTTTTTCACAATTTCAGCTTATGGAAGCGCTGCTGTGGCCATCTATATTTTTCCCACACTGAATAAGGCTTTCCGAATTGCGTTTAAAGTAATTCTGACCATTAACAGCCTTCCACAGTAAATCTTTCTGACTTAAACCATCTGTGCCCAGATAGTGAGTGCGAATTAGCACCGTAAGAGTATTCACGTAAGAATGTTCATGGGAGCCGAAACAGTAAAATAGAATAATGGGTGAATTATGCACACTGACGCTCATTCCGTTGCACATTTCTTCCAATTGTTAACTAGTCATGACCTTTTGAGCAGGTTCCAAAATAAATAGGTTAATTTCCTACTCACAGTCGTGGAAACAAGAACTACGCCGAGACAGCAGGTTTTACGCTGTTTGAAAGCAAATACTGCATGCGAAGTATTCGCTCTATGGACGTGCTGCTAGCTGGTTTTTACTACTCTCAGCGTTTCAAGTGCAAACTTTCTCATACGAAGCATTTGGAACAGGCAATTAGCATTCAAATAGACACAGCATAGTGGGGCTAGAACTCACTTGTAAGGGTGGAAGTTACATTATCATTCGCGAGGTGCATGGTATTGCATTGCGTGCCACGCGAAAGCATGTTGTCACGACGTCAAAACAGAGGTCTTGCCGTAGAGATTGAGACACCAGAAGCAGGTCGATCTTTTTAATTAGAACGCGCAAGCGAGTTCTTCTTCTTCGTCCATTTCGTAGTCCTTCGTGGTACATGCACAACTGCCATCGTCTTTCTTGGGCAAGCACGTGACAATATTACGAGTGACAGTCCCCGATATAATGTACTAATAGAGAAGCTGTACGGCCATACTGACAATAAAACAAATGACAAAAGCTTCCGCTAGGTGGAAATACGATGTACGAAGCACAGGGGACCGAGTCGCCGCGAAAGCCGAGAAAAATTTTTAATTCGATGGGCGTTTTTGCGGGTACGTGAGCAATATCCCAAGTCATTACCAAGTCAAGGAAAGCGGTTTTTCGTGACTGCATATATGTTGCTCTGGATGGTGCCTCTTCTGTGAGTGCAGATTTGAAGCAGGGTAATGACGCGCGACATTCCCGCAACGATGCGTTCGTACACCCGCGCGCCGTGGGAAACGGAGTGAGCCAACGCTTCCGCGAGCAGACGACACTCCGCCGGCGCTGTGGTTTCCCATAATGCTTTGCAGCGGCCGTAGGAAGGCGCGCGCCAGTTTCTGGAAAGGCCAATGGGGGACGTGTTTCCAGTTGTCTTTCAGTACTAAAAGTGCTTCAAGACAATACAAAAACGTTCCGATTACTATAACTAATAGCATTCAATATTCATTTCAAAGAGCAAAACTGAAGCTTAACACTTGAGAAACTGGTCTTTCACACGACTGTGTTCTTCTCAGTACGACTTTGTAGCTTCCTAACCCTCTCTACGTTGCCTTACGCTTTTGGTGCATTGATGCGAAAAACGGCCATGGTGTATACATATAAATGACAAAGAAGGAGTATAAATTTTTGTCCATATCAAGCAAGTACTTATCTAAAAGAGTATGACACAAATGCCCCACTGACTCTAGTCAGTAATACAAAACTAAAAAAAGAGTGTTCCAGTGGCACATGAAAGCACCATCCTGTAATTGTAATGACCGGCATTTTGCAAAAGACAGCCGCAACAAGAGGCCAAAGGATAGCATCTGAAGCCTTGCTAAATACTCTTGTGCGCACTCAGTTTCTAGCCGTAGAAAGTCACCTAGAGCTGCGCGTGTTGTGATTTTTCACCGTATATTCTACGCGTTTTTGGCTCGTTCGCATGTGGTTTATTTTGCTGTGAAAATCATCGTGTATTGTTGGTATCCCTGAATAGCTGCCCACTTCTCAAGATGCATAAAGTATCGGGAAAAATATTCCCTCGCCACCATTACCACTTAGCGATAAACGTGACGATTCTGCAGGGTATTACGTTTAGATGCATTATTCATTGGAGTTAACGGGGAAATTTAAAAAACAAAAATACTGCATCTAGGCGTTAGAATCACTTCGCTGAAAAACTGAAGGAAGAGAAAATTATACGGCATATTGAAGGGTTGATTCTTTCTACCTGAACAAGAGTGAAATTTAGAAGCTTTGTATTAAATTGAATAAATTTGAAGTCTCCTTTAGCCCTATCACTACCCTTACAAAACTGGTAAAACATTTTTGCTCGAGATCACAAAGGGTTAAGTAAAATATAAGGGGCTTAGTATTGCACTATTAGCAATGGCTTATGTGTGGCAGAATTTTCGGGGCAGATGGGAAAGGGGCACGTATGTGTCACACTGAAGCGCAAAGAGTTAAACCTGAAACGTTGCAAATGCCAAGTAATATTGACAAAGGAGGTGGTTCTCGAGTATTTCTGCATTTGACATCAACTATAGTCGTCTCAACGGTTTTACCTATAGCCTATTTTATAAAACTAAATCCAAGCTGTCGACGCTACCTCTGCGTCTTCCAACCGACTGCAATAAATCTTCAGATGACGTAGGTGACCAATCGGCACACATTCACAACAGTACTGTACTTCGGTCAGGAAAAAAAAATAATTGGCGGTAGCTGTCAACATTCTCATCGGATCTCCGTTTTCAGAGCAGCTGTACATGGAGCTTTCTTTTATAATTTTTTTAGTTTGAATTGATTGGTTTTAGGAGCTTTTTGTCAGTAATTGTTGTTTGAAGCTGTTTATGCTTTCGCTGTGTCCTTCGACCGACTACAATAGATCTTCAGTTGACATAGGTGACTAACCAACACACGTGTACAGCAGCACACAGCTCAAGGCAGATTGGAAGATTTCCACCGTCTTTCAACGTTGTCGCCGAATTTTCGTCTGTAGAGCAGCTGTGCAGAGTGTTTTTTTTTACCGAGTCTTTAGATTGAATTCAAGTATGCTATAACTTTTTTTGTTGTGGCTTGTTATTTTATTGTGATTTGAAAGGCGTTGAAAGTTTTTAAGCAGCAATAAACTTCTGTTCCAAAAAGTCGGCTCCTTCGCATTTTCTCACCAATCCACGGGCACGCCAAAGTTTATCCATTGTGAGAGGCAGGATCGCTTTCTTTTGTTATTGTTAATGACAATAATTGCCACTTGAGTATTACTGACGCATCTATTTATTTTCGAAAGAGACATAGAAAAGCCTTCTTCAGAAAGAAACCTAGATTACTCCACCGCATGCATTGAACAACGCAAGGCCTAGTCACCAGAAACGACTTGAACTTTAACTTGTCCGAGTATTGCCTTCATGACTTCTTCCTAGCTGATTTGCCAGATTGACGCGTCTTAGTTTTGTATGTTGGGTGTCCAAGGCTCCCGCCCATGGCTGCACGACCGCGCGGACTGCCTCAAAAAAGAGGGTGTCATCCAGAAAGCCACCGCCAGTCAAGCAGAGTGGAGATCTGCGCTTGCCTTGAATATAGGGCTGAATATAGGCAGTCAGTAGAGAGGGAGTTCAGGAACGCCTCACCAGGGTGGCTTAGTCTATTGTTAAAGAATGGGGTGGATCAGAGCACCTTCCGCTGCTGTTACGCACGCCATCTAGTCTAGCGATAAAAAAATGGCAGCATCCACGGAGTGAATGGTGGAGAGTGGGGCGAAGCATTCGTCCGTCCATTCGTTCTTGCTTCCGTCAGTCCATGTGTTCATCTGTGTGACCATCCATGCGTGCGTCTGCTCATGCGTCCGTGTCCTGCGTTTGTCCATGCATCCGTCCCTGCATCCTTTCATGCGTCCATCCATGCATCTGTCTAAGTGTCCGTTCGTCCATCTATTCAAAATTCCAAATACCACCACCTCGCATCTTTTCATCATATATTTGATGGATGGATGGATGGATGGATATGGCTGTACCCTTTAGATCGGGCGCTGGCTAGCGCCACCAAGCCGTAATACTTAATGAACCAAAAACTAGATTTATTTTTTTTCATAAATAGTGAGGTTGAGGATTCGTACTTTGCAGCGAAGGGTTCAATTTTCACTAGTGTCTTGACTTTAGCCACCAATCAGATAACCTTCTTCTAGTTAATTCTACCCGCTTAAACTTTATTGTACCCTCCCGGTCCCTAAACCCCAGTGCTTTGAAAAACTCTGCGCCATTATCCTGAACTATAGGGTGAAGCCCTTTACAGAACATTGTCAAGTGTTCCGCAGTTTCTTCTTCCTCTCCACACGCACTGCATATCGTGTCTACCCCTTCGTATTTGGCCCGATATGTCTTGGTTCACAGTACTCCCGTCCTGGCCTCAAACAGTAGAGAACTACCCTGAGTATTATCACAGATCATTTCCTTGGCAATTTCCTGCTTACAAGTTTGATAGATCTCTAGTGCGGACTTCTTAATCATGCCCATTCTCCACAAGTCAGTCTCCGTTTCCTTCACTTTCTTCTTAACCGATAGTTCTTTATGGTTTGGCCGCCTGCTGTTTTCTAAGTATTTACCAGTCAACTTGCTTGTTCGCTTCCTACATTTCGCATCGACATTCTTCATGTACAAGTAGCTGAAAACCTTCCTAGCCCAACGCTCCTCCCCCATTTCTCCCAATCGCTCCTCAAAATTTATCTTGCTGCTAGCTTCCCTGCCCTCAAATGATGTCCATCCCATATCACCTTGTACTTCCTGATTTGATGTATTCCCGTGAGCTCCCAAAGCAAGCCTACCTATTCCACGTTGCTTAATTTCTAATCTTGCTTGAACTTTTGATCTCATGCACAAGACCGCATTGCCGAACGTCAGCCCAGGAACCATGACCGCTTTCAATATTGCTCTCAGAACATTATACCTATTGTAATTCCGAAGTGCCCTATCTTTCATCACTGCACTCCTGTTACCTTTAGTCGTAACGTATATTTCGTGTTTCCTCAGGTACTCGGTCCCGTTGCTTAACCATACGCCGAGATATTTGTATTTATCGGTTGTCTCTAGCGTGACCTCCTGCATTCTAAGCTCACTACCTTCGTTGTCATTGAAAATCATGACTGCTGTTTTTCTTTACTGGATCTAAAATCAAACCTATCTTCCTCATTACCGCAGATGTCCATCAATGTCTGCAAATCTTACTTGTTTGTGCCATTAGCACTATATCATCTGCGTACATTAATGCTGGTAGTGCCCCATCAATAAGTTTTCCTTGTTTGACTAAAGAGAGGTTTAAGCCCAGTCCACTCCCCTCTAATTTGGCCTCTAATCCTTGTAGGTACATCATGAATAATAAAAGTGACAGGGGACACCCCTGTCTAAGCCCCCGTTTTATTTCTGCAGGCTGGGATACATGTTTTCCCACTTTATAACTACCTTGTTACCTTTATAGATATCCTTTAAGAGATTAGTGACTACACTTTTTACGCCTGGTGTGTCCAGTATTCCCCACAACTCCTCTTGATTCACGCTATCGTACGCTCTCTTGATATCCAAAAATGCTAGCCACAGGGGCCCGTGTTCCTTTTCGGCTATTTCGATGCACTGCGTCAGTGAGAACAGATTGTCTTCCAACCTTCTGTGTTTCCAAAACCCATTCTGTAGTTTCCCCAGCACCCCCTCATCCTCTATCGATGCCTGCAGTCTTTCCTTTATATTCTGCATCGCCAGCCTGTAGACCACTGAAGTCACTGTTACAGGACGGTAGATGTTTATGTCAGCTTTGTCCCCTTTTCCTTTATATATCATGCTCATCCAGCTAAGTTTCCATCCATCGGGAACTTCACGATCGATTATTATTTTGCTCACTGCCTCTCTCAAACCCTGCTTAGACTTCGGACCTAATGTCTTTATCAGCATAATTGGAATGCCATCTGGGCCTCTTGATGTACTACTAGGAACCCTTTTCTCAACCTTTTCCCACTTTCGTTGTGAAAATAGAGCCATTGCACCACTTGATTCGTCCTTGTGTATTGTGGTGCATAAAGTACTTTTTTGTTGAAATTTTTCTGTCAGCCTTGTTCTTCTATATTCAATAGCTTCGTCCCCTTCTAGCCTAGCACCTTGGGCTGTAGTTATAAAACTCTGCTCTAGGCTCGTCTCTTTCTCAGGGAGTTTAGACGGTTCCAAAATTTCGCAGTTGCCTTTCTATCTTTCTTATGTACTTCTGCCAGCCACTGAGCTCCCTTTCTTTTAATCTTTTCATTGATCAGAAGGGATGCATCCCTTCTACAGCTTGAAAGGTTTCCCATTTTTTTCAACATCATCTGTCGGTTCACCCCACTGCTTAGCATGTCTGTGTTCCCTAGAGGCTTCCTGACGTTTTGCTATGGCTCTCTTAACTTCCTCATCCCACCAACTTTTCGGTTTGTGTCTTCCTTTCCGGGGTGACTTGTCACGCGTCTTAGCAAGCTCTAGCTCAAAGAGTCTAATTAGATTCGTGTATATACACACTGTCTTTATATCCTCCAGGATTACTTTCTCAATTTGTTTAGTGGCTATTTCAATTTGACTTTCTGGATAAAAACTTTTGTGTAGTTGCTCATCTTGTCTGCTTCCCACTTTCACTGCTCTTCGAAAATTAAGCTTGATACGTTGGTGATCACTACTCAGACTTCTGGAGCCACCTTCATCTATGTGCATTCCCCTGAGCTTATCATACATCCTATGTGACATCAGTGCATAATCTATCGTCGACTGCAGCCTTCCTACCTCCCATGTTATTTGCCCTTCACACTTCTCGGTAATGTTTCGAATGATCAAATCAAGCCCTTCACACATATCCGCGATGATTTTGCCTGTCGGGTCGGTATACCCATCTATATCTTATATGTGCGCATTCATGTCTACTAGTATAATTATCTCGCACTCTCTTCCTAACTTTTGAATGTCCTTTGATATACACTCTACCATTGACTGGTTTTCCTCTCTGGCCTTTGCTCTCGTCCACAAGTACACGAAACCAAGGAGTGTCACTTGACCTGCCACTTTCCCTTTTAGCCATAAATGTTCATTGCACTCCTGCTTGACCCTCTGCCAGTCTGAACTTTTATGAATGAATGCTCCTATACCACCCCCCTTTCTGCTGCCTTCTGTTTTATTACAATATTCCCACGCGTAGTCTGGATTCCCCATATAGAAGCACCGCCATCCAGCGGACATTTCAAGGACTAAACGAGAGGTGGCATACGCACACTTTCAGACGGCTTGCGCTTCTGGTCTACTTCCAACCTTTAACCACCTCGAGTTCATGGTACATACTAGTCCATTGTATTCATGGCACTGCGGCTCAACGCTCGCTAAATTTTTCTAAAACTAAGGAGGTTACACCCAGCAAGTATAACGTAGCAACCCTTTCTTGTCCGATAGTGCTCAATGTACATGCCAATGGCTGCTAATGGGGAGTGGGAGACAGAAGCTTTCGCCCATTAGGTAACGCGCATGCTGTGAAGTTTTTATTGTTAAACAAAGCACAAGAGAAATCTCCCACTGGCACCACCTTGCATGTCAAAATGTAATACACACTACGACTACGAATACGACAACGAGGGACAAACAAGTGCCGCTTTAAGGAGCTTCGCCCCTAAAAAGCAACAGCTTGAAGTGCACTTCGTGGAAAGATGAGATAAAACAATGCTGAAGTCGTGCGCGAGTCATTCGCCGCGTCAAATCTCAACGTTTGCACTTCGCCGACACTTGGAGTAATAACGATTCTCTGCCCTGAGGGAACCGTTCATTTTTTTTCTGTCACAAAACACGTGCGCTGGAAAAAAGCAACCCACAAAAAACGAAGATCATTGCCGTTCGGGCTATCGACAAAGATTGTCAGCATTTTGTTTTTTTACTTTTGTTCTTATAAAACCGTGTATAAGCGTTGGAGCTAGTATAGTCGAGGCTAGAGAGGTTGGTCGATATGTGGCTCTGTGTAATTGTTGCGCTGGTTGTCTGTGATGAGTGTGCATAGTGGGAATATTCGTGTGTTTGACATTTTGAGGGAAGTTATTAAAGGATGCAAACGGCAGAAGAGGCGCCGAACGAATAAGACTCGGCATCGATGGCATTGGAGAAAATACAGGCCTCAAATGCGCTTAGAAAGATATGTGGGGTTTAACGTCCCCAAACCACCTTATGATTATAAGTGACGCCGTAGTTGAGGGCTCCGGAAATTTCGACCACCTGGGGTACTTTAACGTGCACCCAAATCTGAGCACACGGGCCTACAACATTTCCGCCTCCATCGAAAATGCAGCCGCTTCAGCCGGGATTCGAACCCGTGACCTGCGGGTCAGCAGCCGAGTACCTTAGCCACTAGACCACCGCGGCGGGGCATTAAATGCGCTTTGTAACAGAACAACTGCCTATTGAACTACGTGTACATGCAGTTGCCTACGCACCGTTTAACTGAAAATGATGCTTCCTCGATCATGCTTCTGCAGGGGATCATCCAGTTCTCATATTGAAACCTGATATTTTTTCCAAGTCGTCCGTAATTTTACTTTTATCACAAGTTTGGTAACGTTACCATAAATGAATGAAAAATTATTAACTTTGTTATTATTTCGTCAGGCAATCTGGTTATAAAATTAACCCAGATTATATATAGAAAACACAACGACAGTTTGCGGGCAGGAAACGTAGCACAAAAGCAAACAAAGGACAATAATGCTGGCTTGTTGTTTTCATGCGTTCACTCATTCTATCTGTAATATCACCCTAGTAAATTTTAGATCATGAATATGAACTTGATGCGGCGTCATTCAGTAGTATTTAAGAGCACTTCAGAACCAGAAGCTTTACAGAACCACTTGCTCCGTTTGGGAACAAGCAAAGTGAGTATTGATTTCTCGCTGAAAAAATTACATAACTGTAGAGTTGAGCAAGACAAATAAAGAACGTAAATAAAGGCAGCTGTAATAAACAAGCCTTCAGGATAGACTAAACATTTCAACATGAAGTAAATTGTGTTTTTTGGACATGCAGGAGTTTTACTTAGAACATTCAAGTTCAAACGGAATACGCAACAGCAGACCGCAGACAAATAGAGCATATCTACTTGAGATTTAAAACCGTAAACAAACGAATATATTGGCGTCAATAAAGATAAAATCCGAATTATTTTCAGTGCAACAAACTAAGGAGGATTGAAAAAAATTACTAGGGTGGAAATCATTGCCTGGGAGTGAAGCCGTGCCTCTGGCAAGATAACGTCTCAGGCGGTTATCTCACTAGGGGCATGATAAAGTATCACCGCTCAGTGATTAAGAACGAAGCGTTTCCTCTCGCACTCCCAATGAGTTTAATGTGGAAACCTTTTGGTTCACATAGTGCTTCAATTGCGTCTGAGTGTTACTAGTTGCCCTTAGTGAGCCTCTAACCGGAGGCAAAGTTCTTGCGAATTTAAGTCGCCCATTCTGGTTTCTTTGTGTTCGTTCGTTGGGAACAACTATCGTTTTTCATATAGAGGTATCGTGGCATTCACATTAACTTATCGAAGCCACTTGATCTTTAAATGGGCACTACCAGAAAGGAGCATGTGTCCGCCATCTTCGCAGTGGCAAAAGCTGGCTTCACTTCTGCTGACAAGGCATGGCGGGAGCTTCCATTCCACATAATTTTTTATTCCTCCCTTCAAGAAACGCGTATCAAAGATTCGTCTTTTCAAGATTTTATCCGATTTCGCATTAGGGAGAGCTCTCCTACTGCGATACTGTGTATATCTGAGGTTGTGTGCATTTGAGTGTTAAGAAAATTAACGAGACATGAATAAAACTTTCATGATTCTTAAGTCCGCCTTAAAGGGCTAAAGGGAAAAGCGATATTGCACGCGTGGACCTCTTCCCTTTTCACACACATGCCCCCCCCCCCCACACGCATACTCCTACTCCCACGTTTCCTGGGACGGATGGACGGACCATGTTTTCTGACTACGTCTTCAGGTCACGGAATTCATTTGTCTTTACAGAGTGAAACAGCTTCTTTTTCATATTCAACGGGGACATTGGATCGCAATTATTTGAACATTTCAATTGGCTAGCGTCTGTTGGTAAAATGGTAGTTTAAATCAATATTTCATTGATATGAACGTCTAAGCACAAAGGCTACGATATCTATTCAGCTACTAAACACGTCGTACAGCACGCACTTAACGTACACTGTGGAGCAATATTGATGAACTTGAGTGTAAAACCGAAGGCATTAAAAGTCTTGAATGGAGCCCGTTGATATGGGCTAAACACATGATTTTCCGTGGAATGTTTTGGCGTACAGCGCTGTAATATTTAAACAACGCTTTGATTGGACGCACACATAGAATTTAAGTTGACAATGTGAAAAGATCGACGTGCAAAGGAAGCGGTTCACTTCACCATTTATGCTACGCTATCTTAGTTCTCATTGTTAAGAACATCGCATGCATGGGTTTCGAGTTGATGGCATTGAACTGATCTCAACACTAATTATACAGTCGTAGCGTTCTGAATGCGTCTTGGTGTCTGTTTTTTTCAGCGTTATTCTTTTTGCCTTTCGCACAGCAACCTTACGGATGGGTGAGATTTACCTCCACATCGTCTAGAGAACCAGCAGCTTCTTAGCATTTGAAATCAGGCAAAATCTCCAGGTTATAGCAACGCGAGTCATATTTGTTTATGTTACAGCCCATTGGAGCATGCCTGAGAGCAGCCTTTGAAAAAATATACAGCCCCAATTATGCATGCCACTCCTGCTTATTCTGGCCTAAAGTTGAAACGTGTACCGACGCAGTTTAACATGATAAACAAAAGCGTTTTCTGTAGCACGGACTGACTCAGTCCCTCTATTTTCGGTTCTTTATTGATTGTTTAATTAGTCACTAGTAACAACCTAACATCTAAAGCATGACGCTGGGCGTTAAATTGCAACAACACGAAATTCGACACTTATCCTAAATTTGGATGAAGATGTCATAATATTATTATCCTAAATAATTCGTTTTCTATTTTTTGGATTTATGAGAGGCTTCTGCATTTAAAAGGTGACCCGAAGACACAAGGATAAAAAAATATGGCATATTCCTAAAGTAACGATGATGAGGAGGCAACGCAGTGGTATCATTTGGTATCGCCGTAAATGACCCTTGACATTGGTCACTAAAGCACGTAACTGAGTGACAAAGCAGTGTACAGTTCAGATACACTATTATTGGGCCATCATTGGTATGCTGTGTGGAGTCACTAATTTTGTTTTGCTTTCATTATTATTTATTAATGGTATCGGGTACAGTCTGAAGTTCACAAAGGTGGTCTGTGCACATTTTAATGATGGCTGTTGGTTGTTTCCAGTCATACGAAATTCCCCCTAAAGCATATTGAGGCGTCATATTCTGCACAAGCCAGCCGTCTGTGATCATCATCGCCTTATTCTTCAACGTCATCAGCGTCATGGTCATCGTCATGCTGTATAGTTGCTATCTTGCATCGGGTGCGAAGCCACACATTTTTTGGGGGAGGGGAGAACCACCTTATTTTGAGGAAAGGTCCTCTCTTATAATGACCAGTTTTCGCTCTCTATACAATGACAAAAGAAGTGTCGAGGGGGGAGGCACGTGACCGCTCAGCCACCCCCTGCCTACACCCCTGCCTCGTATGTGCTGCGCAAAGATGGCCAAAAGAAAAGCGTGGTCTAGAACACGCTTTTAAATGCGAAGCATTTCTTAGTGAACTTCGGCGAATTTGGGCGTATCTATCTATCTATCTATCTATCTATCTATCTATCTATCTATCTATCTATCTATCTATCTATCTATCTATCTATCTATCTATCTATCTATCTATCTATATATCTATATATCTATCTATCTATCTATCTATCTATCTATCTATCTATCTATCTATCTATCTATCTATCTATCTATCTATCTATCTATCTATCTATCTATCTATCTATCTATCTATCTATCTATCTAGCCGCCTACAACTTTCAGCTCTCCTAGCCGTTTAGATAATGGTATCAATACCAATCTTGGTATGGCATAACATGACTGTATGAAGAACACATAAGACTAGTCATACCGTGAAAATCTTGACTTGCATGTCATAAGTCCCATGATTTTCATTTCATGGTCCTGCAGCTCTTGCGGTGGTTTCGGGCACATGGTATGTTGCAAAACTGGTATGGCGTGGCATGATTGCATGGTGAACACAAGCGACAGACACTATCATAAAAATCATGACATGCGTGTCATGTAACAACATGACTACATGCCCCGCTCATGATGCGCTGGTCGCCATTTCGCTAGCGATAAATATATCAGTTTTGGTACTACAGTACGTGAATAGATGACAAAGGTATGTGACTGGTGCAAACATGATAAACATGAGATGCGTGTGATGTAACAACATGATTATATACTGCGCTCATGATGTGCTGGCGGCCGTTTCGCTAGCTTCACATGTACCAAGTTTGGTATTACGCGACGCGAACGGACATGTGTAAGTAAATGACACATCCAAGCATGATAACCACGACATGCGTGTCAAGTAACAGCATGACTAAATGCCACACTGATGATGCGCTTGCGGCCTATTCGCTAGCTTCACAGATGACCAACTTGGTATTACGTGACGCCAACGGATGACGAAGGCATGAGACTTAGGCAAACATGATAATCATGAGATGCGTGTCATGTGAGAACACGACTACATTTCATATTCAAGGCGCCAATACAGTTCGACGTGACGCGGTGCGCGTGCTCGCGGGCGTTCATTTCGTCGCGTCGCAACGGCGCTGCCGCGCTAGGCACCGGTCCTGCCATATACTCGCAGGCGCGCACCGCGCTGCGTTGCTTTGACGCATGCGCGTTTCAGCGCATCCGGCGTCCTTCCGTCAGGAAAAGAGGGAGACGCAATGTATTCTGGGTAACGCATCGTCGCGAAATGCAGCATGTCACACTTCGCGCCGGTTGACGTCGGGCCGCGCCGACGTACGCTGGTCGCTCCTGCCGTCAGACGATAGGGTGTTCGCGTTTTGCCAACGTAGCGTCGCTGTGCTCAGCGTGCGCGCGCTTCAAACGCTACGCTGTAGTATATTGGGCCCTTCACGATGCGCTCGTGGTCGTTTCTTTAGCTCCACTTGTACCAAGTATGGTGTTACATGACGTCAATGGATGACAAAAGTATATGAGTGGTGCAAACATGCTAATCCTGACACGTGTGTCATGTAAGAACATGACAACATACCACGTTCATAGCGTGCTCGTGGCCATTTCGCTAGCTCCACATGTAATAAATATTGGTATCAGAGGATGTGAATAAATGAAGAAGGTAAACGACACATCCAACATTATATTCATGACACGGAAGCCATGTATGGCATCATTTACCTCCACCTTGTAACGTTGTAGTGATTTTAGAGTGGGATAACTTTTCTCATTCGTGCTTCGCATATCATCGATTCCCACTGTACGTGGGATCTGCCAATTTTTTTCTTGATTTAGTTTGTTTGCTTATTCATACCACTGTACATTATGTACTATATGACAGGTGGGGGAAGGCCATGCCAACGCAGAAAAAGAATTTGGCGAAGCACGAATAGACGCAGGCTAACCATTACAAGCTTGAACTGTTGCACGAATTTAGCTACACACATTTGTACAATTTAGTTCTAGACGAAGTGGCAAACGATTACAATTACGTGAGCTAACTGAAAGTTTTGATTAAAGCTGGTACAGCGTGGGGAGTTAGTGAAGGATGAATAAACATTGGGCTTTCCTTTGACGACGTGAATCCAGAGCAGTGACATTGCGATTACAAAGATTTTAAGAGGTTGGAATGTTCTTATCGCAACTGCAATGGACGAAGAGCTTTCTGCTGATTCGGTTGAATTTTGGTAATATAGTTTTTATGAACTCTATTACGCATAGTATGAATTAGTATTTCATGAAGGGCTACTAGAAAGACTCCGTTTACTAAACACAATCTCAACCACTGAATCGTTTTATCTTTACGGGCAGCGTTTTGCATTTTTCGTGGTCACAACTATGTAATAATGTGGCACTCACAACTTTTTTCGTAAAAGAACTTAAGGCATTTTTCTGACGCAGGGAGCTCTCCCGGAGTTGGACATATCAGGACAGAATTGCCTTCTAATCTGCTGGAGAGGGTGCAGAATATTGCCACGTTCCATTTCCCAAGTTTTTGTTATCGTCCCAAAACACCACACCATTCTCAGCGCGAACCGCGCCTGCAGTTTTTGAGAAGGTTCCGGACTGTAGTAGATCATTTCGATAAGATCAAGCCCCCTGTGTGAACGGTACAGATTGTTCTGGAACCTACGCCGCCGCCAGCGATAACGCTAGAACATTCGACGGCGAGAGTATAAATGCCGACGCGCTTCGCCGCTTGTCAGTTGTTGATCGAAGGCCGACGCTCCGTTCGCCGCTATCAGTCCGACACTGCTATCTGTGCGAGACTGCTGCTGTAATTGGACTTTCCGTTCGCCAGGCACAGGTTCGCCCAAATAAACAGTTAAATCCCAACACGAAGTCTCCTGGCTTCAGCCGCGTCACGACCCCGTAACATCTGGTGGAGGTGCTGCTTCGTTCATGTACCGGACGCCCCCGTCAAGCCTTGAACCCAGCCCACGTCGCGGAGAAGACACCGACGCCAACAAGGAGCAGCAAACAAGCCGCCGACAGCAAGGGCTATCACCGGAGTACGGGCTTCTAGAAGACAAGGCGCGGAAGACCAAGGCCATGACTGCGACGGCAGCGACAATGACAACCGCCGCATCCCAGCCCACGATGGTCATGCATCAACCGAGGGAACCACCAATTTTCCATGGGTCATCGTTCGAAGACCCGGAGTCCTGGCTAGAAACATACGACCGTGTGGCCGCCCTCAACCACTGGGACCATGACGAAAAGCTGCGTCGTGTGTTCTTCTATTTGGAAGACACCGCAAGGACGTGGCTTGAAAATCGAGAGTCCACGCTCCGAACGTGGGATGTTTTCTGCGGCGCATTCCTGCAAACGTTCGCGAGCGTCGCTCGCAAAGAGAGGGCCGCTGCTTTATTAGAGACCCGGGTTCAGCTTCCAAATGAGAAGGTTGCAATTTTCACAGAGGAGATGACCCGCCTATTTCGTCACGCTGACCCAGACATGCCTGAGGAGAAGAAAGTTCGTTTCCTCATGCGAGGGGTCAACCAGGTGCTCTTCGCGGGACTAATGAGGAATCCACCGAACACCGTCCAAGAATTTGTATCCGAGGCGACCACCATCGAAAAAACTCTTGACATGCGCACCAGACAGTATAATTGTCGCCTGACTCCAGAATGCGCTGCTGCTCAAACCAGTGACTCCGAAAACCTGCGTGAAACGATCTGAGCGATCGTGCGGGAAGAGCTGCGCAAACTGTTGCCTTCAGCGCACCCTCAAGTGGACTCGATCGCCGTCATTGTCGAGAAGAAGTTCGGCAATCACTTCGAATTCCCCAAACACCGCTGCCCGAGCCAGAAACTATGAGCTACGCCGCTGCAGTGCGCCACAACGCTCCTCCCCGTCCACGCCAAAACACCGCCCAGTCGCACTTCCGTCGCCGGACACCACCGCCGCCGGACACCACTGCCGCCACCACCCTCACCGACGACCTACCGTTCACCAGCGGGCCAGCGCAGTGCACCGAGGAAAACCGACGTTTGGCGCACCCCTGACCACCGCCCACTGTGCTACCACTGCGGCGAGGCCGGGCACATTTACCGCCGTTGCCAGTACCGACAGATGGGACTGCGTGGCTTCGCCGTCGATGCACCACGTCCGCAGCCAGGGGAACGGCCACGTGACATCGCCGACTACCTGACAGGAACTCAATGGACACCCCGAAGTCCTTCCCGTTCGCCGTCGCCCAGCCGCCGCATGTCACCGCACCCCCGGAAGCACTCCGGCACAACGCGGGGCCGTTCTCCTAGTCCGTATCCGGGAAACTAAGGTCAGCAACCAGTGGAGGTGCAGTTGCTGTGCGACGAACTACCGAAGATCCTCCGACGACGACGACGCCGCGGCGGAGCTTTCCGAACACAATGCCAACCAGGAAAAGCCCTGACAGCGAAAGCTCACTTCACGGAGGTGGCCTGACGACGCAACATGGAAGCAGCGGAACAAGCCGACGCAGCCTTGACCCGACGCCACGCCCTAACTGTAATGCGAGACAGCGAACTAGCGACCTCTACGTTCTTATCGACGGCCATAGTGTGACTGCTATCGTCGATACTGGAGCCGACTATTCTGTCATCAGTGGGGCGTTCGCCACAAAGTTAAAGAAAGTAAGGACAGCTTGGAAAGGCTCTGAAATCCGCACAGCCGGAGGTCATCTCGTAACGCCTGCAGGAATCTGCACAGCGAGAGTCACCATTAACGGCTGTATTTATCCTACAGACTTCGTAGTCCTACAGCGTTGCTCGAGAGATGTCATCCTTGGCATGGACTTCTTATGCCTCCATGGTGCTGTCATCAACCTAAAAACAAGGTCGATAACGTTATCCACAGAAGAAGCACTACCGCCGCGCACGCCGTCAGAACACCATGCCTTGAATGTGCTGGAAGAACAAGTCACCATTCCGCCTCGCTCAAGCATCATTATTTCAGTCGGCACTCCTAAATCACCTGACTTGGAAGGCGTCGTTGAAGGCAGTCAGCATCTCTTGGTCACCCGAAATATTTGCGTCGCAAGAGGAATTGCAGAGCTGCAAGGAGGCAAAGCAACGGTTATGCTCACGAATTTCAGCAATGAGTACAAACATGTGAACAAAGGAACAACGGTCGCATACATCGAAGAAATTGTCGAAGCCACCAGTGCTTTCGCCCTCGCCGATTCTGCGGAACCTGCTCAAAGGAACCAAGCCCCTCCCATAGCTTTTGACGTCAATCCCAGACTACCGAACGATAAGCAAGAACAGCTCAAGGCCCTGCTCCTGCAATACGAAGATTGCTTTTCGTCGTCATCGAAAATTTGGCAGACCCCAATCACGAAACATCGCATCATAACCGAAGAAATTGCCAGACCACTCCGTCAGAGTCCGTACAGGGTTTCTACGCGAAAACGTGAGGCCATGAAGAGACAAGTTGATGAAATGCTGCGGGATGACATTATCCAGCCGTCCAAGAGTCCATGGGCATCCTCCGTGGTGTTAGTGAAGAAAAGAATGGGACCCTACGTTTCTGCGTCGATTATCGCCGCCTGAACAAAATCACAAGAAAGGACGTGTATCCTCTCCCAAGAATAGACGACGCACTTGATCGGCTCCATAACGCCAAGTACTTTTCGTCAATGGACCTCAAGACTGGCTATTGGCAAATCAAAGTCGACGAAAGGGACCGAGAGAAGACGGTGTTTATAACACCGGACGGCCTCTTCGTGTTTAAGGTGATGCCCTTCGGCCTTTGCTCAGCGCCTGCAACTTTTCGACGCGTTATGGATACAGTACTGGCAGGATTGAAGTTGTTAACTTGCCTTGTGTACTTGGATGACGTCGTCGTGTTTTCTTCGAGTTTCGACGAGCATCTTCGGCGCCTTGAAGCTGTACTTCAAGCCATCAAGACGTCCGGACTCGCACTGAAGCCAGAAAAGTGCAGATTTGCGTATGAGGAGCTCTTGTTTCTGGGACACGTTATGAGCAAGTCTGGAGTTCGTCCCGATCCACGGAAAACAGCCGCCATCGCCTACTTCCCGCCGCCCACTGACAAGAAGGCCGTGCGCCGATTTCTGGGCCTGTGCGCCTATTATAGGTGGTTCGTGAAAAACTTCGCCCGCATCGCCGATCCTCTCACTAGCCTTACCAAGGCCGACGTGGAGTTCAAGTGGGAAACGCCACAGGAACACGCTTTCCAGGAGCTTAAACATCGCCTCCAGACGCCTCCGTTACTTGCCCATTTCGACAAATTCGCCGAGACAGAAATGCATACTGACGCAAGCAGCGTAGGTCTTGGCGCTGTTCTTGTGCAGAGGGCTGACGGACTTGAAAGGGTTATTAGTTACGCCAGCCGATCGCTATCCAAAGCAAAAGCAAATTATTCCACAACAGAAAGGAGTGCCTCGCCATCATCTGGGCTACGTCGAAATTTCGCCCCTACCTCTACGGCAGGCCCTTCACAGTTGTGAGCGACCACCACGGCTTTTGTTGGCTAGCCACCTTGAAGGACCCTTCAGGTCTCCTCGCACGATGGAGCCTGTAACTTCAAGAGTATGACATTACTGTCATTTACAAGTCCGGCAAAAAACACTCTGACGCTGACTGTCTCTCTCGTGCGCCTGTCGACCAACCGCTACCCGACGAACCGGATGACGAGTACTTCTTGGGAACGATAACTACCGACGACTTCGCTGAACGACAGCGGGCCGACCCGGAACTTAAGGCCCTAATAGAATACCTCAAAGGCAGGACCGCCGAAGTCCTGAAGGTATCCAAGCGCGCAGTTCCGTCGTTCTTTCTACGAAACGGTCTTCTCACAAAAGAAAAACTTTTCACCGCTTCGAGCTAAGTACCTCCTTGTGGTGCCTTCAGCTCTGCGACCAGAACTCCTGCAGGCCCCGCACGACGATCCGACGGCAGGGCACCTCGGTGTTTCTCGCACGCTTGCGAGGATACAAGAAAGGTACTACTGGCCACGTCTTACCACCGACGTCACTCGTTATGTGAGGACATGCCGGGACTGTCAGCGACGCAAGACACCGCCGACAAAGCCAGCGGGACTTCTGCAGCCAATTAATCCACCTTGCCGATCTTTCCAGCAGATTGGTATGGACCTACTGGGGCCGTTCCCGACGTCGGCTTTGATCGTGGTAGCTACCGACTACCTCGCCTGCTACGCCGGCGTGTAGCTACCGCCAGCGTGTACCACGATCTACCGACTACCACGATCTACCATGGTAGTCGGTAGATCGTGGTACCGACTACCGTGGTAGTCGGTACCACGATCTATCGACTACCGACTACCGACTACCACGATCTACCGACTACTGACTACCGACTACCACGATCTACCGACTACCACGATCGTGGTAGTCGGTAGCTAGCACGATCAACTACACGCCCGCTACGCCGGCGTGTAGTTGATCGTGGTAGCTACCGACTACCTCACCCGCTACGCCGACACAAAAGCCCTGCCAAAAGGCAGTGCATCCGAGGTAGCTAAGTTCTTCGTCGAAAATATTGTCCTACGTCACGCCGCCCCGAGGGTCCTTATCACCGACAGAGGAACGCCTTTCACTGCCGACTTAACTCAAGCGATCTTGGCATACAGCCAAACAAACCACCGCCGGACGACAGCGTACCACCCACAGACCAACGGCCTCACCGAGCGGCTTAACAAGACGATCGCCGACATGCTGTCAATGTACGTCGACGTCGAACACAAGACGTGGGACACCATTCTTCCGTATGTGACCTTCGCATACAACACGGCGGTGCAGGAGATGACGCAGATATCTCCATACAAATTGGTCTACGGAAGGAGCCCTGCAACGACGCTCGATGCCATGTTACCCAACGTCACCGACGAACAAAACCTCGATGTGAGCGAGTACCTTCAACGCGCCGAAGAAGCCCGACAACTTGCGCGTCTCCGTAACAAGAATCAACAGACGACCGACAGCCACCGTTACAACCTTCGACGACGCTTCGTGGAGTACCAGCCCGGTGAACGTGTTTGGGTGTGGACGCCGATACGCCGACGTCGACTAAGTGAAAAGCTTCTGCGACGGCACTTCGGACCGTACAGGGTGGTTCGACGTCTCGGCCCACTTGATTACGAGGTCGTCCACGACGGCATTACGAACTCTCAACGACGCCGATCGCGACCTGAAGTCGAACATGTTGCGCACCTCAAGCCGTTTCATGCGCGTTAACAAACTGAAACAGTTGTTTTTTTTATTATAATTGTATCGTAATTTATTCGTTGTACTTTCTAGCATTATTATTGTACCTTCATCTTTAGTTAAAGCATCGGGACGATGCCTTTTTTTCAGAGGGGGGCAGTGCCACGTTCTATTTCCCAAGTTTTTGTTATCGTCCCAAAACACCACACCATACTCAGCGCGAACCGCGCCTGCAGTTTTCGAGAAGGTTCCGGACTGTAGTAGATCATTTCGATAAGATCACGCCCACTGTGCGAACGGTACAGATTTTTCTGGAACCTACGCCGCCGCCAGCGATAACGCTAGAACATTCGACGGCAAGAGTATAAATGACGACGCGCTTCGCCGCTTGTCAGTTGTTGATCGAAGGCCGACGCTCCGTTCGCCGCTATCAGTCCGAGACTGCTACCTGTGCGAGACGGCTGCTGTAATTGGACTTTCCGTTTGCCGGGGACAGGTTCGCCCAAATAAACAGTTAAATCTCAACACGAAGTCTCCTGTCTACGGCCACGTCACGACCCCGTGACAATATTCTGCGGCAAAGGATACGAAATACCAAACTTTTGCGGTTGGAAATGTCAACGGGAATGTGCAAAGAGGTGTCAAATTCTTAGCCTTCAGAGACACGGTGGATAAAACTTCTTGGTGGTCGAGAGATGAACTGTTATTCCATGCTCGAAAAAGACGTTTTATTAAAGCATAATTCAGAAAAAGCGCATTGTGGCAAACGCCATATGTAGTATGGTTGTTCAGAACTAAATGAATCCAGACGCCTGTATTGCCAACAAAACTGGTGCAGACATGGTTTCTCATCAGCGCTCGGTAAGCGCTTCTTATCTTACGGCAACAGTGTTACAAGCCGTGCTATTGTTTCATAATTACTTGCATTCCTGCATTAAAAGAGCTCCCCAGTTGGTGTCGACTAGTAGGAGTGAAACTACCTCATTATACCTTAATGATAAGCTTTATTATCTATAAAGATAATAAGCTTAATGAAGCTTAATATAGCACGTAATAAATATCTACTATGATGAATACATGAACCCATCAAGTATATGCTTCTCAAAAAACGTCCACAGACAGACTATATATAGAATATTTCTACCATAATCATAAAGTGTTATTTCCGAAATTGTGCTTACAAACCAAAATCTTGTAAAAAATACTTAAAACCGTTTGGTCTATTGGTACTTTGTCCGGTCTCAACCTTGCATTTTGTCGAATGTTCGTGACAGAGCCCCCAAAAGCTGGACCTTGAGCCATTCATCAGAAAACAGAGTACTGATCACGTTATATATGTCTAAGGTTGATGAATACTGGGGTTTAAAAGCTGTAAACAAGAATATGATGACCCGAGAAGCCGTGGCGCGAGGCTCACAAAGATCTCCACACGTTGGATACTTGAACATCCACCGAAATGTAAGTACACGGTCGCAAAGCATTGGCGCCTTGAACGAAAACATGGCAGCCACGGCCGGGTTGCCATTACACGACCTTCCGATAAGCAGCGGAGCACCATAGCTGCTGGAACAACGTCGTTGGTGTAAAGAAGAAAGTAATCCGCAAAGCGAATAAACGGATTACTTGCACACATTTTCTTAGCAGCCTCAACGAGTAAGAAGGACGAAAGCACGTGAATAAGGTGTACTCATTACAACAAGTTACAGAACTATTGTGTGTGGAAGACCGGGACTAGTAGCCTAACTCGTGCACTCAGACTTCTGCTCCCGTCAGCATTTTTCTCACAAGGACACTGTTGCTTGAGTGTTGTCACAATGAGTGGACGACCTTCCCACGACCTCGGCGATGTAGAACTTATAGTGAATATGCCTGAAGCAACACGTGCGTAAAGGGTACGATAGCTTTCTTGCATACGTGAAGAGTAGGAAGCTTACTGCCGTACGTAAGCGGATGAGAAGCTCTCCAGCGTGTGTAATGAGCATGTACGCTTTCCACTGCACCTAAACATCATGGAAGCTCCCTGCTGTACGTAAACAGCACAGACTTTTTCTGCCGCACGTAAGAAGTGTGGATGCTTCCTGCTGTTCATAAACAGTACAGACGCTTGCTGCTGCGCGTAAATTGTATGGAAGCTTTTTGTCATACGCAAGAAGTACGTAACCTTGCTTCAAACAGTACAGAAGCTTTTTGCCGTTTGTAAAGTCTACGCAATTTTTCTGCCGTACGTAAACAGTACTGAAGGATTCGAGCGTACTTAAAGAGTGCGGAAGCCACACGTTAGAAGATCAGAAGCTTTTTGCCGTACGGAAAGACTACGGAAGTTTTAGTACGTAAACACTAGCGAACGTTTATACCGCACGTAAAGAGTGCAAAAGCTTTGTGCCATGCGTAAACAGCGCAAAAGCATTCTTATGATTGATATGTAAACATTAACGTACAAAAACCACCATATGATTATGAGGGACGCTGTAGTGGAGGGCTCTAAGAATTTCTACCACCTTGAGTCCTTTAACGAGCACCCTAATCTGAACACACGGGTCTACAGCATTTTCGTCTCCACCAAAAATGCAGCTGATGCCACCGGGATACGATTCTGCGGGTTAGCAGCCGACTACCTTAGCCACTTGACCACTGCGGCGGGGACAGAAATTTTTTGCCGTACGCGAAGAGCACAGAAGCTTTCGGCTGTACGTAAACAGTATAGACTATCTTTACCGTACGTAAAGAGGGCGAAAGCTTTTTGTCATACGTAAACAGTACAGAAGCTTTTTAGGGGTAAACCTCTTTATAGCAGCACCTGTTCGTCCCTCGTAGTCGTAGTTTGTAACCAGTCTTACATTTTGACCTCCGAGGTGGTGCCGGTGAGAGATTTCTTCTGTGCGTTGTTGAAGAACGAAAAAATCGCAGCGGGCGCGTTAACTGAACGCCGAATTCTCCTGCCTCTCATTCTCCCCTTAGTAGCCATTGGCATGTACATTGAGCACTATCTGACAAGAAAGGGTTGCTACGTTATACTCGAGGGAATAACCTCCTTGGTTTTAGAAAGGTGTAGCGAGCGTTGGGCAAGAGTACCATGAATACAGTGAACTAGTATATATTATGAACTCTAGGTGGTTAAAGGTGGGAAGTAGACAAGAAACGCAAGTCGTAAGAAAGAGTGCGTGTGCCACCTCTCGTTTAGTCCTTGGAATGTCCGCTGGATGGCGGTGCATATGCGGAATATAAGATGAGAAGACGCGAGATGATGGTACTTGGAGTGTTGAATAAATCGACGAACGGACACACAGACAGATGCATGGATGGACTCACCGATGGCTGCACCAACGGATGGACGCATGGACAGACGCAGGGGTGGCTGCATGGACGAACGCTGGGACGGACGCACGCACGGACGGTCACACAGACGAGCGCAAGGACGGACGGAAGCAAGAACGAATGGACTAAAGGATGCTTCACCCAACTCTCCACCATTCGCTCCGTGGATATGCTGCCAATTTTTTGCCGTACGGAAAGACTACAAAAGCTTTCTGCCGCACGTAAACAATACGGAAGGTTCCGACCGTACATGAGAGAGTGCGGTAGCTTTCTGCGTACCTCAAATGTACATAAGCTTTCTTTCATACGTGAAGGGTACAAAAGCTTTCAAGACGTAGGTAACAATGGTGCTTCTCACGAGTTGTCACTCTGTTTCGAGACACAATTATGGCCGATGCACGATGGCAAGTTGTGACCTAATCTTGGAACGTGATTCAGGCAGGCCACGACGGCTTTAAGCATAAAGCTACAAGTGCCTCGTTTTATGTACAGACATTACTTGCTACACTAAGGAATGCAGGTATATTCATGATGAAAAATAATTCAAGTGTATAGATATAAAGCGTAGCTCCTAAGTTGTAGACATATGGTGATGCAGGTACAAAGATTACTAAATATTTTAACATACCAAACAACGTTCATACGAGAAAAAAATGGCAGCTTATTCACGGAGTGAATGATGGAGAGTGGGGCGAAGCATTCGTCCGTCCATGCATCTATCTGGGTGACCGTCCATGCGTCTGTTCGTGCGCCCGTCCCTGCGTTCGTTCATGCATCCGCCTCTGCGTCCGTTCATGCGTCCATCTATGCATCTGTCTGTGTGTCCGTTTGTCCATCTATTCAACACTCCAAGTCCCACCATCTCGCATCTTTTTATCATATATTCCCCATATAGAAGCACCGCCATTCAATGTACATTCCAAGGTTTAAACGAGAGGTGGCACACGCACACTTTTTTACGGCTTGCGCTTCGGGTCTACTTCCCACCTTCAATCACCTTGAGTTCATGGTATATACTAGTTCACTGTATTCATGGCACTGCGGCCCAATGCTCGCTAAACCTTTCTAAAACCAAGGAGATTACGCCAAGCGAGTATAACGTAGCAACCTTTTCCTGTCAGATAGTGCTCAATATACATGCCAGTGGCTGCTAATGTGAAATGAGAGACAGGAAGATTCAGTTTTTAATTTCTTACGGCTTGCGCTTCGTATTTGCTTCCCCTCTTTAACCACCTCGAATTCATTCATGGTATATACTAGTTCATTGTATTCATGGCCCTGCGGCTCAACGCTCGCTAAATCTTTCTAAAACTAAGGAGGTTACACGCAGCGAGTATAATGTAGCAACCCTTTCTTGTCCGATAGTGCTCAATGTACATGCCAATGGCTGCTAATGGGAATCGCAGCGTGCGCGTTGACTAAAAGCCGAATGCTCCTGTTTCTCATTCCCCATTAGCAGCCATTGATGTGTACATTGAGCACTATTTTTCATATTAAACAACGCAGAGAAGAAACCTCTCACCGGCACCACCTTGGAGGTCAAATGTTATACCTATTTCGGACATGTGCCTCTGGTGGTTACGTACTACGAGGGACGCACAAGACACGCCATAAGGAACTTCGCCCCTAAAACGAAACAGTCATTCAGATGCCACGCGAGTGATTAAGCTATTCGATAACATGGCAGCTAACGAGGTGTGAAACATATTTTCAAGAATATTTCGCAAGGTTTCAGTGTAAATTAAACAATTTTTTCTCATGCAGATCTACGCCTTTCTGTAGGTAATACATCCAAGATAACTGCATTGTATGCTTGAACTGTTTATTGCTGAGAGATCAGTACTATATTAGATGGTTAAACATATATGGCGAAGTGTGTAAAAGAAACTTGGAAACCAACAAACTACTTAAAAACGCACAGATTTGGTCTCGTGGGACATACATCAAAGGACCTTGGAATCTGGTTTGGGCGTTGCGAAGAAGCTTAACGCTCAGGCAGACCTCAGAGCTTATTGTGTCACAAATCAACAGTCGCTGAATCATTAGAAACTTTCAGGTATCAGTGGAACTGAAACATTAGTCGCACGCTTTTCGCGTTTTTTCAATGAACGTATCAGCCAACAAGGCACACAGAAAAAAAATGTGAAGGGTACCACAATGGGACCAGAAGTTATGACCAATTCAAGCAAGCTCGTACCGGTGGACTCACGGACTGAGGGCGCAACCACGTTCGCCAGACGTTTTCTTTTAATACGAAAATGCTTGATGCCAGAGTCCACCAACGCTTCATTGACATCATATTGGTCATCGATGCGATACCGAATAAATGCACATGGCAAATTGAAGATCAACAACGTTATATCTGGGCTAGTATGAGACTGATAATTATACTGCATGGTGAAATAGTGCATCTTTACATGTCATTCTTTTCCCCTTGACCACTGTAAAAAGTATGATGTAATGCGCAGAAACAGATGAAAAGAAAAACCACACACAAAAAAAACATGGTTGGTTTTATTGCACGCTGTCACTTATCAGCCACGCCCATCGACTGGGACAGAGCGCGCAGCCCCCGCGTGTGTCTGCCCACCGCGCGAGCCGAATGTGAGCACCGAAACTTGGGAGGAGCGATGCATTTATGGAAAAGGAATTTCAGCTGCTCTAACATGAGAGGGGTGAAGAGTGGACCCAGTTTTTAGTTAACGCGCACGGAAATAATCTATATTGTGCAACTACGCACGAGAGTAATTCACCACCGGGAGTACATTGCTGGTGAAGATCCATCGCCTATATAGCATACGGGGGGTCCGGTGACTGATTGCATAGCGCGTTGTTTCTCGAAGGTTAGGGAACGTGCCCATAGCCAATTCGGGGCAATCTCTCTCTTTCACCACGTGGTGAGCGCTGTGGTGGTGACGACAGAGAGTGAAAACTCTGTCTTGGCGAGAGAAGGCAGTCTCGCTCTTGTGCTCAAGGAAATGGACCGTCACGACGGAAGCAGCATACGACGACAATACACACCGACAATTGAGACCATTCCCTTCAAAATGTGCGCAGCTTACACTACTGACGCAAAGCTGCAGCCAACACGGGAGCCTGTTTTCGACATTGCTACTGCTGAATTGCAGCTAGCAATGTGAAGCTTGTGCTAGAAATTCTAAGATATTGCTGGCAGTACAAATCGTGGGTAGATACTATTCTTTATTTCGATTGGTACTACGCACGTACTACACGGTTTTCGCAAGAACATGCAACGTGAGAATGTCTTAGGCGGTTCTGGTGGCAAGAAGTCTAGATACTAGCGGTTGCCTAATGTGATTTCAAGAAGGTATGGGACCTCCTTTTTAGGGCTTCATAACTGCGGAACGATTCCAACATCGAGGACACAGAAAGAGACAAACAGGCCAAGCACTCATTGCAAACAAGGCGTTTATCCATGCGAAAACAAGTACAGGTGGCTGTTCAGACACTAGAGCCCGTGAATGACAACTTACGAGAACACAGCAGTTGTCTTTGAGCGAAGACCGGTAGCAATATATAGCGGTTAATTGTGGTAGGTGTGGTTGTAGATTCTATTTACAGCTTACATGCATTGTTCGAAGATAGCGAAACTTCCGAGCTCAAGAACAAATACGAAGCCTCGAGGTTAATTTCTCGCTCAGGTTTTTTTACCTGCGGTAGCGTTAACGGACAATGGGTTTAGCTATATTTATACTGCTACGGACATGCTTTGTCGATGGTACGGCGCATGCGCGTTTTCAAATTCCTACCCATTCTCTTAAGAGAAAAGCCTATACAGTGACCGCTGGGCCCTGTGCCTTTTTTATGATTCCTCATTTTTTGTGCCCTTCAGCAGTTGCGATTTTAGTCACGCCATTAGATATTACAGAGTACACTACAGGAAATGTCATGTGAGCACTTAGTCCATAATATTGGCTGGTTTTATAGAGGCGAAGCTTTTTATAATGGCACCCGCTCGTCCCTCGTAGCCGTTTTAGTGTGTAACAAGTATAACGTTTTGACCTCCATGGTGGTGCCGGTGAGAGATTCCTTTTGGGCGTTAATGAACAACAAAAAATAGTGCTCAATGGACATGCCAATGGCTGTTAATCGGAATGAGAGACAGGAGCATTTGGCTTTTAGTTAGGGCGCACGCTGAAGTCCACATTAGCAGGCATCGGCTTGTACATTGAGCACTATCTGACAAGAAAGGGTTGCTACGTTATACTCACTGGCTGTAACCTCCTTAGTTTTAGAAAGGTTTAGCGAGCGTTGAGCCGCAGTGCCATGTATAAAATGAACTAGTATATACCATGAACACGAGGTGGTTAAAGGTGGGAAGTAGATACAAAGCACAAGCCGTAAGAAAGTAAAAGCCAAATTCTCCTGTCGCTCATTTCCCATTAGCAGCCATTGGCATGAACATTGAGCACTATCTGACAGGAAAATGTTGCTATGTTGTACTCGCTGGGCGTAACCTCCTCTGTTTTAGAAAGGTTTAGCGAGCGTTGGGCGGCAGTGCCATGAATACAGTGAACTATAGTATATACCCTGAACTCGAGGTTGTTAAAGGTGGGAAGTAGACAACAAGCGCAAGCCGTTAGAAAGTGTCTGTGTGCCACCTCTCGTTTAGTCCTTGGAATGTCCGCTGGATGGTGGTGCTTCTATATGGGTAATATATGATGAAAAGATGCGAGATGGTGGTACCATTGATTTTCTTAATATACACCAGAGGGAACTCTGGCTCTAGTGTCTATGGGAGCTGCAACACACGGCGCTTCAGTGAGCATGGGAATGATGGGCAGTACACATTTGTCTATACTTCGTACTTCTGGTCTGCTTCTGGCTCCGTGTGTGTCCGTGTGGCTTGTATCTGTTTTTTCCCGAAAACAAAAATTAGCAAACTTCACCATTTGCGCTTCACAACCTTATTCTTTTAGGCTTACCATTTCTAATCTAGTCACTAAGTTCAAAAGGGTTCGTTCTTTCTTTCAAAACAAAACAGAAACACAGCAATAAACGAAGCCGCAAGTACGATTCGCAGCCCGCATGTACGAAGACTAGGCAAGTGTGAGTACTACCTATAATTCCAATGGTCGCTGAAGGATCGCAGCGCCAGAGTGCTTTCTAGTTAATTTTGGGAAACTCTATGGGTGGTAAATCGAGTGTTGTATAGATGGACGAACGGACACAAAGAGAGATGCATGGGCGGATGCATGGACGAACACAGGAACGAATGCATGAACAGACGTACGCACGTACTGGCGGATGGACACACGGACGGTTCCACAGACGGACGTATAAATGGACGGAAGCAAGAACAAATGGACGGACGAATTCTTCGACCCACTCTCCATTATTCAGTCCGTGGATATGTTGCCAATTTTTTTAATTGCCAGACTAGTTGTTATGTGGTTTTGCGCGATTGTAAGCCACGGGTGTAGTTGCTAATAGTCTTACATGATTTAACTCTTGTGACTAGATGCAACAAATTTCTTGTCAGGAAATTGTTTTAAGACTAGCTGTTTGCCTGGTTTAGGCACAAAAATGTAATGTGATAGCCCGTTACGCTTCTTTACGTGACTTCAGTTTCAAGACAAGTTACTACGCAACTTCATTCACGGCACTAGGTAATACATGAGGTTGAGCGATTTAATGCCATGACTATAGTTGCGAGCTGTTCGCTAGGGTGCTATTTCTTAATGTTGCGTTATTTATTAACTTGCCAGTTTCTACATGATTGTATAGGATTTTAGTGACGTAGCAACCACAACTACTAGGCTTCTTGCGTTACACAGCGGATGTTCTAGCGCACGTGTTATGGGAGCGAAGCAAAAGATTAAGCAGAGGACGAGGCGAGTGGTTGCCGCTTCATGTAATGACAGTTCCTGTTTGCACAACTTGGCACAGCAAAAAGCTAAAGCAGCTCTGTCAATAAAACTTTCGTTGACATCGATGTGATTACAATCCAGCCAACAACCTCTTACGTTGAGTTCTCATGGTGGAGTAAGGGCAAATTTTTCTGCTTCTTTTGGAACAAGTAGGTTCTCATGGCAGAGTAATTGCGGAAGTTATATCTGCAAATAAAAAAGTCCTAGTCAGCTAAGATCGAGAGTGACTTTGAGGAGCAGGAAAAGTTGCTTCACCGAATTCAGCAGAGTGGCCCGGAATACAGCGTAATGCTCTCCTTTTAGCACGTTCGTCCACTTCGTGGCACCACCACTGTCACGTGCATGTTTGGGGACAGCTCCAAAACTGCAGTTCCGAGACGAGCCACTTATCGGACTGTGTAACCGACACTCCTATTATGTATAAGCCGGAATTCAACAGCAATATGAGAGGGCAATCGGCGGAACGCAATACCTATGCCCAAATTATTCTGGGCAACTTAAGAAATTATGCTTCCTGGTAACTTCCATGCTTGCTTCGGTTGAGTGCATTGTGTTCCACTCGCAGATTCAAAGGTGCTGTTCTGCGCCAGAGTCGAGTGTTCGCCCTCAGAGTTCATCGGCTGCTTCAATTCCGCCATCAAAACTCAATAACAGACCACGATTACTGGGGCCAGGATCTCTACCCTATGCGCCACCGACGTTCATGCAGGGGCGGGAACTTCCTGTATCTCCCATCTATTCACTCTGGCAGGCTGATACTCAGCAGCAGCGCCGCTTTCATTTCTGGTGGTTGTCAGGCATTGTACCAATAAATAAATCACGAACAAAAAGTTGCTTTCGTAACCTCATTGGTGAGGTCACCAAATAGAGAGAAATGATGAAAAATCGAGAGAAGGAGGCTTGCCGCGAAAGCCCTCCTTTCCCACTTCGCATACAAGCGGAAGACCATCGTTTTTTCCTTCAGGCCCGCTGGGGTGATGCGGTCAAGTGTTAAATTTTTAAAATCATTTTTCCAATTTCGTTCGTGTGTTCTGAAGAAGCGAAAGTTAAGCTTATTGATATCTCAGTATAAGACGAAACTCAATCGACAAAATAAATTAAATTTTTATTCCACATTTTGTATAAAAAATATACATAGACGGAGTGTGAAAGTGTCAATCTATAAAATCTACTTTAACTTACAATAAACCTATGGACACAATGAGCAAACATTGAAGCCAGAATATCCAAACCATTGCGAAAATAATCATTAATCCCGAGTTGGGCACGTAGTATTTGACTCAATCACATTTGTTATGACGTCGCACATACTTCGGTTACAAAACTTGGGTACCAAACAAGACTGCAATTGAGAGGCATAGGGAGGCTTCAAGCGAGCAGAAATTCTTTGAGAAAGAACGTCGCTGGAAACAGCGTTGCAGCAAGTTGACTTGTCCTCATCAGGGAAATGGCATTGCCAGGACGAAGAAAGTTTACTTGTCAAAACGCTGGCTTCACCGGCATTCTTAGTAATAATATTTAAAACTCCATGACGTGTATATAAGTCACAGTATTAGAAGTAAAAAGTCGCAAACTTTCTGAGTGGCTACAAAAAAATCATGAGCAGGAAGCAGCCTATATTTACTTGCCATCATTTGAACTAAACGCAGACCTTCCTGTGCTGATAAAGCCATCTTCTGAGGCAACGGACATAATGCAAGTATACCGGCTCGGCAAATCCTGTTTCATCTAGGTGACCTTCAGAGGAGATTGCAGCCATTCACATGTCAAGGTTGGTCACTTTCGTCACACTGTCCGACCATTAATCCCAAGGCCACTGCAGTTCCACAACTGTCTAAAACTGGGTCATGTTACTGCTGTGTGTATTAACAAGCAAGCATGCCCACGTTGCGCTGGACCCCACAAAGAAGAGGCTTGCCAAACAACTCTTCTAAAATGCAGCAACTGCAAAGGGAACCATGAGACCTCATCCAAAGACTTCCCAGTAGTCATGAAGAATAGCAGCATTCTGAGACAAATGGTGAAAGACGGATCCTCACGAAAGGAACTGGTAACGATTGTTCAACGATGGCATTCCCGTGGACAGAGGTGCTCGAAGAAAAAAAAAACAGTCCTGTGCAGAATGTGCCGTCCCTTACGCGGTCGCCACCACCACCACCGCCACCACTACCATTGTGACCTCCCCCGCGCCCTCCACCAGGTGCGGTACGTCCAGAGGGGCCGGGGAACACTGTGGCACAACAGATAACATCTGGCTCTGACTGGCCCGCTTTGCCGTGGGAACCCGTGTCTACAGAACTACAACATTCACAGTCAACAAAGAATATGCCCCCAGCAGGCAGTTTTGGACACACTAGAACCGATTTGCGCCGGAATTCAATAACAAGATGGTGCACCATAGATCACATCAGCCTTTCAGATAAACTGTCAAGCGTGCTTCATTATTTCAGTGGAGCGCCAGAGGTCTGCAGTCAAGATTACCTGAGTTTAGACAGTTCATTTTCGAGAATAAGTTTCCCATCATCATCATTTGTGAACCTTATTTCTCCAAAATACCTCGACTGTCGGGCTATGAATCGTTCGTTTCTTCATCGTGCATTGAGCGAAGTCAAGTTGCTGTGTGCATAAGTGTTTGCCAAAGAATAGTTTCACAATAGAAATTTCTGCGTGTGTTTATATCTTAAAAAGAAAAAGTTGTCGTTTACGCTGATAGGCGTATATATAGCACCGTCACGTCGACTGGGTCAACCATTATTAAATTATATATTTGCATGACTCCAGCATCTTAGATATTGACGGGCGACTTCAACGCTCATCATACACTGTAGGAAAGAATCAGGACAAATCGAAAAGGCACGAACCTAATCGATCTTGCATCAAAGCACGGGCCTCAGGTGCTGAACGACGACCGCCCTACTTATCTCCGAGGACTAACGTATTTCCGTTGCCTGGACTTGACATTAGTGTCGCATAGCATTGTTACGACATTCAGAAGGTTCACAGATATTGAAACCCCCGGCAGTGACGATATCCCCACGTACGTGACAGTCAGAGGTCTGAACGATTCTCCTTGCCCTGGACACTCAAGACATATTGACTGGGAAGAGTATCATCATCATCATCATCAACAACAACAGCAGCCTGACTACGTCCACTGCAGGACAAAGGCCTCTGCCATGTTCCGTCAGTTAACCCGGTCCTGTGCATGCTGCTGCCAATTTATACCCTCAAACTTCCTAATCTCATCTGCTCACCTAACCTTCTGTCTCCCCCTAACCCGCTTGCCTTCTCTTGGAATCCAGTTAGTTACCCTTAACGACCAGCGGTTATCCTGTCTACGCGCTACATGCCCGGCCCATGTCCATTTCTTCTTCTTGATTTCAGCTATGATATCCTTAACCCCCGTTTGTTCTCTAATCCACTCTGCTCTCTTCTTGTCTCTTAAGGTTACACGTACCAGTTTTCTTTCCATTGCTCGCTGCGTCGTCCTCAATTAAAGCTGAACCCTCTTTGTAAGTCTCCAGGTTTCCGCTCCGTAGCTAAGTACCGGCAAGATACAGCTGTTATATACCTTCCTCGTGAGAGATAGTGGCAATGTACCTGTCATAATTTGAGAGTGCTTGCCAAGTGTGCTCCACCCCATTCTTAGTCTTTTAGTTGTGCTCCACCCCATTCTGTGACACGGCCTGAATTGCGCGCAATGATACAGAAAGCAGCAACAATGAGATCGGCATACCTTCGCAAGCAACGTTTGACTATCGCCATAGAAAAATGCGCTTTGGTGGCGTTTACACGGAAACCAATGTATTTCTACCCATCGTACATCGATGGCACATCAATCGAATGTAAGAGCTTTTACTGATTCTTAGGTGTCATCGTAGGTCGTAACCTAACCTGGAGCCCGCATGTCGCATACCTGAAAAAAAGCTCATTGGCATTGAGAATGTATTCAAGTTCGTCGCCGTAAAATCATGGGGCCCATCCGTGCACTACATGTTGCAGCTTTATACAGCCCTCTTTCTCGGAATTTTCCGGCACAGCCTTCCTGTCCTGTCCAGCACGTGCAAGACTAACATGCGTGCACTACAGAGCGTACAAGACCAAGCACTTCATGCATGTCTCGGCCTTCCAAGATGCTCATCGGTAGTGGCAACTATTGTTATCGCACAAGAACAGCCAGTCGCAACGCACATCATTGTTGAGACGCTGAAAGGGCGTTTATAACGGCTATCGTCACATTATTTAGCGTGTTCGACAGCACGGAGGCCCCATGCTTCCTTTCGCAGTATTGTGACAAAACATCAGAACCCATTACTGCCCGGCTTCGAAATTGCGATGCATCCAGCAGCTGCGTTATGGAGTTTCCGTTGACCTGACATGCGCTTATCAGTTCCTTGTATCGCTAAGAAGGCATGCATGTCACCGTTAGCCCTAAAGCAATTGACTTTGCGTCTGTTGAACAAAGGTACTTCAACCACACACATGTTTACACCGATGACTCCGCTGATTCCAACCGCTCTACAGGAGCAGTGTTTTTTTTATTTGATAATGTGTTGCTTCAATACAACTTTTCTCACACCACTACGTCGACAGCAGCAGAGCTCGCAGCTCTTCAAAGTGCAGTAAAATACCTTCTTCGGCAGCAACCTAACCAATAAGCCATCTTTTGCGACTCGAGGTCAGCCTTACAGACACTACGGTTTTCAATTCAGCATGGAATACACAAAGAATCACTACATCAGATAAGGCACGACTACCACGAAGCGCTGAAGGAAGGTCACGATATTGTATTTCATTGGTGCCTGAGCCATTGCGAAATTGACGGCACTGACCACGCGGATGAAGCTGCTTGATCGACTCATGACCAAGACCTGTGTACGCCCATACCACTCTTGAGAACTGACGCTGCGAGGCGACTACAATCACTTGCTCACCGTATAACTCCTCTACAATGAAATACGCTGGGATTCGCTAACACGCACCTGTATTAAATCGACCAAAACTTGCAACTTCGTTTGCCATCCGGGCTCTGACGATGCACTAAAACTTTACTGTGTCGCATAGGGTTGGGCGCAGCATCTACGAATGTGTACTCTTGTCTCCTTGGAAGGGCGAACAATTCGGCATGCAACATCTGCGCCTGCGAGGAAACGCTTGAGCACATTCTATGCCGTTGCCCAGCATACCAGTCTGAACGACGTATTATGGAATCCAAGCTCTGTCAGCTGGATTCACGGCCGCTTTCAGCAGAGAAGATTCTGGGACCTTGGCCAGGAGTTTCCCATACGCACAAAGCCACGAAAGCCCTCTTGTACGTCTCAAGGACCATCAGGCTTCATTACCGATTGGGAAAAAACTGTGTAAGACCATGCTGTGTAGTCTCGAGCTGACCTTCATCCTTCTCTGCTTTTCTATCACTTTCCTTTCTATCATTATATCTTTCCCATCTCCACGTGTAGGGTAGCCAACCGAGCCAAGCTTGGTTAACCTCCCTGCCTTTTTTCTCTATTTGTCTCTCTCTTTCTTGAACTAAACGCCTGGCCGCATTTTTGATGGAGGAGAAAATGCTGTAGGCCCTTGTGTTCAGATATTGGTGCACGGTGAAGAACCCCAGGTGGTCGAAATTCCCTGAGCACTCCGCTACGGCGTCTCTCATATATATATATATATATATATATATATATATATATATGGTGGTTTTGAAACGTTTATCCCTACATACTAATCAACTGACCGCCAAAAGTAAAAGAAGCTTAAACTATGTAGCAGAGCGAACTAGAAATCAAGCCTTTCAATAAACGCATTTTCCCGGCACGAGCTTGGCTGCCATCTTCACCAATTAAACAAGTGCCAGCGCACTTCTGTCAGTCCAGGCAGGCTTGCAGGAAACTGTGTTTTTTCATGTAGCCAAGCAAAATAAATACCTGCTCAAATAATGGGTCGAAGTTCTTGGGCTCGCGCGTTGCCGATATGAAACACTGAGAAACCTTCGCGGAACTAGACATAACCGAGTAAGCACACTTCAGAGCTGCGGAAAACATGTGTTGCCTGATTAAGTCATCATAGACAAATGCGTGGTTCACTTGTTCGGCGTAGCTCCCTTCGGCTTCTGTTCTCTGCCCGCCACTACTTGCTCTCTTTATCTTCCCCGTAGTAGCGATCTAACTTCTAATATCACTGAGCGAGGGGTGAGAAAAAGAGGAAGCAAGCGCTTTAACTTCAAGTGAATCACTTCATGTGCTTCGCCTGATTCGAAATTTAAATTAAGAAATAAAAAAACGCATTTAAAACAAAAAGAGAGGAGATCTTTACCGGGATATCAATCTTTTTATTTGTAAAAAAACTTGCGAAAGCCAATAAATGCTGACTGACTGATTGATATGTGGGGTTTAACGCCCCAAAATCACCATACGATTATGAGAGACGACATGGTGAGGGCTCCAAAAATTTCAACCACCTAGAGTTTTTTAACGTGCACCCAAATTTGATCACACGGGCCTACAACATTTCCGCCTCCACCGACAAAGCAGCCACCGTAGCCGAGATTCGATTCCGCGACCTGCCACTTTAGCCACTAAATTGGCGTGGCGGGGTGAAAGTCAAAATGCGAGCACTTACATCAACCTCACTCTGTTCAACCGGATCTTGAAATGCCCGGCAACTGCGAGAAGCATGCATGTTCTTGGAAACCGGAAACAGGACCGAGTTTCCGGGGCATGGTTAGGGTACGAGATTTGACCAGTGCGTCTTATGTCTCTCACATCTTTTATCGTAGATAGGGTGGTGCGGAAATATGTAGGCGGGGAAGTGAACTATTGCATCGTCACACTAACGAGCACTGGTGCAAATACGTGTGATGAGATTCCTCGCAACCAGGGCTTTCAATGCAATATTGTAAAATACTCTGTCGTTGACGCATTGCTACCGACGTGACCATTTGGTTTTGTGACCGCTCAGTGCGCGCTTTGCCTTTCGTGTCATGTTAGCGTGCCGGCTCCATGTGCGAACCCACGTTAATCTGCCGACCACTGCTTAGGGTGCGATAGCAACAGATAAGAGAAATGCGTTGTGAAAAGTGGTGAGTCTTTTGGGGCAGCACGAATATTCGATCCTTACAACGACTATAGGCGGCGCAACGGTAGGTCGAAATGGTGGATGAGACGGTGATATCGCTAGCGTGCACATCAGCGTCGCAGAGCGTGAAGACGTTTTTATGACTACTGAGAGACCAAACTGCATCGCAGATTATCACCGTGTGACAGCTTCGGAGCACGGCTGCATGGCACCGCCTGAGTGGCTGGAATGACCAAATACGATCACCTTTTATTCAGTGGCTGTGGTAAAGTTAGTGCAAATGGACAGTGAAAGAGACGCCCCTTCTTGGTGGAACGCCTTCCTGCGTTCATGGCAGAAGCTACGAGCCTTGTCTCTATCGTTCCTGTAGCAATGGGAGAACCACTGCAGCGTTCATCTACAGTGTTGCCAACTAATTATAGAAAAACAAGCAATGGCCCTGTCAAAAATGGCAGCATATTCACGGAGTGAATGATGGAGAGTGGGGCGAAGCATTCGTCCGTCCATGCGTCCGTCTGTGTGACCGTCCCTGCGTTCTTTCGTGCATCCGCCCCTGCGTCCGTTGATGCGTCCATCCATGCATCTGTTTGTGTGTCCGTTCATCCACCTATTCAACACTCCAAGTACTACCATCTCATATCTTTTCGTCATATATTCCCGATATACAAGCACCGCCATCCAGCGGACATTCCAAGTACTAAACAAAAGGAGGCACACGCACACTTTCTTACATACAGTTTTTAATATACATTAGATGGGACTCTGGCGCTATTGTCTAAGGAAGCTGCCACACGCGGCGCTTCAGCGAGCATGGGAATGATAGGTAGTACACGCATTTGTCTAGTTTTCGTACTTCTGGCCTGCTTCTGGCTCCGTGTGTGTTCGTGTGGCTTGGAACTGTTTTTTTACGAAAACATAGGTTAGCGATTGTTCACCGTTCGCGCTTTACAACCTTATTTTTTTAGGCTGACCATTTTGAATCAAGTCACTCAGTTCAAAAGGGTTCGTTCTTTCTTTCAAAGCAAAACTTTAACCAGCAATAAATGAAGCCGCAAGTACGAATCGCCACCCTCAAGTACGAAGACTAGGCAAAAGTGTGTACTACCCATCATTCCCATGATCGCTGAATGATCGCAGATAAAGAGTTCCCTCTAGTTAATTTGGGGAAACTTTATGCTTTCTAACGGCTTGCACTTCGTTCCTACTGCCCACCTTTAACCACCTGGGATTGGATTGGATAAACTTTTATTTGGTCCTCCAAAACACAGATCACTGTGTTGCGGGCAGCTCTGACGTGGGGACTGAGATGCCAAGCTCCTCAGCCGCCTCGCGGGCTTTGTGGACAGCCCAGAGCTGATCTGCCAAGGATGAGCTGCGGATTGCCGCCTCCCATCTGGCAGAGGTGATGTTCGATATATGAGCGAATTTGGTGCACTGCCAGAGCATGTGTTCTAATGAAGCTCTTTCCCCACAATGTGGACAGAGATTACTTGGGTATAGGTCAGGGTACATGATGTGTAACATTTTCAAAGTAGGGTATATTCGCGTTTGCAAAAGCCTTAAAGTAAGTTCTTGGGACCGGGTTAGATTTTTGTGAGGTGGAGGGAAAATCCTTCTAAACAGGTAGAAATGTTTAGTGAGCTCGTTATATGTTGTAAGAATTTCCCGGTTATCCCCTTCACCGGTAGAATGCATCCCCGGAGAGGCGCGGTTGGAGAGTTTTCGCGCTGCCTCGTGTGCTGCTTCATTGAGATTGGGAGGGGAATCGTTGATTTGCCCAAGGTGAGCTGGGAACCAACTCAGAAGATGATGCGTGATGTTCTTGCCTTGCAGTATTCTCAGCGTTTGCACTGAGACCGTCCCCTTGGTGAACGCCCGTAGTGCTGCCATGGAATCACTGTAGACGACTTCAATGTTATCCATCTTGAGCGCTAAGGCGATGGCCACCTGTTCCGCAATGATTGGGTCTTTCGTCCTGACTGTCGCTGACTTGACGACATGGCCACCCCCATCGACCACCAATGCGACAAACGCTTTTCCATTGGCGTAGGATTGGATTGGATAAACTTTTATTTTATTGGATAAACTTTTATTATTGGCGTAGGAAGCCGCGTCAACAAATACGACTCCTCGTTCTTCGTTTGAGACTTGACGAAGTATAGTCCTGGCCCTCGCTACTCTTCTTCCGACGTTGTGTTCTGGATGCATGTTTCTTGGTATAGGAGACAGCGTGATATTCTTCCTGATGTTGTCAGGGATATCATTGTAATTGTGCCTGATTGCCATTGGGTGTTGGCCAGGCTCCTGCAGAATCTCTTTCCCCGACCTAACCACCTTGAATTCATGGTATATACTAGTTCACTGTATTCATGGCACTGCGGCCCAACGCTCACTAGACCTTTCCAAAACCTAAGAGGCTACGCCCAGCGAGTATAACGTAGCTACCCTCTCTTGTCTTCTGTGCGTTGTTGAACAATAAACAATTCGCAGGGGCGCGTTGACTAAAAGCCGCATTCTCCTGTCTCTCATTCCCCCTTAGCAGTCATTGACTTGTACATTGAGCACTATCTCTTATTGATAAACAACGCACAGAAGAAATCTCTCGCCGGCACCACTTTGGAGGTCAATATGTTATACTTGTTACACACTACAATGGCTACGAGGGATGAACGGATGCCGCTATAAGAAGCTTCGCTCCTAAAAAACGCCGTTTTTTGCCGATGCCAAAAAAACGTTTTTATGCAGTTCCAATAGAATTTGAGGAGTTCCTGCACACGTTCTTCTAAAAAAACAGCGCATAATGTCTTTCACGCCAATGCAAGGTGACCTTCACAAGCTTTCGCTGTAAAGTTCCCAGGTTGAATTATCATGTTAGCCAATCTCGCTCCTCATTTACAAACCTATGGGAAGTTTTCACTGAACTAAACATTGTATATCACGTTCTTCTCTTATGTCGCCGTCTAGTCTAACTCTGCCAAATGTTTCGTGAAGAGCCGACTTGTATGCTGAGAATATTATGTAATCGCAAGCTCTCGAACAAACTTTACAAGTCACGTTCTGCGCGTAATCACGAATGAATCTTTTGAACAAAATTTCAAAAGATTCCTTCGAGCTCACGCGCCGAGGGCGACTAATGGAGTTTGTTCGAGAGTTTATCGGAGCATGAGCAAATAATGTTGAATGAGTGATCACTGATGTAAAAAATAGGCAGATGCCTCGTACAGGGGGAATCGATGATATGCGAAGCACGAATGAGAAAAGTCGATATGTCACTTTGAGATCAGCACAAAGTTACGAGGTGGAGGTAAATAATGCGGTACATAACTTCCGTATTATGATTATCAAGTTTTATAGTGTTGTTTACCTTCGTGTTCTATTTACGTCACGTGATAACCAATGTAGTATATGTGGAAATGGCCACGAGCACGCCATGAACGTGGTATGTGTCATTCTCTTAGATGACATGCGTGTCAATATTGTCGCGTTTGCAACAGTCATATACTGTCACCAACCATTGACGACACGTAACACAAAATTTGGTATTTGTCGATCTAGCAACACAGCCGCAAACGCGTCATGAAGGGCCCAATGTACTCTAAAATGGCCTTCACGCGTGCGCACGCTGGGCACAGCAACGCTGCGTTAGCAAAACGCAAGCACTGTATAGTCTGACGCCAGGCACGACCGGCGCGATCAGCGTCCGTCGGTGCGGCATGACGGCAACCGGCGCGAAATGTGACATGCTGCATTCAGTGCCGATGCGTTACCCAGACAACACTGCGTCTCCCTCTTTTGGTGCCGGAGGGACGCCGAACGTGCAGAAACTCGCATGCGGCAAAGCAACGCAGCCCGGCGCGGGCCTGTGAATATATGGCAGGACTGCGACCCGGCGTGGCAACACCGACATGACGCGACGAAATGAACGCCAGCGAGAACGCGCATTGCGTCAGGTCGAAATGTATTGGCGCTTTGACTGTGGAATGTAGTCATGTTCTCACATGACACGCATCTCATCTATATCATGTTTGCACCAATCACATGCCTTTATCATGAATTGAGGTCACGTAATACCAAATTTGGCATATGTGAAGCTAGTGAGGCCGGGAGCGCATCATGAGTGTGGCATGTAGTCGTGTTGTCACATGACATGCATGTCGTGTTTCTCATGTTTCGATGTGCCATTTAGCTATGTGGTACGTTCGCGTCGCTTGATACCAGATTTGGTACATGTGAAGCTAGACAAACAGCCATGAGGCTATCATGAGCGTAGCATGTAGTCATGTTGTTACATCACACGCAATTCATGCTTATCATTTTTGCACCAGTATCATACCTTCGTCATCTATTCGCATCCCGTAGAATCAAATTGGGTATAAGGGAAGCTGGCGAAACGGCCACCAGCGCATCATGAGCGTTGCATGTAGTCGTGTTGTTACATGACACGCATCTCATGATTATCATGTTTGCACCAGTAACGTACCTGCGTCATGTATTCACGTACCATAATACCAAATTCGGTATTTGTGAAGCTAGTGAAACGGCTGCCAGAGCATCATGAGCATAGCTTGTAGTCATGTTGCTACATGAAGCGCATGTCATAATTTTCATGTTAGGGTGTGTGGTTTGTGTTCGCAATGCAAATATTCTATATCATAGCAGTTTTGCAACTTAATTGCATTGAGAACAGAAGCACCTCAAGAGCTGCAGCACCATGATATGTAAATCATGACATTCGTGACATATATGATGATTTTAATGTTATGAATAGTCTAGTATGTTTTCTATACAGTCATGATAGTTAATACCAAGCTTGGTATCGACACCACAATCGAAACAGCCAGGAGAGCTAAAAGTCGTAGGCGGCTAAATAGATAGATAGATAGATAGATAGATAGATAGATAGATACGCTAAGTCGCCAAAGTTCGCTAACAATTGCTTAGCAATCAATAGCAAAGACGACGTTTTTCGCCGGTAATAACAAACAATGAGATAACTCTTATACAAGCAGCAGCTGCAGTCAGCTTCGTACGGGCTACAGCACTGGTCTATCAGCGCTGCATATCATTCAGACAACTGGCGATGTACGTTGGTAGTGATCAATACCAATATGTTTCGCCTTTCTTTTTCTACCTTTTATCCTAGGCTTTTCGAATCTTTGTCGACTTTTTCAGTTTTTCGTTTACAACTGATTTTCTCCTGTCTATTTTTTTAAATGGCATAGCCTGCAAAATTCTTTATGGCACAGTGAAACCAATTACCTTTTTCAGTATGGACCAAGTTCTTTTAAGCGACCAAACTAAACAGAAGCTCACCCAGGACCATTATATGTGCCTGCCGCTTTCGCCTAAGGTGTACGGTTACTTGCTTTACTGGGCATTAGTTCGAGCACATAACCGTTTCATTTTCACCACCTGCATTTTCCAATTTACACCCTGACAACCATACAGTAACATGGAATGCGTGTTTTCGCGAAAATTTTTTACTGTAAAAACTCGGCGTATGTTTCTTGTGACACAAAATACAATTTTCCAATGCAGGGAGCTCGCCCGAGCGTGAAACCCGGAGGGGAGTGTATACGCAACTGTGTCCTGGAGTGCTGCCTCACCGGAGCTAAAAACCGCACTTGTGCAATTCAGAATGTGAAAGTGGATGTGAAGGGCGATGTGAATAGGCCAGGCTTGTGCAGAAGTAATGGAGTGAGTGCCACGTCATTGAAAAAAGTTGTAAGCGGTGGACACAGGCACTGATATTTCACAATGAACAGAAGCGTTTTAATAAAACAATCCTTCGGAAACGGCAAATCGTGCAAAATGCCACTCTAACTGCTTGTTTAAAACCATAGATCGCATCAAAAGGCTAAATTGGGTATGGAACTGGCCCAGATATGGTTGCTCTATCGGTGTTACATAAGTCTTCCAAAGGACAAGGTAAGAAAAGTTATCAGTAACGTTGCATTGGCACGATTGCTTACCTTCCTGCAGCGAAAGCGCTGCCGAGTTGGTGTGAACTACCAGAAATAAAAGGCGATAGTTCGCATGTCATATTGGGTTTTAATGTTTTAATATTTAAGTATGTATAAGTACCACAGATTGTCTATGCACTAATGTGTAATGCCACTCATAACACGGCCATCCCCACCCCGGTGGTCTAGTGGCATAGGTAGTCGGCTGACGGTCCGCAGGTCACTGGACCAAATCCTAGAGGCAGCTGCATTTGCGATGGTGGCGAAAATGCTGTGGGCTAATTTGACAGATTTCAGTGCGTGCTAAAGTACCCCAGGTGGTCAAAACTTTTCGAGCCCTCTACTACGGCCTCTCTCATAATGATATGGCGGTTTTGGAACAATAAACTCCACATATCAATCGATCAAATCAGCCAATCTGATAGTAGTCCGTTGAAATTTAAAGCACTTGAATTTTCACCCCATTCGCAATATCGGCGACAGTTCAACCCACAGCACTGCCCTCCACGGGATCTTCTAGGTGTGAACAAAGCACATCAGATCACAAACGCAGTACTTCACAAGCGCAGAAAAACACGGTCATCTTCACACACTCGCCATAAGAAATATGAGCACCCCACGACATGCTTTGTCAGGCTTAGCAAACCTGGTATCTCGAACGGCGGGAGCATGTACGTACGTATCCGGCAGGAGATGAGGGTCACAACTGAATGACGTCCCAGGTCATGCCCGTAGCAGTGAGCCACTACGATAAGCTCTACACAATTTCTCTCCATTTCGGGCCGTCAATTTGTTGCAATCAAGTGTATTCTTAGTGCGCTCTCATCCCCACAGGCAATTGCGAAATTGCTGGAAAAGACGTGTTGGAGTTATGCTTGCCACTGCTCCGTTTAAACAGCTTCAACCGACGAGAGTGATCGTAGCTTAAAGGATAAGAAGTGCGAAGCTTGCATGATGCCACCATCAGCTTGAAAGAATATTCTGGAACAAGGCGTGGTTGCAGCTCTTAGTCGACGTTCGTGCGATAACCTTCAAATTTTAAACGAAAACATAAAAACATTTTTCGCCCTGACCGGTCTGATGGTTCCCGTTCTTTTGCAACCCACCGCTGCCCCGTATACGTTTTTCGTTTGGCAATTTGCGATTCAAGACTGGTTTTTTTCTTTCCTCATTATTCTTGCGAATCAATTTCACACGATTACTTGTAACATATCTTATTTTTTACTTTGAAGAGAAAAAAGCTACTATCATCAGAAAAAAAAACAGTAGCCCGAGTTTGCTAAAAAAACAAAGGCCTATCATCAGACAGGCCTAACAGTTGGCGGTGTCTGAGTAATTGATTGATGTGTGAGGTTTGACGACCCAAAACTACCATAACTTTATGAGAGACGCCGTAATGGAGGGCTCCGGAAATTTAGACCACCTGGGGTTTTTCAACGTTCTTCAAAATCTGAGCACACGGGCCTACAACACTTCCGCCTCCATCGTAAATGCAGCTGCCACAGCCGGGATTCAATCTCGCGACTTGCGGGTCAGCAGCCGAGTACCTTATCCACTTGACCAACGCAGCGTCGCCAGTTCATTCAAGAAGAAGTGAACGACTCAGACTATGCTTTTCCTAATTGTATGCGGCTGCAAAGAAACGCCTGATACAAGTGTTTTGGGCAGGGCTGTTCTGCTACTTTGAGCTTCAGAAGATTTTCACGTCTGTGAGATTTCACAAAAAATACAGCACTAGGGAAACATGCCGAATCTGTATGTATGAGTGTAATGGCCTCGACATAAGCGTACGAATTGAGCTGCAAACCTCACAAGTACGTAACTGCATTATGGTCAGCATGCATTTGAAGCACTAAAATAGGGTATTGAGGATGAATGTCACCAAGATCGGCCTGGCCGTCTGCATTAATAACTTCTGCGGCAGATTTCTCGTATGCGAGGATTTAGCGTAACAATTCGCGGCCTTGTATTTATTCACACCGCGCCTTCGCCTATTGCCGATCAAACTTAGGTTCTCGTTCTTGCATTGGTTAACAAATTCAAATGTACACACGTGACGTAGACTGCGACGACAGTGATGACATTTCGCAAGTTATTCACGTTACCGCCGGTAAAAGATGTCCCCTTCCAATGGCGTGTTCAAAGCTAGGGGTACACGTTAACATGCCTTATATGTTCATGTCAAAGCTCCTTTTGCAGCCACTGCAAAGGCGTCTCAGCGCGCGATGCTTGGAGGCATCTTTTGCTCCTGCTGGGACATTTGTGTGTTATTAGAAAGCTGTCATGTGCCTGTGCTTTAACAGAACCAACGCACCGCAACGTCGCTGCATCAAATCTGCGTATATTGATTGAGTAGCTTTATAGGATTTTATGCGTATAGAGACGACTTCACTGACGACTTCAGTGAAGTCGTCTGACGACTTCGTCAGTTATTGTGCCTCTCGAAAAAATCACAGCCCTCATGTATAATTATTTTTCGATAAATTTTGCAGGAAGCAATCGGCTGAAACTGATGGTTGGTCATTCGGGGGTGGTGAACATTTGTTCCCAGCGGCGACGATTCCTTCGTTTATAGTGGATTACTTTGCAGCATTCTGGGCTCTATTTCAACGCTCTATACGTAGACAATTCACACTCACGTTGATTCTCTACGCGTGTTCGGTTTGTTGGTGGCTTTCTGTATGTTAAACTTTGTTCTTTTTTTCTCGAATTATGAGGCCATCAACACGGAACGGCAGCTTGTTTTGAATAAACTAAACAAGAAAAACTCAAGCGCTTTCTTGAATTGCGTCGGCTTAAGTTCTGTGTGAAAAAATGCACTTTAACTCTGCATTTTTTGCATGAGAATAGAGAATCCTTCATCTAACCAACTCTTGACATGATCAGCATAAAATAAGTAAAAAGTGGAGCAAACAACAATGCAAAAAGTACTGAACCATCTCACCGAAATTTAATCCGGAAGAAGTAAGGACATGTGTAAATTACTCCTGAGGTGCCAGGGAAAAACTCCGGATAGCTGGAGCGAAAAACCCGCGGGAAATGCCCCGCAGCTGCCACCAACTCCCTCCGGCCAGCAGCAGTGAAATGCGAGTTTAGGTACTGTGGTGGCGAGGCTGGCAGGAATAAGCTAACCTCCCTGTCCTTCCTCATTTATTCCTCCTCTTCCTAGCAGGAATAAAAACTTTGTTCCGGAGGACCTGAGTGAAAAATATTCCAAATAGAGGGGAAGGGGGAGGGAAATTGATAGATTTTACTCCTGCTTGTGAGTGATTTTCTCTTGCAGAGTATTCTAAACTATAGACCCATTTACAAACATCAATTGAAATGTCATCATATAACGAGGGGCCATTTCTAATAACACACTGCTCCAAATAATGCTTTCCTAATAACATACTTATTTGCAGTGGTTGAAAGAAATCTCATCACCTCGGAAGGATTTCACCGAACCTTCGTTTTAAGGGGAGTTGAGCACAGAGGCCAATCAATGAGCTAGCACTGAGAGGGAAAATACGGGAATTCACAGTCTCTCTTCAAAACAGGTACTCGGCTCTTAGTGATGAAACCAACCTTAGCATAGATACAATGAATGATAATCAGACGAGTATCCTTAGGAAGTGTGCAGCTGAAGTTGGAGGTAAGGTAGTTAGACAGGACTCTGAAAAGCTTTCCCGTAAAATGAAGAATCTCATTAAGAAGCGTCAAATCATCAAAGTCTCTAGTACAACTGACAAAATAGAACTGGCAGAGCTTTCAACGTTGAATATTATGCGTAAGGTATCCGATGTAAGAAGGTATAATATGGAGAGAATTGAAAGCGCTCTGAAAAACGGAGGAAGCATGAAAGCAGTGAAGAGGAAACTTGGGATAGGCGAAAATCGGATGAATGCACTAAGGGAAAAAGAAGGCAAAATTACTACCAATAAAAATAGGATTGTTAAAATAGCGGAGGAGTTTTACAGAGATCTGTACAGTAGCCGGGACAACCACGACTTTAATACTATAAGAACTAGCAGTAACCCAGACGACACCCCACCAGTAATGATAGAAGAAGTCGGAAAAGCTTTGGAGAGCATGCAAAGAGGCAAAGCTGCTGGTGAGGATCAGGTAACATAAGATCTGCTGAAAGATAAAGGACAGATTGTGTTAGAAAAACTAGCCACTTTGTTTACGAGGTGTCTCCTGACGGGAAGAATACCAGAGTTTTGAAAGAACGCTAACATCATCTTAATACATAAGAAAGGAGATGACAAAGACTTGAAGAATTACAGGCCGATCAGCTTGCTCTTTGTAGTAGACAAGCTATTTACAAAGGTACTTGCTAACAGAGTAAAGAAAACATTAGAATTCAATCAACCGAAGGAACAAGCAGGATTTAGAACAGGCTACTCAACAATTGACCACACTCATACTATCAATCAGGTAATAGAGAAACGCTCAGAGTATAACCAACCACTATACATAGCCTTCATAGATTACGAGAAGGCGTTTGATTCAGTAGAAATACCAGCCGTCATGCAGACACTGCGGAATGAGGGTGTCGATGAAGTATATGTAAACATCCTGGAAGAAATCTACAGGGGATCAACTGCTTCCAAAGTGCTTCATAAAGAAAGCAACAGAATACCAATCAAGAAGCGTGTAAGGAAGGGGGACACAATCTCCCCAATGCTATTTACCAGGTGCTTACAGAAGGTATTCAAAAGCCTTGAATGAGAACAGTTAGGGATAAGAGTTAATGTAGAGTACCTTAGTAACCTGCGCTTCGCCGATGACATTGCGTTGCTGAGTAACTCGGGGGACTAATTGCAACTAATGATTACGGAGATAAACAAGGAGAGCAGAAAGGTGGGTCTTAAAATAAATCTGCACAAGACGAAAGTAATGTACAACAACCTCGGAAAAGAGCAGTGCTTCGAGATAGGTAATAGTGCACTTCGATTTGTAAAAGACTATGTCTACTTAGGGCAGGTAGTAACCGCGGAGCCGAACCACGAGATTGAAGTAACTAGAAGAATAAGAATGGGGTGGAGCACATTCGGCAAGCACTCTCAAATTATGACAGGTAGATTGCCACTATCGCTCAAGAGAAAGGTATAAACAGCTGTATCTTGCCGGTACTTAGCTACGGAGCAGAAACCTGGAGACTTACAAAGAGGGTTCAGCTTAAATTGAGGACGACGCAGCGAGCAATGGAAAGAAAAAATTGTCAGCATATCCACGGAGTGAATGATGGAGAGTGGGGCGAAGCATTCGTCCGTCCACGCGTCCGTCTGTGTGACGGTCCATGCGTCTGTTCGTTGCGCCCGTCCCTGCGTTTGTTCATGCATCCGCCCCTGCGTCCTTTAATGCGTCCATCCATGCATATGTCTGTGTGTCCGTTCGTCCATCTATTCAACACTCCAAGTCCCACCTTCTCGCATCTTTTTATCATATATTCCCCATGTAGAAGCACCGCCATTCAGTGGACATTCCAAGGACGAAACGAGAAGTGGCACACGCATACTTTCTTATGGCTTGCGCTTTGGGTCTACTTCCCACCTTCAACCACCTTGAGTTCATGGTATATACTATTTCACTGTATTCATGGCACTGCGGCCCAATGCTCGCTAAACCTTTCTAAAACGAAGGAGGTTACGCCCAGCGAGTATAACGTAGCAACCTTTTCCTGTCAGATAGTGCTCAATATACATGCCAGTGGCTGCTAATGTGAAATGAGAGACAGGAGGAGTCAGCTTTTAATTTCTTACGGCTTGCGCTTCGTATCTGCTTCCCCCCTTTAACCACCTCGAATTCATTCATGGTATATACTAGTTCATTGTATCCATGGCCCTGCGGCTCTACGCTCGCTAAACCTTTCTAAAACTAAGGAGGTTACAACCAGCGAGTATAATGTAGCAACCCTTTCTTGTCCGATAGTGCTCAATGTACATGCCAATGGCTGCTATGGGAATCGCAGCGTGCGTGTTGGCTAAAAGCCGAATGCTGCTGTCTCTCATTCCCCATCAGCAGCCATTAGCATGTACATTGAGCCCTACTTTTTATTGTTAAACAACGCACAGAAGAAATCTCTCTCCGGCACCGCCTTTGGAGGTCAAATGTTATACTATTTCGGGTATGTGCCACTGGTGTGGTTACGTACTACGAGGGACGCACAAGCCACGCCATAAGGAGCTTCGCCCCTAAAATGGTAGGTGTTACCTTAAGAGACAAGAAGAGAGCAGCAGTGGATTAGGGAACAAATGGGGTTAGGGATATCATAGCTGAAATCAAGAAGAGGAAATGGACATGGGCCCGGTCATGTAGCGCGTAGACAGGATAACCGTTGGTCTGTTAAGGGTAACTAACTGGATTCCCAGATAAAGCAAGCGGGTTAGGGGGAGACAGAAGGTTAGGTGGGCAGATGAGATAAGAAGTTTGCGGGTATAAATTGGCAGCAGCAAGCACAGGACCAGGTTAACTGGCGGAATATGGGAGAGGCCATTGTCCTGCAGTGGACGAAGTCAGGCTGATGATGAGGATGAGCACAGAGGTTGCCTCATACCCAGTCTAATTACTCAAGTGAGTTTTTTATAAGATGCCCATTTATAGATTGTTACTTGAAAGAGGACAACTTTTTATGAAGCAACAATATACGAATATACAATGCAGGTGGCTGCTGCACATTCTGACCAGCTCACAGATGCTCCATGCTTTATGCATTGTCAGAACTAGAGTTTTCTTGTTTTTGATTCCTTTTATCAATCTTCTCTACAGCATATTTTTCACATATATTACTGTTTACGTGTGGTAAAAAGCAGTGGCGTGAAACGCAATGTGATGAAACGTGAGAGAAAAGGCTAAAACCATCTCGTACACAACTTGCCTTGCGCCTCACGTCCATGATTGTCCGCGAATTTACGACACCCATTTTGGCAACGATTGTCTGGCTTCATAGGGAGTCGCTTGCCTTTTTTTGTGGCGAAGTATGTGATTCAGATAAAGAAGCCTACTTTTTATCAACAAGATTGTCACTTGGGACATTGACGAAGTTTGTCAGCGTTTTCTGCGTACATTCATTGTGTAGGAAGTGATCGTTTCGTCAGCGTTTTCTCCGTACATTTTATATAGAGTGATTGTTTTGTGAGCATTGCTCTCATGCTTTGTGTGTGGTGTGTTTGCATGAAACGTTATATCAAGCGCGATGCAGACTATTGAGAGGTCGTTCGACACGGTTTTTTTATAGAACATAGGGGCACGTCGCCAGTGATAAGTCTGCAAAATTCTGCTGTCTGCATAATGCTCATAGGTTGAATAAGTGTGCATGGGTGCGCGTTTGGCCTATTAAACAGCTTTTGAGTGAAAGTTTTTAGAACTGGCACTCAGCAGTGGCAACTAGCGCTCAGAAATGTGTCTCTTAAAGATGTGTCATTACCATGCGTCATTGCATGCGAAGATTTCCG